>JANUSC010000120.1:0-642202 GCA_025200525.1 Camellia lanceoleosa | reverse complement strand
TGTTAAATGACAAGCAATTTTTTATTATTTGAGGAGTAAGTGAGTGGGTCTCATTGGATCTCCACAAAATAAAATGTTGAATTGACCGAAGAGAAGTTCATTCGAGAGTAAATTACAGTGACACCTTGTGAGGTTTCTATTTAATACATTTTTTTTTTTTTTTTTTAATGTTTGATGTGGGTAGGCTCATAAAGGCCATAACCCACTGTGAACAATCCAAGCCTACCACTAGGGCCCAACACACAACCTAACTGATAAGGCCCAGCACAGTTGGAAGTTAACATGACTTGAAGGACCAATGATATTGGAGACCGTGGCGGAGTAAAATTCAAGCCACGTTAGCGAGACAAAGATGCCAAAGTTATTGTCCTTGCACGTCGTTATTAATGCTGACCCGGTATTTATTACGACAACACCTCTCCGTCGGGGCGTACGCCTACTACGAACAAGGCAAGCTACAGTATAGACTTTTGGCCAAGGTAGCCGGTCGGAAGGAACGAAATGATTACCAAAGGATATAAGCGGGCGTTGAAGACAAAAGAAGAAAGTTAAGTTTTTCTATCTACGATCCATCTACATATTCCTCTCTCTGCTTGCTCGTCGAAGGGTTATTTGAGGACTCCCCGTTCCCGTTGGACTCTTGTGCAAGTTCTCTAGTAAACTTGGTCATTGGACGTTAGGTTTTGAGGCGTGGATCGGTCCAACCCGTCCTACCATCTAAAGCTGTATCATCGATTGGCCGTATGCGTAGAGACGACTTTGCTCCGTCATGATTGTGCTCGTGTCGTAGGAGACCTGTTCAATAACCCTTTCTTGCTACCAATCAAAGTGTATGGTCACGACTAGATCCAGGCTTCTCATCAAAATCTTTGCCGACCACCAAGCCGAGCCTCCCCAATCAAACAACCCCACCGCGATGTTCATCGAGCTTACCAACAACATTAACCGCATGGCGAGCAAAACCAAGCCTTGATAAGCGCTACTTCAAAAGAAACCATGCTATGCCTCCTCCACCACCTCCGATATTCGCCCGAGCCAAGAAGCGAGCCGAGAGCCATACTATCCATGACCCTACCCATGACCAACGAAGACTTGCAACCTCCTCCTTTTAATATACATCGACCGCCCCGACCCCCGCATCCATCGGTCCTGGCACAAACCCCTGAAGGGGAAGCCAATAGCGTCTAACCCCCGTTGCCCTCTGGAGGTGATAACATCCCTCTCTGGGATGCCAAACTTCGAGCCATGAAGCTCCAACTCTATGGGGTCATGCAGAACATCCAGCATAAACCCTCTATCACAGCAAATTCACTATTTGTTGCCTCCATCCGGGATAAACCTTTACCCCCTAGTTCAAAATGCCCATTATCGACTCTTTTGACGGTACGACTGACCCAATCAACCATCTGGAGACCTACCGAACCCTCATGATCCTCCATGCATTCCCTGACGAGATCATATGTCGAGCTTTCCCGTGACCTTGAAGGTGACTAAAGTACGTAATTCGGCCGATTACAGCAATGGTCGTCTCCACTTTCCGGCATCTCGGTGACTCTTTCCTCGGTCATTTTATTGGAGCCAGTGCCGCGCCATCCAAACAACCCAACTCCTCAACATCCGCCCGCAGAAGTCATTGCGATTCGTTACGCTTCAACATCGAAGCCTTACGGTGGAGAAGCGATGATAAGGTCATCCTTCTGACTTTTAATGGCGGGACTACGGTCGTCGACTTCCTTTTCTCCCTCTCTAAAACCCTCCACCTCCATGGCGACCCTTTCCAAAGCTCAAAAATACATAAGCATAAAAGATTCCTAGCCGCTCGCCAAGACCCTCGACCAAAAAACCCGACCTCCCAAAAGCGAAAGACTCAAAACCAAAACACCCAATACAATAACCCAACAACCCACTATACCGACCGACCCTTAAAGGTGACGGATGGCACCGGCGACGCTTGGGTTAGTTCGAGCGATACACGCCGCTCAATTCCCCATGGAACAAGTCATAAATCAGATCCAGCGAGACTACCCCCTCAAATGGCTCCAACCATCATGAACCCTTGTCGGAAAGACCGGTCCAAATATTACGCTTCCACGGGACCACGGCCATAATCTGGAATTGCGTTAACCTCAAAGATCAGGTCGAGACCTTAATACGTCAGGGACGTCTTAGCCGGTTCACGGACACCCACCCTCAACAGAGGCAAAGGACTGAGCCCCTCAGAAACAACCGCCGGCGTACCCCTCCCCGGCAGCCCGCCCAACCCAACTAAGGCTATGATCGCCCTCCACAGCAACCTCGGCCGCAAGGTAATCCCCCCCTACCTGTTGGAGAAATCAGAGTTATTTTGGGCGGCCTTGCTTGTGGAGGACCATCCTACTCGGCTTAGAAAGCAGAACTCAAAAAGATAAGGCAGGGCTCAGACAAAGCAATTGCCATGGTGGACCGACCCTCCAAGCAGCCCAAGCAGTGGACCGAGCCTATCACTTTCACGGCTGTCGACTGCATAGGCATCCGTTACCCTCATGATGACCCTCTCGTCATTTCTGCCCACCTCTCCAACTACAAGGTCAGACGAGT
Source organism: Camellia lanceoleosa (assembly GCA_025200525.1). Lineage (NCBI taxonomy): Eukaryota > Viridiplantae > Streptophyta > Magnoliopsida > Ericales > Theaceae > Camellia > Camellia lanceoleosa. Next base: position 639,625 of record JANUSC010000120.1, on the reverse strand, counting down.
TCTCATCGACAGCAGCGATTCTTGAGCATCATCTTCCTCCAGCGCTTTGCATGACTCAAGATTGGGGAGGAACGTCTGTCTCCTCTCCAAACCCCTTTGGTTGGTTTCACTGGTGACCGGGTGACCTCCATCGGCTCCATTGATCTTCTATCTGTCGGCGAGTACCGCAGAGACCACAAAGTTGCTCGCATTCCTTGTTGTTGGCCCTCCGCCTACAACACCATCCTCGGCCTTACCGCCTAAATGCTTTTCAAGCTATCACATCAACTTACCACCTTGTCATTAAGTTCCCCTGTCTGGGGGTTGGGATAGTGAGGGAGAGCGATTGCATTGCGAGTGTTATGTTGCCTCACTCAAAGAAGTCAAAATTTGAAGGAGGCAATGATCATTGAAGGGCTTAGCGTCAGAGATGAAACGAGTTGGTTAGAGGAGCTTTGCGAGGAGCTCATTGAGGTTCCCATCGACCACCTTAACTCGGTAGCGCCAAAATCGTGACCAACTATCTCCCCAAGCTAAGGCCAACCTTCTGCCCTCTGATCGAACTGCTTGATGTGATACTTTGGACCCCTTTCGGACATCTGGGTATTGACCCTCATTCATAACCCATCGCCTCGACATTGAACCCCATTTCCGACCTTACCACGAGCGGCGCATTTTTCATCCGGGCCAACACTCTCGTTGCCAAAGGTCGACAAGCTCTTTGAGGCCTGATTCATCAAAAGCGTGGACTACCCTAGATGGTTGTCAAACGTCATCTGGTCGTAAGAACAATGGTAAATGGCGACTGTACGACTACTCGACCTCAGCGAACTTGCCCCAAAGATAACTATCCTCTCCTCGCATAGATCTCTTTGGTTGGCGCCCGGTCGGTCATCAAATGCTCACTTCATGGATGCCTTCTCTGGGTACAACCAAATTACGATGCACCCATCGATCGTGAACACAACTCCTTCATTCTGGTGAAGTACCTACCATTAGTGTGATGCGTTGAATTTGAAAAATCTTTGGGGCCACCTACCAGCAATTTGGTCAATCTTGTCTTTTATCATCGGATGGGTGAAATATAGAAGTATATGTCGACGACATGCTAGTCGAAACAAACTCTTCGATCATCGGCACAGGAGACTTTGCCACCTCTGACGGTACCAAATGAAGCTCAACAGGAGAAGTGCACCTTGATTGTAGGATCTAGGAAGTTTTGGGTTTCATGGTCGGTCGGTAGAACGTGAACCAACAGAAAAGATCGAGGCCTTGATTGAAATCACGATCACCGAAGCGGTTAAGGAGGTTCAAAGTCTCACTGGCCGAGTTGCCGCCCTCAACCACTTCATGTCTCGTGCAACGGATATGTGCCACATCTTCTTCAAAGTTCTTCGCCAAACTTTTGAATGGACGACCGAATCCGAAGAGGCTTTTCAGCAGTTGACACAGTGCATGGCCAACCCCCCCTCCTTTAACAGGCAATCACGGGCGAACCCCTCTTCCTCTACTTAGCCATGTCAAGCACATGATCGGTTGCAGCTCTTGCTCGAGAAAGGCGGCTCTGTCCACAATGGAGTCTACTACATCGGTCGGGCTCTCGGGGAGGCGGGCGAGAATTACCTTGTTAGAAAAATTGTCCTTGGTCCTGGTCACCGCCTCTAGACGACTTCGTCCTTACTTTCAAGCCCATTCCATAGTGGTCCTCACTGACCAACCCTTGAAGAAAGTAATGCAACAACCAGAACTCTTCGGCAGACTCATGCAGTGGTCAGTGGAACTCAGTCAGTTTGACATCTCTTATCGGCCTCGAACAACGATTAAGGGGCAAGCTGTCGCTGATTTCATCCTGGAATTCACTAATCCTACCCCAACCACGGCCCCTCCACCCCCACCAACCCCTACCGACCTAGAAGACCTTCACTCTTGGACTCTCAACGTCGACGGATCATTCCACAAGGAAGGCAGTGGGTGTCACGACCCAAACTCGCCCCTATGGGTTTAGCATGTAGGCGATGTCTGTGATTACCAAAGGCACCTTATGATAAAAGCGATAAAAGCAATCTGGGGGCATGGCGGAAGCCAAAACAGTAAATAAACAATGTCCAATGAGCTGTGACAGTTTGTATGCAAAAAGATTTTTCATACATATATGCGATCGATGACAAAAGCATTATACACAATATTCTGACAAGCCAGAACAAGGACCAAATCCTATTAAGCTTGATAGTAACGATGCATGCGGTTATACAAAATAGACACGGAAACAGACGAGGAAATAAAAACAACCCTAAACCATAGCTTGGCTGGCTCGGAACCTCGCAGTGAGGCACAGTGGTTGGCTTGACAAAAAGGGGAGTCTAATTCACGCTCCTAGCTCCGGTCTGGTGCCTAAACACCTACATATATATATATATAAACAGTGAGCTAAAACCCAGTGAATAACATAATGCGTAAAGAGGTTAAGAATGAATGTCCTTACAGTAATGAAAACAGCTAATTAATTCAGTATGTCAGTTGTTCAGTCAGTACAGTCATATGTGGTACATCTATTAGCATAACAGTACAATAAACAATAGGTCTCAAAAGATCGAATAGTCGATGATGGTCATCAATCAGTAAATAGTAGTGGTTCCAACAAGGGAGCGGCAGAGATCTATGTGATAACGATGCTTGATAATTGCTAAGGATGCCTGTCTGATTCGAGAATATAGGACATACATTCATTCAATTACTGATGTCGGTTTAGAAAAGCGATGCAGTTCAATTGTTGAAGATAATCATTTTTGAACATATCTTTACCGATTGTTACTCACGAGTTACGGCTCTGATAAAGCTAAGCGTGTCCCGATCGCCAACCCTACGGTTAACGGATCGAACACACACTAAGCTACAAAGTTGGGAAAGATAATAACTTAATCCCTAATTTGCCTTGGTATGTTCTACATCTATATCCTCATTAAGATGCCTTAAACTAGGCCTAAGAATGCCTATGATGAAATAAGGATGCAAAGATGCACTTAGAAAACATTTTCAGAATTTTCAGTGAAACAAAGTCCCGCTCGAGCGTATCTTTCCCCGCTCGAGCGGACATGCAGACAAAGGTTTCCACTCGAGCGTCACTTTCCACGCTCGAGTGTAATGCAAAACATGGCAAAAATCTTGGATGCTCGAAAAATCGCTCGATAAGTATTTCGATAGCCGCACGAGTATAAGACACAAGGTCCCGCTCGAGCACAAGTTTCCCACTCGAGCGGACTTCAAAACAGTGCAAAGTACTAGGAGCACAAATTTCCCGTTCGAGCGCCACTTTCCCCGCTCGAGCGGGAGTCCAAAATTTGGAATTTCCAAATTTGAACTTCCAAGCTCAAATCAAGTTCAAATGCACAAGTTTCGATCCTCTTGGGCTAATTTTACGGAAAATACTTCAAAACCCATAATATTACATGTTTCAAAGATCAATTTGATAAATCAAAGTCCAAGGGTGTTTCAATTAAATCCAATTTCAAACCAAACTTCATGAACATGCTACAACCATGACATCCATGAGTTTAAACCACCCTCAAGCTTCACTTTCATGCTCTAAAGAGCCAAATCTTACAAAATCAAGATGAAAACATGGACTCTCATAACAAGATGAACATGCATGTACCGAATCCCATGTAATCAACCTCAAAATATAACAATGTAGATATGCATGGATGATATGTGCTACAATTCAATATTATTGAACTAATTCTTGACTTAGCTCTTCAATATGGCATGAAACATGCAAGGACTAACTTAAATTCACAATTAAGAGGTTGAATTCCATACCTAAGTCTTCAAGTACAAGTATGGGAGCTTAATTTGCACTCTATACTTCAATTCTTCAAGTTCTTCAAACCAATACACAAAAGGAAGCCAAATTCTCTCCTAATTCTCTCTTTCTCTCTCTCTCTCTCTCTCTCTCTATTCGGCTATTCACTCAAGAAATGGCTGAAGAAATGCTTGCTGAATGAATAATAAGCCTCAAATATGTTATGATAAAGGGCCCACTAACATGGCAATTCTGTAAATAAGTCAACATGTTTAAATTAGCTTATTTTAATCTAGTTTAATCATACTAAATCACTTTTTAGATAAATATGCCAAAAATCACATAAATTCCCATGATCTCAAAACATCAATCGATTTTTGGTTAATTTTGGAAATAAGGCCTTCAATTTGCGTTAGACATAAAAATATGAGCAGATAGTCAAGCGATCAAGCAGATAGAGATGCATTTAAGCAGTCTGATCAATCAATCGATTCTGATTTGATCGATCGATTGATATTTCAATTACTTCGGTTATCCATCATAATCAGTCTTAGTTTAGCAATGATCGGTAATTAATCGTGTCGATGGTGAGGGCTATTCTGATCTCCTCCTTAAAAGAGTTTAGTCCTTTAAACTTCGAGTTACCTTCATTTTGGAAGAAAATAGGATTGATGGAAGCGATTCGGGATATCTCTTGGCCATGTCATCTTCCTTTTCCCAAGTGGCATACTGCGCTACCATGGTTTTGCGGTCGACTTTCACTATGATTTCTTTGTTTCTCAACTTCTTGATCTGTCATTCTGAATTTGTATAGGCCGTTCCTCATAAGTGTAGTCATCACTTAGCACTACGGGTCGGCTCAATCACATGGAAAGGGTCCGGAGGTAGTCCCTCAACATAGAGATGTGGAAGGCGTTGTGTATATGCTCCATTTCAAGAGGCGTAACTTGATCGCCACCAGATTGATTTTCTCAATAATCTCATACGGTCCGACATATCTTGGCGCTAACTTGCCTTTGACTCCAAAACGAGTATGGCCTTTCATTGGTGTCATTTTCACAAAAACGTGATCACCCACTTCATATTCTCTGTCTCGCCTTCTGACATTTGCATAACTTTTCTGTCGGCTCTGTGTAGTTTTCAGTCTCTGTTGTATCAATTTCACTTCCTCAGTCGTTTCATAAACAATCTCGGGCCCAAGCAAAGGCCCATCTCCAACTTCTGCCTCGCAAATCGGAGATCTACACTTTCTGCTATACAATGCCTCGAAAGGCGCCATACCAATACTCGAGTGATAGCTTTGTTGTTGTGGCGAATTGAAGGGCAAATGGCTTTCGGTTCCTAAAATCGAGGACACACATTCTCAATAATTACTCCAGAGTCTGGATGGTCCTATCTGAGCGGGCATCTGTTTGAGGATGATAGGCACTATTCAGTCTCAGTTCGGTACCCAATGCAGTCTGTAAGCTTTGCCAGAATCTAGATGTAAACTTCGAATCCCTATCAGAAATAATGGACACAGGCACTCCATGTAGTCTAACAATTTCATCAATATAAATCACAGCCAATTTATCCACATTATAGATTGTTTTGACGGTGAAGTGAAGCGATTTAGTCGATCTATCAACAATAACCGTCGAGTCCATACCTTTCTTTGGGTAAGGTAACCCAACAATAAAATCCATAGTGATATATTCCCATTTCCACTCCGGTATTGGTAAGAACATTGCAATAAACTTCTTGGTCGTTGATGTTAAACTTTGACTTGTTGGCAATGAAGACATTCGATACAAAATCGATAATTTCTTTCTTCATTCGGCCACGAAATTCGTTTCAAATCTTGATACATTTCGTATTCCGGATGGATAGAAAATTTTGAATTGTGGCCCTCTTGCGAAATTCTTCTTTTGATTCGAGAATCATTGGTACCTACGATCTTTCTTGAAATTTCAGTACATTATTTTCAAATTTGAAACCCGGTCTCGGTTTAGATTTCCTTTCTTCAATGATCTTCTCCAAGAAGTCAACCAATTGCTGTTTCTCTTTAATTTCCTCAATCAGTGCCAGTTGAGCAGAAATAGCGGCTAAGATTCCACCTTGTTCTCGCAAAACAATTTCAATTTCAAATTTTTCAAGGTCACAAAGCAACTCCCTCTGCCCGGTAAGCAAACAGGCTAAGTACCAATCGATTTCCGACTCAATGCATCGGCAACGGTGTTGGCTTTTCCCGGATGATACAAAATCTGTAGGTCATAGTCTTTAATCAGTTCTAGCCATCTTCGTTGTCTCATGTTCAGTTCTTTCTATGTGAAGAAATCTTTCAGACTCTTGTGGTCGGTATATACTTCACATTTCGCCCCATAAAGGTAGTGGCCTTGATTTTCGAGGCAAATACCACTGCAGCGAGTTCCAAGTCATGGGTCGGGTTGTTCTTTTCATGCAGTCTCAACTGTCGAGAAGCATAAGCAATAACTCTCCCATTCTGCACTAAAACACATCCCAAACCCTTATGAGAAGCATCACTAAAATGGTAAAACCATCAGCACGAAGGTAGGGTAGGAAGCTGCGATCACGAGTCGAGTTTTCAATTCTTGGAATGCTGATTCCCTTTGGTCAGTTCAGTCAAATGCTATCCCCTTCTGAGTTAACTGAGTCAATGGTAAAGCAATTTTGGAGAAATCTTTGACAAATCTCCTGTAATACCCGGCTAATCCCAAAAAGCTTCGGACTACTGTCACATTTGTTGATCTAGGCGATTTACTCTGACTTCAATTTTCTCTGAGATCAGCGAAATTCCATCTTTGCTAACAACATGTTCCAAAAACATAACATGATCAAGCCAAAACTCACATTTAGATAGTTTAGCATAAAGTTTCTGTTCTCTTAGGGTCTGTAGAGCAAGTCTCAGATGATGTTTATGTTTTGCTATACTTTTGGAATAAATCAGAATGTCATCAATGAATACAACAATAAAGTCATCGAGGAATGGTTTAAAATTACATTCATGAGGTCCATAAATGCGAGTGCATTGGTAACTCGAAAGGCATAACTAAAAATTTGTAATGTCCATACCTCGTTCGAAAAGCAGTTTTATCAATGTCTTCTGGTTTAACCTTTAGCTGATGATATCTGGATCTAAGATCAATCTTAGAGAATACTTGAGCACCCTGTAACTGATCAAATAAGTCATCAATACGCAGTAATGGGTATTTATTTTTCACAGTTACTTTGTTCAGTTCACGATAATCGATACAAAGTCTCGATGAGTAGTCTTTCTTTTTCTAAACAAGACAAGTCTTACGGTGAAGTACTAGGCACGATGAACTTTTTATCTAACAATTCTGATTGCACTTTCAATTCTTCGATTCGGTTGGAGCCATTACATGAGGAGCTTTGATATCGGTGTGTGCAGGAATCACATCAACGGTGAACTCAATCTCCCTGTCAATCAAATCCCCTAGCAGATCATCTGGAAAAACATCTGGGAATTCTCTGACTATAGGAATATAGTTCACATCAGTTTTAATATCGGTAAATGCAGTCAATCTGAGCAAATACCCTTATATTCTTTTCTAATCAATTTAACCTTCACAGATGAAATCAAATAGGCGGTACCACTCCACTCCATTAAACACAAATTGAGCAAACTTGGTGAATGAAAACTACTTGTTTAGCTACACGTCTATGGTGGCATGATATTTAGATTAACGATCCATTCCCAACATTACATCAAAATGATCTATGTTACGAGGCAATAAGTCAATAAACAAATGTGCATTTCTAACAATAATTTCCTGGCGAGGTACATGTATGCACAAGTCATGGATCCCCCAACAGGTGATGATACAGCTAACAGATAATTCATGGGTTTTAAGGGTCTATTCAATTTTTGCGAAAAAGCATGCGATACATAAGAATGTGTAGACTCCGAATCAATCAGTACATATGCATTTTGAGTACAAATAGAGAGGATACCTGACACTACGGTCTCGGTATTCTGTACGTCTCCCGGTACTAGGGTAAACACTCGGCCCTACTTCATAGGCTCCTTCCCGGTAGCTTTAGGGTTAGGCTTTGGCGTAGCAGTTGATGCTGCTGCGCTTGGTGCAGCTTTACTATGCCCCTGAGGAGTGGAAGGGCAATATTTGACCATGTGGCCCACCTTGCCACACCTGTAACAAGCACCAGAGATTTTATAACAAACTCCCTTGTGACTCTTACCACACTCGGAACATGGTGGTATGAAACCACTCCCTTGGCTGGGGCTAGTTGTTGACCCCGTATTCTGTTTCTTGTTCAATGGGTTATGCTTGCCTTTTTTGAACTTTAATCCCTGCCTTTTTTCACGCCATTCAGACGCTGGTGTTTCAGTTTTCAGTGCCTCGATGTTTGATTCAGCCCTCAAAGCTCGGTCAAGAACATTTACATAGTTCAATAGCTTCAAAACATTAATTCTGTGCAGTATGGCAACATTCAGGCCGCCTTCAAACCTTCTGGCCTTCTTGTAATCAGTGTCCACCATGTGTGGTGCATATCTAGCCAGCTCGGTGAACTTTGTTTCATATTGAAGCGGACATTGTGTCTATCTTATTTGTTCAAATTGATTACTTTTACATCTCCTAATACACCTTGTGGGAAATATTTTTGAAGAAGGCTCCCTTGAATTGAGCCCAAGTCATTCTGATGTTGGTGTCACGAATAAGCACCCACCACCTTCTAGCTTCTTCTTGCGAGTAAAGGTGGCCAACAATACTTTATGTGCCTCTGAGCACGGAAACACCTCAAACAATTTTTACATCTCAAGGACCCAAGCTTGACCTTTAACAGTTCAAGGCCTCCTGAAAGGATGTCGGTTTCATTTTGCTAAACTTGGGTGAGAGCAATTATATCCCCATTGTTATCATTCACATTACATTCGCTATCTGGGAGGAGGTGGGGTTATTGATTACATTGTTGATCTAGTCTTTCAGTTATTAGTTCCATCATTCTTTCCAGTCTTGCCATTCTTGCCTCAGAGGATGAGGATTCAGATTCATTCACAGTTCTTGTATTATCCATTTCACTATAAACAGTTTTAGCAATTATCAACATAGCGGTTGCATACTTAGCAGTTTATCACATTGCTTATATTGATCGATTATGCAGATTTGGCATCCCTTAAGCCATCGTCTCTGACAACGGCAAACAATTTGATAATGCCAAATTCAGGAAATTTTGTGCAGAGCTCCAAATCTAGCCATGTTTCTCCTTCCCAGGCCATCCCCAAGCCAACGACCAAGTTGAGGTCACCAACCGTTCTCTTCTCAAATTATCAAAACTAAGCTGGAAGCTACTAAGGGACTCTGGGCTGGGGAGTTGTCGAATGTACTCTGGGCTTACCGTACTGCCACTCGGACTCGCATTGGGGAGACCCTTTTCATAACATCTGACAGGCGGTCATCGATGGAGATCGGTCTTTTTACCCCAAGGGTTCTATATCCAAATCGAGATCTAGCGAAGAGCTGCGTCGGCGGACCTAGACTTGATTGAAGAACTCAGAAGCTTATTTGTAGTCGAGATGGGCCTCATACCAGCAGAAAATGAGAATACATTACAACGCTTGAGTCAACCAAGGGAGTTCACCGTGGGGACCTTGTTTTGTGAGTAACTCTTGCCACCAAAAATCCGGTGAGGGCAAACTAGCGACCAAATGGGAGGGACCTTCGTTGTGAAAGCAGGACCACGTCAGGGCACTTACAAACGAGGGACATGGAAGGTCAAGACCTCCCCCATCCTTGGAACGCTGAACATTTGAAGCGCTATTTTCAATAAAAGTTGTCTTGTCGTATTGTCCAAATTGTTTTATGTGTTTTTGACAATCTATGTTCTCATTTTCTCCTCATATAGTGTAAATTTATGACCCCATGGGCTACACTTTGTATAACAGCAAGCTTATATCTCAGTATTTGTGGTATTCCAATAACGCTTTGATTGCGACCTCGTCGGGCGAAGTCGTAAAACCCTCGGCGGTGAGCATGAAGAGCTCGGCGGCGAAAGTCATAAAAAGCCTTAGCCGAGCATAAAAGCCTCGGCCGGTGAGCATAAAAAGCCTTAGCTAGACTAAGCATGAAGAGCTCGGCCAGACCAAGTCGCAAAAAGCCTCAACCAGACTGAACATAAAAAGCCTCAACCAGACTAAGCATGAAGAGCTCGGCCAGACCAAGTCATTCAAAGCCTCAGCCAGACTGAGCATAAAAAGACTCAGCCAGACTGAGCATGAAGAGCTCGGCTAGACCAAGTCACTAAAAGCCTCAGCCAGACTGAGCATAAAAAGCCTCAGCCAGACTGAGCATGAAGAGCTTGGCCAGACCAAGTCAGTCAAAGCCTCAGCCAGACTGAGCATAAAAAGCCTCAGCCAGACTGGGCATGAAGAGCTCAGCCAGACCGAGTCACTTAAAGCCTCCGCTAGACTGAGTGCAAAAAGCCTCAGCCAGAAGCTCACGAGAACCCATGGTGAGTTACTTCAAGCCCCAGCCACTCTGTATTGAATTTTTACAAGTTCAAATTCACTCTGTATTGAATTTTTACAAGTTAAAATTCACTCTGCATTGAGTTTTTCCTACATTCACTCTGCATTGAATTTTTCCAAGTTAAAATTCACTCTGTATTGAGTTTTTCCTACATTCACTCTGCATTGAATTTTTACAAGTTCAAATTCACTCTGCATTGAGTTTTTCCTATATTCACTCTGCATTGAATTTTTACAACTTAAAATTCACTCTGCATTGAGTTTTTCCTACATTCACTCTGCATTGCATTTTTACAAGTTAAAAGTCACTCTCCATTGAATTTTTCTTACAAGTTAGACTTCACTTTACATTGCGTTTTCCTTACATTTTACACTTTACAATGATTTATACATAAGCCTTATACAGGTCACCATTCTCATTCATTTCAGATGCGCAAACAAAAGTAGTGGCATGAGAACAAGACTCAAAATTGTATCTATTCACAAACTTATACATATGATTCTTCTGACCATTCAAAAGCAAAAGCGAAAATTCAAAAGCAAAAAAAAAAAAAAAAAAAAAAACAAACAAACAAACAAAAAACCTAAGTCTGGGTTTTATTCACACGATCATTCCTCGTCACTTAACACAAGGTCTTCTTCTTCAATGTCCTCATCTAGAGTGCAGGCCGCGTCGTCTTCATCAATCCTTACGCTAAGGTCCAAGTCTGAGAACAGTTCTTACGCCTTCGGCTTAAACATCTTCCGGCCTTGTCCCGAACTTCGGCCATTTCGTGTTTGTAGAAGTCCGATCATTTGGAAGCTCTCAATAACCCTTGATCCTGCCTCCGGTGATCGTTCCCGATGGGCCCGTCTCCCGACACCTCCTTGCCAAGTTCTTTGGCGACCGATGTCGACTACCATCTGAAATTCAGAGACCCTTTGAATTGCTCTCTACTGCCAGCGCGCGGATCGGTATGTAGCCCTTTTAGAAATTTGCCTTGGTTTTCTTCCTTCAACTCCTTCTGCAATCTTGCCTTCTCCTCCATTTCCCCAGCGCGCTCATCCTCTAGCTCCTTCTGCAGCCCAGCAATCTTTACGTCTGCTTCATCCTTCTCTTTGATCTGCTGGGCGCGTAGCTCTTCATTGTTCGCCATGATCTCTTCAAAACGATCGTTGGCGGCCGTCTGAGCATTTTAGCCTCTTCCAGCTTCTTCTACTCGCGAGCCAGTTGGAATTCGAATGACACTACCTTGCGGCGTTTGTCTTCTACCTCCAACTTGGTCGGCATTTCGGCTGGGCTTCTTGCAGCACATTCTTATTTACCTGTTGCTAACACCTCCATCTTCTTCGCCTTTTGAGCCTCATCCAACCCCCTGGCATACACACTCCGCGCAGCCTTCCGCCAACCCATGCTCTTCCTCTTGAAATTTTCAAGTTGGGCCTCCACTTGCCCCGACTTCTCCCTCTCCCTCCTCTATTCGCCCTTCGCTGCTGCCGTCTTATTCAACAGGGCCCCCGCCAAAGCAGCCGCCTCCATCTGGGCTGAGCACAATCCCTTCATCAGCTCAGCCTCAATATAACCCGCCACCAAGTGGACGACTGTGTCTTCCACCACCCCCAAGAGGCGGTCTACAGCCATTCTGGCCTCTTTCCCTTCCCCTTCCACTCGTCCAGACACTACAGGAATGTAGTAGAAGGTGGTCTTCAACGCAGGCCTCTCTCCCTCTCCTTGGTGTGCCAGACCCTTCTACGGTTGTGGCTTTTCCCTTGGCTCCACCCTTGGCTTGTTGACCCCATCACTGCGTTTGCTCACCAAGGCTGTCGCCCACCTCCTCTTTGGCCTCCCCTCCAACCCCATTTAGGTCCCTCTACCTCCCTTTTAAGGAATTTGCTCTGTCGTCGCCTCCTTCCTCATCTTCAAGCGGGCTCCCCTCACTCCTCTTCAATCTCTTCTTCTTTTTACCACACCCCCATCTCCTCGTCGCTCTCCTTCAGCGGATCAATTGGGGCGTCGTGGCTCAAATCCACCTAAGTCCTTTTTCCTCGGGGTTTGGGGCAGCAGTGGAAGCTTGGCCATCGATGCACAGGACTCTTTGAATTTACTGGCTTTGGCGAGGATGGTCATATCCTCAGCCTCTTACGCTTTTCTTCTCGTCTCTAACTCCGCCGGTCCCAGGTCTCCACCGATCGGTGAGGCTAACCCTTAGTAAACAAAGGCGGAGATCATTTCGGCTCGTCCCATCAGGCGCCTTCCTTCTCCCTCCATTCTTTCACTCTCTTCACTCTTGCCTCTGCTGCTGCTCGCAGTTTTGGCTCCACAGACTTGGTGGGCACTTTCCAAACCGTCTTTTAACCCCGTTAGCGGACACATAAAACCACCGCCTTCACCCTTTATCGGCTGACGGCAACTCACTACCAACCTCCTCCTTGCATTGCTGCAAAGTGACCCAAGTCTCTTGCTGTCCCGACGCCTTGTAGCACGCAAAAAACTCATCCACTATCATGGCCACCCCCTCATTCGTCTTTGGCCATGCGCTTGCGTATGCTAGTACAATCTTCCACGCGTTGAGCATCAACTGACCCGACGCCACTTCCAACCAGTTTAGGACGCCAACTACTACCTCCGGAATCGGCAACCTCAAGCCCTCCTTCAGCGCCTCCTCGTAGAAACAAACTCCGGTCGGGCATCAGATGGCCTCTCCTTCGTGGACAGCAGCTTTAACTCTATTTCGGCATGAATTTGGTACCTCTCGCGTATACTCACCAACTCCCTCGCGGTGATAATCGACTTATCGGCCTTTATATGCCAGTGATCTGGCTCCATCTGGCTGATTGGCGTAGGCACCGCCATCATTGTGGACGAATGAGGTCGCCCCAATGGCTCCTCCCCGCTCCCCACTCGCCTCTTCGTAGTATATTGCTCTGCCAAATCCACCGCGTCGTCATCCTCTAGTGGATCAACCCTGGCATTTGCAGTTTCTTCTTAGGCCATTTCTATGGTGTATCTACAAATAACCGGATCTTGGTAGAAAAATTCAAAAAATGTGGCAAAGGTGTATCACTTGCAACGAGGGAGTCTATACTTTGAGTGTTTGATTTTTCGAAAAAAGGTAGGTAAACTATATAATACCAAAACCCCAAGGCTTACCTGTATTCCAGGGGTCACAATTAATTTTTGCCAGTTTGGAAAATTTTCAACCATCCGCCAAAACTGTCTTTTCAACACCTATTATGACCTATCGTTTCGCCGCCAGCGCCTAACCTCCACCACGAGATCTTTGCCCGCGTTACGACCACGATTCACTTGCCCTTCCCTACCGTCTTTTCCACTTCAAGTCATCACATGACACACTGCCTCTCGAGCCCCGCACCCCGCCACCTCACCCTTTGCGGTCGGACCTCCTCATGGTTTGTCCCTCCACTCGGTTACCTCCGCGGTCAGCCCTCCTCACGGTCGGTCCCTTCACTCAGTTATCCTTCGCGGTCGGCCCTCCTCACGGTCGGTCCCTTCACTCGGTTACCCTTCGCGGTCGGTCGGCCCTCCTCACGGTCGGTCCCTCCACTCGGTTACCCTTCGAGGTCGGCCCTCCTCACGGTCGGTCCCTCCACTCGGTTACCCTTCGCGGTCGGCCCTCCTCACGGTCAGTCCCTTCACTCGGTTATCCTTCGCGGTCGGCCCTCCTCACGGTCGGTCCCTTCACTTGGTTACCCTTCGCAGTCGGCCCTCCTCATGGTCGATCCCTCCACTCCTTATGGTTGCGGCCCTCCTCATGGTCGGTCCCTCTACTCCTCATGGTCGGCCCCTCCACTCGGTCACCTTTCGCAGTCGGCCCTCCTCATAGTCGGTCCCTCCACTCGACTTTCAGCCGACCTTCAACCCCTATCTTCCTCATTATTCACTTCGTTGGACTAAAGCTGCACTTGGGAATGGGGGACTACTGACGTGGGTAGGCTCATAAAGGCCATAACCCACTGTGAACAACCCAAGCCTACCACTTAAGGCCCAACACAACCCAACTGATAAGGCCTAGCACAGCTGAAAGTCAACATGACTTGAAGGACCAATGATATTCAGACACGTGGCAGGTAAAGGCTAAGCCACATCAACAGACAAAGATCTGTAAAGTTATTGCCACTGCACATCGTCATTAATGCAGCCCCTCACAGCATTTATTACGACAACACCTCTCCGTCGGGATGACACGCCCTTACCCTGAACAAGGTAAGTTACAGCATAGACTTTTGGCCAAAGTGACAGGTCGAAAGGGACAACGAAATGATTACCAAAGGATATAAGCAGACGTTGAAGACAAGAAGAAAGTTAAGTTTTTCTATCTCTAATCTATCTACATATTCCACTCTCTCTAACTTGCTCGTCGGAGGGTTCGTTGGGGGACTCCTCGTTCCTCGTTCCTCGTTGGACTCTTGTGCAGGTTCTCTGGTGAGCTTGGTCATTCGGACGTTAGGTTGGAGGAGCGTGGATCAGTCCAACCTGTCCTACCATCTAAAATTGCATCATCAATGTTTAAAAAATTATATCTATCACTTTGTTAGATTAAAATGATATATTTGTCCCTTAGTCTTTATACATATAAAATAATAAAATAATATTGATATTTTATTCATGTCATTTCAAGAGAAATAATAATCTTCTTTGGTTTAACTCACACAAAAAAATAAATTTCTTTATTTTTCGTGTTCTTTTACTTTTACTAATTTTTTTAATATTTTAAGCAATTTTTTTCTTATTTTTAAATACACCTAATCTCGATATACTTCAAAAATATAACATTTAAGTGATTTTTTTTTAAATTCATCAAATACAAAAAATACAAAAATACAAAAATTGATAATATTGTACTAAATGTAAATGGCGGTATTTGATGATCTTGTAATAAATGTGGATGAATAGATGGGACAAAAAATTGATGGTAGAAATAAAAATAAAAAATTCTATTTATATATAAAATTTATACAAAAATATTATAAAAATATTGTGATAGTGATGTTATCAATATAAATCATATTTATGGGTGTTTTGTTTTAAAGTGAAAGATCACCATTAAACTATATCATTGTGTTTGAAAATTTTATATAAAATTTATATTTGTATATCATTACTTAATAAGAATGTTCAGGTAAAATTTAATGATGAAAACTTGTAGAATGTAATTATGATAATAAAAAAAAGAAATAGTACGAAAAAGAGAAAAATGTTCATTTAAAAACTTCGGGCAGGAAAATGTAATTTTTTAAGGGGTGTCAGTGTAATTTATCCGTCATTTTAATACATGGATGTATTATTGTAGTACTAATCTCCATTGAGGTTTGGATAAATTACGTTGAATTTAAAAATTTGACATAATAATGTTAGGTTCTTTTAATATTTTAAGTTATAAAACTTTATTACATTTTTATTAATAACTTATTAACCGTATGAATTGAAAAATATTAATATATATATATATATATATATTAGGGGAAATTATAAAAAGGAAAATATCAAACAAAATGGAAAGTAGAAAAAAAAATTTATAAATTCATGAAAGCACAATACTCATTTGCACAATCCAGTGGGTAAATTACTTGTACTTTCATATGTTTGCAAATATTTTTTCAATTTCTCTATATATATATATATATATATTTATTTCTCCTTATGGAAAAAAAACCTAAGAGTTTGACTGTAACAAAATAAATTTTAATTTTTTCAATTTAAATCATAATTTTTAATTTATTTTTAATTTAAATCATTTGTTTATTTTGTTATGTAATACTGATAGAAAAAAATAATATTTTAGTCATTAAACTCTACGAAAAAGAATAACTTAGACATTTTATGTTCACTTACATTGAGTTTAATGACTAAAACATATTTTGTCATCTATTATATTTTTATTTAAGGAAAATAGGCTAATAGTTTAAATTGAAAATAAATAAAAGGATCAAAATTTAAATTGATAAAATTGAAAAATCATGGTTCATTTTGTTCCAAGAGTCAAACTCTGAATTATTTTTTTTTTGTTATTTTTCACACTATTTACAGCAGTTTAAGTTGCTTTAATCTCCTTTGAAAAAAGTTAATATAATTATGTCGGGCGTATAGAATATCTGCATTTTTTATTTTTCTAAATTATAATGTGGCTAGTGAAGTTTACCTTTATTGTATTTTTTTCTAAATCATATGTCAAACTTGGTCTTTTTGCTCTCGATATTTCGTTCTAATAATGACACTGTCCATTATATTTTTGCATAACCAACTTTAATTTGGATGAAATGCTCCCAAAATATTTCTTTCCTATTCTATTTTGGGCCATTGGAAATCACAATCGTGAAAATGCACCTTAAAGTTTGAGGTAAGTTATTTTGTGACATGTTGGGATGATTAAATTTTTATATTAAATTTCATTTATTATCTAATTTATCGTCAATGGCCTTATTTGGTATAACTGGTAAAACAGATTATAAATTATATAGCTTAACAGATTATAGATTATGACTTTAATCAGAAACTGTTAATCTGTTCGGTATAGCTGGTGGATTATAGATTTAAGTTGCTAAGTAGTGTTTGTTAAATAAGCTGTGAAGTAACTTTTTTAATTAATTTTTATTTTTTGTTATTCACTACTTGTTTATATTTCTCATAAATAATAATAATAATAATAATAATAATAATAATAATAATCTATAATTCATTTGGGTCATTTTCTATTTTTAAAAAAATAAAAAATAAAAAAATCTAAGAGTATAATTATAAATTAACATGTTCACAATGACGATAATCGAAGTAAGGGGTGGCGAACTACCGAAATCGATTTTTTAAGTTAAAATAAATTGTTAGAATCAGAAACTGTTTAAAATAAATTTAACCAAACAATCTAAAATAACTTTTTCAAAATTAAAAGTTATAAGTTAGCCCAAAAACATCTAACAAATACCCCCATTGTATTAGTGTAATGGACCCACCTTGTATGCGTTGGTATAATTCATGAGACATGTAAGATGCCAATGATAGTAAGCAAATTTGATATTAAAATTTGGTCAAAAGTGAAAAATGACTTGGAATGAGTTTTTATATTTGAAGAACTCCACCACTGTGCTTTTTGATATTATGAACATTTTAAACTTTTAATTTCAATTTACCGGTCTAGTTCTATTGACTAGAACTCCTGCAGCTTATTATAGCAGGTGATTTGAACCTTTCCACTTGTATGTGTCTTATTTTTGGTACATTAATTGAGACTTTCTGTCACACGTTAAGAGTTTCAGCACATATATGCGTGTTGGGATTTGTAGCATCGGTCCATTGTAATATATCATATAAATCAAATAAATAAATAAATAAAATTATAATTTCAAACTTATGGTAAATAGCTCAAGTTTATTTATTTTGGCAATTAAAAAAAAAAAGGCTTATTTGGACCACATCATTTTCTACTTTTTTGCACATTAAAAAAAAAAACCCAAAAAGTTAACTTTTTTTTTTCTTATTTTTCAAATTAAGTCTGAGTTAATTTTAAATGACTGACAATTGTTTTGTTATTAATTAAACAATTATTTAAATATCTATTTTTTTTTTCTTAAATGTATCATCATTTCTTTATATAAACAACTTAATCGATTTCTCTCAACTCCCTAACCTCTACGCTAATGAGATAATAATAATAATAATAATTACATATTTTATAACTTATTTAAACAAACAATATTTGAGTACTTAAATTTATAATTCAACCATTGCACCAAATATATTACAAGTTTATGCTCAAAGCTAAAATTCATAATTTGTTTAATAGTTGCGTTATGTATGAAACAATGGAGCAAAGTGTAAAACAATATTTAAAATCTTGAGTTTGAGTCATTCCAAGAGTCATCAGAGATTTGTCAAATCCTTAGAGTCTCTCACGATTAATTGAGGTGCATGCAAATTGTCCGAACACCCAATCATTGAAATAAAAAATTAAAAAAAAAAAAAGTGTAAAACAAAATATGGAATTCATTTTCCTTTTTAAGAGTCCCCATTGCAACCAATGCAAAGAAGAAACTAGTTTGAAGAATTTGGATTCAAACAATGCCACATGGAATAAGAACCAGTAGAAGAAAGTGGTTATCGCAAATTTACCCTGATTATTAATAAAAATAATAAAAAAACAAGATCTCTGACCAGTGCATTCATGAAATTTCAAGCTCAAAACTCATTCTATGTGCTTGATCTCTGCCATTATATAATATAATATACATAATCATGTGAAAAATCTACTAATAGCACCTGGTTTTGTCATTGGGAAAATGAGAAACCATAAACTAAAAGAGAGTCAACAATCAACACCTAATCCATTGTTTCTATTAGTGGTGAGCATGCCTTTGGTTTAGTTTATGAGAGGCCAAACCATGAAATTTAAAGCGAGAATTATAGAATAGTGAGAAGAAAAAAAAACATAAAAATATGTGGGGGTAGAAGTGTCATTTGCACCCTTTATATTTGTGTAAAAAAAATTCTGTTGCACTGCAAGCTAGTTGTCCCAAATTTAAAAATGATTTTAAAAAATCTATCATCATTCACAATGTACCCATAAAATATTGTTAACAACTTATTAAAAGGAAAGTGTTTTGATTTGTAATGCATACGTATGTAATTTTGTTATAAAATTATGTAAGTTTTTATAAAATTGGGTAAATTATAAACACATTTTTTGAGATTTATTTAAATTATAAATTATTTTCTGTGATTTTAAAAATTAAGTTATGCTTTTTAAGATTTCTAATTTCATAACAAATAGGTCATTTTATTAATAAATCATCAAATTAATTAATAGTTTTTAATAATGTTAAAATTTTATTTCAATTAATAATTCAGATAATTTTATTATTGTATAGGTGAATAGTTAGAAATTTTACTTTTTCAATTAATTATGTTAAATAAAAAATTTTGATGGGGAGATATTTGTAATTTTCAAACCACAGAGGGCAATTAAGTATTTTAAGCAAACCTCATGGGTTGTATTTGTAATTACCCTATAAAATTACATAAGTGATTTCACAAAAATACACAAATTAAATATAAATTTACGTAAGTTTGTGAAAACTTAAAACTTATACAAATTTATATTTAATTTACGTATTTTTGTGAAATTATTTATGTAAATTTATAAAAACTTGCATAATCTTTTAATAAAGCTGTATATTGTGTGCATTGCACACCAAAACAATTTCTTAAAAATTATGAATCAAACTACATAGTACAATTCACTTATATATTATAAGAAGTTGTTTGAGATTTACTTATTCAGCGTATTTTTTATAAAAAAAAAATATAAAAAAATAAAGAATAAATTTAATTAAAATAAGTATATTTATCAAATAAATGGACTTATCAACAGAGAATTATGCATTAAAAATCACATCAAATCGTAGAATCAAACTCCATCTTACGAATACCGTCTTAAAATAAAATAAACAAAAAAAAATAAAAAAAAAACTCCATGTTTTGAGAAGTTGATAAAAAAAAAATTTTTAAATTTTTGGTTTTTTAATGATATTTTAGCTTTTATGTTAAAAGGTGGACTTTTTTGTGACTTTTTTTTTTTTTAAAAAGTTAAAAATTAAAAAAATTAAGGTAGTGTTTAATAGAGTTTTAGAATATGATTTGAGAATAAAATAGCATTTTGAATTTGTGAATTTTGAAATTATGATTTGAGTGTGAAAAATTTGTTTGGTTATAAGTTTTGAAAAGAATTTTAAATTGAGTTTGAATTGAGTGATGTGACATATGATATTTGATACAAAAACTTACAATTCATAATCAAACACACAACCTAAAATTTTATTCAAAACTCATAAAAAAATTTTAAAAAAAATTCACAAAAATATTTTTTTTTGTAATATAAAAATAACAGGTGCAAAAAAAAAAAAAAACCGAACATTGTTTCAGTCACCCGGCCGGACGACCAGTGTGACGTCCGGTGGGATGACCGGTTAACTTAAATTTTTTCACTTTGAAAAGAACTTTCAAAAGTGAATGTGAAATTAATTTTTAAAAATACTAAATAAATACTACACTTAAAAACAAGTGCAAAATTATATTTTAAAAGTTTCACCAAACTCAACCTAACTTTTTACCGAAATTCTCAAAACAACCCCATCTTACGGCTTTTTACGCTTTTCTCCTCAGTTGTAGCTCCTATGTGCTGATCTACTACGGCACCTAGTTTCGTCCCCCAGACGGAGAGAGTTTTCTTTATGGGTGAATACGTGCAGTGCAGAGTCCTTTTTATACAGTGGAGTTATTTGAAAGCAAAATTGAAAAGGAAAACAGAGACTTGTTAGTTGTCTACTGCTTGTGGAGTTTGTTCAGGCCATGTTTGGTTATTGACTGAGATAAAATAAATTAAAATAATTAATAAGATAAAATATTATATTTAATTTATATTTTCTTTTCTCATTAAATCAAATTAATTAAAAAATAAACTATTGTTTCAAATATAATTTTTTTAATTAAACTAAAATAAGAAAAAAAAATTAATTAATTAAAATAATCTATCCCTAAACAATACCTTAAAGTGCTATCTGTATTAAGAAAGGATAAATTACAAACACACTTTCTGAGATTTACTTAAATTATAAATTACCCTCTGTGGTTTTAAAAATTACATTATGTTCCCTAAGGTTTCTAATTTTATAACAAGTAGGTCCTTTTATTATTAAATCATCAAGTTAATTAATAGTTTTTAGTAATGTTAAAATTTTATTTCAATTAATAATTCAGATAATTTTATTATTGTATAGGTGAATAATTAGAAATTTTACTTTTTCAATTAATTCTGTTAAATAAAAAATTCTGACAAGAAAGTATTTGTAATTTTTCAAATCACAGAGAACAATTCGTATTTTAAACAAATCTCAAGAAGTGTATTTATAATTTAACTTAAAAGAATCATTTAGACGTACTCAGTCCATCTTACACATGTCATGCTCTCGTTGTCATGCTACTACTTTTGGAGAGGGGTGCTAAAGATGGTAATTACAACCATGTTAGTTGGGTGTGAATTTGACCCGGCTCGGCTCATATCGAGTTTCGCGGGCTCTCGTCAAAATTTGAGTTGAGTCGGATTGATTCATGGGCAAAAAAATTAGACCTAGGTTTAGAGGGTATTTGGGCATTAGGCAGGGTGGGGGCGAGGATGGGCGAGGCCTAAACATTTTTTAATTATTTCTACCAAAATTTTATTATTTTTCACTAAAAAAGACACTGGGCCTTGAGTCAGGCCTTGAGTGAGCCTTAAACGGGCCGATAAGCCGGGCTTCAAAATAGTGGCATAGGCCCAAGCCCAAGGTCTCGAGTGGGCTCGGGCCCAGAATAAACAGCCCATCTCGGTGAGGCGGGTTTCAAGCTACCCACGAATCAAGGGCCATTTTATACTCCTACATGTTAGAGATCAAATTTTTTACCAAAAAAAATCTAACAAACACACACATGAATGTGGGTTTTACATGAGTGGAGGTCCTATATCTATATGAGTGATTTAGTAGATTTTTTGATAATTTTATTGGTAGCCCTAACATTTTTCGGGTAATTATTTGAGGGTTGGAGTATTACTTCATGTTATTTATACTTGATATTTGTTAAGTTATTTTATAAGGAAATTTGGTCAAAAATTTTCATAATAAAATTTTAATGCATTTAAGTACAAGTACAAAATATTTTCTTTGAAAAGTTCAATATTTACCACTATTATCAAAATATTAAATTTTAAAATAATATAACTTTTATCCGGATATGGAATTTTTAAAAAAATTAGTAATTTTAAAATTCTCTCATTAAGATTTATCAAACAAGATCCATATTGATTATGAAATTTTAAAACAAAAAAAATTATTTATTGTTGTCAAAATTGATGTAAATAGTAACATGTTACTCTGTTTGACAGTAACAGTAATATGTTATTCTGTCCCATAGTAAAAAGAAAATTTTACTTTATCCTTACTCAATTATGCAATTCCTTCTTAAAGAGTTTATAAAACAAAATAAATTGAGCTGCCATTTTCATCAAATAAGTGTCTAATGAAAGAGTTTTAACTAAATTTTCATATTTTATAAAAAATATTGAGTGCTACTATTTTAAAATATTAAGTTAAAACATTATATTGCATTGCTTCATGAACAAAAAAAATAATTTCTGGATAGAGAATGGAGAAAATCTCAAATTCAGTACTAGCCCTAGATTTTTAGAATTTCTAATTAAATATTAAAATCAAATTTTATTTAATTATATTTTTTTTAGATGGTTTGATAATAAAGGATAAAAAATAATAAGAAAAATAATTATTTTTTTTTGTTTAGTATATAAATGGAGTGAGAAATTATGAAAAAAATTTGTAAAGAAAGAAGAACTTTCTTATTGAGCTTATTTTATTTCTCACTAAAAAACGTTGTGAGATTTAATGAGAAACAAATTGATAATTGGTTATAAAAATATAAAAAATAAAATAAAATCCTCTTCAAATACCAAAAATAAAAATTTGAGAGAATTACTGCATAGTGATGTTAGACAAAATTAATTACACATTAATGAAAAAAAATTATAATTATAATTATTAATATTTATAATGTTTATCACTATTTTGTATTTTTTTTTTCTATTCCCACTGCATTGTTATTTTTCCAAAGAAATTTCGCTCATATTCATCTCTTACATGATTTACTTTCTTACTTATGTAAACACGATACTAAAAAAACACAATTATTTCCTAATTTTCTCACCTAGATGAGAAACCATAATAATTTTTAAACTTTTCTTTCTCCACTATCCATACGGAGTGTTAAGGCTTTTGATTGTAGAATTTTATTTTAAATTTTTCATAGGCCTTAGCTGAGGAGTTAAACATCTCCAACATTGATAGGGTTTACTTATCTAAACATTATTATAAAGTATACATTTTACTTTATTTATCAACTGTTTTATATTTTTACTTTAACTATACTTTTTATTTTAGCTATTCATCCAAATACTATTAACTTTTTAGAATGTCACATTAGCAACAAAGATAGGGAGAAATAATCCGAATAATTAAATATATTTTGCTAGCCTTACATATAGTTAGTGAATGTGAGTTGAGTTAAAATATCTAATCATATGACTAGTGCATTGGAGTTGAAAAAGTAAATTTTATTAAGTATTTTGACTAATAAACATTATATAGGTTAGAAATGCTCTTAAACAGTTTGATGATTGAGCTACCTCAATTCAAATCATTTCATTTTCATGGGGTGTAAGTCTTTTCCTAATTTTCTTTTTCATATATATGTATAATGCAAGTCTTTCATGTATACAAGGCTTCCACTAAATATTTTTTACTTCTGTATAACTCTAATACAATTAACCCTTCAATGATGATATAGAGCTCTAATAATAGAGTTCTAAAGAGTTCTACCTATGTGGTAAGGTTAAAAAAACAAAAAAAAAAAATAATCAACAACAACAACGCTAGCACAAAACATCAAATCACAATGAGACCCATTATTAACACTTTCTAGAGTTTTTTTTAGAACTTCTAGTCATTTTTGTAAACCCTTAATGCAATTAACCCTTAAGATTATCATATTCATGCACTACCCTTGTAGGTATTATTAAGGTAGCTACATGACAACATGGCCACACAATCCGAACCAACCGTTTTTTTCCTCTTTTTTTTTTTGGAACAAGGAAAGTCTTGTTGGAAAAAATGATTTTTTTGAAGATTTTAATTTAATATTAAAATGTGGTGACTTTAATTAAATATTAAAGTGGGTCCTAACTAATTTTTTGTGTTGGGTCTAAGTGAGCCAAAAATCATTGGGTTTTGAATAAGAAATTGCCAAGAAATTACTTCATGATGTTAGATTCATGAATAGGATTTTAAAGAGTATTTAAATCTTTTTTCTTGGCTAAAGGGTGTGAATCATTTGGGCATTCATACTTTTCATTTTGTGAAAAGGGACTATGGATATTTGGTGTTTTAATGACTAGCCTTAAAGGATGGAGGCTTTTCCTCTCTCCCCTGTACATGTATAAATTGAGACTCTCCTGTCAAGTTTCAATATAGAAATTTTTGCTTCCATTTTACAAGTCAGTTTGCTAAATAGTTCCTATTGTGAGAGAGTGCTGCCATTGTTTTGTTAAGCTAAGCTAGGCAGATAGTGCTTCTACAGTATTTGGTTTTTGACCGTCGTATCTGGGAGGCAGAGCTTGGGTTTCCTCAAGCATTCGACAGTGGCGAAATCATTTTAAAGAAGCTGCTTCCGTGCGAGCCGGTTTAAATCTCTTTACTCTTTTATTGTTTTGTGTATTTCTGTTGAAATTTAATTATAATTATTAGGGTGTGTTTGGTAACGTTTACGTTTTCAGTTTATATTTATAAAAATTTTATAAACTGGTTTTTGTTTATTTTTAGAAAAACATAAACTACAAACGCGTTTGGTAATTGACAAAATGTTTAAAAAAATTTAAAAATATAAAAAAGAGTGAGAAATAGCAAGTTGTGGCAAGTGCCGGCGGAAGACGGTAGTGGAAAGTGGTGACGGTGGGTGGTGCGTAGCTGGTGGTGGGTGGTAGTGGTGGTGGTGGTGGTGGGTGGGTGGCTGACGCTGGCGGGTGGTGGGTGGTAGCTAGTGGGTGGTGGTGGCGGTGGTGGCGGGTGGTGGTGGCAGGCAGGTGGTGGTGGCGGGTGGGTGGGTGGTGGTGGAGGGTAGTGGTGGTCGGTGGGTGGGTGGGTGTGGTGGCGGGTGGTGGTGGCGGTGGGTGGCGGATGGCGAATGGTGGTGGGTAGTGGCGGGTGGGTGGTGATGGTAGGTGAGTGGATGGCGGTGATGGGTGGTGGGTGGTGGCAGTAGGTGGTAGTGATGGTGGTGGTGGGTGGTTGGTGGTGGTGGCAGGTAGGTGACGGGTGATGGTGGTGGTGGGTGGGTGACGGTGGAGGGTGGTAGGTGGTAGCAAGTGGGTGGTGGTGGTGGTGGGTGGTGGGTGGTGGTGGCAGATGGGTGGCGAGTGGGTGGTGGGTGATGGTGATGGTGGTGGTGGGTGGTGGGTGATAGTGGCGGGTAGCTGGTGGTGGGTGATGGTGGCGGGTGGGTGGTGGTGGCAGGTGGGTGGTGAGTGGTGGTGGCAAGTAGGTGGCGAATAGTGGTGGCGGGCGGTGGATGGTAGTGGCGGGTGGTGGCGAGTGGATGGCAGGTGGGTAGTGGGTGGTGGCGGTGGCGGTGATGGGTGGTGGTGGTAGCGATGGGTAGTAGGTGGTGGTGGCAAGTGGGTGGTGAGTGGTGGGTGGTGGTGGCGGAAGACGGTGGTGGAAAATGGTGGTGGGTGGTGGCTAGCTAGTGTTGAGTGATAAAAAATAAAAAATAAAAAAAACTGAAAACTCAAAATGGAAACACATTTTTTGTGTTTTCATTTTTTGGCCAAATTTATAAACTGAGACCATTGATTTATAAATCAAAAAGTTTACTAAACAAGTTTTTATTTGAGTTTTTAAAATTTTTGTAAATATAAACAGAAAACTGAAAACGTAAGTGTTACCAAACGACACTTTAGCATATGTTCTTGGTATATAGTTTGATTTCTTCATAAATCTATTTATTTAATTTCACAATTTGAACAACAAGCTTAAAAGCAGTTTTATATATATCTTTTCTATGAAATTGATAGAATAGATTTATATAGACTATTAGGTTAGCTTTGTATAATATTACTAGGAATTGTTGCAGAATTGCTCACTATTTCAATAATTGTAAATTATGCAATGGTACTCTCTAATTGCTTAGTTTAATTAGAATGCTCTATTATAATTGGCATACTTAATTGTATTAGTATGATCTTATTTTATGCGTATGGTTGATAATTTCCTACCATGATTTGCATGAATTTTAAGGTTATAAAATATAATTTATGGATGTTGCAATTTTGACATGCTAATTCTATTCTAGTCTCAATTTGTTACATGCTTATTATTTTCTAGGTTAGATTACATAATTTAATGTATTTGGAATTATAGAGTTTTTATGAATTGTGTACATGATTAATGTGAATTATTTAATTAGGTGCATTAATCTAAATTATCTAATTGAGTGCATTAATCTAAATTATTAAATTAGGTGCATTAATCTAAATTATCTAATTGGGTGCATTACTGTGAATTATTTAATTAGGTGCATTAATCTAAATTATCTAATTGGGTGCATTAATCTGAATTATTTAATTGGGTGCATTAACTTTGAATTTAACTTTTTTATTTGGAGTTATTAGTTTAAATGTTTATTATGAATTAATTTCATTCATAACTCATGAGTATTGAACTTTATTTTAAAGTTTTAATTTAATTGGCATTTTAATTCATTGGTTAATTTTATAAATAGTTGGCTAGATGGTTTCGATTATTTATTATATTTATTTTTTGCTTAGATTATTTGTTTGTATTTTGTTGTGATTTTTTCTATTAACTTTCTTTATAGGAATACTTATGCGAAAGGGAATAGAAAAATAAATACAAAATCAAATGAATATTATTTGGGATGTAAAAATAAAAATGTTTGGACTACTAACGTTTGTGTTGAATAGGAATACCTAAGCGTGGAAAAGCTTTTGGACTAAATAGAATCCTTATGGATTGGCTATTTTATTTAAATGTTTGAAGCATGTTTGGCTTGAGATTTAGTTGGTTTGTTTATCAATTTGTGGTAGCAAGTTTTATTTGCTTGTTTTGTTGAAAGCATTTTATATGCGTGTAATTGTTATAGCAATTTTTTAAATTGCTTATAAGTTTGGAACTTGATTTGGTTTTTTGTGATAAAAACCAAAGTGTTTAGCTTTGGTTAAAGAGTAGTTCTTATTTGTTCAGAAATGACAACTAAGATGGATTTGGTTTCAAACTTTTGGAGTTTCAGGAAATCTTTGGGTTTAATCATTTTATTCCCAAAGTGTTGGAAAACCAAGTTTGGAGAAAGTCTTTGGTTATAATCGATTATGTCCAAAGTGTTTTGGTTTTGAGAAAGGAAACCAAATTTTAGCATTAGGTAAAATATTTACGATTTTATTGAAATAATGGGTGTAGTTAAAGAATACCGGTTAATTTTTATAAGTGGTGTAATTACGATAGCAAATTTTATTTGCTTGGGAATCGATTTGTTATAACTTGGTTTATCCCTAGAAATCTTAATTTTAAAATTGTTTCCTATGGACTAGGAGTCAACATGCTCTTTGATGTTTTGTCAAAAGGTTAGCGGGTTTTAAGTGGGGATGATGTGACCCTCCGGTCTTCCTAGGAACATTCGACCATGTTAGATTCTAAGTTAAATGGTGAGACTAATTTTGAATTAAATTTCCATCGAGGATTTTCTAAGGGTTAAGTTTAATTTCTAGAATCACATAAATGAAATTCTGTTGTGATGTTTCAGAAATGGCTTCAAAAGGTGACAAATAGAGATGTTGTTTCACTTGACAACCTTAGCCTCACGAGATTCTTAAAGGAAGATCTTGAGAGATCAAGTATAATTAAAGGAAATCATAAGATTGCATTAAAATATCTCTGAATTGATCAAGAGGCAAATAGTATGGTATCCTTGTGTTATTTATAGCATTTATGATTGCTATGTGACTTTGCTTGAGAGAAAAGATGAGACAACCTGTTATAGTGGGTGAATGTTTTTTGGATTTTTAAATTCCAAATATATTCTTAAATTGGTGGCTCCTAGTGAGTTCAAGATCACTGATCACAGAGATAGAAAATTGGTAGTTCCTAAGAGGTGTTAGACCACTGGCTACACAGTTATGAGATTGTGGTTCCTAGTAGTGAACAGATTACTGATCACATGTCAAGATATTATGGTTCCTAGTAGTGGAGAGGCTACTGGTCATATGTCAAGACATGTTGATTCCTAGTAATGAAAGAGTCTATTGATCCTATGTCAGGACGTTGTGATTCCTAGTAGTAAAGTGACTACTGATCACAGGTTAAGACATTGTGATTCATAGTAGTAGAAAGTCTACTGACCACATGCTAAGAAATTAGTGATTCCTAGTGATAAGACAACTGGCCATGTTATGAAGTTCCGAATAGTAGACTGTTGAACACTAGATTTGTGTTTCCTAATAGTAAGACTATTGGCTTCAGAGTGATAGGTTGGACCAAATATATTTGGGTGCCTAATTCGGTTGATGATGATGCAGGAATGTATTTACTGTGATATGATTTTGAGAGTTTCATAATCATTGTGACACAAGGATTTGTTCAAAAAACTTTGTATAAATTCTACAAAGAAGACTTAATTATCCGACTCCGAAATTGAGGAGGATAATAGAAAGAAAGGAGGGAGTACCTCCCTAGTAAAGGCAAATTTCATTGAGCATGGCAAATCTTCTGGGGTAAGGAAGAAGCCCCCCGTGAACAAGGGCTCTATGCTAGGGCCAAGGGGTGGTGTTGTAAAGAAGCTGGCATACAAGCCGCGGGAACCTGGTTATCGGTTCTTTGGGAAGTGCTACAACTGTGGTAGCGAGGGGTGTAGGCTTTAGTTGGGCTACACATCACATCTGCTCGAGAATGAGTGTTTACAACTTCGAACCGGTTATAAGCGGTGAGAAGTTGTTTATGAAAACTCTACTACCTCATTTGTTGAGGAAAGGTGGTCCTGAAGTTAACCTCAGGGAAAGAGCTAACCTTGAACGAAGTCCTGTATGTTCCGGACATTCATAAGAATCTTGTCTCAAGGACTCTTCTCAGTAAACATGTTTTCGCATGGTTTTTGAGTCCGACAAGGTCGTTCTGACGAAACACAAGTGTGAAACTTGTGTTGAAGTGAAGTGAACAAGATCCCGTATGAGTTATGGAAAGGCATTAAGCCTTCTTATAAATTCTTACAAATGTGGGAGTGTCTTGCTATTATGGCGTTTCCTACACCCTAACGGGTTAGGATAGGCTCGAAATTTGTGGATTGTATATTCATTGGTTATGCACATAATAGTAGTGCATATCAATTTCTTGTTCATAAGTCTGAAATTCTAGACCTACACAGGAATACCATCATGGAGTCAAGAAATGCATGTTTCTTTGATGACATTTTTCCTTGCTGAACCCATGCAGGGGTTCCAAGGTCTTTGGAGCAATTTGATGAGCTTGCTAGTGAAGAAGATTCAGGTGATGATCAAATTGAGGTTTTAGATGAGCCCAGAAGGAGTAAAAGGGCTAGGACATCCAAATCTTTTGGTCCAGACTTCTTGACTTATATGGTTGAGAACGAACCTCAAACTTTGCACGAAGTTGTAACTTCTCCTGAGAGTCCTTTATGAAAAGAAGCGATTAAAAGTGAGATTGACTCCATCTTATAGAACCACACCTGGGAGTTGGTAGATTTACCTCCAGGTTGTAAGCCTTTAGGCTGCAAATGGATTTTTAAACGAAAGATGAAGGCCGATGGGTCTATTGACAAGTATAAGGTGAGGCTTGTTATCAAAGGGTACAGGCAACGAGAAGGCTTGGATTACTTTGATACGTACTCACCTGTAATTCGGATAACATCCATTCGCGTGGTGATTGCATTAGCAGTTTTGCGCAATCTAGAGATACACTAGATGGATGTAAAGACAGCTTTCTTAAATGGGGATTTGAACGAAGAAATCTACATGGAGCAACCTGAAGGGTTTTCAGCTCTTGGACAAAGCAAGAAAGTCTGTAAACTTGTCAAATCTTTGTATGGTTTGAAGCAAGCGCCTAAACAATGGCATGAGAAGTTTGACAATGTAATGTTGTCAAATGGGTTTCGAATCAACGAATGTGACAAGTGTATTTATGTCAAAGTGTCACGACCCAAACCCGCCTCTATGGGTTTAGCATCAGAATCGCCAAGAATCCGAGATTACCAAGGCACGCTTAACGATATCTGATATCTGATACAGGGGCTTGGCGGAAGCCAATGCGATAAATAAATAATGTCAATGAGTGTGATGACCTGTATGCCAAAAGATTTTCATACATATTCTGAGCAGTACATATACATACATGTCATTGATGAACCAGGACTTAATCCCCATTCTGACAAGACGGTGCAATATCTGATCTATACCATAGTATAAAAGCAGTCATGGGAATTACTAAACGCCCTAAGCCTTAGCATAGCAGGCTCGGAACCTCATGATGAGGCACATAGGTTGGCTTAACAAAAGCTGAAATACCCGGCGCCTCGGCTTTGATCCGGTGCTGTACACCTACATATATATATGGCGGTGAGTTAAAGCCCGATGAATAACATAAAGCGTAAAGGTTTAGAGCGAATGTCCTTACATAATGAAAAGCAGTTCATTTCGATCGATATATGATTGTTCAATGCGAAGAATCATATGTGGTACATCCATTAGCGTAACGATGCGATGGGTCTTAAAAGACGAGCGGTAATGATGGCTATGAATCGATGCTTGATAGTGGTTCCACGAGGAACCGACAGAGATCTCTGTAGCAATAGCGATGATAAGTGCTAAGGATGCCACAGTACAGTTCAGAAATAAAGAACATACATTCATTCAGTAATCAATATCAGTTCAGTAAACAGTTTAGTTCAGTGTTCAGAAAAATAATCATTTGAACGTATCTTTACACAATTGTTACTCACAGAGTTCTGGGCTACAGTAGGCTAGAGCGTCTCCTCGAAATGCCAACCCTATACAGTTAACAGATTGAACACACACTAAGTCACACAGTTGGGAAAGATAATAACTTAATCCCTAATTTTCCTCGGTGTAGTTCTACATCTATATCCTCTTTAAGATGCCTTAAATATGCCCTAGGAATGCCTAGGATGGAAAGAGGATGCAAAGATGCACTTTTGAACATTTTACAAAATTTGCTAAAAATAGGGGTCTCGTTCGAGCGTGGCTTTCTATGCTCGAGCGGATATGCAGACAAAGGATCTCCGCTCGAGCGTCAATTCCGTCGCTCGAGCGGTATGTACTCTGATAAAAATCTTTGGATGCTCCAAATTTACGCTGATGCTCGATGCTCGCCGAGCATAAGACCTGAGTCCTCGCTCGGCGTGGGTTTCTCGCTCGGCGTCTTGTGAACTCATGAAAATCTTGGATGCACATTTCACGCTCGGCGTAACTTTTTCGCTCGGCGGAAAGCACGAACACGAGTGTACGCTCGGCGTGAACTTCTTCGCTCGGCGTGAGGCTTCTTCGCTCAAGCATAGGCTCAAAATCTGGAAATTTCATATTTGAGTCCCAAACTCAAAATCAAGTTCAAATGCTAAAAATTCGATCCTCTTGGACTGAAAACTTGGAAAACACTTGTAAACACCTAATATTACATGTTTCAAAGATCAATTTGACAAATCAAAGCCCAAGGGTGTTTAATTCAAACTCAATTTCAAACCAATTTTCATGAACATGCTACAAACATGACATGCATGAATTCAAATCATTTTAAAGCTTCGATATGATGCTCTAGTGAGCCCATTGTTCCAAAAACAAGTTGAAAACATGGACCATTACAAAATTATGAACATGCATGTGACAATTTGCCATGAAATCAACTTAAAATTCATCAATACACACATGCATACATGGAATGAGTCCTAATCCAACATGCTAGAACTAATTCATGGTTCAACTCTCAAATTTGACATGAATCATGCAAGAACAATCTTAAATACATAATGAGGGGTTCAATTACCTCCCTTAGGTCTTCAAACACAAGACTAGAGACTCAATAGACAATCTACACTTCAATTTCTTCAAGATCACCAAGCAATGTGAAGTAAAAGGAGATGAAATCAACTCTCCTAATCTCTCTCTCTCTCTCTAATTTCGGTGGGAACTCAAGAAATGAGCTGATATAAATGTTGAATCTAAGTGTATCAAGCTTCAAAATATTGGTGTAGTGGCCCACTAACAAGGGCAAAGTTGTAAATAACCCCAACTCTTGCAATTAATTAATATTTAATCTAATTTAAACTTACTAAATCACATTTCAATTAAATGCACCATAAAATCACATAAATTATGATGGTCCTAAAATACTAATCAATTTCTGGTTCGATTACGATAAGGCCTTCAATTTCTGATTTAAACATATAAATATGAACAGATAATCTAAACATTCAAACAGATAAACATGCAATTAAACAGATACAGTTAATCGATTCAGTTTCGGATTTCAATCAGTCAGTTCAGTAATTTGGTCAGTTCATTTACTTTCCATAATCGGTCTTAATTTAGCAGTAATCGGCATTAATCAGTGATCAGTATGAGGGTTGTTACACAAAGACAATCGAGAGGTTATGTGATTTTTGTTGATGATATGCTCATTATAGGTAGTGAGGATGAAATGATCAAAACTACCAAGAAGTTGTTAAACTCTAAATTTGACATGAAGGATATGGGCATTGCAAATGTTATTCTGGGAATTAAGATTACCAGAATCTCTGCCGAAATTGTACTTTCACAGTCTCATTATGTTGATAAGATACTTGAGAAATTTAGTGGATCAAATACAAGTGTGTCATCGACACCTGTAGACTTAAGTCTACACTTTACCAAGAATAATAAAGAGAGTGTCTCTCAGTTAGAATATTCTCGGGTAATTGGAAGTTTAATGTATCTGATGAGTTGTACTAGGCCTGATATAGCTTACTCGGTTAGCAGGCTTAGTAAATACACAAGTAATCCTGATGCTTTTCATTGGAAGGGCATTGTGGGGGTGTTAAGATATTTACGCTACACTCGGGATTATGGGCTGCATTATACTCGATATCCAGCTGTGCTTGAAGGCTATAGTGATGCGAATTGGATATCAGATATAAAGGACTTAAAGTCCACTAGTAGATATGTGTTCACTCTTGGTGGGGCAGCCGTATCTTGGAAATCTTCCAAGCAAACGTGTATATCTAGATCAACGATGGAATCAGAGTTTATTGCTTTGGATAAAGCAACGGAAGAAGCAGAATGGCTTCGCTATTTCATTAAAGATATTCCACGTTGGTCTAAACCTGTGCCAGCTATTTGTATTCATTGTGATTGTCAATCTGCAATTGGTAGGGCACAGAGTAATATGTATAATGGAAAGTCTAGACATATCCGTCGTAGACATAATTCCATACGACAACTACTCTCGAATGGAGTTGTCTCTTTAGACTATGTAAAGTCTAAGGACAATATTGCGGATCCGCTAACCAAAGTGTTAAGTCGAGTGTTAGTCTAAACGTCATCCAAAGGAATGGGGTTAAGGCTTTTGGAAGTTTCTGGAATGGAAACCCAACCTAGTTGACTGGAGATCCCAAGATCTAGATTCAATGGGACAACCTAATTGTGTGTAACGGTAGTATATCACTGAGGAGGTTAAACCTCTAGCCATTCCTTCTATCAGTGATACCTGCAAGTGTAGAGGATAAGCTGAGCTTTTAATGACT
Organism: Camellia lanceoleosa; assembly: GCA_025200525.1. Classification (NCBI taxonomy): domain Eukaryota; kingdom Viridiplantae; phylum Streptophyta; class Magnoliopsida; order Ericales; family Theaceae; genus Camellia; species Camellia lanceoleosa. Next base: position 605,935 of record JANUSC010000120.1, on the reverse strand, counting down.
TTTATGTGTTAAGCTGTTGAGCTAAGTATTGCAGGATACTTTAGTAGAGTCACCTATGTGAGTTTGAAGTGGGGCCGCTTCTAGAAGAATTGCGGGCCAAGATTCTTTGAAACCACTTTCATTGAACAGGGCTAGTGTCCAAGGCCACACAGGCACACCGGTGAGAACATAATGGTGGTAGGAGTAATTCCGTGTGAGATCTATTGTCTCGGTTTACATAAGCGGTAGAAGCTTCAAGATGTCTTATTCACTGATCTTCCAGTAAACTCGATAGGTTTTCACTGGGAGAGGTTCAAAGACAAAAGCTACCTTCTCTGATGTCGGTGTTAGTCCGTTGTACTCTCTTTCAGAGTTTTTATTGTTGAACGATGTTCGTTTGTTGAGTCATTCGGTCAATTTTTATTTATGTGGGGGATTGTTGGAAAAAATGATTTTTTGGGAACTTTAATTTAATATTAAAGTGTGGTGACTTTAATTAAATATTAAAGTGGGTCCTAACCAATTTTTTGTGTTGGGTCCAAGTGAGCCAAAAATCATTGGGTTTTGAATAAGAAATTGTCAAGAAATTGCTTCATGATGTTAGATTCATGAATAGGATTTCAAAGAGTATTTAAATCTTTTTTCTTGGCTAAAGGGTGTGAATCCTTTGGGCATCCATACTTTTCATTTTGTGGAAAGGGGTTATGGATGCTTAGTGTTTTAATGACTAGCTTTAAAGGCTGGAGGCTTTTCCTCTCTCCCCTATACATATATAAATTGAGACCCTCCTGTCAAGTTTCAATATAGAAATTTTTGCTTCCATTTTACAAGTCAGTTTGCTAGATAGTTCATATTGTGAGAGAGTGCTTCCATTGTTTTGTTCGCTAAGCTAGACAGATAGTGCTTCTACCGTAGCTGGTTTTGACCGTCGTATCCTGGGAGACAGACGCCGGGTTTCCTCAAGCACTCGACCCGTGAAGCGGCGAAATCTGTTTTAAGGAAACTGTTTCTGTGCAAGCTTCGGTTTCGTCTCTTTACCTTTTTATTATTTTGTGTATTTCTGTTAAAATTTAATTGTAATTATTAACATATGTTCTTGGTATATAATTTGATTTTTTTATAAATCTATTTATTTAATTTCACAATTTGAACAACAAGTCTAACAAAGCCCAGCAAAACAGAGGCACTGCAGCGGCAAAACACAGAAACTAAACTCTTGGAGCAAACTAGCAAGAGCAGGAGAAGGGTGAGGAACCCAGTCAAGAGGAAGGTGGCCTCGGAGAGATACTTGGGCAACCCAATGAAAAGGTTATCATCAATGAAAACGAATAGGGCATCGTTTGGCACTGGCTAAATCCAGTTTACTACAAATCTGTTTTGATTATAAAAAAAATTCTTAAATCATATAGCAAATACATTTCTCTCCGGAAATTTACTTTAATCAGCCTAAAAATTCAAAAAACTAATAATATGCTAAATAAATTAAATTTTTGACATTAATTTTTTTAATAATTTTTTTAACTAATTCTAAAAAAAATGTTATAAGTCAAGTGATACACCTAAATCACTAACGTTGCTTGCTAGTAGAGTTAATGGAAAATTCATCCAATCTATAGGTCGACAATGAATTATGGCCATGTTTGATTGGGGGTTTGGGAGGGTGGATTGGATTAGCAATCCGTGGGACCCACCAAACCCTTGTTTGGATGCAACACAATGTGATAGGATTAGTAGTGAAGGGGGCTTAGTAATCCCCCTCCATAGGGGGATTAGCTTGGGTGAATTTTAGGTGGGATTAGGAAAATAGTGAGGGGATTGAGTCTATTTTATATAAAAAATTTATTATTTTAATTTTATTTTTTTTTACCAAGTGCTCCTATTTGTTTTAAAATTTGTTTTAATTTTTTTTAATATAGAAATAATTTATTTATTTATTTTATATAAAAATAATTTAACAATCCCATCACTAATCATCTCCTACACTATCATCAAAACAAACACACTTTTACTTAATCTCCTCACTAACAATCCACACATTAACAATCTCTTCACTAACAATCCTCTCACTAATAATCCCATCCAACCTAATCTGCCAAACAAACGTGGCCTATGGGTGTGTTTGATTGGGGGATAAGGGGGGGACTATTCACTGTTTGGACTCCATGTCCGGCCTCCCTCTTTATCCGTCGTTTGATTTTTTTTTAGTCCGGCGGACTCCATGTCCGGCCGGACTCCATGTCCCCCATATGGGGGACTATCCTGTCCTAGGGGGGGGGTGTGGGATTGTTTTGGGGGGACTAATCACTATTGGGATTAGATGTGAAAATGACAATTTTGATCCTCTACTATTTAATTATGTATTATATTTAATAAAATTCAATAAAATTTAAATGTCTCAATTTAAAAATAAAATAATTTTATTTAATTTTTTATTAATGTTTTATTTATTTAATTTTTTTAAATAATTTTTTATAGATATTTTATTGATGTTTTATTTTAAAATTTTGTTTATAGTTTATTTAATTTCATTATTTAAATTGTAATAGGTGTTTTATTTAAAATTTATTTAAAATTTTAATTAAAAAATAATATAAATTTTTTATACAAGGTTATCTTGTATTTTATTAAATCAAATTTAGTGGTTATTTATTTATTTAATTGTGTAAAAAATAAATTTATGTAAAAAAAATAAATTTAATTTATATTATTAAATTAATGATATTTTTTGTATGTAAAAAAAAACACAAAGAATGCTTTTGTATGTAAAAAAATAATGATTTGTTATACAAGAATGATTTAAAACAAATTTTATTGATATTTTATTTATTTATTTATTTATTTTAAAAAACAAAATTATTTAATTAAAAATAATTAAAATATTAAAGATATGTTTAATATTGCTATTCTTTAGTAAACAATTGAAAAATGGCAAAATAGTCTTTTGTTCATTTATCCTATCCAGTCCGTCCAACCAAACGTTGGATTCACTAAAAATAGTCCGGGGGATTCACAGTCCGGACATCTAATCCCATGAAAAACAAACACAGGATACATATTCAATCCAACCAAATAGTCAGGGGATTCTAATCCTGGACTCAAGTCTGATGGATTCTAATCCCCTTTTCCGTCATCCAATCAAACACACCCTATATGTATAAATAGCATTGTTGATGAAATACATCCTATAACATATAAGAGTTTTAGAAATTAAATTTTTTAGTTTACGTAGTAAAAATTTTGTTACAAAAGACATTTAGGAACCGCTTTTAGTGTCGTGAGGATAGTCGGTACAAAATCGTCTCGAAAAGTCAAAAATAACGCTTTTAGTGATTTTTTTTTTTTGGAAATATAACTAATAAATGTACTTTTAGGAATAAAATAATTTGGTTTCAAAACTATTTATTTTTAGACAAAAAATTTGGTGAAAATGATAATAATTCATCAAGAATATCTAATTTTCATTACTAAAAATATAATAACAAAGACTTTTCACAATAAAATATTTGATTCTTAAAAAATAATTTTGTTCCTAAATTTTAATTTTTTGTAGTGATATTTTTAAAACTTTTCCAATAATTTAATTCTTTGTAAAAAAAAAAAAAATTAATGAAAGCGATTCCACCATAAAGATATTTTTCCTCCACAAAATAAAGAAAAAAAAGATTTTTGTTGCGATGGTCCATTATTGATACGCGCTGTGATCCATTAATGCGTGTTTGTGCAGTGTGCGTGAATATTTTTTGTTAGATACGAAGGGTGCGTGAACTTAAATTCTCAATTAAAAACGTTTACATTCTAAAAGAATCAACTAATACATCCACAATGGCATGATCAAATAAATAAATTCATATGAATCACACTTATTTTTGTCTCTAGATACAATGTATTCATAATTAGTTAGTCTACGACAAAAATTATTATATAATTTTGAAATATAATGTGATCTTATTTATATAATATTTTAATAATTATATTAAGAATTCATAATTGGTTAAGGCAAAAAGAATTATTACGTAATTCTAAAGTATGATATTGTATTTACGTGGTGATCTGACAAATAAAAAATTATAAAATATATAGAAAGAAATCATAATTAATTGACATGAAAATTGTTAGATACTTCTATAGTATAATGCAATATAATTTATGTGGTACTCTCATAAATAAGAAATCACAAATTATACAATGTCAGATATCCATTGTTTAACTGGAACCTTTAGTTTAGTGGTTATGTAACACTACCTAGTTGAGATTGTTGATTCAATTCCTCTAGAGAAAAGTTTGACAACCTCTGTAGTACTTGTTGGACTTTTTAGCTATTGTTAGATTTTAATTGTGCAGTTTAATATAATATTTTTTATATTTGTAATTATTCTTTTATCAATTAACAAAAAAAATAAAATTTTCTTAGACCATTAATTAGGAGCACTACCCGAACAATGTGACATCATATTCCAAAATTATTGAATAATTATCCAAAACTCATACACTATTCTGTATAATAAATAGATAGATGAAAGAAATCTATATATATTAAGTAAAAGTGGATTTCTAATGAGGAAGCCTCTAAGGCCACCGAGTCCTCATCCTAAAATTGTTAATTTTTTATTTTTAAATTATTTAAAAAAACATTATTGACTATTAATTAATTAAAATTAATTATTATACTTTAATTTGTAAAATTTGAAAAGGAAATATAAACTTTCTACTTTAGGCACTTTCTTACCTAATTTTCTCACATTTCATATTTTGTTCAATTTAAAAACCCTACAACATTATTACAATTCCTTCATATGCTATTTACTATCATCAATCATTTTATACGGTAAGAACAAATCATGGCAAGAGAAAAAAAAATTATGGAGACTGTGAATTTTACAAAATAGATATATTAAGTGCATTTTACAAAATGGATAATGAGGTAATTGGTTAATTGACAAAATAAAATTACAAAATTCATCAAGAAGAAATATATGTATATTTTATTGTAAACATAATTTTTGCATGAGAATCAATTAATGTTAAATTATTTTAATTTTATAATATAAACAAAGATTTATTATTATTTAATTTCAAAATAGTTTTTAATTAATGTCAAAATAGTTTTTTACAAGGGGACATTACATCTTAGTCGGATCAAAAAAAAAAAAAAAAAATTGCATAAACATTGTGACTTGTACCCCTACAAATTTTCATTTGCACTTCATAACAAAATCTCTTGTACCCATATGTTTTTGTAATTTTTTTTTTCTCTCCACTATTGAAATTCCACCTTAAAATAAATGAAAGAATTTTTTTTAAGGAAGAATTATTGAGTGTTTTAGGAAGTTGGTAAAAAGTTAGTTTTTTAAAATTTTTTTAACTTATTTTATCTTTTTGTAGGTAAGTTATGTGAGAGGTAATGTGATCCAAAATGGATAAAAAAACGTTTTTTATCAGCTTCCCAAAAGACTCTATGCAAATGGGAAAAGAGAAAAAAAAATTACCAATACATAGGGGATGTAAGTGACACTTATATCTCAATAGTTTTTTATTTGCATCACATCTCAGATACACTTGCATCCTTATGTGTTTATAATTCTTTTATTCTATCTCTCACTTACATATAAATTTTTTTTTTTGATACATAAAATGAGGATATAATATGGATAAAAGTAAATATTAAAGATTTATAATATAAATTTTTACATTTATTTACAAATGATATGACTAAAGAGATAAGCTTTACGTAATTAAATATTTAATAAATTAAAAATCAACATGTATTCTGTCAGATCGTTGTAAATTAAATTGTGAGAGGTTTTGTGGGGCTATACATTTTCCAAAGGGTAAAGTAGGAATTTAAAGGAGCTATAAATACAAGAGTCCCCACACGCAACCTCTTCATTGGTACACTTGACACCAAAGGAATCACCATCAAGATCCCCTGAAACTAGAGAGCATCACATCAACACTCTCCAATGGCTTCTCAAAACTCATCCATGTCATCATCAAAATCACCATCTTCTTCCACTCGTACATGTCTCTGCTCTCCGACCAACCACCCGGGTTCGTTCCGGTGCAGCCTCCACAGGAGCTCTGGTAGACACTCCGGCAAATCAACGGCCCATATCAACCACCACGACTCATCATCAAAGATGACGATGTCCAAGTCCAGTCTTCTCAAGGCATTTCTCAAGCAGACCATCAATCCATCGAACCACGATCAGGAGAGAAGAAAGGATTTTCATCCAAGACCCACCAGGTTTGCTGTACTGAATAATAGCCCTGGAAATGGGGTGGCCGTTTCTTGATCAAATTGTCCTCACTCTCTCTCTCTCTCTCTCTCTCTAGATTTGTATATAATGATCAGAATTCAGAACCCATTTCTTGTTTATTTTCTTTCTTACATTTATTATTTGCCAACTACAGAGGAGAATTTAAATGTGCAAATTAAAATTTTATTTTTTTCCTTTCTTAGTTTTCTTGATGACAAACAAGATAGTGTTTGAGCACTGGTTTGGCATTTGGGGTGGGGTTGAGTTGGAATTAAAATAGTTTAAAAAAAAAAAAAAAAAAAGGCAAAATAGATTTTTTAATTTATTTTAAAAATTATCATATTAAAATCATAATTTTTTTTCTTAAAAAAATTTAAAAAAGTCACAATTCATTCTAAATGAGAATTTTTACAGTTTTTTCGTGTGTAGTTTACAAGATAGTAAATGGAGGTATTAAATCTGATAACTACGTATCTACAATACTATGGCGTGTTTGAGAAAGTCAAAAGTCGAAATACCTAATCTTATTATTCTGTTTAATTTTTTGTGTCTTTTTTTTTTTAAATGTCAAAAAAATTAATGAAAATAGATAATTTTCAAATGAACTCTAGTGTCATGCTATACAATGTGTAAATTATAACAGAGGTTGATTATCGTAAATATTAGATAAAAATATTTTTAGAGTTATCACCGAATATCACATAAGATTTAATAAATTTTTTATAATTATAATCAAAATAATATTATAATACAACCAACACTATACTCATATAGATCATAGTGAGTTATAATTAAGTCATAATTAATATTATACAAATTTTGATTAAATATCACAAAAATTGTAATTATGATATATAATACATACTCCAAAAGAGAGTATATAGTTATCAGAATCTCGATCCGGATTGTAGAATCTTCAGATCTTATGACTCTAGTTGGTTCAAACGATCTGAATCACACTAAGATTTTAAATTTAGTAAGATTTTAAAATGATTACGATTCTAGTCATAAAATCATGTAGAATTACATTAGGATCCCGATTCTATTACGATCCAAATCTTATTAAAAAAAGTTAGATTATTATTTATTTCTTATATAAGTGTGTATATATATATGTAAATATTTATATAAGAAATTTTGACTATAAATTCTTAGATAAATTACACTGATACCTCCTAACATTTTTGTTTAATACAAATCTCCTTCATATTTAAAAAATTACACTTACTCCTTGTTAGATTAAAATACTATATTTATCCTTTAATTTTTATACATATAAAATAATAAAATAATAATATTTTATTTATGTCATTTCAAGGAAAATAACAATCATCTTATTTGGTTTAACTAACACAAAAAATTGAGTATTTTTATTTTTCATATATATATATATATATATATATTATTTTTACTGAATTTTTTTAATATTTTAAGTAATTTTTTATTTTAATTTTTAGATATACCTAATCTAAATATACTTAAGAAATATAATATTTTGTGATTTTTTTTAAAATTTCACAAAATACAAAAAAAAATTTAAAATATAAAAATTCAGTACATTATCTTATTTTGTTGTGTTCAATTAATTTTTTTAAAGTTTATTGTACAAGTTTTATACTTTTTAAATATATCTAAATTAAATCGATCTAATCTAGATATATTGGTGGAAATAAAAATGAAAAATTATATTCATATATAAAAATTTATACAAAAAAAATATAATAAAAATATTGTGATGGTGATATTGTTGTAAATATAAATTATGTTTATGAGTGTTTTTTATTTTAAAGTAAAAGGTCACCATTAAGCTATATCATTGTGTTTGAAATTTCTATATAAAATTTATGTTTATATATCATCACTTAATGAGAATATGTTCAAGTAGAATTTAATGATAAAAAGTTGTAAAATATAGTTATGATGATAAGAAGAAAAAATGGAAGGAAAAATGACAAGATGGTCATTTAGAAAATTTTAGAGCATGACAACAACAATCCAAGGGCAATTTGTAATAAGATTACAAACCTAAGGGAGGAAATGTAATTTTTTAAATGTGAGAGGGAATCTATATTAAATAGAAATTTCAGAGGGTGTCACTATAATTTATCTCTTCTCATTTATGATAACATAAAAGATACATTATATCAAATTAAACATTTTTCTTTAAGGATTTTACAATTATTTAACATACATTATCATTATAGATAATTTATGATTTTGTTTTATATTAAAAATAAAATTTTATGATACTCGATTCGATTTTACAATCTTATTTACAAGTCTCTCCCAACGATCTTACATAAGAGATTAATGTAATTATCTTAAATTTGTGAGATTTATTATAGTTTTTCTAAATTTCAAAAAAGATCAATGTAATTTATTTTAATAAAAAAATAATGTCCAATTAGTATATGTTTATGTATGTTTGGGAGGGGAAAAGATTGGGTACAATCCTAACGTTTGGCATATAGTGCACAAAGTGGTTACCCGTGACTTGAACCCATAACCTCAAGGTTATTAGGTTAAGATTTTATCATTGAATTAATGGTCACCCTAAATTTTAATATTGATTTTTTTTTTTTTTTTTACACTTTGTTTAGATAATGGATTTGAATAAAAATTTAAGAAGAGAAATATATATATATATATATATAAATTACTTATAATATTTACATTTTACTCATTTTTTTAAAATTGTTATTTAAATTTATAATTTAAATACAGTTGTAGTATGTAAAATAGAGTTTCAACTTGAAATAAGCCAAAGAAACAAATCGTGGGTTTGTATTTTATAAAATTTAAAATTAGGTGGAAATTTAGCATTATTAATTTTAGGGGAAAATAAACTTCAGTGATATGTTCAAAAAAACTTTACAAATTAAGGAAAATACTTATGAATTTAATCATTAAAGTATATAAATTTTACTATTGAATTGAAAAAAGAAATTGAAAAATTACACACGATTGTGATTTCTCCTTAATTTTATAAGACTATCTCTAACGGTGAACCAAACCCAGCATCAGATTTAAATTTTGATGAAAAACCCACTTTTTCATGCTCCAACGGTTGCACCAAAGTCATACCAAAATGAGATTTCAGCAAAAAAAACATCAAACTGAAAACGAGACACAGATTTTACCAAATCACTGACCGTTGAAAGAGGTACACCGGTTGACCAACCGGTCGCCCGGCCGGTTGACCAACCGGTCGACCGGTTTCCTTTAAAGTTGGTGGGTTCAAACTAGTCAAAAAAGGTTCAAACAGGTAAAAAAAATTATTTTGCCTTGCCGATTGACCGGCCGGTCGACCAACCAGTCGACCCAAAGCTACAAATATGGTTGCTGAGATGAATTGTTTACAAAAACAATTGTTTGAAGAAAGAGATGAATTGTTTGATTGGTGAGATGAATTGTTTAAAGAAACAATTGGTGGAAGAAACAATTGATGAGAAACAATTGTTTAACAATTGGTGGGTTTCATCATGGATGAATTGTTTACAGAAACAATTGTTTGAAGAAAGAGATGAATTATTTGATTGGTGAGATGAATTGTTTAAAGAAACAATTGTTTAAAGAAACAATTGGTGAGAAACAATTGTTTAACAATTGGTGGGTTTCATCATTTGAAACAATTGGTGAGCTTTCATCATTTTACATCATTTGAAAAAATATTTACGTTTACCAGTCGACCAACCGGTCGACTAACCGGTTGACCCACGGGATTTGATGCACCGTTGGAGTGAGTGGTATCAAAGTTGATGAAATGGGTCATTTTTTACTCAGATTTGGTGAAAAATCTGATTCACCGTTGGAGATGCTCTAAGAGAACAAATCATGGGATCAGATATTTTTATTTCTTGTTTTTGATCAGCCCACTGTTTTGCTTTTGTCATTGCTATCATTTTCTAGCATATGATTTTGTTTGTTATTCGGTGCTAACTTTGATTAGTTTGTATTTGTTTTGTTTCAATACTTTATGTACCCACTTTTCTTATTGATATATGTTTGTGTTATCACTCTAATTCACATTAATAAAATTTCTCAATGTCAATACCCAAAAAAAAAAAAAAAACACAAAGGGAACGCAAAGAAAGGGTTACCAAAGCAAAACCATCTTCCCAATCCTTTGCCATTCTTATCTCAAATATGGAGAAAGACTTGAGTACATCACCGTCTTATATTTTTACAGTGTGCATACAAAAGGGAATATTATATGCGAGTTAAAACATTTTATAATGTTGACATTATAAAGTGTCATAATTAAATTATTTTCTGTTATAATATAATAGATCATAATTAAACACATTTGACACATAATCAAATATCTTTTCGGTTATAACTAAAATTACAATCACATTATATCATAATTGAATTATAATCAACACTACAATGTGTCATAACTAAACACCAATTGAAGTATAACCAAATTTCTTTTAAGTTATAATCCAAATAATAAGTCATAATTAAGAAAGTGTTTAGAATGATCTAAATAAGTATATTTTTTTGACTTTTTACGAAAAAATGTGCAAACAAATAGAGATGATATGACTCAAAAAAAGATAAAAAGATTAAAAAAGAAATGCACTTTGTAGAGGATGCCAAATAGGGCTTAAATCATAACTAATATCACAATGAGTCATAACCAACATCACAATAGGCCTCAAAGTTCATAATAGGAGCATATGGTACACACTTTTTTGAGGTGTGTATTGTTAGGGATGGCAATGGATTGGGTTTTTTTTTTTTTGATTTTGCACTTAGATTTTTATTTTTAAACTCAATTATTTTAGTGATACAATTTTATACTTTAGTATAAACTTGACAATTTTGACACGTTGGTCTAGCAATATAAAATTAACAGAATATTCAGCATAATTAAATAATAGCAATAGTGATAAGCAATAATATATATTGATTAAAAAAAAAAAAAAAACAAGATTAGAGAAACATAGGGTGAAATTTTGGGAGTCACGTTGTCCTTGTCCTAAAGTTGCTTTCCTCCCCTCATAAAAGTACAACTGGAGTGAAATAGTTCCAAGATAAAACCCATGTTGCTCACAACGTCCCTCATTTAGTGTTCACGACCATTAGGAGACTTGAACCATGTCACAAATTAAAGTTGTCCAAAATATCAATATAAAATATGAAGAGCTCTCATAAAATCTTTTGGGGGGACTTACGTGTAGGTCCTAATAAGTGAACTTATTGTCCAATAGGTCCTATGATAATTAATAACATTTTTCATTAAATACTATTAAAAAAACGTCACTAATTGTTAATTTTCAGCGACAATATGAATATTTTGTCACAAAAAATGTAATTAATTATAAGTTTTAGCAACAGTTTAAAAAAAATCGTAACAAAAAAGTGTCACTAATTCACAACTTTTAGCGACAATTTAAAAAATTCATCACAGAAAAATGTCACTAATTGTAAGTTTTATTAACAATTTATAAAAATCATAACCAAAAAAGTCACTAATTGTTAATTTTTAGCGACGTGTAAAAAATCATCACAAAAAAATTATTTTTAGCAATGATTTTACCAAGATTTATTTTTAATAGGACTTGATGAAAATTAAGTCAAATTATTAGGACCTATTGATAGTTTACCCAAGCTTTTCTATCTCTCACACCATTTTTTCTATATCTTCTTGCGCCTCTTAATCTCTAAAAATGACCTTTAGAAAACCATATGTATTTGTAGGATTCTTTGTAACATATGTAATCAAATATAATTAAAATACACTAATGATTATAATAAATCATTATATTAAATAATGGAATAATGAGATATAAAACATTTTGTAATTCACAATTTATTGAACACATTAAAACAACAATTTATATATTTTTATTAAAATATCCCACCGGTCTCCCATTTTTAATAAAAATAAATTCTTTAAATATTTTTACAAAACAATTCTGATTTGTAACTCGAATATTGTGGCTCGAGAGTGGCCCGAATGTTGTTTTTTATCCTCTGCGGGCGTGTGCTTGAATTGAATGAAGTATCACAGGCAAGCATCATATTTGGCGGCAAAACAATAAAAAAAGAATGAAAAAGAAAGACATAGTGAGAGCAGCGATCTGGGTTACACAGTGAGATGAGCGATGTATCATTCGTAACCTAGCGGCACTGTACATTTTCGATCTGGGTTGCTGTTGCTGCCGTGGGTGCCGAAAACTACTGCCGTTGTGTCGTCTATAGTTGAAGAAGAGGAGTCTTGACTGGTATTTTTGTTTCCCTTTTCAGTTCTTTGCTCGTCATTTGAATCTGTTTGTATTGTATTTTTGTTTCCCTTTTATGCAAATCCACTCTGTTTCTCTGCTCGTCATTTTCGTTTATATATATGATTCGGTTCAAGTCACTCAAATATATATCATGCCCATAGAAACAGATTCGTTTGCTTGGGACTTGAATTTGTTTGGTTCAAGTCACTCAAATATTGATTAAATATTGATTATTTGAGAGTGACTTGAATCAAAGGCAAGCTTACTTGAATCAAATATTGATATGGGATCTATTAATAATCATACAAATTCACTTTCAAATAGCTTTCTATACATGCAATCTGTTTGGTTCAAGTCACTCAAATATTGACTAATCACTTTCAGATAACGAATCTGTTTGGTTCAAGTCACTCAAATATATATCATGCTCAAATATCTGTTTCTATGTCTGAACATTTGGGTGTTTAAGTCTGAACATTTTAAGTCTGAACATATATTTGGTTGAAGTCACTTAATCACTTTTGGGTGTTGAAGTCACTTAATCACTTTTGGGTGTTCAAGTCACTTAATCACTCAAGTCACATAAGTCCATACAAATTAAGCTTGTTCGGATGCAACTCAAATCCAGATATTTTTGTCTGTAATTGCAAAAAAAATTATTGTTCGAATCAATATCAAAGCCAAAGCCATTGAAAAAATTATTGTTCGAATGTAGAGTTGTCTTGAATTTTGTTTATTTAATGTACAATTGTCATGAATTTTCTTGAATTATTTTTTCTTTGTTTGTTTTAATTCAACTTGTTCATAGAGATGTTGTCTGTAATTGCAATATGTTAGCTTCACATGTCTCCTTATTTGATTCCATAGCATTAGATAAAGATAATTGTTTGTAAGATAATTGTTTGTACTCTAAAATTTTGTATTCTATTTAACTTTAAAGGTACAATGGGTATTGATTTGAACAATAATTTTTTCAATGGGAGTGGCGAAGTTGAAGAAGAAGATAACACTCTTTCATTTAATGAGTGTGGTGAAGTTGAAGAACCTAAGAAGGGAATGTATTTTAGCTCAAAGGAAGAGGTGTATGCATTTTATGCAAAATATGCCAAGCACCTGGGATTTGCTATAGCTTATAGAACACAAAATTTAACATATGATGGGGAAGTTAAGTACTTTGGAATTGAATGCACTAGAGCACGGAACAGAACAAAAAGATCAGAAATAAATCCCTTGGAACCATCTTTGTCATCAAAAATTAAGTGTAAAGCAAGGGTAAAAGCCAGTCTACAAAAGGATGGAACATATAAGTTAACCATAGTTGTGCTTGAGCACACTCATGATTTGGTTGCTGCTGACTCATGGCATTTTGCAATGAATAAGAGGATTGTTACGACGGTGAAGAGGAGATTAGAAGTTAACGATGAAGCAGGAATTGGGGTGGCTAAGAATTTTCATTCCATAGTTGTTGAAGCGGGGGGATATGAGGCATTAACGTTTGATGAACGAGATGTAAGGAATTATATCAACAATGCTAGAAGGTTGAGACTTGGGGTAGGAGACACCGAATCAGTTACACATTATTTTTGAAGTGGTAATTGTACGTGAATTTCATTTGTAAACTTCCGATTGTTCACTTGAATGTCCCATATGTTTGAGTTCAATGAAGTGAATGTCCCATATTTTTGAGTTGAATGATTTGGAATTTTTTTGTTATTCTTAGAAATGGTTCTGTTATTTTTTGTTATTTTTTATTCTCAAGCAATTTTTTGTTATTTTTGATTCTCAAGCAATTTCTGTACCAATGGTTCTGTACAAATGGTTCTGTTAGTCACTATGAGTGTCATAATGTTTCTGTAGAAATGGTGATTGAATGAAATTTGTTGGTGAGGAAGTGAACTCTGCAAATCTGTTGGTGATTGAATGAAATCTGTTAGTGAGGAAGTGAACTCTACAAATTTGTTGGTGATTGAATGAAATCTGTTAGAAATGGTCTCTGCAAATCTGTTGCTGATTGAAGTGTTTTAATGCTCTGCAGTTTTGTTTTTGGAGTCTGGGGTGAAATGTTGAGTTTGGGCCTCTGTTGCAATTTCCCTTTGTTATCCTTCTTATACTGTTTGCCGGTATTTTGAGTTCTTTAACAGGGCTACTGTTGCTACTGATGGATTGGTGTTCAATCTGTTCTGTGAAGTGTATCCTGTCTGCTTCTGGTATTGCTGGGTTGCCTGCTTGCTAGTTTGGTGTTCATCTTTGCACTGCTGGGCTGGCTAGAGTGGGGTGATGTTGCTGAAAGGCTACTATAATGTCTTGCATTACAGTATTCTGCAGCCCAAAGTGTCCTGCATCTGAATAGAATTTGCTGGTTTTGGCTTTCAATGGTGGCATAAATGCTTGGAATCATCAGTGTGTTGTAGACCAAGATGAAGTTTTCTCAGAAATAATGTCATAAGCAGGATGAAGATAAAACCAACCAGAATAATCTGTTGTGATGAAAAAAAATTAATAAACCTGAGTGATTTGCAAACCATCACATACAATGCAAACCATACACATTGTTAAGAAATGACCCTGCTCATAAATGCAAACCATGAACAGATTGTTCAACATCACATACAATACACTGTTATTAGTATGCCATCATATACACTGTTAAGAAATGCCCCTCTTCATTCAACAAATTTCACACATTGTCAAGTTCAACCTGTTATACACATTCAACCTGTTCAACCTATTCATTCAATACATTGTTAATCAATACACCTGAGTCATTTGCAAACCATCACATACAATACACACTGTTAAGTAAGGTTTTATTCATTCAACAGATTTCACAGATTGTCCCATTAATCAAGACCTTATTAATCATTC
Source organism: Camellia lanceoleosa (assembly GCA_025200525.1). Lineage (NCBI taxonomy): Eukaryota > Viridiplantae > Streptophyta > Magnoliopsida > Ericales > Theaceae > Camellia > Camellia lanceoleosa. Next base: position 590,601 of record JANUSC010000120.1, on the reverse strand, counting down.
AAGACCCTGTCATTCATTCAACAGATTTTTCAACATTGTCTCATTCATTCAACAAATTTTCCTAATACCCTGTTAATCATTCAAGAACCTGCTGATCAACAGATTTCATGCCAAGTTCATAGCATCAGATTTTAACCTTCAACCTGTTAATCAACCTTCAACCTGAAGAACCTGTTAATCATTCAAGAACCTGTTAATCAACTTTCAACCTGTTCAATCTGTTCATTGAACACCTTGTTATTCAACCTGTTCAACCTGTTCATTCAACACATTTCAATTCAACCTGTTCAACCATTGTCCAAAAAGATACACTGTCAAGCACCTGTTAAGTCAACACATTGTTAATCAATACACCTGTTTTTTCAAACCATCACATATAATGCACATTGTTAAGCAACCAACATAATTCAACAGATTTCACACACTGTTCATTCAACACATTTCATCTCAAACAAACCTGTTATACACTTGTTTTTTCAAACCATCAGATTTTTAAGCACAAAAAAAATAATAATAATAATAATTACAAAACAAGTAGAAAAGTAGATTACATTCATAGCATGTTCCAAAACCTAACAACTGAGTCATTTACATGATAAAGTACAAAAATACACAAAATACAATGACATAAGTCATTGCCTTGAAAATATTTCAATCATTTGAAGCTTTCTATCATGCTCACCAAGTCTTCTCTTTAGATCATTAATTTCTTCTGTTCTTGAATCTGTCTGAGGTCCAGCATTGGCTTGGATTGTGGAGGTAATGTCGTCGTCATCGTCATCATCTGTGAACCACCTGAAGTAATTGCAGTGTTCGTTCGTAGTCTACAATGGACAAGAATCAGTTAATCAATAACAGTTCAGTGAAATTTGTAAAAAGTAACAGATTCATTTATATAACAGGTACTTACATATTTTCTTGGGCAAACAAAATAGACATGTCCTTCATTTCCATTCTGATTGGTTCGTACTATACGTATGGAAGCTGTTCTTCCACAATTACAAAACCTTAGCTTTAATCTTATGTTCGTATTGTTAGTAGAAGATGAAGCCATTTTTTTTTATCTAAATAAAAAATACCAACAGATTCAACTACTGATTAGTAGAAGATGACGTTCTTCCTATTTTTTTTTTTTATCTCTCAAGCTATTTTACCTATTAGTAGAAGATGGTGATTCAACTATACTCTATTGTAAATAAGAAAGAAAGGAAACAAACACTAGGAATCCTATAAATAAGAATCAGGTTATGATGCCAAACTCTTCTTTATGTTACTCAATGGTGATTCTTGGTCTTTCATGTTTCGCCTTTCCTTCAGTCTTAGGGCTTTGGAAATTCAAAAGGATTCGCTACGCTATGCAGCACAGATGCAACTTAGCAACAACTAAAGTTTACATCATTTCATCAATATTTTTCTATGCAATCTGAAGTGATTAGGCTAAAACAATTTCTTTTTCCCTTGCTGTCATGACCCAAACCCGGCCCTATGGGTTTAGCATGTAGAATCGCCAAGAATTCGAGATTATCAAGGCCCGCTTATAAAGAGTACTGAAAACAGAGTTCGATTCAAGGCGGAAGCCAATACAGTAAATAAATAATGTCCATTGAGTCAGGATACAGTATGCCAAAAGATTTTTCATGCATTCACACGTGTAGAAACGAGACGGTCTATACAAAATTTGAAATATACAAGACAGGACCTAATCCCTTGGTAACGATGCGATAAAGCGAGATAATACTATACAAAACAAAGGAGACAAGATCTGAAGGAAATGCTAAAACACCCCTAAGCCTTAGCATGACAACTCGGAATCTCGCAGTGAGGCACAAAGGCTGGCTTGACAAAACTGGAGTCTAACCCATGCTTCTAACTCCGATCTGGTGGCTGAGCTCCTACATATATATATATATATATAAACAGTGAGCTAAAGCCTAGTGAATAACATAATGCGTAAAGAGGTTAAGAATGAAATGTCCTTACAGTAATGAAAACAGTTCATTAAACAGTATTTCAGTCTTTCAATCAGAACAATTATTTAGTCATATGTGGTACATCCATTAGCATAGCAGTAAACAGTAGGTCTTCGAGACCGAACAGTAATGATGGCCATCAATCAGTAAACAGTAATGGTTCCACGAGGGAACCGACAGAGATCTCTGCAACAGTAACAGTAAACAGTAGGTGCTAAGGATGCTACAGTACAGTTCGGAAATAAAGGACATACATTCATTCAGTGAATAATACGATTCAAGAATAGTTCAAGAAATGCCTCAGTATTCGAAAGATAATCATTTTGAACATATCTTTACACAATTGTTACTCACAGAGTTTGGGCTATAGTATGCTAGAGCGTATCTCCCCAGTCGCCAATCCTACACAGTTCACAGGTTGAACACACACTAAGCTACACAGTTGAGAAATATCATAACTTAATCCCTTATTTGCCTTGGTGTGTTCTACATCTATATCCTCATTAAGATGCCTTAAACTAGGCCTAAGAATGCCTAGAATGGGATGAGGATGCAAAAATACACTTAGAAAACATTTTGCAAAGTTTGCTGAAAATAGGAGCCTCGCTCGAGCGAGCATTCCTTCGCTCGAGTGAGAAATCCTTCGCCGAGCGGCGGTCAAAAACAAGAAAAAATCGGATCTTGCAATTTTACGCTCGAGCCACCAATCCTACGCTTGAGCGTAGCTTCGAACAAAGGTTGGTCGCTCGAGCGAAGGATTCTTTGCTCGAGCGAAGAAACCAAAATCTGGAATTTCCAGATTTGTCTCCTAAGCTCAAACCAAGCATTCTTTCACTCAAAACTCATCCTCTTAGGCCCAAATTCTGGAAAACACATCTAAATTCAATGTATAACAAGTTTCAAAAGCCAAGTTGTGAATTCAAGCCCCAAAGGTGAGTCAATTAAAACCATATTCAAATCTATTTTTCATAAACATGGAGAATATGTAACATGCATGGATTCAAACCAAATTCAACCTTCAAAGCTTGTCCAAATGGACTCATTTCTTCAAGAACATGATAAATTCATGGACTTAAGCCTAAATATGAACATGCATGTACAATTTTACCATGGATTCAACTCAAAACTCATCAATTCAAACATGCATGCATGAATTATGTTCTAATCCTACATGTATGAACTAAAACAAGACTTAACTCTACAATTGAAGCATAAATCATGCAAGAATTAGTTCTATGACAACAACAAGAAGATGAATGTCCTACCTTAGTCTTGTATTCTAGGTTTAGGCGTCCAATTTGACAATTCACACTTCAATTCCAAGCAATCCCACCAAATGAACTCAATTCTCTCCTACTCTCTCTAACTCTCCTCTTTGGTCGGTTAAGTGTGAGAGAAAGGCTGATGAAATGCATTTGTTCAAGTGTAATACAAGTCCCTAGTTGTGTCTAGGATAGTGGCCCACTTAGTGGCAAACATGTAAATAAGGCAACTTGGGTGTTTAACTTATTTTAATCTAATTTAATCACACCTAATCACATTTTAGTTAAATATACCATTAAATCACAAAAATTCTACTGATCATGAAACACTAAACAATTTTCAATTTGGCCGCCGATAAGGCCTTCAATTTGCAATTTAAACATAAACATACCAATAGATAATCAAATAATCGAACAGATAAACATGCAATACATTAGATATGCTTAGTCAATTCAGTTCCAGTTTTCAATCAGTCCGTTCAGTACTTCAGTTAGTTCAATTATCAGTCATAAGCAGTCCAGTTTAGCAGAAATCAGTAGGTAATTCAGTGATTTATCGGTAAACAGTATGGGGGTTGTTACACTTGCATTTCCAAAACACTCAAAAAGATGGATTCCTAGTGTTTGCCTATTCAATAACAGGTGCTTGACAGTGTATTTCTTTTTCACCATTTGTTTTTCACCATTTGTTTTTCACAAGCCTTGTTTGCCTATTCAATATGACTTCTCAGTTGCAAAGCCCAACATTGTACTACTGATTCCAGCTATTTGAACTTGCCAAACCATCAAAACTAAATACCCCCAAATCCTAAACCATCAGTAATTACATCCATACTAAATACCCCCAAGAACTGTTAATGTAATTATGAATCAGTAATTGTACTACGAGGATGCAGCAGTAAGAAAGGAATATGGAACCACCAATTAAGAAGCCAAACAAAGGTAAAAAAGATCATTAACAGTTCTTGGAGGAAGATATGAGTTGGAGAAATGTAAAGCTGTTAAATTGACATGGATTGCCAAACAAAATTTTAGTAGCAAAATAATGTTTACCACCATAAATTCTTAACCAAACATACGAAGCAAACCAACATGTAGCAACAGAACATTAGTGGCAACAAATTCAGTGGCAAAACAGGACGTTAGTAGCAAACATTCTTGGGGAAAAACTTCACCAATAAACCAATATGTAGCAGCAACAATCATCGGGGAAAATTTTAGCATAAAAAAAAAAATAAATGTCTGGAAATGAACATCCGAACAAGCATATCACCGCAATTAATTTGAATATCCCACAAGAACTAACTCTATAACCCAAAGACTATAAATCAAACCAATTGAGAAACCAAACATGAAACCCCAATTTCTTGAATCTTAGTTTAGCGATGTCAGGACGTACCTGCGATTCGTTTTCAATTGGTCGGTAATTCGACGTATGACAAGTTTCAGTCAGTGAAAGGAGTCGGATGAGCGTAGTCGAACGAGAGGAGAATAAGAGGAGTATCCCGCTGACCACCTAGTCGAAGGATAATGACTAGAGTATGACCACAAAGTCAGAGGAGAATGAGCAGAGTATGGAGTCGGATGTCTGCGTTGGAGGGGCAGTCGGATGAGGGAGGGTAAACGGCGATAAGGTTTCAGGTGGAGAGGAGAGTTTCAGACTTGAGAGGAGAGAGAAGGAGCTCATACTTTGGGTGTAGACAGATAAAGAAGTAGAGAGATAGAAAAGTGGGGGTTTGAGATACAAGAGATAAAGACCGCGCGTGAGTCCACTCTTTCGAGCCAATTCGAGCCAAATTTGTCGAGCTACAAAACATTATTGTTTACAAAATTTGTAATATACCCCTATATTTTAAAAACTCGAAATCAAAAACAACATAAATACAATTTTAAATAACATAGGGTAACATATACTGTGTATTTGGGGTAAGTGTCTTCCAAACTTGAATCTCACTTGGTGTTAACAGTTTTCCTCCAAAGAATCACAGTGAACTAAGTCTTGAACTAGACTCTTTGGACCGAAGGTTAACATATCACACACACATCACTGGTATTGGACAATAGCTCACGGTACTTTTAATGGTCATGCACTTTGAGCTTGATTCTTGTGGGAATTTTAAAGACTAGCCCAAGTCCCACGGTTGCGGCCTCAAGATGGTTCCCACTTAGTAGAATCCTCCAAGGGTACAGTGACGGAATATACATTACAGGAGTTTTCCTGCCTTGGATTCATTCAGGGTAACACCCTTCCTAACCAGTCACTCATCGGTATTGCCTTAGGGATGGACAGGAGAACCACTCTTATGGTGTTTCCTAAAATATAAATCGCTGGAATTACGTCACGTCATAAGGATTGTTTCTACCCATTGAACCTCCTTCATAGGGTTGCCAATCATAGAGATTGGGTTACTTACTTAGGTTCCTTCCTCAGGTGACTTCCTTAGGGCTTAGCCCATCCCCCTTGATAGATGAATATGGATCTAGCCTCACTAGTTCGAAGGCAATAACTCCTCGAGTTTATTAATTTGTATTTGCCTTAATATTTGACTTCACTCATAAATATTGTTTGAGCCTCTCAAGTTTCAAATTTTATATATCAGTTGATCAATAATTTTCTCCATCACATGAAACATCTCATAATAAAGTCGTTCTTATTCATTGCGTGCCACAATTTTCCCTTTTCGGGTCCATCAAGTAGACACTTTAAATTGGACTCATCATGCAAATATATCCAATTTTTAACAAGGTAACATGGACCCATCAAACAAATACGGCCCTTTTATTTTCCAAATCGAGGCAACAATTTTCCCTCTTAGTAGTCAATAACCATACTACTAAGAATCACAAATTTTCGTAATCAGTAATCTACTATTAGCAACTACTCATTATGGCTCGCGGTCTCACATCTATGAGGAGCCACTAGTTTCTTTTCATTTTCTTTTCCCCATGATACAAACCTCAAATAAAATATTTTTCACCTTTTAAAATTCTTTATTTTTTCCTTTCACAAATAAGCAATTATCTTTTCATAAATAAAGAATTTAAAAACTTATACATATATAATCTCATTCACCAACCCTCCCCCCCCCTCCATCCAAACAATATAAATCTTTAGAAAGTCAAAACACAAATAATCATTTTTTCCAAGATATATCTTCTTGCTCACACTTATCAGTATACTTTACCCTATCTAATCAATATTCTCTTAGACCATATATATTAAGATCGAGTTTGAACAAATATAATTGGATTGTGGAATTTTGCCATCTTCCACAATGTTAATACTACATAATATGGTGATGAATAGTGATATCATATTATCATGATAACATGGTATTATTATTATATTCAAATTACTATAAAGGTCAAATTTTGATAATATATATATATATATTTGTAGAATTTTATGTTAATTTTGAACTTGAGTCTTTAATTGAATTCAAATCACTTGCCATGAACATTAAAATTAGGTTAGCCTTTTGAGATGAAGTTGTCTACTCTATCTTCCCCCACAAGCATTAGTAATATGTCCTTTTCAAGTAGGGTAGTAAAGTTACCCAATTTTAGAACATATCTTATTTTAGAAAAAAAAAGAAAAGAAAAGAAAAAAGACCACTTTTGTGAGGGCCCTCAAGGGCCAAGAGGCATGGCTACCCTTGGGAGTGCTAATATTTCTACGACTTGCATATATTGCCAAACAAAAATAAACATTGTTATGTATACTGTTCAAATTTGAGTACAAACTTTCTTTGGAGGCAAGATAGATGAAAACAAATGATTTATTGTGAACCCCACATCACACTACCCTACATGAGTGAGAAATCGATCATTTCACTTTAGTTTTGCCAAAAAGCATGTATGGTTAAATAATGAAAATTAAAGAAAGGGAAAAGAAGTTCTTTTCATTTGATAAACAGAGAAAAACATGGCTTGTGTTAGTTAAAATTGGGCATCAAGTGCAAATCAAGATCTAATTCATGTTGACATCCTAATGTACTACAGTGCAAAGTCTAGTGGGTTTATTTATTAATATATATATATATATATATGGCCTGCAACAATATTTACATACCTAAGAAAATTATTCAAAAAGAATATATCCAATAATTTTTATTTTGACGGTTACTCAAGAAACTTTGACTTGTTTAATTTTATTTTTAGAGTGTATTTTTTGAAGAAAAAAATTAAAGAAAATTAAAAACTAATTCGGTGAAATTTTCTTTAAAAGATATTTTGAAAAAACATTCATTTTTTTCATAAATTTTCTCTTTTACTGAGATAAAAATAATTTTTAATTATATTTTGTAGCTTGCTTTTCGTGTTCCTCGGGGGAGTTTAGTCTCCTCGGATACGATAGCCCTACAGTTTGAATTCTTATGATTCTGAATCTAATTTCACAAGTGCAATGTGAAATAGATAAACACAAATGAGTCCAAATTCGGCAAATCATTTTAGAAAATCCATTTATCATCAAAGATATCAAAAATGGACTACATTGCTAAATTTTAGAGTCACCACCTAAATATTTTTGAAAAATTTAGGAAACCCATGACTCGTGTCAAAGACCACTTGTCCATCATCACCAAAGTATCTCGGCTTGGGAACTTAGGTATGAGAGGAGAATGTTATGAATTGAGCACCCCACTCATCCGATCAAAGAAATAATCCACTACTAATCATGATGTGATTTTTATGTACATTATATCTCTTGTTCTGATTATTATGCTATCTTTGTTATGTGATGCACACAAGTATAGACTAATTCGCCCACTTTGGAACATTTCGATTTCATATTTGTTTGAAAAGTGTTTTGAATATATACCACTTGAAAAAGTGATCTCATATGTACATTTAATCGGATCATCCCAATTTAAGCGAAAAGCCTCCATCCACAGGCATTCCAGAGATATATCACCTAAGCATTTAGCCTCATGGTAAACATGTTTGATATAGCAACACCAACATACATGTAATATGTTAAAGTAAAACTGCTCACCTAGTACTCCAAGGCAAGCCAAAGAAAACAAAATAAGTAGAAAAATGCATGATCTTAAGTAATACAACATGACTAATGCAACGCACACAATATGCAATTAATAGGCTTGGCTACTAGTATGGCATGTGAGTCAATTCAAGGCAAGCGACAAAACACGTGTTAGAGTAAAAAATTTGAAATCGACATTGTTTAGTATAATGAGCTGAACCTTTATGGATGCAAAAGTGGATATAAGTCATGGCCATGACATAAAATGTATAACATGATGCTACTATTATAAGCAAGTAAATAAAATGGAGAAAGAAATAGAGGCTGGAAGACATACACAATTTTACAAGTTTGTCCTTATACAAGAGGGTCCGAATGAATGTCCTAATTTAGCTAACTATTATAACACCGAATTACTTGACTATTTAACTAGCTATTACAAATTCAAAAGAATTTACCTAATTCAGTAATATTGTTGTAAATATAAATCATGTTTATGGCTATTTTGTTTTAAAGTGAAAGGTCACCATTAAGTTATATCATTGTATTTGAAAATTTTATATAAAATTTAATGTTTTTATATCATCACTCAAGAATGTTCAGATAAAATTTAATAATGAAAAGTTGTAGAATATAATCATGATGATAGAAAGAAGAAATGATAGGAAAGAGGGCAAAATGGTTATTTAGAAAATTTTAGAGTATGACATTAGCTATCCAGTGGCAAACTCTAATGAAATTACAAACCTCAAAAAAAAAAAAAAAATGTAATTTTTCAAACGTGAGAAAAAATTTATATTAAATAGAAACCTTATGGGTGTCAGTGTAATTTACACTTCATTTTAATACATGTATATATTGTTGTAGTACTAATCTCCATTGAGGTTTGGATAAATTACGTTGAATTTAGAAATTTGACATAATAATGTTAGATTCTTTTAATATTTTGAGTTATATAATACTTTGTTACACTTTTATTAATAATTGGTTAATCGTATAGATTGAAAAATATTAATATATGTGTATATATTAGGAGAAATTATCAAAGGGAAAATATCAATCAAAATGGAAAGTAGAAAAAAATAATTACAAATTCATTAAAGTACAACACTCATTTGCACAATCTAATCCATAAATCACTTGTATTTTTATGAGTTTGCAATTATTTTTTTTTAATTTCGCACCTTTTTTTAAAAATATTTTTATATATAGTTCTCTTTATAAAAAAAAAAAAGCCTAAGAGTTTGACTGTAACAAAATAAGTTATAAATTTTTTATTTTTTCAATTTAAATTATAATCTTTTGATTTATTTTTAATTTAAACCATTTGTCTACTTTCATCAAGTAAAATTGACAGAAAAAATAATATTTTAGTCATTAAACTCAACAAAAAATAATACTTCAGAGATTTTATGTGCACTTACATTGAGTTTAATAACTCAAATACATTTTGTCATCTATTTTATTTTTATTTAACAGAAATAGGCTAATAGTTTAAATTGAAAATAAATATAAAAAAAATAGGATTTAAATTGATAAAATTAAAAAATCATGGTCCATTTTGTTACAAGAGTTAAATTCTGAATTTTTTCTTGTAATTTTTTTTCTTATTTATCTTTGTTTTTTTACACTATTTACATTAGTTTCAATTGCTTTAATCTCACTAAAAAAAGTCAATGTAATTATGTCATACTTAGAGGATATATTGCATTTTTTTTTTCTACATTGTAATGTAGTTAGTGAAATTTACCCTTTATTGTATTTTTTTTTTTCTAAATCATATGTCAAACTTGGTCTTTTTGCTCTCCATATTTCGTTCTAATAATGACACTGCCCATTATATTGGCATAATCAACTTTAATTTCGATGAAATGCTCCCAAAATATTTCTTTCCTATTCTATTTTGGGCCATTGGAAATTACAATGGTGAAAATGTACCTTAAAGTTTGAGGTTGGTTATTTTATGACATGTTGGGATGATTAAATTTTTATATTAAGGCTAAGTTTGACATACTTTAAATAATCTATCTTTTTATCTTTTTTTCATCACATCACTTTTTTACTTTTCTGCATATCTTTTTTAAAAAAAATAAAAAATACACTTATTTAAATCATCCCAAACAACTCTTAAATTTCATTTATTATCTAATCTATCCTCATTTTATTAGTGTAATGGATCCACCTTGTATGTGTTGGTATAATTCATGAGACATGTAAGATGCCAACGAGACAAGCAAATTTGGCATTAAAATTTGGTCAAAAGTGAAAAATGACTTGGAATGACTTTTTAAATCTGAGAACTCCACCACTCTGCTTTTTTATCTTATGAACATTTTTAACTTTTAATTTTAATTAAAACGTCTAGTTCTATTAGTAGTTAGAACTCTTGCTGGTCTGTTTGGTAAGATGGTTTGTAGTTAAAATAGTCACAAAAGATAAAATAGGCTATTTTAGTCATAACAAACAAAACATCACATCAAACCCATAATCATTACACTATTTTCTCACTAAAAAAGTCAAAAAAATCAAAAAGTTAAAAAATTATTTTCAAATTAAACTTTTTAACCCAAACTAAAATAGTCAAAAAAACAAAAAACTAACTCACTTCCCAAACCAACCTAACTCTTGCACCTTATTATAGTAAGTGATTTGAACTTCTATATTTGTGTATGTGTCTTATTTTCGACACATTAATTGAGACTTTCTCTCACAATTTGAGAGTTTCCACACCTATATGAGTGTTGGGGTTTGTAGCATCGGTCCATTGTAATATCTCATATAAATCAAATAAAAAAAAATTATAATTTCAAACTTATGGTAAATAGCTTAAGTTTATCTATTTTGGCAATTAGGGGGGGGGGGGATCAACTTATCTCTCTATTTTATTTTTTTTGCACATTTTTAATTTTTTTTTATAAAAAACCAAAAAGTGAACTTTTTTTTTTTTTTCCAAAATAGGCCTTAGTTAATTTTAAACAACTAACCCTTGTTTTGTTATTAATTAAAAATTATTTAAATATCTATTTTTTGGGGGCATTTTTTCATAAATTCATTTTCATTTACTTATGTTCAATTTAGTCCATATTATTTTGTTATATTCTAATAAGTTCTATAAGTGACATAATTATCAAAATACCCTTAATAATATTTATATTTATAGTGTAAATGTTTCGTGATGTGAATGTTCACACCATTAATATGAATGTTCACATCGTCAATGTGAATGTTCACGCTATCAATATAAATGTTAACATATCAATGTAAATGTTAACACTGTCAATGCTCACATTCACACGTCAATGTTCATATTCACATTGTAAAATATGAATGTTTACATCACTAAATTACTAACTGTTCAAAAAATATTTGTAAAGGTAGAAATGTTCATAATTTACTTTCAATATGAGAATTAAGATTTGGTAAATCAAATGTTCAAATAATAAGACTTATTAAAATACAAAAAAATCTTATAAACTAATTAGGATACACACTTTAAAAAAAAAAAATTCTAATAAATCTCTATTTTTTTCTTAAATATTATCGTCATTTCATTATATAAACAACTTAACCGATTTCATTATAAATATAGCGAAGACCGTTTTATAATTTATTTAAACAAACAGTAATGAGTACTTAAATTTATAATTCAACCATTGCACCAAATATATTACAAGTTTATGCTCAAAGTTGAAATTTATAATTTGTTTAATAGTTGCGTTTTGTATGAAACAATGAAGCAAAGTGTAAAACAAGAATTAAGATTTCAAGTTCTACTCACTTCATGTATGAATCTTTGGCTCGGAACGAACAACAAGACACTCTGATGATCTTCTCAGGGCGCTGCCTTGGACCTGCGGGAGAGTGAGATGATTTCCCTGCAACAAAAAAAAAAAGAAAAAGAAACAATACAGCAAAGTGTATGAATGTTATATTTTAGCTAATTATTAAAATACCGAATTACTTAACTATTTAACTAGTCATTAATGTTTAATGTTTTTGTATTTTTTATTTGATTTATTATTTTATATTTATTTTATATAAAAATAATTTAATAATCCCTATACTAATAACAATTATTAAAATAAATACAATTTTACTTAGGGCTGGTTTGGAGTGTCTTAAAAAAATGTATTTTTTTTGTCTTTTTAGACTAAAAAAGTTGAAAAAAAAATATGAAAGTTTGGGTTAATTTTTTTATTTTTTATAAAAAAATGTGTATTAAAAAATTTTATAAAAAAGTATGTAAGAGAAGATTAGAGAGAGATGGGCTCATCCGTACAAACTGCGTGTGTGAATTGGAGAGGAAATTTTTGGCTAATTTTTGGGCATTGTACTAGACGGTTTTGTTTGGCCCGTGGGGTCATCACAGGTCCCATTTTAATAATCTGAACCGTTCAATGTGTGTAACACGTCGAACACTATGTACCTATAAAAAATCACGTTAATCGGATATTGATAGCTATCTGATCAGATTTATTTATTTTTCAATCATAAATTATAACACCATCCATTTGTTGTACATAACTGACTTGATCATATAGTTATCGATATCCGATCAATGTGATTTTTTGCAGACATATAGTACTTGACGATTTCTACACATTGACGGTTTAAATTGTCAAAACGGGACCCGTGATAGCTACCATGGAACGAACAATGGTTTGTGTAAAAAGCACACCCAATCATTTTTTTTCCCCCCCCCCCCCCCCCCCACTGCCACACAGCAGCTGCACGGGTCATCAATTCCATGTGTACTTTTGTTGAAAAAAATTGATTTTTTTTTTTTTTGGTAAATAGTGATATCTTTTTAAATTTTGGAGTAATTTTTTGACTTTTTGACTTATACAGTAGATGCCAAACAAGCCCTTAGCCCTCGTTTGACAACATTACTTTTTAGCGTAAAAGTCAAAAAGTCATTAAAAAAATCAGAAAGTCAACAACATATACCAAAAAGTTAATGGTAGCGTTTGATAGAGCTTTCTAAATATGATTTGAGAATAGGAATTTTATTTTGAGTTTGAGTTTTTGAATTACGATTTGAATGTGAAAATTTTGTTTGGTGAAAGAGTTTTGAATTGAGTGAGAAATTTTTGATGTGACATATGATATTTGATATAAAAATTTATAACTCATAACTAAACACGCAACTCAAAATTCTATTAAAATTCATTAAAAAAAATTAAAAAATTCGAAAAATATTTTTTATTGAATATATAAAAATTATCATGAGTAAATTGTAAAAAAAAAAAAATTACACCGTTCCGATCAATCGGCTGGACGACTGGTTAGTCCAAATTTTCCTACCTTCGACCGAGTTTTCAAAAGTGATCGTGAAATTAATTTTTGAAAGCTGCAAACAAACATCACGTGAGAACATTATACTGGAACTAAAGTTCCAAAACTCAAACAAACAGAGTCAAAAATTCTCTTTTCTCTCTACTTTTTACACATTTTTTCATAAAAAATCAAAAAATCATCCCAAATATATTAATTTTTTTCGCTCACATTTTAATTAAAAAATAAAAAAATTATTTAAATAATTTATTTCTAAATAAGTCCTTAATTCTTCCACTACGAATCTCAGTCCTAAATCTAAAAACAAACGGCGGTTTACGTTTTTTTCCTCAATTGTAGTTTCTATGGGCTGATCTACCACAGTGTTGGAAATGGTTATAAAATTCTGGGTAAAAACCAGAATTTTTTCCTATGTTTGGTCTAATTTTTAGGTGGGCCCCGTGCATCGACTTACACGGGTCAAAGGTGTAACGCGTTATATGCCGCGTTGTGATTCACGTGGTATATTTGGTTGTTCAAAACCATTACCGAGTGAATGGGAAATTGAAGCCAAAGTAAGCTCCATGGAAATGGAGTTTTGGTGGAAATTCCTTTAAGGTTGAATAAGGCTTGTCCCACATTGATTTGGTGGGAGGTTTTGAGAGGGTTTATAAGGCATGGGTTTGATACTTGGGGTGTGCCCAAGGTACCCAAGTGTTTTAGAGGGAGAGGTTATGGGCAAATGGCTAGACCTATTGGACCCAAAAATCACCACACACGCAGGCCGCCGCCGTCGTCTGCCAAATAGCCCTACCACGCTTTGCCATGGTATGAGGTTGTGTTATTTATTTGGCCCAATACTAATCTTTTGGGCCAAAAACATTTGAAAGAATTCAAATTAAATTGGTTTGGATTTTTGTTCATCCAAACAAGGCCCTTCCGTAATTAAACCGGTTTGTATTTGTTGTTCATCCAAACAGGCCTTCCTGCTTTTTGAACTCAACAGATGAATCTGTTTGAATTTCAAACCAAAAAAGGCCTAACCTGTTTGTATCTATTTAATTCAAATTGAGCAGTATGATTCTGTTATTTCAAAACCAAGAGCCACCAATACATCTATATATAGACCACCTTCCATTTGGATTTTTACTCCAATTTTCGATACTTCTTCGCTTTAGATCTCCGCCATATTGTTGCATTTTATTTACGAAAGAAAGAGTGTAAACATTTTGTGTGCTCGACGGATGAATAAATTGTAGTCTTTGCATTTATTCGTTGATAGATTATTTCATCCCGAGATAGACGCCCAAATTCGAAAGCAGTGGAGAGGGCGAATCATCTTAAGGACACAGTGTTAAACATGGACTTGATCGAAAAAATCATTCAAAGAAATTAACCAAGTAAGTTGTTTAATTTTATTCTGTTTTTAATTTGTTTATTTAATCAGATTTTAATTTTGTTTTTGTAACAAAATAAAAACTGTTATTTATTTATTTATTTTTTATTTCGAGTTTGATTTTTGTAATCAAACATATTCTCTTCTTTTCTTTATTTCTTTAATTCTAATTGTTGTTTTGTACACAATAGAATTAATATCTTTTAAATACAGTGAAGATTGCCCAACACACAGCACATTGTTTTGTCCCCTGAGAGTGAGAGAGTTTTTTATGGGTGAATATATATATATATATATATGTAGAGAGAGAGAGAGAGAGAGAGAGAGAGAGAGAGAGAGAGAGAGAGAGAGAGATGTATGGGTGAATAAAGAAAGGGGTTTGGTTATGGTGTGCAACTTACACCTTACACTTTATACCTTACACTTACACCTTACACTTACACCTTTTTTGAGGTTGCACACCATTTGCAACCCACTTACACCTTACACTTACACCTACACCTTATACTTATACTTACACCTTACACTTACACTTTTTATGTAAGTGGCACATGATGTGCACTTGCACACTTAAAAAAAACTCCTAAAGATAGATACGTGCAGTGCAGAGTCCTTTTTATACAGTGGAGTTATTTGAATGGAAAATTGCAAATGGAAAAGAGTAGTTGTCTTGTCTCCTGCTTGTAGAGTTTGTTCAGGCCAGGTTTGGTTATTGATTAAGATAAAAATAAATTAAAATAATTAATAAAATAAAATGTTATATTTAATTTATAATTATTTAATTTTTTTCCGTATTCATCAAATTAATTAAAAATAAATTATCATTCCAAATATAATTTTTTAATTAAATTAAAATAATGAAAAAAGTTAAATAACTAATTAAAATGATATACTCTCAAATAAGACCTTAAAGTGTCTGCCTGTATTAAAAAAAAAAAATTAATTACCAAAAAATTATATTTATAAATATTATGGTAATTCAGATCTTATATAAGATTTTTTCCGTATTCATCAAAGGAAAAGAGTAGTTGCCTTGGCTACCGCTTGTAGAGTTTGTCCAGGCCATGTTTGGTTATTGATTAAGATAAAAATAAATTAAAATAATTAATAAGATAAAATATTATATTTAATTGTAATTATTTTATTTTTTTCCATATTCATCAAATTAATTTTAAAATAAATTATCCTTCAAAATATAATTTTTTTAATTAAATTAAAATAGTGAAAAATAAATAAATAACTAATTAAAATAATATATTCTCAAACAAGACCTTAGAGTATCTGCATGTATTTAAAAAAAAGGTTAATTACTTAAAAGTTTTATTTACAAATATTATGATATTTAAGATCCTATCTAAGATTTTTCGAACCAATAAGTCTTATTTAGTAAAATAAAAAATATTATTAGTTTTTTTTTTCAATTTTTAAAATTAAGAGTATTATCAAATTTGCATAGTAATGTTCTAGATAATTGTTTCACTAATTGGCAAAAAAAACTGAGTATGAGGTCAAACATTTTTGCCTTTTTATTTATTGGTTTGATTCAGCTATATAATAAAATTGAAAACATTATCAATTATTTTCAGTTTTAAAACTGAGAACATTATCAATTTTTCATTTTTAAAGTTATTTATTTATTTTTATTTTTTTCAGTTTTGCACATCAATGTTCCATCATCACACTCCTTTATAGACACAAAATTTTCAGTTTTGCACAAAAAATAATTCAATTTTTTCAAAAATTTTTTAATTTTTTTAATTTGAAAGTTGATATTTTGAAGATTGGAAATCAAAATAAATGTTAAATCATCATTTTCTTTATAGATAATCATAAATGATGAACAATCATTGTTTGAAGGGCAATTTTGATTATTAAAATTTTAATGAGACTTGATAGTCTAAAAAATCTTAGTTATGACTTAATAGAGTAAGTTTATAAATTAGGACTTGTGTGTAAATACTCAAAAAAAAAAAAAAAAAAAAAGAGTTAATTACCTAGAAGTTTTTTTTACAAATGTTATGGTAGATAGGTCCTATTTAAAATTTTTTGAACTAATAACTCCTATTTAGTAAAACTGATAATATTATCAGTGTTTTTCAATTTTTAAAACTAACAACATTATCAATTTTGCATAGTAATATTCAAAATAATTGTTTCACTAACTGATGAAAAAAACAGAGCATGAGATTAAATATTTTTACATTTTTACTTATTGGTTTGATTCAACTATCTAATAAAATCGAAAACATTATCAGTTTTTTCTAATTTTAAAATTGAGACCATTATCATTTTTTTTAAGATTTTTTTTAAAAATTTTGCATATCAATGTTCCATCATTATGTTCCTTTATGGACACATCAGTTTTCAGTTTTGCACAAAAATAATTATTTTTTTTTTTTGTATTCTTGTGTATTTATTGATTTTTTAAAATATTTTTTTTATAAATATTTTACTTTTTAAATATATCTAAGTAAGGTACATTTAAAAAAGTAAAAAAGTTACTTAAAATTTTAAAAATATTTACTAAAAATAAAAATAAAAAACAAAAAAAAACTCAATGTGTGTTTGGTTTGTGTTTTGAAACACGTTTTTCAAAGAAAATTTCTAAAAACATGTTTGGTTACGAATTTTCTCAAAAAAATTTCAAAATTACTTCTCTTTCTATTACACATCAATCACTTTTTCTCTCTCCTCCCTTATTCTCAATCACTTTTTCTCTCTCCCACTACAAAAAAAATACACTTTTGGCGACTAAAAAGGTCGTCGCCAAAAGTACATATTTTCGTCGCCGAAAGTATTTCGCGACTAAATACTTTGGTCGCTGGATTTGTCGCCCATCCTTAGTCGCCGAAGGAATTAGCGACTAAAATCTATTTAGTCGCCATAGGTAGTACAAAATACCGACTACCGTGTTAGTAGGCAAAAATAAATGGCATTGGCGACGAAAACATTCTTAGTCGCGGATAACTAACAACACCGACTAACATGTTAGTCGCCCAAACCGTTCAGTAAAGTTTATAACTCCACTATTTAGCTACTAAAGTTTTTGTCGCTAAAAGAAACAAGATTCACGGCGCATTTACATAATTAGTCGCTAATAGTGAAACTTCAGCTACTAATGTTTAGTCGCCCATGATTATTTTATGTTTTCGCGACTAAAATGTTAGTCGCCAAATTTTTTTTAGGGTTTTAGCTACTAAAACAAGTTGTCGCCATTGATATTTTGGAGTTGTTTTGGCTACTAAATGTTTAGTCGCCAAAAGTCTTCAGCTTTGGCCACTGTGTATTTAGTCACCATAACTATTTTTTTATTTGTTTTGGCTGCTAAAAATTTAGTCGCCAAAAGATTTATTTCTTTTTAACTACCAATTAATTCGTCACCAAAAGCATCATTTTATATTTTTGTTTTGTTTGTTTAATTTTACTAAATTTCGTCCGAACCTATATGTATCCACCGCAACCTGTAATACGTATACAACCTGTGTGTATCATCTACATGGTTCACTTAGAACCATGAAACAAAAATGAACACCTGCTATAAATATTCCAACTACAAATAATAATGTAAACTTATGTACGAACGAACTATATATATTCTAATTACAAATAATAACATCATACATTCCAAATACATCACCAAAAGTACGTCCTCTATACACAACATTTTTACTATACTATGCTTTGTAATGACCATTTGACAAGGTACAAATTACTATGGTAATATGTACCACGACAAAAGGTAATACAAGCTCCAAAAATATTATGTACCCCACCATAACTTATATGTACAATGCATCAAAGTTCCATGGCTCATTCATGCTATACCCCGTCAAAAATTATATGTTCGATGCATCCACAATCCACAACAAAAAGTATAGGACGAGAAAAAACTTCCCAACTTTGCATAAGTGTATCTTCCGACAAAAAATTAGAAGATCCACATGTCAACACCAAATGCCATCTACACAACAAAAATTACACTCATTAGTTCCATTGTACACAAAAAGTTATAGCCATCTACAAAACACAAATTGCAAGGATGTCAATTGTAATTGAAATTGTATGTAAATATTATACATGTTACCTTGTATTTAAAGTGCAAACAAATTTCCAAGTCAACCCCAACTCAAGTTTAGTCTAATGTGTAAACATATATATATATTTTATTCATAAGTGTACATATATAAAGATCGTTATAGAACATATATATATTGCTAAGTTTTAATATATTTGTATAAGCTTTATGCATTTTTCACGCCAACTCCCAACGTACACATGCTAATTACGTCCCGTCTGTCCCCACAAGTCCTATTTGACACGAGGAAGCTACCCATGCCATCCCCGGAGTGCTTTGGGGTCTGCTCTCAAATTTCGGCCCTCGAAGCCCTTTATTTGGCTAAGTTTATGGCGTTTTTCACGCTATCTCCCAACGTACACGTGCTAATTACGTCCCGTCTGTCCCCACAGGTCTTATTTGACACGAGGAAGCTACCCGTGCCATCCCCGAAGTGCTTTGGGGGCTGCTCCAAAATTTTGGCCCTCGAAGCCCTTTTTGCGGCTAAGTTTATGGTGTTTTGCACGCTAACTCCCAACGTAAACGTGCTAATTACGTCCCGTCTGTCCCCACAGGTCCTATTTGACACGAGGAAGCTACCCGTGCCATCCCCGGAGTGCTTTGGGGGATGCTCTCAAATTTCGGCCCTCGAAGCCCTTTTTTCGGCTAAGTTTATGGCGTTTTTGACGCTAACTCCCAACGTACACGTGCTAATTACGTCCCGTCTATCTCCACAGGTCCTATTTGACACGAGGAAGCTACCTGTGCCATCCCCGAAGTGCTTTGGGGGCTGCTCCAAAATTTCAGCCCTCGAAGCCCTTTTTTCGGAAAAGTTTATGGCATTTTTCACGCTAACTCACAACGTACACGTGCTAATTACGTCCCGTCTGTCCCCACAGGTCCTACTTGACACGAGGAAGCTACCCGTGCCATCCCCATAGTGCTTTTGGGGCTGCTCCCAAATTTCGGCCCTCAAAGCTCTTTTTTCGACTAAGTTTATGGCGTTTTCACGCTAACTACCAACGTGCATGTGCTAATTACGTCCCCTCTGTCCCCAAATTAGTGTTGGTTTTATTTGTATAGATTTATTATTAAGAATCACATATTCATTCTTCACAGTTACAGTTTTGAAATCAAAGCTCCTTTGTAGTAGTTATATTGCACTAGTTATATTGTACGAAATCAAAATTCATTCTAATTTATCTTGGTTTCTTCAATTAGTCTTAAATCTCAAATCACATTCAATTGGACTTGGTTACCTTATAGAAATCATAGTACGGTCCTTTGTGTAATGTACCAAAACACCAGGTCGGCTGCTGCAATGTCTACTCACATTATGCCTCATAACCTATTCAAAGCACATCACAAAAAAAATATTTGCATACCAACTTTAGAAAAAAATTCTATGTTAATATGAACCATATTTTCTGTACAACTTGCGGTCAAGAAAATTATGTTTACCGAATAGTAGGATGACCATTTGAACTGCAAGAGGGTTGTGAGCCGTGACACCACATCGCTTAGATGATTGAGTTGTACTTGTTGTGCCTCCCGTGCTTTTTTTTTCTTCATCAACTTGTTTGATTAGTCGCTTCTTTCCTCGTAATTTCTCCCGATCTCTTTGGCGCCTCTTTTCTCCTTCAATAGCTCCTCCCGATCTCTTTGCCGCCTCTTTCTCCTTCAATAGCTCTTCCCGATCTCTTTGCAGCCTCTTTCTCCTTCAAAGAACTCCTCGTGATCACTTTGACGCTGCTCACGAAGAACCTCCAGTTCCGCTCTCATTAACTCCATATGTTTATCACGTGCTCGTGCCGCACTAGAAGCTTTGGAAGAGGGTTGTGGGCCTATCCCACATCCACGCAAGTAATTTTTTTTTTCCCCAAGCACTTGCCTTGATATTTCTTCGTGGGTCAATGGCAACCCCGCAACGGTGGCTGTGACTTGTAGATTCACCATATCATCCTGTAATGCCAACAAAACAATCAAGTCAAGATGGGAGAAGGAATTTAAAAAAACTTTATTAATTGATATGCATCACACTTGGTTTCAACATTCAATACTCACATGTAGCTCACCACATTTCGGGTCAATCCAATCTCCGCCTTCTTAGACTTGTGTGCTTTCTTATAAAATTCGTGGAAATCTATATCCCCATCATCATTTGCTCGTTACGTTGGGAAAAAATCCATTCATTTAATTAGTACATGGTAATATTCACAATCAAGAAGAATCAATCATCCATTACATTGCTAAATTAACTTCTCACCATTAGCTTACATTGCTATAGGAAATGATCGCGATCCACTTGTATGATTATAGGAGCATACCCTATTTGCTTTACTCCGCGTAATCGCTTCTACAAAAATTTAAAAAAAAAAACCAACGACCATGCTTTTACTAAGTTTCAAAGAAGAAGTTCTACATCTATTATCAAGAAGTTTTACATATTAACACATAAATTAATTGCAATAATGGGCTTTCTAATTAATTTGTTACCAAGTGAGATTCGTCTTTCCAAGCAACATCAATCAAATATTTCCAGTCCTCCAAGCTCAATCCACTAGGCGGATGACTATAGGGGTCATCAACACCCTTTTCCTCAAGTTCGAGGAACTCTTGCTTTAGATTGTACCTCCAATCCTTGTATAACAAATATGCTTTCCTATCAAGGATCTGTTGAGCTTGTTTATCATTTTCAAAATCATCGCCGATAACAAACTTGTCCTACAAACATAAATACAGAATTAGTAGAACAATTAATTTAACCAATTACAAATTACATAATACAAACATTATGGCAAGATGAATCTCATACTAGCACCGCTTGGATGACCGCATCTTTGGTACTTTGATCAATTTTTATCCATGACTTCACGCTCAAGAGGGCACAACCGCTCTAATTTGAAGGCCCAACTCATTCGTCAGCTGGGGTTGCATTCCCTCCTTATTATGCGTTCAACACCCGATTGACATAGACGTGTAATTTCTCCCCTTTTTTCCTACCAATTTTTTTCTGCACACCTTTGCCTAATGTAGGTCCTCGAACACGAGTTGACCTCGTTTTCCCTGCTACAAAAGGGGAACGGAGTGGAAATTACAAACATTGGTAATGGGGACGTAGCCAACATTACAAACAAAGACAGCTTGTCGCTACCATCTTGTGTGCCTGCATAAAATCGGACGTAAATTATGCATATTGTTCCGCTACCATCGCTTATCGCATACAAGCTTCGAAAATTATGCTACAACTTGGACAAAGTCTTGGTAAATTATGCATAAAGTCTTCGTAAAATTTGAATTTCCTAGTACAGATGGTTTGATTTATTTTAGAGATCTATTGGAGGACACATCACCGCCCTCCGCTTTAAATATTCGAAAATGACTATGCCGATGCAACTCGTAACAAGAGTGAATCGGATGAGAGGGTGTTTGTAAACAAGAAAGTTAGTTTGCTTGGTTCAGGGAGCCCGTCGAGATGTGCCAAGAATACCAGTGGAGCCAAGGTATGTTTTCCATGATAGAGACACATTCTTTAACTCATATAGATGTAGTTGTTTAAATTCTTTAGATTAATTTTTTTCTTCTTCTGCTTCTTGTAGAGGAAAATTGATTCAATAGCATCTCCAACGAGGACAAGCATTAGCCCACTGGCTCCCTATTGCTCTCCGTCTGCATCTCATGCAAAAACTATTCCTTGTGGTAGTAACTCAAAGGTGAAAGCTACTCCTATAACCACAGCAATGACAACTGCAAAGGTTGGAAGCTCTCACTGTTGCTACCAACTTGGAAGGTTGTGTACCTAATATTTTATTTGGTATGTAAGTGTCCTTGTTATGTGTTTTTTTTCCTTTGTTTTTATTTGCCTTTATGGGGTTTTCATTGCCTTACTTGATGACTTATGCACCCCCCCCAAAAAAAAAAAAACCAAATTTTTTTTAAACAACTACATAGTATGCTCTTACCCAATCCACTGGTCAAGGCTTCCTCCACCACGCTTTGTGTATCATCCGGTGGTTGGCCTCATCGCACAACGTCATCGGGGTGCCAATCTCCTGTGGACATGCTTCAGATGTTGATATGTCGTTGCCACTTGTTGCTCTCTTCCGGCGACCTGTCTTCAGTCCCGGAACCATTGTACCTACATTACGTAACAAACGTACATGACTACTTGATATTATTTTGTTCCTTGGGATTTCCACTAATCGAAAGCATGCAACATTGTTTTCAAAGATTGCCATAATAAAAAGAAGCATAACAAATAGGTTGGTAGAGATGGATAACTCATAAATTTCTTAATGACAAGGAGAACACATAATAATAAGAAGTTGATTAGTGAAACATGAAAATATCCTGATTTGTTAGATCTTAGGCACTGCTCATAAAAGGAAAATACATACTTCCAAAGTAGAACTAAACAAAGATCTTAACTAATTCAAAAGATATATGAAGAGAATGATTACGACAAAGAAGCAAACAACTTAAACTCGTATACACAATGACTCCTATTTCATTCAATGACCATATGTTGAATGACCATAATAATAAGAGGCCTCCTTTTTGTAGGTCGGTGAGCATGATAATCATCTCAAGAGTAATTTTTTTAATCCAGATGGCTACTTTGATAATCATAGCGTATACACAACAAAATGTAGTGCAACTTAAATAATTACGAGTTGATTATTAGTTAATCGCAAAGAAAATCGATTTAGGCCAATTGATTCCATACTACCATTATCTTACCCACCACTAACAAAAATGTAACTCAACTCAAATAAGCTTTAATACCAACTAAATAATTAAATTCTCATCAAGGTATGTTCATAAAGATGCAACTAAATGTTTTATTAATGCAACCCACCTCCTTTCTTGATCTTTTGCCCAAGAGTGTGATTTGAGTAAACCAAAGCATGTTAAAATTGAATGACGTAATAGCTACTTTGGATGATAATGATATGGCAATATGCCCACAGTAACACAAAGACCAGATATGGACCAGTGCACTTGCGGAGGTACTGACAGGATTGAAATCAGAGATTGAATTTCTGAGTTATCGTTGTCCAACCTAAGGGACAAGGATGGGTTTGCAAATAGTCTCTTCGGCTATTCAAGTTTGTACGTGAAACAGCAGGGATGAAAGGAGATTTGGAGCTGCAAGGCCATTTATGGTGTGTTGCGACTGAGGACACTTCTCTTACATTCAGAGGAAACAGGTTCTTCATACATGGGATGAGACTATAATCTAAGAGCATCTCTGTGAAAGAGTTTTATGTGGGTTATAACTTTTAGGCTGATGATTCTAAAGTTCAGCAGACTGAAAATGATGATTCTAAAATTCAGCAGACTGAAAATGATCGTTTTTCAGATAGAATGATACAAAACAAACATCCAAAAACTAACTTTTAGGCTGATGAAGATTTTGCAAGAAATAAAATTAGTTGCTTAACAAATCATTGCATCTGTAACACACAAAAATCAGGGTATGGGAAACAAATTATTATTCAATTAGAACATTACTTGCAGCAGTGGTGTAAACAATCAGCTCATTATCAAGGAAAAGTTAGCTACTCAGAGTTAGTTAGATAATGGTAGTATGGCAGAAATGGTAAAATGGTGGGCTCGGTCTTGGGTAATTCCGGGCTCAGTTGAGGGTTTGCTAAAGTGGTGGTCTGAGGGTAAAGGGAAGTCTTGGATGTCTAGAGCTTGGCAGGCTATCCCTCATCTCGTGTTGTGGTCGGTTTGGAAATTAAGGAACGAATGTTTGTTTAAGGGTGTAGCTCCAGATTTTGGAGGTTTATGCGAGAGAATGAAGGTTCAAATAGCATTGTGGGTAAAATGGTTTTTCAAGATGGATTATTCAATTCATGATCTGGTATCCAATTTGCACCAGATCAGATTGCATGTTTGAAGTCTACGTAGGCATTGAAGTGGGAGCAGGATGGGAGCAGGATCAGATCTGTTCTGGAATTTCAGTGGGAGCAGCATTACAGAGTTGGTATTGGGTGATTTGTCTTCTGCTGGTTAATCTGTCTAAAGCTGATTGTTTTGTATTCTGCTGGTGTTGGTTGTTCTGTCTTCAGACGGCATCGTCTCGTGATTTCGCTGTAATCGCTTTGCTATGGCTTTTTCTGGATCTGGTATGGCTCTGAAGTTGGCTTTGGTGAGTTGGGTCAATCTCAGTTTTGGTGTGTTGCACTGTGGCTATAGGAGTGGGTCTTGAGTTGGTGACTGCAGCTGCTGGTCTTCAGAGGGTTATGCTTCTGCTGGTTATGGTCTTAGACAGTCCTGAAGTGTTTGGAATGGCTGAGTGCTATTCTGTGTGTTATTCTGCTGTTTTGTTATTTCTGCAATTCTATATGGCAGCATACAAAGGCAACTTTCCTATGGTGGGTGAAATTTGAGTGTGGTTGGGTGAATTTTGGCAGCACACTGATCTGCTGGTTTGTGGGCTCAGCAGCTGGTTGGTTTAATCTGTCTGGGCCGTAGCAGAAGCTTATTCAGTCCTTTATATTGTTATATATGTTATTCTTAGAATGGGCTTCATGTGTTTGATGACTTTCAAGAGGATTATGTATGGTTGAGCCATAACATTGAGGAATAATGCTCCAACAGTGGGGTTTTGTGGTTGTATGGTTTCCAATGGGTGCTTTATGAAGAGAATGCAGTGCATCGTTTTGACAAGCTTATTCAACTTTACACCAAGAAGAAGCCGACACCCTTATGGGTGCTTTTTGAGGAGAATGCAGAGTGGGGATAGTGCTACTATATAGACCGATCGGTTTTGTGTGATTGCAAGGATCAAATTGATTTGGGCTGGGACATCCTAGGAGAGTGCATCAGTTTTGGGCTTCAGTATCACAGGATCTGGTACATTTTGTGATTTGGGCTGTGTGATTGCATCGTTTGGGCTTCAAATTGATTCAGTTTTTGGGATGCAAATTGGCAGATTGGGCAGAAAATGGCTTTCTACTGTGAATACATCTTGGAGAGCTCGGATTTGTTGCTGTTTTGGTCTTTTGTTGGTTGGTAGTTGATCTCTACCAGCATAGTTTTGGTCTGTTTGTTGGTTGTTTGTATGGCCTGAGTGCCCATCCTTTGATCTGCCTCTGGTGTCTACCAATTGATGTCTACCATCATAGCAGCATTGGATTGGTGTTTTGGTCTGTTAACATTGATTACAAGTTGATTATGACCAAAGGGATCTTCAACTCCATGGACTAAATTTATATTACTTAAACAAACTAAAAACTAAAAACTAGCCAAAATAAACAGAGGGCTGCAGTAGGACACACACACCTAATTATCATCCTGGAGAGAAGCATCTGCTACTAGAGATGCTAGAGCAGAGACTACTACTCAAAATAAACAGAGGGCTGCAGTAGGACCTTCCACAACTTAAGCATAGGTGAAATGCATAGTTTAACATAGAACAAAATCCTATGTAAATGTAACCGTAACGTACCATAAAAATCTTGCTGCATTGTCGATGTAATCTATAATGCAAATGAATAGGGGACCCATAAAGCCCACACTAATCCCATCCCAGTTAATACAACTTGACACACAGATCATGATAAGGCAAGAGTAAGTAACTCGACAAACCGCTGCAACATGAACACGACGACATGACTGACTTTCAAACACCCATGACTGACTGTTTTCTGTGCAGGTATAGTTTCTACAGGTTGCTGGCAGATATGTTGGATGTGTGTTAAGTGTTGTGAATTTTACATAATAGTAATAACAATAATTATTATTATACTAATATCTAAGGGAAAACCACGCTCTCACTATTTGCATATGATGTCAGTAGATCCTCACACTTAAACCAACAGATTAAACAAGCATGAAGCAATTAGTCTAAAGAACACATGATTTACTATAACTTGTGATTTACCATTGAGATAGTATATGGTTCATAATTTCCATTATGGCTAGTATGTAGTAACAATGTAAAGAACTTACATTCTATATAAGGGACCTAGTACCTAAACATAGCAGTGAAGCATGAAGCACCCAAAGTGGAACAAAACAATGCTTAACGTCAACGCAAGAAATGTAAACAGAGCAGAGGTGCAAATCGCATGACAGTGTGGGAAATACCAAACAAAGACAGTGTCCGATCGAAAATCGAATCGAGTATGACATTGATTCTCAATTTGATTCTAGGTCCAGATCGCATCAAAATCACTTTCCATCTCATGTTCTTCGTCATCACCCGAGATTGTTAGTTCATCGTCGTCATCGCAGATGAAATCATCGTCCATAACACCGTCCGGTTGTACACGCTTATTGGACTGAGAAACTTCCATGGAAATAATTTGCGTTCAATGTCATCCCGACGAAAACAACAACATCATCAATAGGCTCGTTGGTATAATAAAGATTATTTTCATCATCTTGCAACACTTCATCAAATTCCGCACATCCAACTCGCACATCCCAAATTGCCGATGTTGAAACTTTTCACGACTCGCCAATTCGCCCTAACTTCAGATCGTGAACGAGAAAACTTGTTGAACTTGGTCTGGGAACACAAAGGAGTCATCTTTATACCATCGACTTCTTACATCAACAGTTGTCACATGTGGTTCGACACGCAAAGTTCGAGTACTACCGTGTTATACCATTCACATTGGAACAAAACAACCCTTGTCCAAACAAATATGTCGGTTCCCACACTTTACAAAGGTAGTCAGAACTTGATCAATCGCCTTGGTGGTCGCTTCCACTACCAACCCACTATTTTGACATTTACGACGGTTATCACGGCCGATAGTATGGAATCGGACGCCATTACAAATGCATCCCGAATATGTATTGACTAAGGCATTAGGTCCATTGGCTAATGCCCACATCTCATCGGTTGCTTCGGTGAGTTTTCATTTCGCAATTGGTTCATCTACACAAGAAAGTATGTGATGTCAATTCAAAGTTAGAATAATTCAACGTTAGCTCCACACTTTACAAAGAACACGTTACAATCTTACGCGATCTTTGAACCATTTCGAAATTCTTTGCATTGTCGCGTTGTAATGTTGCATGAACTTCCATATTTTTGTTGCAACACGAGCTTGTGTTCCCTAGTTAATAATGGCACGTCATAAGTAATTGGAATAATGAAGACGTAAAAATAAAAACCATGTAGGAAAGGTATGTTGCATACATGACGAAGACGCATACTCTAGATATTCGCGACTTCCAAACTATTGTGTAGGATAAACCAATGAGCCAATTCGCGTCACTACGGACACATCAATCGCCTTGGGAGTTGACCAAAAGGACGAAGATTTTGAGTGAAAATCGCCAACCCCGTCCATTGTCACCCCCATCGTAGTTCCTTTCTTCCGCTTAAACACCGCTTCAACTCCATGCAAATACATTGAACAAAACATCGTACACTCTTTGGATATGTAGGCCTCGCAATGGACCCTTCTCGACGAGCTTTATTGCCCACAAATCCTTTAAGAAGTCCAAGCATCCTACACATAAAAATCGGCGTGATCGCCAAGATGTTCATATTGAACTATAATTACAAGAAAAATTTCGACTCGTTATACCTCTTAATAGGATACATCCATCGATATTGATGTGCCCTCCAAGCCTAGCCTCAGAAGGCAAATGAATTGCCAAGTGGACCATCACATCGAAAAAAGCAGAGGAGGAAAAATCTTTTCAAGCTTACAAAGTATAAGTACGATTTGTTCTTGCAATTTCTCCAAATCACCACCCTCAATGTCTTCGAGCACAACTGCTTAAAAAAGTTCCAAACTCAAACAATGTAGTCCCAATCTCGGTAGGAAGGTATCCTCGCATCCCAATGGGAAGAAGTCGGTAGAAGGACATGACACCATGACTCTTGAGGCCAACTAACTTAGAACCATTCGGTGACACAATTGGATACATTTGCGATAGCCATCAGGAAACTTAATTGATTTCAAGAAATCAGAAAACCCTATTCGTTCTGCCGGGGACAATGTGTACAATGCCGAAGGCTTTTGGAAAGAGCCATTCGCATGCCTTATCAAGTGTAACTCCTTTCGTATTCGCATGTCCTCTAGATCCAAACGTGCTTTGTCGGTGTCCTTGTTCTTGCCGTCAATGCTCAATAGTGTCCCAAGCAGATTGTCACATATATTCTTCTCTATGTGCATGACATCAAGGTTATGTCGAAGCTTAAGTGTTTTCCAATAGGGTAGGTCGAAAAGAATGCTTCTTTTTGTCCAGTTCGGAGTTGGATTTTCAGTCCGTTGTCTTTTTTGGTTGGTTGGATGCTTTCCATATGGCCTGTACGTCCCCAAATTAATTTGCTCCAGTATTTGTTCTCCCGATAACTCCACAGGTTTGGACCGATATTCAATGTCACCGTTGAATAGCTTACTTCTACGCCAATTATGGTTCTCAGGTAAGTACCGCCGAGCACCCATAAACCCTATCTTATTGCGCAAACGCTGAGATGATGCATCCACGTTACAATTAGGGCAGGCCAAGTAACCTTTTGTACTCCAACCAGACAACGAACCATATGCAGGGAAATCGTTGATGGTCCACATGACTGCTGCATGCATTGTAAATATGTGGCTGGTAGAGGCATCATATGTTTCCACACCATGCTCCCACAGAGTAGTTAACTCTTCTA
This sequence comes from Camellia lanceoleosa, assembly GCA_025200525.1. Taxonomy (NCBI): domain Eukaryota; kingdom Viridiplantae; phylum Streptophyta; class Magnoliopsida; order Ericales; family Theaceae; genus Camellia; species Camellia lanceoleosa. The sequence continues at coordinate 561,025 of JANUSC010000120.1, read as the reverse complement.
CTAATGGTTGCAAGTAAACATCGATGTCCCTTCCAGGTGCGAACCGTCCAGGAATAAGCAATGACATCATGAGAAATGGATCTTTCATACACTTCCATGGGGGTAGATTGTAAGGCATTAAGATTACGGGCCACATGCTGTACGATGTACTCATATGTCCGAATGGATTGAAACCATCCATGGCAAGACCTAGCCGTACATTTCGAGGATCCACAGAGAACGTAGGATGCAACCTATCAAAGTCCTTCCATGCCTCACCATCAGCTGGATGTCGCAATACTCCATCATCCACACGCTTATCTTTGTGCCATCTCATATATGCAGCTGGTTTTTTCGACATGTAAATTCTCTTCAACCTCGGTGTCAAAGGAAAGTACCTCAAGATTTTCGGGAATTTTTACCACCTTGTCGTTCAACTTGTATCTAGACTCGGTACATGCAGGGCAATTCTCCAATGCGGCGTTGTCCTTCCAAAATAAAGTACAATCATTCTTGCATGCATGAATGGGCTCATATCCCAAACCCAAGTCACGTAAGAACTTTTTCGCTTCATAAAAGGTCCATGGAACATTTTCATCACACTTTGGGAGAATGTCTTTGAAAACTTGCATAACCATATCGAAAGATTTGTTGCTCCATTTATTGTACACCTTCACGTGAAGCATCTTAATTACGAATGACAAAATGGAGAACTTTTCACACTCTGGATATACTTGACGTTGAGCATCATCGAACAACTTCATGAACTTACACAAATTGTGCCTCTCCGAATTAGTACGTTCTTCGTCGATATGATCATCCATAAGACCACTCATGTAAATCTCTTGTAACATGGTTGGAAGGTCATCCACATTTTCGTGATTGGTTGACATTCCAGCTCGGTCGGTTTGAGTATCATCGTTTCGCATAGTAGGATGACCACGAAATAGGGGAACACGTTCCCTGTGGTGGACCCAAGTGCGATAAGAACATGCGATTCCTCTTCGAAGCAAGTGCAACCGAACAACATGTCTAGGTAATTGCGTGCCCTTCAACCACTCTACTCAAGGACAACGGATTTCATCCTGCGGCCCTAAATTCTTCGTCGCGAACTCCATAAATGACTGAACACCTTGTACATACTCTTTACTTTTTAGCCTATTCATATCATCATCCAACTCTTGTCCATTCTTGGAACAAGACACATCAAGCTTAAGATGAACCCGAAGCGACAGGAAATTGGAAAAATACTCTGTAATGGAAAAGAGTTAAGTAAGTTTAGGGGCTCAATTAGCATTGCTTTTTTGAAGTGAAGAAAATAGTAATAACAGATCGGTATCATGGATGAGCATAAGAAATCATTATTCTTTTATGTGCTGGCCCCAGATTTTCTGAACTACGGCTGACTGTGTAAACCTCAAGTTTTTCGTAGTGTGTTTCTTGATTGGTCATCAACACGCCGTGATGGGGTATGTGTTCATAATGTATATGTTTCACCGTTGCGGTCATCAAAGGTAGTTCTATATTTTTTGAATTATCTTTGTCCTACTCTTCTTGAAATGTGTAGAGAAGCATCGAAATATCTGAGTTTTAAGTCAGACAATAATCTAAGGGTCATGAAGATTATAAACTACAAAAACAAACCAATTTGGATGTGTCTAATTGTTTTAAAAGGAGAATGCAGATAGTTTATAATTTTAAACTTGCAAATCTTTAAGGTCCAAAAAATTTATATTGAATTGAGGTGTTTCAAACGACAACTACCTAACCCAATGTAGATGCAGAGTTGAAGTATATCACTTGTCAGATAGTTTATTTGTTTATTATTTAAATGTATTACAAATTATGATTTTATTTAATATTCATTTAAGTGATCCAAACACTACGCAAGAATGATGAATTTTAAGACACATGCATGGTTAAAAATTTATACATAAAAGATGAGGGCCGTGCATTGTGAAAAACATCCAATAAAGCCACGCAAATGCATAGAGGATTAAAAATCAAAGGCAATTCCCTACAAGTACAACACATCATCATATCATTTACTGCATATAATTATATCATAACAAAAACAAAAAAACATGTTTACATATGTATTTTATATATGTATATATATATATATATATTCAAAATGCATAAAAGCAAATAGAAAAGACATTTGGTAAGTCACTAGAGGGTGGGAATGGCCGGAGGGGTTGAGAATCGAGGGGGAGGAAACAGAGATTAAAATTTTAATTTTCAAAACAACTGAAAACACTTTCTTGTTCCTCACATTTTGAAAATTTTGGAAATTGTAGTTATTTTTTTGGAAACAAAAACACTTGCCAAAAGTATTTTCCGTTGGGGTTTATCACTTTTTGGAAATGAAAATAGTTGCCAAAAGTAATTTTCTTTCCAATTTTCAAGGGGGAAAAAAAACAAAAACAAAACTCATCAAACATGCCAAAGCAATTTGTGCTGAGAAATAGTTCCGACCAAACAAATAAGAAGTGAGAGCAAGTGTGATGCAGAACTCATCATGACATTGACAGTGCACACAAACTGCTGTAAACTCTATTATTTTGACAGCTTCATGAACAAAAGTCTCAGTAACAAAGGCCAGGTGGGTAGTCTCTCATATTAAATTAGGGTTTGCAAATTTTTCAAAACCTTCAAAAATAACCCATGAACCAAGGAAACTTTTGACATTATGATCTCAACTTGTTGCTTTAGAATTGCAAAATTTCATAACAACCTAAGTCCACACAAGTACACTAACAAATTGGTTATGGTCAAAAAAATATAAAAAAAATATAAAAAAAAAATAATAAACAATCAAAACCCATGTAGTTTTCTCACTAAACAAAGTCTTAAGTTCCTCACAACAAGATGACCTCCACATGTCCATTTACAAAACCATATAATAATAACAATAAAGTCTGTTTAAGGGTGTGTTAGTTTTCACTTAACCTCCTGTAATATGAGAGACTAATCTTTTCAAGCTATGTGCTATGTGCTATGTGCTACGTGCAGTTCAAACATTTGGTTTGGGTGTCGCTTCTCTGAAGTTGTGTGGACCCTTAGGATCGTGTTTGAGCGTCATTGTAATATCTACTTTTTGGGTATAAACTAACCCCTTACCCTACCCGAATAAATAAATAAATAAATAATAATTAAGTCATTCTCTTCAAACAGAGAAAAATATATACAAATGTCTCACCAACTACCATGTTTTCCCTTTTTTCTCTTCTTATGGCCCTTCCTATGGATTGCTTGATCTCACATAAAGAAAAATCATATGAAATGATGCAATCACCACAAAAAGATTATCAGTTTTCCTGCCTTAATCAAGTAGATCACCTTTGACAATAACTCAATGGGCAACATAAATGTATTGCTAAATACTATATTTTACAAGCTAGGGGCCTTCTCGAAGAGTAGTTCCATATGTATTTTAACTGTACATTCAGATGCATCAGAAGGAACCTTTTATGATGAGTTTGTGTGTAGCATGATTGACCTTTACTTGGACTTTTGCCGATGCCATTAGGCCAAAGTTAGATGGAGGGATTTATTAATATTTGAATTTCAATGAGCAAGTGTTACCGTGTAGTTGAGTGTCACAGTCAAGAGGTTCTTAGCTTGTAATCCATATTTGTGCATAGTTGATTTTGATCCCCTTCACTCTATGAGCATAGGCATATTACCGAATCACGTATATCTTGTATTCTATATATTTATTTATTTATTGTTCCTTTGTTTTTGTTTTGTAGATTAGAGCCATTTGGTTTTTGCATCACATTAAAAACATTCTATCCAAGCAAATGGATATATAGTTTGTGAATGAATTTTCCCCAAGTATTGATGCATCAATTAACTTTTTTTCTTTGTTTTTTTCCCACATGGTTGTGTACGTGGGACATCATGGGTCAGCCCTGACACCAGGAAAAGCAAAAAACATTTTTGAACATTTTCGATGCAAAAAATAGAGGCACATTTATAATGATAAGAGTAAATCAGGAAAAGCATCCAAAATCAACAACTGTGTTCAAAAAACAGACGCACATTTAAACGAGACAAAAAATAATCCAAATCCCAAATCCAAATGGAAAATGAAAGGACAAAATGAAACCCTAAAATTAATCGTGAGAGAAGGGGATGGGAGAGACATCAACAACCAGATAGAAGCAGATCGAGAGAGAGGGAGAGAGACGACAGAAACATACCTGCGATGGTGATGATCGCCGATTTGCAGTGGTGCTGGTGGCGAGCGCCGGTGGCCTGCGATCGTGATGATCGGCCGTGGTGAGCGACGGGTTTGGTATGCTGCTGTCGGTGTGTGAGAGTGAGACAGAAGAGAACAAAAGACTGTGTGTGTAAATATGTACTGGGCGCCAAAATTACTTATTTTCCCTCTAAAAAAAAAATTTCGAACATTTCGCGACTACACGGAATTTTGTCGCCAAAATTCATGGTTGGCGACAAAAATTTCGTCGCCGAAGATGAGTTTTTGGCTACTAAATTCAAAAAGTCATCGGCGATACTGAATATACAACGACTACCTCAGACTGGTCGTCAAAAACTAATCAGGAAAATGTGCTTTTTTTAGGCGACAAAAATGGTTAGTCGCCAAATAAACCATACGGCGACAAAAATGGAAGGTTGGTAGCCTAAATCGTAAAAAAATGACTAAAGGGGAATTTGGTCGCCAATTGTAGTATATGGCGACTAAAGCACTTTAGTCGCTAAAAGGGTTCAATGAATGCCGACTGAAGTTCATATTTAGTCGATGAATGTTGTGTTTTTGGCGACTAAAATTGGTTTGGTCGCCAATTTTAGTCGCCAAACATGTATTTTCTTGTAGTGTCCTCTCTCATTCTCAATCACTTTTTCTCTCACACACACATCTATTCAACTATAACAAAATATCAAATCATCCCAAACTCCCAAACTCCAAAACTATTTTCAAAATATATAACAAAACAAACCAAAATTTTTTTTCTAAACTCTTTGTCCAAATTTTTTTTGAAAATTTATCTCCAAACACAAACCAAACACACCATCAATCTTTAGAAAATTGAATTCAAAAAATTGAGACCAAACACACTTATTAGTTTTTTTTTTTTGCATATATATATATAAATTTTTTCAATTTAAAAGTTAATGTTTTAAAATTTTAAAAATCAAAATAAATGTGAAATCATCATGTTCTTTATAGATAATCATAAATGATGAACAATCATTATTTGAAGGGCAATTTTGACTATTAAAAATTTAATGGGACTTAAAGGTCTAAAAAATCTTAATTATGACTTAATGGAGTATAAATTCATAAATTAGGACTTGTGTATAAATGTTTAAAAAAAATCATTTAGACAACATACCATCTCACACGTATCATGCTCTCGCCATTGTCATGCAACTACTTTTGGAGAGGGGTGATAAAGATGGGTATTTATTTGAGGGTTGGAGTAGGAATGTCAATGGGTTGAGACAGGGCTAGGGATTACACTTCCTGTTCTCGATTGCCCTTGTCCCCGATCCCCAGCGGGGAACCAATCACCCCCCTGTTCTCGCCTCCTAACGGCGATCGGGTTTTTCTGACCTCAAAAAATCCCCAACAATACACATTGGACCATATTCATTTGAACAACTACTAACTTGCAAATTAATTAAAGCAACAGATTTAGACACCACAGAGAAATAGGAAAAAAAAACAGAAAACACAGAGAAATACTAAATCAATCACTAATGTCAAACATTTCCACTAACATATGAAAGAGGAATCTAGTAGTTTGCTACTTATAAGGGCAATATTTAAACGTGTTGTTTATTCAACCTGAATATATATATATATAGAAAAAGAAAAGAACAACATACTAGTTTTTGCCCTTTTCTCTGAACATATACAACAATGAACCCTAATTTTTTGCCCTGTTTTAGATATATATACAATTTAAGATCGTATAATCACAATTACAAATATGTATATAAAACTTAGAAGAGAGAGAGAGAGAGAGAGAGAGAGAGAGAGTACCTTGGAAAGAAAGATGATGAGTGAAGATCGAAGTCCGAAGTTGCATAACAATATGTCGCAACCCCAAGCCCAAACCCCAGCTTCTGAAGATGGAAAGCAACAGCTTCGAAAAGGCATCGGTCAGTCTACTTGATCTGAGTTTATTTTCGCCGATATCAGAAACCCTAACCACAGCTCTCTCTCGCCAAAGATAGCGGAGGAGGAGGGAGATCGGCAGTGATAGGAGAAAGGATAGGAGAACAGTGAAGGGAGGGAGATCGATAGTGATAGGAGGCTTTTAGAGAGAGAGAGAGAGAGAGAGATGAGAGGTGGATGAGGTCAGACTTGTGTGTGAGTGTGAGTTGTGTTTTAGGGTTTGGTTTATATATATATATATGGGTATAATAGTAATTTCACATTGGGGAAACAGGGCCGGGATCGAGGAACGTATCACCATCCCCGGATCGAAATTTGTCGGGGATTCATTTTCGAATACCATCCTCAGCCTGTCGATGGTATTTTTTTGAGAAAAAACAGTTCTAATTGGGGTCGGGGGGTGTAACTCGGCTTTTTCGCACCCCTCCTCGAAGGTTTGAAAGAAAGCCTTATAATTTGGACTCCCATGGTTTTGAATCTAATCTCATTAATGCAATGTGAAACTGATAAACACCAAAGAGTCTAAATCCAGCAAATCGTTTTGGAAAATCGATTTTGAATAAAAAATGTCAAAATTAGACTGCATTGCTAGATACAGAGTCGCCACCTAAATATTTTTGAAAAATCTAAGAAACCCTTGACTCGTGCCAAAGGCCACGTGTCCGTCTTCACCAAAGTTATCTTGGCTCGGGAGCTTAGGTACGAAAGGAGAAGGTCATGAATTGGGCAACTCCACTCGCCAGATCAAAGATCAGTCTCCACTAATCATGATATGATTTTTATCAACATTATATGTTTTTGTTCCGGTTATTAAGTTAGCTTTACTATGTGATACGCAGAAGCAAGTATAGACTAGTTTGTTCAAATTGAAATAATTCAATTCATGTTTGTTTTTGTGAAAAGGGGTTGAATTTGCCACCTCAAGTGGGCTTAAAGTTTGCGAATTTGCCATTCAACAAAATGGGCTTAAAACTGTGAATTTGCCACTAGACATAGTGGGCTTAAACATACATTCGTTTAATCGTTTTAGTTCAAACAACAAGCCTTCATCCAAAGGCATTCAAGCAATTTAACAAGTAAGCATTTGGCCTCATGGCAAGCATGCTAGTCATGTCAATCACTCACACTTATGCAAGTATGCTAAAGTATTAAAAACTCACCTAGTACTCCAAGCTAAGAAGATATGAGTTAGAAAAAAAATGCATGATTTCTAACTATGTTAAATGTCTAACGCAACACATGCAATAATGCAATTAATAGGCTCGGCTACTAATATGGCACATGAAGCAATTTTGATAATATACGGTTAAACACGTATTCAACGAAGTAATTCAAACAACAATGTAGTTTGAATGATGCATCGAGCCTTGTAAAACAAGATAAATGGATGCAAGCATAAGGTATACTAATTGAAATATGTCCTTAATCTAACCATCAAAAGCGGATAAATAAAAGGGAGAAAGACGTGGGATTGGAAGACATACACATTATTACATTTTACTCTCACGAAGGAGAGTCCGAATGAATAAAAGCTAAGCTAATTAGCAACTAAGCTAAGCGAATTAAAGCTAATTAAGCTAATTATTACAAACCAAAATAAATAACTAGCTAAACTAATTAACTAATTATTACAACATTTTGAACTAATTAGCTACCTAATTAATTAAATAATTACAAGACTTGCAACAAATAATTAAACTAAGTAACTAAACAAAGTTAATTAGTTGTTTTGCCTCGGGAAATGAAAGATGTGCATGCACATTCTCGGTTTCCACCCGAAAAGATGTCCGCTTTGCTCTCAAAAGCCTCTGTTTGCACAGTTGAACACTTCCAGAATCATTCTGCTCCCCCTTACCAATTCTCTGCTTATATTTGCATTTGTGGCCAGTCGGCCACTAGAAAAGACTGCCGGCCAGGCGCCGACCATCTATGGTGCACTGCCGGGCCACCTGCCGGCCACTGATACACTGGTTCAACTTGCTGCAACAGAGAATAAATAGAGCAAAAAGAGGGTATTCCCACAGATTGTTTGCACAACTCACCCCTCATTTTCATGAACAAATCCAAGGAGTTGTGAACTCAAGCCACAATCCACCAACTCAAGCAATTTCATTGCATGATGGCTTATGACTTGAGAGGTGCAAGTTCAATAAATACAAAATGAGACATAAACCTCCTCCCTTTCATGAAAGAAGAAGTTAACCTCGGAGACTTGGATCATTTCATCACTGACAAGTATGAAATGGTCCAAGTTCCATGTGTTCAATTAACATCCGATTGAACACATAAAAACACAACCAAATTCTTATCTTGGTTCACTTTTAGTTATGAGTTTTAATTACTTATTTTACTTTACCAACCATTCCTTAATCCAATTAAGTCCAAAAGGTGAGTTAAAGTCATCTAAAGGGAAGGAAGCGTCAAATAAGGGGTAGTTTAAGGCATGAGAGAAATTTCATGTCGTTGGTAATGAACCCTCAAAAGAGAATTAAACCACTAAGCATGAACCTTAATCTCAAGCTTAAAGAATCCCAAGTTTGAAACAACCCTGAAAAGCAAATTTAAAAAGTCAAGAAATGAGGGAGGTTGCAGAGCTTTAGGTGTTGAAATGAAGTGCAAAACAACACCGAAACAAGTAATTAACTCAAACAAGGGGTGTCTAATGGCCTAAAACACCGAGCTTGTGAGGACCTTTACAGTACAACCATGCAAAACAAAACTTAACTGACCCAAATAGCCCAAAACAGAGCTAAAACAGTCTAAAACAAAGGCAAAAACATGCTGGAATATAGCTACAAAAAGCTAAAAAATCATGCTAACATATAGAATTAGCTAGGCTAGCAAATAAGACACAAAGAGGGAAGACTAACCCTTCCAATTTTGGACTTAAAAACATGTTTTTTGCCACTGAAAATACTATGAAATTTAGCAGTTAAAAGTCCCAAAAAGGTTCGTTTGAAAATGGAAAACGAATGTGCAAAAGCCTTTCAAACAAGGAAGAAAGAAGGGTGAAGCACCCCCTAGCTTAAAATGGTCTCAAACCATCACTTTTAGTCCACCAACAGGTTTTTTTACAATTCAAAAGCAGCCCAAAAGACAGTGGAAAAAGATAGCAAAATGAGTATGCAAAACAAAGTGTACAAGACAAATGTTATACCTCTTGAAGGAAAGAGTAATTCTAGGCAACAAATCAAAGCCAAAATCCACATAAGAAGCTCCAAGATAGCTTCAAACAACCTCAGCTCCAAGACAAACCACTTTGGTTAAGGGTTGATATGCAAAAGTATAGTGTATCTAAGCAACTAAGCACAAAATTTCAAAAGAGAGAGAGAGAATTTTGTTCCAAATTTTTCTAACCTCAAAACATGAGAGAGGGGGTCCCTATATATAGAAAACATGAAATCTATACAAGCATCTATGCAAATAGCTGGCACAGTTGGCATAAAATATCTGCAGAACATCGTGGTGGCCGCCACCATTAATGATTGTCGGTGCATCATTGATGGCCGAAAAGGCACATCAATGGCCGGAAGACAAGAAATGATGGCCGACAACCTCCAAGGATGGCCGGCAAGTTACCAGAGATTGCAGGCTGGAATGATAAAGGCTTGTTCCAAAAAGGAGGCAAAACGGATGAAGGGTTTGAAAGGCTTAAAGTTGTGGCATTCCGCTGAGGACTTCGAGTGCTCGACGAGCAAATAGACTCGTCATTGGATGTACCTACAAGAACATCCAAGTCTTGAAGGGTCGTAAAAAATGGGGTGTCTACAGTTGCCCATCTTTGACAGAATTCGAAGTCATGAAATGACGTGAGTGAATGTCAAAGTCCAGAGACGACCCATTTTGACAAGGCCATAAGACTTGGACAAACAATCAAAACAGACATAAATGGCTATGCTCGCAAGCTGCCTACGTATCCCTTTGCAAGGAATCAAACCAGTGTAGTTCTGAGGCAAAATGCAAATGATATGCATGATACAATAACATAACTTATGATGATGCAATGAGGTTGTGCAATGAAACATTTAAATGCAAATGCTATGCATAGAAATTCCACAATTAAACAAACTGAAACAAGGCATAGCAATTCCTAACACGAAAAGAAAACTACACACCATGTGCGAGAAACACAAGCCCAAACTATATTTCATACAGAAAGGATGTAAGAAAATTAAGGCTTAACTACGCGACGAGCAGGAAAGGCAAAGGGTGATGTAACCGTCGGGCACACCTGAGGTCTTAACCGAGTTTCTAACGCATTGCACGTGGAAGGAGAAAAAGGATGGTGTGAACACAGGGACGCACCCGAATGTTTTTAACCGATTTGCAATCCTAACGCATCTTACATAAGAGGAGAAGAGGTGGTGTGAACACCGGAACACACCCGAATGTTTTTAACCGAAGAGGTGCCATGAACACTGGGATGTACTCGAATGTTTTTAACCGAAGAGATGGTGTGAACACTGGAACTCATCCGAATGTTTTTAACTAAAGGAATCCTAACATGTCTCACGTGAGAGGATGAAGAGTAAAAGGATTTGATTCGAAGGGCACGAATGATTTTACCTGAAACTGCTCTGAATGAACCATACATACAATATCGTGCTCATGTAGAAAATAAATGCGATATAGTACGAATGCATGTTCAATGGAAGACAAACAACCGAGATACAATGTTAATGCTATGTTCTATGCGAAACAAACAATCAAGTAGCATATTTTATGCATGATTGATAACGGAAGTATATTCTATGCATGATTCAAAAGCGGATGCATATTCCATGCATGATTCAAGAGCAAATGAAAGACGCGCATGCAATTCCCGTGAGATGTACATCTCACAACAACATATATGAAATGCATATTCTATGCCACAAAGTGAAGTACATGTTCCATGCAACAACGAATAACGAAATGCATGTTCTATGCAAGATATCAAAGCATGATTTAATGAAAACACACTCAGTAGCAACTTCCGATTCACCTTTCAGAAGAGTTACAATAGGATACACCTCGTTTATGTTTACAAGTAACGAACATCGCGCATTGAAAACACAATTTTGAGCTTTCATAAAGACAATCTGAACTCAACAGTGGACAATCCCTTCACTTCTTAGAAACCAAGGACACAAAACATCATCAAGAACCCAAAAGAAGCTGCCGGCCACAAGGGAAGGCCGCCAGCCATGTGCCGGCCATTGGTGAGCCTTGTTGGCCATCGATAACAGATTCAGGGCTTTTTGGTCATTTCGGTTCGGGTCTTTAAATATGAGCCACTAGGGCTCATTTCCTCACTCACCCAAGTCTGAAATCTTCCTCCCTCTCTCTCACTAGACACTCTTTCTCTCTAGATTTGCACTTTCTACGCGTTTTTCAACACCCCACGCAAAGTTGATTCGCTAAAATCTCTTTATTTCCTTCACTTTGAACCGATTAAAACTTGACTTCAGTGCTTTCTTCCTCACTTCCACCATTCTAGGCTTATTCCCATCGAGTTTCTCTCGAGTTTTGTGCACTTTTCTCAGCTTTGACTTTTTCCTCAATTTTCTCTTCTAGGGTTTGACTTTTTCTAAGTTTACCCTTTTCTTCATTTTTTTTTTCACTTTTCACCCACTTCACACCCATTTTCAGATAGCGAACGAGATTCCCCATGACGGGATTCCTTCGGTGGTTCCCCCAGTAGTTCCACCTGCGTCGGAGGTAGAGGAGCCGATAGTTGACCTTGAGGCTGACTTGGAGGTGGAGTTCGAGCCTGAGCCCGAGGCCGAGCTAGAGCCGCTACCACTGAGGGTAAGGCCTTTCGATCCAGCGAAATATCACCCACAAACACATATATTGCCCACTTTTGAAGGCATCAGACGTTTCACTGAGTTTACTCGCGGCGCATCGGAGGACCTTTTGCTGAGGGAGCCAGATTCTCACTTGTCAACCATTGCCGTTAAGGTAGGACCTCTATTTTTCATGTATTTTACCTTTCATTATTTGCAATTCTTGCACTGCTTTGTATTGGATTCACCTAACTGTATTTCATACACTGTCTTGTATCTTACTGCATTTCATGCACTACCTTCATCTGATTGCATTTTACGCACTGCCTTCATCTGATTGCATTTCATGCATTGCCTTCTTCTGATTGCATTGCCTTCATCTGATTGCATTTGTTTTCTGCCACAGGGCGAGTCTTGTGCCTTTAGAGGCTACGGTGCTATGACCGCTCGAGACTAGTATGACGAGCTCCTAGCTAGAGTTCGAGATATCATTGACGAGGCGGGCTTCTACCTCTTCTGTTCTGGCTTGACTCGGGTCACCGAGAGCCATCCCCTCTTTGGAGCATTGGTGGAGAGATGGTTGGATACCACAAACTCCATCCACTTTTCCACCGCAGGGGAGATCACGATGACTTCTTACGACTTTGCCATGATAACCGGCATAAACGTAGGGGACAAACCGATCCTTATCGATACAGATATGGAAGAGTGTGAGGTAGCCTGGTTCAAGCTACTGGGGGCATACCCATCTATATACCGAACAGGGATGGTCAGATACACTTGGTTCATTGAGCGATTCAGAGGGACCAAGCCTGAGACGATAGAGGAGATCGAGTAGTACACCAGGGGCTTCCTGATGTTAGTCTTCGGTACCACCTTGTTTTCAAACATGTGGAATACCGTAGGCCTGCATTTGCTAAGTGCCCGGGTGACCCTTCCTCAGGTTTGTTTCTATGACAAGGGCGGAGCTGGCCTCACCACGCTGTACGGATATATGAGCTCTACCTCCCATCTGCGAGGAGACTTGATTGGAGGCTACTGGCGAGCCTGGGAGGTACACATCTCAGTTCTTTTTTTGCACTTGATATTCTCTTTACAGTTTCTGTTTTACATCTATTTCAACACATGCTTTCTGCTTCGCATTTCTATATCTACTCAAACACTGTTCATACATTTTGCTTTTCACTTGTCAGATCTCGCCGATACTATCTTCGATCATATACCGCTGCATTTTTGCTACAGCTATGGGTATACGCATACTTTCTAACTCTCGCCCTGGAGCTTGTAGAAGAGCTTTTGTTGACAGTCCCCTATTCGGGATATATGACATGACTACCAGAGGACCTGGAGCCTTTCACATTCATCGTGCAAGATTGACATAGTAGCTACCCATGAGGTAATCCAAAACATAGCCATTTTTGCTTTGAAATTGTTCATTTAGCAATTGACAGCAACTAATAATCTGTACAACTTCTGTTTGCAGATCATGTGGCAGCCATGGGCCTTGATGCCAAGGGGGTCTAGGACCAATTCGTTGGCACCTAGGCCATCTCCTATTATCGCATTCTGTTTGAGGGCCCGGTCTGTCGGGCTTGGTTCTTGGGCAAGCACTTCGTGTGCTCGATTATAGGCCTACCTGACCCGATTGTCCCGATGGCTTCACCAGAGTCCATGCGATCTACAAAGAGCCTATCTGTTGAGGAGGTCATCCAATTCATGGTGGGCCTTGATGTCGACTTCTTCCGAGCGGAGGACGACTATGTAGCTTTCATCTAGACACACTTGATGCTGCCCTTGATCTGTGTTTGTAGGGCTGAGGATGCGAGGGCTCCTACAGCGAGAGTGAGGCCCAGAGTGACCCAAGCGAGCAGGGCCCGTAGCAGAGGGGTTTCCTTTCCTGTCATGACCCAAATCCGCCCCTAAAAGTTTGGTCCATGACTAGCCCGTACTCAGGCCTCGAAACAAAATTTCAATAATATGCATCCGACAACGGGGCCTAAAGCGAAAGCAAATAAATTACAGAACGTCCATTGAGCAGTGCTTATATGCCAGGATTTTAAATATACATAATTTATACATATATATATATACACATACAAGACCACGTCATGTAGGCATATACAAGGAGTTAGCAACCAAAAATTTACATTTTGCTCAAGGGTTTAACGAAAGCCATCAAAAACTTGACAAAACATGTGACATCAAAAGATCCAGACAAAAAGCTTCAATTGTGGAGCTTAACACATCCGACCCACCAAAAAGGGCTCCTAAAGCTGACCTAGGACTGTCCTTCAAGTTGACCACCTACATTAACACATGTAAAAATGAAGTGAGCAAGACTTAGTGAATAATAAGGTTCGGGTGAATAAGCATTTGTCTTGGAGAATATTTATCTAACGTTTATATGTTCCGTTCGTCATATTTCAAAACAACCTTGGGCCCGCATAGGACGGAATGGCTTAGAGCCCAAAGTAATGCACAATGGCCTCGGGTCCAAGATAATACCAAACGGCCTCAGGCCCAATAGAGTACAAAACGACCTCGGGCTAATGGAGTACTCATATATAACGGAATAGAACAACTTTAGGTCCTTTTATTATGCTATTACTCACGCTTGTTTCATTGCTCAACAATTACCATTCACTTAAATTTATCGAATGTGTGCCACTCACAAGCAAAAATACATAAATCATTGCACCATTTATCCCAAATATGCTATTCGCAATCATAATGTAATAATCATAGTACAATTTATCTTGAATGGGCTAAATATAATTAAGTTACATAATTCATAAACATGAATGCAAAAATAAAAATATAAATCGTTACATTGTTATTATTCACAGTGGTTTAGGTGAGCAGCAGTCTCTTTCCGCAAGTGACCTACACGTAGCACACATACTCAAATGGATAAATAATGCATTCTTTCCTTAGTTTATGAGAGTGTAATTTATATGGATAAATTGGGCCAAGCTAAGTATTGGGCCGTTTTGGGCCGCACTGTGAAGGGCTGAGTAGAATGGCCGTGAAGTTACTCCGATTCATAAAAGGCTTTGAAATTAGTCTGGTCCAGAGCCTTATATTCTAGTTCGGTTGAGAAGTACTACGGATGGTCGGTCCCTAGAATTAGTTCGGTCGTAGTACATGAAATCGAGGTATGCTGAGTTTTCTTAAGTACTTGGTGTCAGAGTTACTTCGGCTTAACTCTCTCTTATGGATAGCTCGGTCTCAGTATATGAAAGCCAAGGTAAGAGAAGTTAAGGTAATAACCGAAGTAAGAGTTAGGTCGGCCGTATGGAAGTTCGGCCATGGTGAAACCATCTCACTTGGTTTAAGCAGTGAGGGGGGTGTTGAGAGAAGTATTATCTTTCAGGAATGTGAATCCTAGGAGAACTCTATATAGAGGAGTAAGAGTCCTACTAGGATTGTGCCACACGAAACCTATAAAAGCTCACCTATATCATCTTTGGGGAGGTAACACAACTTTGTTTTCTGAATACATAGAGCTTTTGTCTATTTTTCAAGCTTACTGACTTAGGCATCGGAGAGGTTTCCGGCACACCCCCGCCGGCTAGCACACGTTTGTGTTTTCAGGTGATAAAGCGACGTCATACAGAAGAGCGCAGACTTCATCAATAGGATTATACGAGAAGGTGTATTTCTTTCCCGTACAGTTTATATTTTTAATCTTTTGTTTGATTCGTTTACTTCTTATTCACTTCCAAGAATTTTAGAGGGATCAAATAGACACATTAACAGTTTCAGAGGGTCAAAAAAAGTAACGGAAGTTAACAGAATTTTCCCCCATTAGCCGCACGTACAGAAAGGTGTGCTGTACGTGCCTTTATTGTAGAATGCCCCAGTTTGTCTCCCCTGCTTTCCACATGTACGGCTGTGATCCCCACAAGTGCGGCTGTGCCTTCCGCATGTGCAGTCCTGGGCTCTGTTTGAGCAGTCTGAAAATCCAACAAATTCAAGCTTTCTAAACTCAATTCCAAAGTTCAATTCAAGCAATTCCACTCTAAAAACATAAGATATGAGTATAACAAAACATAGATTCAAGTTCAATTAGGTCAAACTTTCTTTAAATTAACACAGAGGGTTCTAATTTCCATACTTTCTTCATTCTCTTCATCTTTTCATGACATATACAAACATATATACATATATAGGTTCAAAACATACAAAAATGTAAAGACCAAGATAAATAAAAGGCAATTGCTCAAAATCTAAGTTAAGATAACTCAAAATACAAAAATCAACCTTTTAATTAATTAAATCCAAAGATTACATGCTCAATTTCATGAAATATATTCAATCAAGACCACAACTCATAACCCTAACTTCCATGAGTGTAAAGCTTCATCTTAGGACTTGATTCTAACTAATTAAAGAAAGATTAAGAGCAACCTAATGGATTTACGCTTACTTTGAGTTATATTCTTGACTTTCTCTTCCAATTTCTCAAATCTTCAAGCTTTAAGGTGAGCTCTTTTCTTCTTCTCTCTTTTCTCTCTTTCCAGGAGATATTTTTTGATGTTTTGTTGAGTGGAAATAACATATAAAGCTGAAATATATATAACAAATCTTAGGTATGTATATAGGCTATCCAAATCTAACTTAACGAATCAGACGAAATCAATTTCTAATTAAACTATCCGGATGGTTCTAAATATTCCCATTAGCATATTTATGTACTCAATTTTAGTTTTTGAACTCATTAAAGTCGTTAATTTCAGTTTTAAGGTGTTAACTTTAGGAATTTTAGCCCAATAAAGCTAATTAATTCGTTACGAATCAAATTTTACAAAACTTCACATAATGTCCTAAAAATCATGCTAATCATAATTGTAAGGTCAATTTCGGTTTATTGCACCTCTAAAGTCCTCAATTTGCAATTTAAATGTCACAATTTCAACAGATTTCTTTGTAACCGACAGATACTAATTGAGAAACATGTAACTTACTCATTAAAATATAGAATTTCGCATCAAACACATAATCACACGTATAATCGCACATATATTGAGGGAATTAAAGCATATGAAGCATTTAAAGGAGTTTCAAGTTATTACACTTCCCGAAAGGGCAGAAAGCTGATTGGCTAGAGTTTCCCACTACGCTGACTTGCTGGCGACACACCGGGGATGTTTACCAGGTCCCGATTAAGCCCGCAACGGCTTGTCATGAGCTTATCGGGGTCCGAGGGCTGACTCCAGTATGAACCACACTTTAGCACTTGCACTCCATGTTTCATTTCAAATATATTCATTTACAGATACTAATCATTCAAATACATTTACAAGCGTCCATTGAGTACACAGGAGGCGCCTCGAGCTGAGAGCCTCGCTGATGGGGATGGTACAGAGGAGAGAGGCATTGCTCAGCCTCTACAGTGTTCAAGTAATTTCTTCAATTTTACATTCCAGGCATCAAATTTCCATTGACACACTAACACTGACATTTCAACTAAAAACTTCCCGAACTGCACTGATACATTGCATCGATAGACTGCATTTGCCACACTGCGCTTACATACTATATTCACACTCTGTATCTTACTTCTGCATATAGTCATTCTGCATACTATGCTTGCTTCTGATACACATGCTATAACTGATACACAACAACTGTCTTTTAAGATTCCACCCATACCAATGGCACCAACGGCAGCTGCAGCACCCACACCAGTAATACTTCATTCAGAAGCAGAGAGGCAGGCTTCGACGCGCAGCCGAGGAAGAACTAGGGACACCTGAGCTGAGAGTGGTCCTTCAGAGCCTATTTTGAGTGATGATGATATTGAGATGAGTGACTCTGAGGAGGCAGCGAGTCAACATTCAGAGTCATCTGAGAGTGGAGGTGGTGACACCAGCTCGGGTTTTGAGAGTGGATGTGTAACATGCCCAGGGGGTACCCGTGCGCATTAAATAGTTCAGACCCTTGATCTCTTTGATCTAGTCTTACTAGTGCAATATGAAACATAGATGAGAGTCTAGATTTGGCAACTTTTAGAATGACTTTTGCTAAAAATGGACTACGTCATCAGAGCTCAGAGTCGCCACCTAATATTTTTGGGAAATTAGGAAACCCATGACTGGTGTCAAGGCCACTGTTCGTCATAACCAAAGTTGTCTCGGTTCGAAACGTTAGGTATGAGAGGGAAAGGTCATTAATTGAGCACCCTCGCTCACCCGATCAAAAGATCGGCCTTTATTAAACCATGATATGAATTTTATTTACTTTATATGTTCATATTCCGATTATTTAACAAATCCTAAAAATTACTATATGAAGCATACAAGTATAGACTCTGTCATTTATTTTGGAATACTTTGATTTTATGTAATTTTGAAAGAGTTTTGGAGAAGTACAACCCAAATAAATTGAGTTTACAAACATGAAAATCAACACTATTCCAAATTAAGCGACACAACCTCCATCCACTGGCATTCATACAGTTATATCAAGTAAGCAAGTAGCCAAATGGTAGGATGCTTAAACATAATAAGAAAAACGCACACAAACGGGATACTAAAGCATAAAAACTTACATATTTACTGACGTCCCTCAAACAGTTACAAAACAAAGTTAGTAAAACATGCATGATCTTATATACAAAATCCTAATGCAATTCACTCATGAGATGCAACTAAAGATTCGGCTTCTAAGATATGACATGTGAATCATCTTAAGAACATGAGGTAGCACACATAATCACATAAGAATTGATTAAATCCATAAATGCAAAATTAGCAGAATCAAGATACATGAAACATGGATGTAAAGCATAGATATAATGAAAGATAAAATATGATGCATATTGTAGACACCCCATTTTTGACCATCCTCAAGACTTGGACGTCACCGCTTGAACACTCGGTGATTATCCATGTTTGTGTTCGTCTTGAGTTCCCAGAGGTCTCGGCTACGCGCCTTGCCTCAGGATCTCTCGAATCAACTATTTCGTGTCTGGTTTTGCACCAAACACTTGTGTTTTGCCTTGGAGGGGCAGGGAATGGGTTGTGGGCCATCCCCACACTCCACCGACCATGGCTTAAGGCCACCGGCTGTGTTTTGTTGCTACCGGCCAAATGTTTGGCCGGCCGGCACTATAGATGGCCGGCCGGCAATCTTTTTTTGATCAATTGCATCTTTGGCCGGCCGACTACTGTGCATCTGCTTTTGCAGATATTTTGGTGCAGCTGGCATGCACTTGGCTCCCCTCCATACATGGGTATGGAGGGATCTCTATCTTTAAAAGCTTGTCTTGTAAGCTTACAAGACAAAAAAGCTCTATAAAGAGAGCTTCTTCTCTCTTGTCAAGGAGATTTTTTTTTTTTGGATAGCTTTTTTTTAGGGTTTGAGTTCTAGGGTTTGAATATTATGTGTATCCTATCTCTATTTCTCCCCCTCTCTTTGTCTTGTGTGTGTTTAGGCTTAGTATTGCTCACAAACACCCACCATTACACCATCCCTTGGAGATGAGGCCCTTGAGGGTTATTTTTGGAGATTTTAGATGGATTTCAACCTAAAGAAGCTCCTGGAGCTCCATTGGTGAAGAGGGTCTTCAAGGGTAATAAACTTGTCCCTTTATTCCC
Organism: Camellia lanceoleosa; assembly: GCA_025200525.1. Taxonomy (NCBI): domain Eukaryota; kingdom Viridiplantae; phylum Streptophyta; class Magnoliopsida; order Ericales; family Theaceae; genus Camellia; species Camellia lanceoleosa. The sequence continues at coordinate 541,523 of JANUSC010000120.1, read as the reverse complement.
CTTTTTTGCATTGTATTTTTGCCTACCTTATAACTGTTTTTGGGCTTAGTGTATAACATAAAAAAGTTCTTTTTTTTAGCCCTCTAAATAGTTGGTTAAGGGTGCTTTGGCATTTGGGGTTGTTTGACCCCTCTTAAGCCTTGAAAGGCCCCATTTTGTGCCATTTTGAATGGACTCCGGGACCATTGTATTTGGGCCTCCTCACCACTGAAATCTTGAGGGATTTCAGAGGTGAGGATGGTGCCTTGAGGTCCTAGGAAGGAGAGGGCCACCCTCTCTCCTTGTTGTCCCTGAAAAGGACCATCTTTGCCTCTTGAGGGAGCACCATGTTTAGGTTCATGTTGGCCATGCCTTAGCTGTTTTTCATGCTTATTATGTCATAATATGCCTCTGTTTTTAGTTGGTTTTGGTACACCATGCTTGCTTAGTATACATGCCTTGTAATGCCTTGTCTTAGCCTTAACATGTCTTATGCTTTGAGTCCCCATTCAAGCATGTTTAGGCCTAGCTTTGTGAAGCCTTTATGTTTGTTTTGCCATGTTTAAGGCCTGTCCTTGGCTATTTTGGTCAATCATGACATGTATTGCATAGCTCCTTTGCATCGCTAGCTTGTAGCCTTAAGTGTGTGAGTGTGTAGCATGCATTGTTTGCATCATTTCAGTGGTATGGAACCACTTAACATGCCATTTCAGTCCATTTAACATGCTTGCCTTTAATGCCTCTTTGATGCTTTGGAAGCTTGTATTGTATGCTCCATGTTTTGGGCAATTATGCATACTTTTAGATTTGGGTCACTTAGATGCAATCTAGATGATCCTTTGGCATTGTCGCGGTCTACCTTGAACCTATTTTAAGTCCTCTTAGCCTTGTGAGGCTTGGTTGACTTAGTCATGGTTTAAGTCTTCTTGGCTTGCCCCAAGTATTTGAACCTTAATTGCATGCCATGCTTGTCTTGTTCATTTGGTTTGGCACCATTTTAGCATGATTTCAGAGCTTTCCATTTGCATCTCATTAGTTCATATTTAGCCTCTTTTAAGTGTGCTTACAAGTTGTCTTTATAAGCTTAAGTGTTGGCCCATTAACATGCGCATGTGTGTGTGTGTGTAGGCCCTCATTTCTATAGCATTGGCCACTGTTTTGGGCTTAGCATAGAGCTGTCCAATTAGTGTAAGTCCCTCCTTTGCATATTGTTGCATGCTCACCTTGTATGTTGTTGCATATTTGTATTGTTGCATGATTGAAGTTGCATGATTGAATGAAGTCAGATGTTTGCTTGCATGCTTGAACACCCATATTGTGCCTTACTTACTTGTTGGTTGCATTGCTTCGTGTCTTGCTTGCCTAGGTTGTCATGTGCCTTGTATGTTTGCTTGCATTTCCATGTTGCATCCTTAGTTAAAATGCTTAGGTTGCACTGTATTTTGCATGCATTACCTTGCCTCTTGAATTAAGTATGATAGAGGTTAGGTTTCTTTGTGTTTGTTTGCATTGCATTTCATTTGAAATTAAAATGCATCCTTGATTTCTTGGGCCATCACACATTGAAATGCGCAATTGGTGGTCCGAGAATCGAGGTCATCCTCCTTTGAGTCATACACATGATAAGGGGTGTGGTTGGTGTATACATGGCTTGAAATGCATTACCATGCTATGCTTTGCCCTCTGTTCTTTGTCAACTTCTGAGTTCTGCAGGAGTTTTGGCCGACCGCCATATCTGATCTTGGCCATCCATCAGTGGCCGATAACTCAATTTGTGGCCAGTGACCATCATACATGGCCGGTGGCCATCCCTCCCAGCCGGTGGTGTTCCACAATGCCCAGAGAGCATAGCTTGGGAGTTGTGCAATTTTCAGAGGAGTAGAACAGTCAAAGCAGAGGCAACTTGAGCATGGCAGTGGATTTCCGGGCGAAACCGAGCGCGCATGCATTGAGCCCTCTCCCCAAGGCTGCTGTTTACTGCCTTCTTAGATTAATTAATTTGCTTAATTAATTTAATTGCCTGTAATATTTAATTAGCTAGTTGGTTAATTAAATTGTATTATTCTTTTGGTCCCTCCGAGCGAGGGCAAATTTGTAATAAGTGTGGGTGCGTATGTGCATGTCTTCCAACCCCCACTTCTTTCTTCCCTTTTACTTACCTGCTTTGACGGTTAGTATTAGGGCATATTTTCTTTAGCATCCTTATGCTATGCATGCACGCATCATTCATCAGTATTGCATGCACCGAGCTCGGCGCATCATACTAATCGCATAGGCATTTCAAATCTAACTTGAATACATGCTATCTGTGCATTTTCACATGTCATCCCTAGATTAGCCGAGCCTACTCTAGCGACGTTTTGTATGCAATGCATTAGCCACTTAACATGAACTAGGATCATGCATATGATTACTAACCAGTTTCTGTTTTGGCTAGGAGTACTAGGTAAGCTTTTATGCTTTAGCATACCGCATGCGTGTGAGTGTTGCCATGATAGCATGATTACCATGAGGCTAGCTACTTATGTGATATAACTGCTTCAATGCCTGTGGATGGAGGTTGAATTACCTAAATTGGAATAATACATTAAAACGGCAAGTTTTAAAGCCCACTAGATAGTGGCAAAACCATCTTTTCTAAAGTCCACTCGAGGGTGGCAAAACCTGCATTTTAGCCTACTTATGAGTAGCAAACCATTTTCGAAACAAACATGAAATGTTTTGTTCCAATTTAGGCGATTTGGTCTATACTTGTTTGCTGTGCGCATAACATAGTAATTCTAGGCTAATAACCGGAATAAGAACACATAATGTTTTCAAAATTGGATATCACGGTTAGTAGAGGCCGATCTTCGGATCGGGCGAGAGGGGGTGCTCATAGCTGACCTTCCCTAATCGTACCCAAGTTCCCGAGCCGAGGCAACTTTAGTAATGATGGACACGTGGCCTTTGGCACCGAGTCAGGGTTTCCTAAATTTCCCCATTAAAAAATATTTAGGTGATGACTCTGTATCTAGCAAAGCAGTCCATGTTTGGCACTTCTTTACAAAAATCTGTTTTTCTCAAAACGATTTGCCGGATTTGGACTCTTTGGTTTAGATTAAGAACCGTGACACAAATTGAGTCCGAACTGTAGCGAGACCCCCGCGGGCTTGTTACACATATTCACAGATGAAGAAAGCAAGTAAAAAAACAGGTTAGAAAGAAGCGAGGCGGGGAATTATTACAACACTTGAAAGAATAATTACAAACCAAATTAGAGAGAGATAAGGAGAATATTACATCAAAATAAAAACCTCTCAAAACATTCAAAATAAAAATAACTGAAATAAAAGTTTCATGTTCCTTGGAACCGTCGGCGAAAATTGGTTAATATTGGGAGATTACGCCATCTTGTTCGAAAGAAGCTAACTGATCGGCCAAATAGGCCGGTCGGCCAACTAGGCCTAGCAGAACCTGTCTTATTACGAAACCAAGAAAATGAACAAACAAGAAATATGTAGATGGCTCACCTAACCACTACTGGTTAGATTAAAAATAAGAAAACAAATATAAAATTAAAAAAAAAGTGAAACTTACAACAAAACTAACATTAACCCAAAACAAGAAAACAAATATAAGGTAAAACATGCAAGATTACAACAAAACTAATACAAGACCAATACAAGAAAAATATAAGCTAGGAAATGCAAGATTACAATACAGTTACTATGAAACTAAATCAAGAAAGCAAATATAAGGTAGAACAAACCACTTAGATTACAACAAAACTAAAACAAAATAAATAAATAAATAATTATGAGCTAAACAAACCACTTAGGTTACAACAACACCCTATGAAATGTAAAGTAAGAAAATAAATATGAGATAAAAAATATATGAAAATGAAAGACTAGAAATTCACCTTCCAAAGAAAGATTGAACTTTTTGATTTCCAAATTTCCTCTTGATTACCCTCAAGTTTAGGAAGTGTGTTCTCAATTCTCAATTTGAAACTAGAATGGAACTCTGGGTATGTATGGTGGAAAAGTGGCTAACTCTCTTATTTTTTCTCACTTTCAACAACACTCACTCTTTCCTTTCATCAATCACTACTGAAACTTAGCTATTTCAGAATTTTTTGAGGAGTTTTGGGTGTAGGAAAGATGGAATTTCAGTTTGTATGGAAGGTATGGGGTGTATATGGAAAATAGGAATGCTTTTGCTCAAAAACTTAACTTTTCTCTCATTTTTCACCATTTTCTCACTCTTTTCTCTTCAATTTCTTGGTCCTCCCTCTCTTTTACAATATGATCATTCTATTTAGGTAATGGGGGAGAGTGAAGGTCAAAAATAAGGTAGGAGACAAGGTGGGAGACAAGAATGTGATATGAGAGCAAATTTTCAAGGTGGTTGCATATGATACTCCTTTACAGATGCAAACAAAACCTTTTTTTGACAATGGGGGATGTGTGGAGATAATGGAGGATGAGTAAGTGCACTTGAATGGATCAGAAAATAGGTAAATGGGGTGTCCCAGCTGAACCAAAACCCAGAAAAACGGGACTGCTGCTGTTTTTGGCCAACTCAACAAAATCTGCTATTAAACCCAACTTCAAACGGGCATATCTCCCTTATATAGACTTGGTTTTAGGTAATTATTGGGTCTAAATTGAAGCCCCAAAAGTCTAATTTCCAATGGTGGTGGCCTCAAATCTAAATTCTTAGTGTACAAAGAGATATACCTAATTTAGTGAAGGTTGTTCATTTTCCTCGAGTCAGGTCAAAAAAATCTGCTCTTAACCCCAACTTCAAATGGACATATCTCCCTTATCTGGACTTGGTTTTAGGTGGTTCTTAGGTCTAAATTGAAGCCCCAGAACTCTACTTTCCAATAGTGGTGGCCTCATATCTAAATTTCAACTTTACAAAGAGATATGCCTAATTTAGTGAAGACTATTCATTTCCCTCAGGCCAGGTCAACAAAATCTGCTCTTAACCCCAACTTCAAATGGGCATATCTCCCTTATCCGGAGGTGGTTCTTGGGTCTAAATTGAAGTCCCAGAAGTCTAATTTCCAATGGTGATAGCCTTATATCTGAATTCCAAGTGTACACAGAGATATGCCTAATTGAGTAAAGGCTGTTCGTTTCCTTCTTAATGATTTAATGTTCATTCTTTTCCTAAACCAATTTTCTTCCATCCCCTACTGTTTCCTCCAAATCCAAACCTATCCAAACCTATAAAGAAGATGTTTTTAAATATTTTTTCAAAGAGTTTACCTCCCTTCTATTTATTTTCACTTTGTTCTTACTTAATTTACTGAACAGTGCAAATTTTAATTGAAATAGGAGCCTCGAAACATCGTAGAAATAGTTGGAAAAATATTTTGAAAAGAGGGTTTTAAGGTCTAAAATAGTTTGGCCAAGAATGTGTGAAGATTGGGATTAAAGCTCAAATTTCAATTTTCTTGTTGAGGACTGTAGGGGAACACATTTTGATTGTCATTATCGGGTAATTAATAGAAAGTGCCCAAGTCTTAGGGCTGATCAAAATGGGGTGTCTACAGGAGGTGATGCCAAGGTGAGCTCTGAGGCAGAGAGTGATGTTGACACTGGCTCGGGCTCCGATCTAGGTTTAGATAACGGCGTTGAGGAGGACAGTGCCCCAGAGTCCTCTCCTTCGAGGAAAATGACGAAGAGGGCTTCTCGAGCCTGAGGTGGCCAGCTTGATTTTGTTTATTTTTGCTTAGTTTCTTTTTGTTTATAGTTTTAGCACATTGTACAACTTCAGATAGGTTTTATTTGCTTTAGAAACTTGTACTGCACTTTTGTAAAAACAACCATGATCAGAATGAAAACCAGTTTTTCTTTGAAAAAGTGTTGTATTTTGCATCATGAGCACCACTTAGCATGGAAATGAGATTGAATTTGATAATGAAAACTAAACACTTGTATTAGCACAACGTTTTTGATCGGGTAATGAACTGACCAACAACTGAAATGAATACAACTCAATAAACAACACAACAACTAATCAACATACAGCTCGATAACCAAAACAACACAACAAAGATACAAACTCAACAAACTTGCTAAAAACTAAAAGGACTCAAAACAAGACCTTAAGACACATAAAAAGCAAAACAAACACATGCTTTCAGCATTGTTCAGCACTAAGAAGGACAGTAGGTCAAAGTAAGAGACTACCGGCCACAAAAAAAAAAAGGGGGTGCCAGCCACATGCCAGCCGTCAATGCATCTTGCCGACCATCAATGTACAGAACCTTCAAATTGTTGACACCTGGCTTCCACTCACTGCCTTATCTTCTACAAAAGGTTGAGCTTCGTGATTTCTTCATTTCAGCTGCAAATCTTTCACAAATGGAGCCGTTTTTTGCCAAAAAACTCTTGAGTTGGATTGCGACTTTGGATGGCTTGGAAAAGGTGAATTTCTAGGGTTTCGGCATATATACACTTTTCCCGCTGAGTCATTCTCTACTTTGTTTTCCGTTCCTTCATGCCGCGACTAGATGTTGGAACCCGATTATTGTAGACACCCCATTTTTTACCGCTCTTAAAACTTAGACGTCATCGTTTGTACACACGATGATTGTGACTATTTGTGCTCGTTTTGGTGCCCAAAGTTTTCGGTGGAATGCCCTATCTTTGAACCTTCAAACCCCATCTATTCTATGCCCTGTTTTGGACCAAAATCTTCAAGCCTCCGACCAATTGAGGCTGTCGGCCACCAATTGAGGCTGCCAGCCATCACTGGTGGCCAGCCGGCCACATTAGTGGCCTGCCGGCCATTGATGCCTTTTTGCAGATATTTTCTTAACAGTTGTTCTAGCTGTTGGCACAATGGGCTTGATCACCATACACGTGTATGGACTGATATAACTCAGCTGAAAGCTTGTTTTTCTTAAGTATTGGACCTTCTCCCCCATTGCAAAGGGTTAGAAAATTTTGGAGCAAAATTCTCTCTCTCTCTACAAAACTCTCTCTCTTGAAATTTTGTGCTTGGTTGCTTAATGTCTCTACACTTTTGCATACACTTCCTTGACCAAAGTTGCTTCTCTTTGGGCTAAGGTTATTTGAGACCCTCTTTGAGCTTTGGAAGGTGGTTGTGGCTTGTTTTGTTGCCTAATTTGTGCCTTGGCTTCAAGAGGTATAACTCTTGCTTTGTTAGCTTGTTTTACATACTTGCTTTGCCATCTTCTTCTATTGTTTTGGGGCTGATTTTGAACTATAAAAAACTCTATTTTTGTGGCCTAAAGGTGATGGATTGAGGCCATTTTCAGTTAAGGGGTGGTTCACCCTTCTTACTTTTTTGTTTATAAAGCTTTTGTACCTTTGTTCACCACTTTCAAACCAACTCCTTTGGGCCTTTTAACCACTGAATTTCAGATATTTTTCAATGGAAAAAAACTCATTTTGAAGTCCAAATTTGGAGGGGTTAGCCTCCCTTCCTTGTGTCTTATTTGCATGCCTAGTTAGCTCCATATGTTAGCATGTTTTTCTAACTTAACTTAGCTCAAGTCCAGCATGTTTTAGCCTCTGAAATAGCCTGTTTTAGCTCAGTTTTGGGTTGGTTAGTTCATTTGAGTCTTGTTTTGCATGGTTGTAGTGTAATAGTCTTTACAGGTTGGTGTCTTAGGGTCTTAGACAGCTCTTGTTTAAGTTGATAGCATCTTTTGGTGTTGTTTTTACTCCATGACAACACTATAAACTTACTCTTTGATTTACTCTTTCATTTGCTTTTGAGGGTTGTTTAAAGTTTGGGATCCTTTAAGCTTAAGATTGAGGTCATGCTTAATGGTTTAATCCTCTTTGAGGGTTCATTATCAATGGCATGATCTCTCTCTTGCCTTACATTATTCCTTGGTTGACACTTATTTCATCTTAAAAGACACTGACCAATGGACAAATTGATTAAAGAATGATTTGGTAACTAAAATGTGTAAACAAAATTGGCAAGTAAAAGTGGCAAGATAGACATTTCTTTGTGTTGCATTGCGTGTGTTCAAATCGGATGTTAATTTGAACACAAAGAAAATCAGACATTTCATACTCAAAAGTGATGAAATGTGCCACTTTCCTTGGTCTCCATTGCCCTTGATCATGCATGATACGGTGATGGCATTTGAGTCTTGTTTTGCATTCATTGAACTTGTACAAATTGGTCCCTTAGCCATCATGTATGGAAATTACTTGATTGATGGTTTGAGGGAAAAATGTATCCTTCTTTTGAGCTTGTGTTGATGAAAAGAGGTGATACATGGTACAAACAACCTGTGAGACCACCTTTTTCTTGCTCTGTTTTGTCCTCTGTTATAGCAAGGAAAGACTTGGCTTCAGTGGCCGGCAAACCCTCATCAGTGGCCGGCAGGCCACTTCCAATGGTCGGCAACCCTTCAATGTTGGCCGGCAAACCCTCATCTATTGCTAGCCGACCACCAGTGAAAAATTCAGTATTGTGCTTCTGAAGCAGAGCAGTGTTGATCTGGAGGAGGAAAACAGTGTAAGTGTTTTGCAACAGAGGCAATTAGAGGCAAATAGTAGATGTTCTTCGGGTGAAAAATACGAGCATGCATGCATCCCTTATTTTCCGAGGCCATTTAGTTAATTTGCTTAGTTAATTAGTTGTAACTAATTCATGCCAATGTTGTAACTATTTAAGTAGATTAGTTAACTAGTTCATGTTGTGTAATTAATTAATTGAATAGCTTAGTCTAATTGATTAATTAGTTAAGTGTATTGTAATAATTAATTAGCTTAGAATAGTTAGTTAATTCATTTCAAGAGTTGTAATAATTAGTTAAGTAGTGTAGCTTAGCTAGTTTCATTCGGACCCTTCTTTGCGAAGGCGTAATGTTGTAATAAGTGTGTGCGTGTGTATGTGCGTGCGTGCGTGCGTGTATGTCTTCCAACTCCACGTCTTTCTCCCTTTTATTTACCTACTTTTGAAGGTTAGATTAAGGGCATGTTTCAATTAACATACCTTATGCTTGCATCTATTCATTCGTATTCCATGCACCAAAGCTCGGTACATCATTCAAACTGCATTGTCATTTCAATAATCTTTGAATACGTGTTTAACCGCATGTTATCAAATTGCTTCATATGCCATATTAGTAGCCGAGCCTATTAATTGCATATTGCATGTGTTGCATTAGGCATCTTGTATAGTTAGGAATCATATGCATATTTTTGTAACTCGTGTTTTCTTAGCTTGGATTATTAGGTGAGTTTTTACTGCTTTAGCATACTTGCTTGAATATAAGTGTTGTCATGTCACGCATGCTTGCCATGAGGCTAAATTCTTAATTCCTATAACTGCATGAATGCCTGTGGATGAAGGCTTGTTGATTGAATTGGAACAATTCAACAAATGTAAGTTTTAAGCCCACTTTGTTGAGTGACAAATTAGTCTTAAGCCCACTGTGGTTGGTGGCAAATCCGCAAATTTTAAGCCCACTAGAGGTGGCAAATTCAAACAATTTTCAAAAGCAAACGTGAATTGAATTATTCCAACGTAGGCAAACTAGTTTATACTCGATTGTGCGCATCACATAGTAAAGCTAGCTTAATAATTAGAACAAGAGCATATAATGTTTATAAAAAAAATCATATCAGGATTAGTAGAGGTCGATCTTTGATCGGGTGAGCGGGGGTACTCAATTCATGGCCTTCCCCTCTCGTACCGAAGTTCCTGAGCCGAGACAATTTTAGTGATGACGGACACGTGGCCTTTGGCACGAGTCATGGGTTTCCTAAATTTTCCTAAAATAAAATATTTAGGCTGCGACTCTGTATCTGGCAAAGCAGTCCAATTTTGGCACTTGTTGATTCAAAATTAATTTTCCAAAACGATTTGCTCAATTTGAACTCTTTGGTGATTATCAGTTTCACATTGCACTTGTGAGATTAGATTTAGAACCGCGGGAGTCTGAACTGTAGGGCTTATTTTCGAGTTTCCGAAAGGGGGCGTGAAAAAGCCGAGCTACAATTACACATGTCTTTAGCTTTAGGGGACAAGAGATATGCCCGATAATCGAAGAATTTCAAATGCTAATGGAATCTCGATGCGATGAGGAAATCATACCTCAACCCCGCTTTGGCCACATCCAAGCTTTGGGACGGATGTGCGGGCTAACTCTACACGAAGCTCGATCCTTGGTTCACAATGGAGAGCTGGATATTGCCAGCCTAATCCATCGATTTTCTGAAGTCGGCGACCGAGGTAATCTTCTTTGGTGGGATTTTCGGTAACATGCCCTTTGTTTGTGCATGTTGGCTTATTTCCTTTTTCCTCTTAGTTTTAGAGGGTCTAGCATTTGGCTAATTGAAATGGCCCAAGGTTTGAAAGAGGGCAAGAGTTGCATTGGTTTGGTGTTGGCCTAGACTATGATGTGCTTAGACACCTTCCATCGACGAGAGGTAAACAAATTCACAGGGAGTCCACTACTTCTTCAGGTAATATTTCCCGCCCTTCTAATATGTGTTTCTCACATCACTCGGCATTCATGCTATGTTTTTCTATTAAATCCCTTTTCTCACTTTTCTCTCAACATACATCTCTCTATTTTTTAATCTCTCTTTTCTTTCATCCCTCCCCAGATATGGCTAATGGACAAGCTGAAGGTAATGGACTCTTGCCCTGCATACTCAGCTCGAGTGTACTTCTTCTGCTAACAGCTAGTGGGTTTTCCAAATGAGGAATGGTGGTGCCACTGGATGTGCAATAGGTCTGCTGCTGACGTTGCTTAGCATTGCACCTGGCTTAATCTGATCGAAATGAGCTACTGTATGACTCGGCAACCTGGCATTGAGCTGATCGGCCTTACACGCTGTGTATTCTACTTTCCGTTCCGGTTCAGGTGTCAGTTTGGATATGATCAGATTTGCCCAGAGGAGGGGGTAGAGTACCCGGTTTCATTCCCCATCAGAGGTTCACGTTTGGCTAGGTACCTCACTGCTTGGAGGACGAGAGACCTTCTGGCTCCTGCCCCTAGTTTCAGCTGTGCCCTTTCTAGCGAATGTTTGACTTGGCTCGAAGATGAGGCACAAACCGGGCCCACTTTGGTATCAGAAGCTTCCAGAAGCACGAGCAGGGGATGCAGTAGCACCTGACTCATCTATGCCCCTAGTTTATTGCTTTGATCTTACTTTTCAAGTTTTATGAATGTAATAAAAGCAACTTTCATTTGTATCAAGAACTGGAGAACTTTGTATTGAAATCAAAGTTGTGAGCACTGAAAATTTTCCTTTTGGTCTATAAAATGGTCTAAGTCGTAAAAGGTAAAATTTGAACAAAAGTCAACTTTTATTAAAACTTTTCAAAACCATTTTCGATAAGGATCACCACTTGAAATGCATTGAATCAATCCTTGAGATGTACAACCCCGAATCCGAGGATCACAAATTGCCCATTGACTGAATAGCACTGCTTAGCACTGTAACTAGCTCTTCTCTTAGAGTAAGGATCACAACCGAACTTTCAGATAAAGAACAGACAAAGATGACCTGATCAAATACATGGACAAGATAGTTGAATTGGAGGTGTTTACGGCCGAACTTCAGGATAAAGTTGCTTACGTATCCTGAAGATGGGAATCAGGCCTTACATAGCTCGGTTCGGGTTCACTCGAGTATTAACGCTCTCCTTTTGTGCTTTAACTTTTGCCAAGGCCGCCCTTTAGGGTTTTCAACCTTGCAAGCTCAGTTTTTCTTTATTTCCAATTTTTTGTGCTTTAACTTTTGCCTAGGTCGCCCTTCCGGGTTTTCGGCCTAGCGAGCCTCTCAGGGATAGTATTTCTTTAACTTGTCCATGTTGATTGGTTGGGAAAATTCTAGACCATCCAAGTCTATAAGAATTATAGCCCCACCTAACCAGATAGTTTTGATGATGTAAGGACCAGTCCAATTGGGTCTGAACTTGCCCCTAGGGTCATGGATGGGAATTCGGTTGTCTTTTAGCACCAAATCCCCTTCTTTGAGATTCCGGGACTTAATCTTCTTGTTAAAAGCCCTGGTAATCCTGTGTTGATAACCCTGAACATGGTACAATCCTTTCAGCCTTCTCTCATCAAATAGCATTAGTTCTTCGAACCTACTCTGCTGCCAGTCTATCTCTGCTATTTGACACTCAGCCATGACTCGCAACGACGGGACTTCTATTTCGATTGGTAGAATAGCTTCCATTCCATAGACAAGAGAATAAGGAGCTGCCCCAATAGACGTTCGAATTGAAGTTCTATAACCCCAGAGTGCAAATGGCAATTTGCCTGGCCAATACCTGTAGGTCTCAACCATCTTCTGTAGAATATGCTTGATGTTCTTATTGGCGTCCTCAACAGCTCCATTGGTTTGCGGCCGGTAAGTAGATGACTTATGAAAAGTCATGTTGTATTTCTCCAACAAGTCGATCACTTATTTCTTGAAGTGGGAGCCATTATCTAAAATGATCTCATTTGGGACTCCATATCAGCAAATGATGTTGTTTCGGATAAACTTAGCCATATGCGCTACTTTCAACACTATGTGGGACTGAGCTTCCACCTACTTAGGGAAGTAATCAATTGCCACCAGAATATATTCATGCCTATTTGACCCTTTCGGTGTGATTACGCCGATGACATCAATTTTCCAGACTGAGAAAGGCCATGGTGAAGTTATGTTATACAGCTTCGACGACGGGATATTCATACGATTAGCATGGATTTGGCATTTGGGCATCTCTTAACAAAACCAATACAATCCTCCTCCACGGTAGACCAATAGTAACCTTGTCTGAGAATCTTCCGGGCTAACATTACTCCATTCATGTGTGCTCCGCACTCTCCTCCATGGATAGCCTCTATTAGGCGCTTTGATTCCTCTATTTCAACACACAACTTTTGCATTCCAAGATGACTCCGCTTGTATAGTTTACCTTCGCAGATGATAAATTGAACGGCCATCCGCCGTATTGCCTTTTTATTTTTGGCATTTGCCCCTGGTAGATTAACCTCATTTTCTAAGAAGTTCCAAATATCATAGTACCAAGGGTTTTGATCTTGCGCTTCATCTATTGTGGCGATAGTCTTGTAGGCCGACGTATATCTCTACTCAATGATGATCGTACACATTTGAACTCCAAAGGAGATGTCTATCATAGATGATAAAGTTGATAAGGCGTCAGCGAATCTATTGTTATCTCTTAGTAGATGCGTGAAAGTCAATTTCTCAAACCTAGGAATCAGAACATCCAAAGTCTGGTGATAAATTTTCATCTTTTCTTCTTTGACCTACTAGTCTTCTTTTGCTTGAGACACTACTAGGTTCGAGTCCCCGATGACGTCCAACCTTTTTGCCCCTAGTTCTAGGGCAGCTTCCAAACCAGCGATACACGCCTCGTATTCTACTTCGTTATTAGATACCTTGAATCGGAGTTTGAAGGCTAAAGGTATATAGGAATTGTCAGATGCTATCAGTAACACCCCTATCCCATAACCGTATTGATTAGATGCTCCGTCGAATTAAATTGTCCAAATCTCCTCCTTGACTTGCAGGAAGCTTCATCTGGAAACAGGTATTCTACCGCTGCATCCCCTTCTAATAGTTGATCTGCCAGGAACTCCGCTACTGCTCTCCTTTTGACCGACTTACGAGTGACATACTTCAGATCAAATTCGGAGGGAAGAAGCAACCAACAGGCTAGCCTACCCGTAAGCGTTGGTTTCTCAAAGGGATATTTGTTGGGATCTAATCTCGAAACCAGAATTATGGAGTGAGCTAACAAGTAGTGCCTCAACTTCCTGGTAACCCATACCAAGGCTAACCAAGCTTTTTCCAATGGGATATAACAGGTCTCGTAATCTAGCATTTTCTTGCTCAAGTAGTAGATGGATTTCTCCACCCTAACCACAGATTCTTGAGCAAGCATGCATCCCATCATTGTGTCCATTACTCAAAGAAACAAAATCAAGGGCTTTCCTAGCTCTGGCGGTGACAACACAGGTGGATTCTGAAGGTACTATTTAATCTGCTCAAAAGTGAATTGACATCGATCGTCCCATCAGAACTTCTTTCCTTTCTTCAGAAGATCAAAAAGTGGTTCACAAGTCAAGGTTAATTTACAAATAAATCGTCTTATAAATTACATTTTACCCAGAAAGCCGCGCACCTCCTTTTCATTCCTTGGTGGTGGCATTTCTAGGATGGCCTTGATTTTGGAAGGATGTACCTCGATGCCCCTCTGTGTGATCAAGAAACCCAGCATTTTCCCTGCTGTTACACTCTGTGGATTCAACCCCAGTCTGTATTCTCTAATCTTTTGAAAGAATTTCTTCAAGGTGGTGTAATGGCCCTATCTTTCCTTGAACTTGACAATCATGTCGTCCATGTACACCTTGACCTCTTTATGGATCATATCATGCAGAATTGTGGTTGCAGCCCTTTAATAGGTAACCCCAGTGTTCTTCACCCTAAACGGTATCACCCTGTAGCAGTAGGTTCTCCACGGTATAGTGAAAGCGATTTTCTCTCTTTCTTCGGGTGCCATCAGAATCTGGTTATACCGGAAAAATTCATCCATGAAAGAGAGCAATGCATGACCCACAGTGAAGCCCACAAATTCATCAATGTGCGGCAAAGGAAAGTCGTCTTTCGGACTGGCTCTGTTCAGATCTCTAAAATCCACACACACTCGAATTCTGCCATCTTTTTTCGGCACTAGGACGATGTTGGTCAACCAAGTTGGATACTCAGACACTAGCAAGAACCCTGCGTCTATCTGCTTGGGACCTCCTCATTAATCTTCAAAGCCCAATTCGGACGTATTCTCCGCAACTTCTGTGTGATGAGTCGAGCCTCGGGATCGAGAGGGATTCGATGCTGTACAATCTCAAGATCGATTCCAGGCATGTTTTCGTAGGACCATGTGAAAACATCTTTGAAATCTTTTAATAAAACGACTAAGCGCTCGCGCTCCTTCGAAGACAACGTGGACCCAATCTAAACTAGACGCGGATCCTTCTCAGTACCCACATTAAAAGCAATGATTTCATCAGCAAATGGTTTTGCAAACCTCTCTTTCTCTCGATTAATCAAATTCTTCAAAACTAGAGGAATTCCTTCTTCTTCGCTTTTATCAAAATTTTGAAAATCATGATCAATGCAATAAACTAGCGGCACAGAGAAACACTCATAATCTACAATGGCATTCTTATTTACAAAGTCAAGCTCATCCAGTTCTTTGGTTACAACCAACTCAAAGGAAAAAGAAAAGAACGACCTAGACAAAACCTCGATATCAGAGTTATCAACCCAGGAATATCGGACCCAGACTCAGATGCCCTGGAATCTGATTCCGGCTCCACAGACTTTGTGGAATCAGATTCTAGCTCACTACCTGAATCAAAACTACTAGACAGGTAGCCCTCCTCTAGCTGCCAAATGAGGGATGGTGCTTCAGATGCATCCACAATGCTGCTAGAAAGGTTCACACCCGGTTGGTCCCCGATCATGGAAACGGTCAGGTTATCCTCCAAGCTCTCTGA
Source organism: Camellia lanceoleosa (assembly GCA_025200525.1). Taxonomy (NCBI): domain Eukaryota; kingdom Viridiplantae; phylum Streptophyta; class Magnoliopsida; order Ericales; family Theaceae; genus Camellia; species Camellia lanceoleosa. Next base: position 526,021 of record JANUSC010000120.1, on the reverse strand, counting down.
GGTGATGGGAGGATCCAAAAGGAGACATGCCAATGCTACTCCTACTTCAAGCTCGTTGCTACCGAAATCACTTTCTACGCTCTGTTCAGCTTCAGCAGTAATTGGCTCAGCCTTTTCCTCTATATCACTGTCTTGTAGCTACAAGTCGAAGGAAATTTCAAAACTAGGAACCCACTGTTTCTCAGAATTGAACCAGGGTTCGGGGAAACCACAAAATGGGAAGTCTTCACCCTCCCAAACAAAATAGCCATTCAGGGTCCCCCGGATTGGTCTGTGCACAAGTTCATAGTGTTTCCTGGTCTGCTTAGCTCTGGCTTTTCCTACCATCTCTTTCCCTTTTCAAACCCAATCCTCTTTGGGGGTTGTATAGCCAAGACCAAAGACATATGGGTTATGTGGCACATTAGCCAATACAGTAACGTCCTTCTGGTCACTTCTTTCCAAATCTATTCCTGGCACATGTTTAAGCTTGTTCATAAAGTAGATTGATCAGGCACTAACATACAAGCCCTCATGAGCTGCCAAAATGGTTTGCACTACCCGGGCCTCAGCTAGGGTAAATCCAGAGAGGAATACATCCTCCTCGCCATGAACAATTTCCAACACGGGTGTAGTTACCTCTGGCGAAAGATGTATAGATAAATTCCTGAACACAATAGCCACCACTTTCCCATAGGGGTATTTTAGTATTTGGTGGAGAGTAGAGAAGACAGCCTCTACTTGGTGCAACCATAACATTCCTAGCAATAAATTAAAAGTGGCCGACACATCCAGGACATGGAACTCAATATCCTGTTGAGTTGGGCCCACTTGAAGTCTAATCTGTACTGTACCAATTACCTCCCTGCTGGTGTTGTTATACGCCCGAATCACCTGGGCTGTAGGCACAAAATCCGCTGGTTTCAAACCGATGGCTTATGCTGTACGAGATAGGCAGACGTTGATTGTTGACCCAGTATCAGCCAATACCACTGGCACCCACTTTTCTCTCCACTCCACTGATATGTACAGAGGTTTGTTATGTGCTGAACCTTCTGGCAGTAGTTCTTTATCTGAGAAGGTTAAAGTTGGCACAGTGCCTCCGAGAAAGACCAACCCCACAAGCTGTTCAGGAGTCATGTCAATGGACAATTTGGCTTTATCCATTGCTGATAGCATAGCCTGTAGGTGTATGTGAGAAGCCATGAGCAAACCCCAAATTAAAATATCAGCCTGGATCTTTTTCAGCTGTTTCAGCACTGTTTCTTCTTCCAACTGCCTTTCTTTCTGCTTCTCTACCTCCTTATCTTTCCCAGAGGCTTCAGCTTGGTCCAAGTGTGGGGGCTTGAAGTACCGCACACTTCTAGTCATATGGTCCACTTCTTCAGAGTACTAGGTATTGTCTGGCAGGTTTTCACCCCAATCCTTGTCAATGTGAGCAAGATGGAAATCATCATCTTCCCACCATATTCCTCTGGCAACTGACAAACAATTGTCCGGTTCTGGTCTAATTATTCTCTCAGCAGAAACATTCCCCGCAGGGTGTTGAGCTATTCCAGCTTTCTATTTATCTCGATCCCTTTCTTGCACAAACCACTTTAACGCAGCTTCTTTCTCTGTATCAGCAGTACTTACGATGCCCAGTTCTTGAGCTAAATTCTTAATACCGGTGCTCTCCAGCAACTTCTCTTTGTCCTCAGCCATTCCAGCCACTGCAGCTATTCTAGCTTCCTTTTCTTCGGGTTTTGGTTGAGTTTCCTCCTCTTTGTCAGGCTCGTCACTAAGCCACCCGGAGTTGTCCGTCGATCCATTCAGATTAAACCAGTCAATCTGTATGTCCCCCTCATCATGCTCGTCATAAAACTGCAGATTGTCTAAGTCTTCTTCCAGCTCCACTAGATCATCCAGACCTTGGCTTGGACCATCCTCTCTTAACCTCCGCTGCTGTTGGCAATACCACTTCGGGTTCGGCTTGATCCACTAGCATAATGTAACAGCACGGGTCATACACACCCTCAGATAAATCCGCAGAGCTCTCAAGCAATGGACTGGCATTCTCTTCCATGGCCAACTTCCTTTCCTCTGCCATTGTCACCACCACGGGTTCAAGTTGTAGAGTGGAAATGTTCACCATGCACAAGTCTGTGCTCTCAAGGATGAACACAACCAGTTTGGGTTGGTGAAAAAGGGTTATGTATATGCTGAGGTCATATGGGATGGCCAGTATATGTATTAGATTTAGGTTCCGAGATAGGAGAACTTGGTTGTGAGCTGGAAGACGGTTGTTGGTCACATTTGGCCTTTGGGGTGGCACTATCACCTTGTTGTCAATGAGATCTTGAATCTCATGACGCAGCTTGTAGCATTGGTCGGTGTCGTGACCATGCTGCAGGTGAAAAGCACAGTATTTAGTCGGGTTGTGTGTAAGTGGGAGGGGATCGGGTAATGGGCGTTGTTCTAACGGCTTAAGATGACCCTTTTTTATCATGACCCCTAGGGCTTTGGACAAAGGCATGTAGAGCGGGGTAAAGACCCTTTGAGATTGAGCCTGGCTAGTTGAGGTTTGTGGATTTGTATTGGCAAAAAGGTTGGCAGTTTTGGGTGTCGTGGTGATGACATTCACATCAGACGGCCGTGTAGAGGTGCTACCACTTGTGGTTACATTTGAACTGCGTGTAAAGGGCCTCTTGGGCTGTTCCTTCCCATCAGCTATCAGCCCTTGTTTCATTGCATCTTCAATTTGAACCCCCATCTCATGGAGCTCAGCAAATGTAAACAATGGCAAGACTATCAACTTTTGCAATAATTTTTCTTGCCGGTTGTGGACCACCATTCTGATTTGATCATTCTCGGACGGCCTGATAGTCATCATCGAAGCCTTGGCCCTCTACCTAGTTAAAAAGTCCGAGAAGCCCTCTTTTGGCTCCTGACGGGTTGCTTCAAGATCACGGTTTGTGACCTTGATCTGTGTATTGTAGAAGTACTGCGCGATGAAGGCCTCAGTCATTTCCTCCCAACTTCGCTTCACGGAGTCCTCAAGTTTTACATACCAGAATGCTGCTATTCTTGATAAGGTCCTACCGAAAAATGACAACTTTTGGAGTCTGGTAAGGCCCATTAGTCGTAGGATGTCCAAGAATAACCACAGATGGACCATGGGATCCCCAAAGCCATCAAAACGGTCTATGTGAGGCATCTTGAATTTGTCCAGCAAAGTTACTGCGGAGTCGATGTATCCATTTTCGATGTCAGGGATTGAGTTCACACACTGTGCCCGCTTAGAAAACTTTTCTACCTTGTTGACCTTCAGTGCAACGGGGTCAACCTCGAATTCAAATAGCGCCTCCGTTTGGTACACTGGTGCCTTAGAGGCCTGAGGTAAGATCAAATCTACCGGAATGCTTAGATTCTCTTGGACATTGACAGTGACTCCGAATGCTGGAATACTGGCAGGAGGTATATGGGAAGCAGAAGCTGTTGCTTGCTGTGGTTGTTGCTGCTACAGCCTATTTATCATTTCCGCTTGGTGGGCTGTAACTTCAGCATGGTGGGCAGCATCTAGCTGCATGGTTTCAATGGTCTGTTGAAGATGACGAAGCAAGTCTCCCATGCTAACCAAGGGATGTTGTGCCATCAGAACTGGCGAATAATCTCTCACTGGAGTGGAAGTAGAAGACTGAGCCTGACTGGGCGCAGTTGAAATAAAACGTGACTGCTGGACTGGTGAATTATGCCTAATCCTCCTCCGTCTCGTAACCGGTGGAAGTGAAGCAAACACTGGCTGTCCCCTAACAAGATCCCCAGATATGTAAAGTCTCCTCACACGGGTCCAGAATGTTTGGGGGGTAACAGAATCGTCTGAAGCAATTGTGATAAACTACCTTGCAAAAAGAAATAAAGCAAAAAGAAAGCGAAAAATCAGAAACCGCACAGCACCTCAACTCATATGTGAACAAGACACAGTTGTAACCATAAGCTGTAGAACTGCACTCAACACTGATCTTTGCCCCCAAATCTGATACTCAAACTTGTAACTGATACATACATTCCTGTAGAGTTTAACTCTAAAAGCACATACCAGTTAAGTGAGAGCCAAAACACCCCTATGAGGGGGTAGGGTTACCTTGTCCTAGTTTCGTCAGGAGCTAGGGTTCACTATTCAAACAAAGTGGTTTTACACAATTCTATATTCGGGTGAGCAAATTTCCTAGTTTGGAACAGTCTCTACAGCTTTCGATATGCAACTAGGCCGATCGGTCAAAAAGGGTACCTCAACAAGACTACCTAATATACCTCTCACACCTAACATCGAGAAATGAAAGGGGAATCAAACGGTATAGCAGTAGTTCAGATCCAAGGGTTGTGTTCCTATTGTGGCAGAGCCCACAACCGATCAGCCTTTTGGCAAGCTTTTCCAAGCAAGCCTCTGGCAAACCGCTCAGGAATAACAGATGGCAAACACAGTGACTTAGGCACACCAACGTAAATGCAAACGCAAACGCAAAGAAACACATAGGTATAGATAAAATGTCATATCATGATTTCAAGCCAAGTTCTCTAAATCCCCAGCAAAGTCGCCAGAAAATGTAGCTCGGCTTTTTCGCGCCCCCTCTCAGAGGCTTGAAAGAAAGCCCTATAGTTTAGAATCCCGTGGTTCTAAATCTAATCTCACAAGTGCAATGTGAAACTGATAAATACTAATGAGTCCAAATCTGGTAAATCATTTTGAAAAATCGATTTTGAATCAAAAATGCCAAAATTGGACTGCTTTGCTAAATACAGAGTCGCCACCTAAATATTTTTGAGAAATCTAGGAAACCCATTACTCGTGCCAAAGGCCACGTGTCCGTCATCACCAAAGTTGCCTCGGCTCAGGAACGTAGGTACGAGAGGGAACGGTCATGAATTAAGCACCCCCGCTCGCCCGATCAAAGATCAGCCTCTACTAATCATGATATGATTTTTATCAACATTATATGCTCTTATTCCGGTTATTAAGTTAGATTTATTATGTGATGTGCACAAGCAAATATAGACTAGTTTGTTCAAATTAAAACAATTCAATTCATGTTTGTTTTTGTGAAAAGGGGTTGAATTTGCTATCTCAAGTGAGCTTAAAATTTGCGAATTTGCCACTCAACAAAGTGGGCTTAAAACTGTGAATTTCCCATTAGACATAGTCGACTTAAACATACATTCGTTGAATCGTTTCAATTCAAACAACAAGCCTTCATCCACAGGCATTCAAGCAGTTTAACAAGTAAGCATTTAGTCTCATGGCAAACATGCTAGTCATGTCAACCACTCACACTCATACAAGTATGCTAAAGCATTAAAAACTCACCTAGTACTCCAAGCAAAGAAGATATGAGTTTAAAAAAAAATGCATGATTCCTAACTATGTTAAATGTCTAATGCAACACATGCAATAATGCAATTAATAGGCTCGGCTACTAATATGGCATATGAAGCAATTTTGATAACATACGGTTAAATACGTATTCAACGAAGTAATTAAAACAGCAATGCAGTTTAAATGATGCGCCAAGCCTTGGTGCATGCAAAACAAAATAAATGGATGCAAGCATAAGGTATGCTAATTGAAATATGTCCTTAATCTAACCATCAAAAGCAGATAAATAAAAGGGAGAAAGACGTGGAGTTGGAAGACATACACATTATTACATTTTGCTCTCACGAAGGAGAGTTCGAATGAATAAAAGCTAAGCTAATTAGCAACTAAGCTAAGCGAATTAAAGCTAATCAAGCTAATTATTACAAACCAAAATAAATAACTAGCTAAACTAATTAACCAATTATTACAACATTTTGAACTAATTAGCTAACTAATTAATTAAATAATTACAAGACTTGCAACTAATAATTAAACTAACTAAATGAAGTTAATTAGCTGTTTTGCCTCGGGAAATGAAAGATGTGCATGCGCATTCTCAGTTTCCACCCGAAAAGATCTCCGCTTTGCTCTCAAAAGCCTCTGTTTGCACAATTGAATACTTCTAGAATCATTCTACTCCCCCTTACCAATTCTTTGTTGATATTTGCATCGATGGGTCACCGCCACTAGAAAGATCGCCACTTGGTGCCGGCAATCTATGGTGCATGCCGGCCACCTACCGGCCACTGATGCATTGGTTCAAATTGCTGCTACAACAGAGAACAAACAGAGCAAAAAGAAGGTATTACCATAGATTGTTTGCATAACTCACTCCTCATTTTCATGAACAAATCCAAGGAGTTGTGAACTCAAGCCACAAACCACCAACTCAAGCAATTTCATTGCATGATGGCTTATAACTTGAAAGGTGCAAATTCAATAAATGTAAAATGAGACACAAACCTCCTTTCTTTCATGAAAGATCAAGGAAAGAAGTTGACCTTGGAGACTTGGATCATTTCATCACTAACGAGTATGAAATGGTCCAAGTTACATGTGTTCAATTAACGTCCTGTTGAACACATCAAAACACAACCAAATTCTTATCTTGGCTCACTTGTAGTTCTGAGTTTTAATTACTCATTTTACTTTACCAACCATTCATTAATCTAATTAAGTACAAAAGGTGAGTTAAAGTCCTCTAAAGGGAAGGAAGCATCAAACAAGGGGTAGTTTAAGGCATGAGAGAAGTTTCATGCCGTTGGTAATGAATTCTCAAAAGAGGATTAAACCATTAAAGAATCCCAAGTATGAAACAACCCTCAAAGCAAATTGAAAAATTCAAGAAATGAGGGAGGTTGCAGAGCTTTAGGTGCTAAAATGAAGTGCAAAACAACACCGAAACATGCAATCAACTCAAATAAGGGGTTTCTAACAGCCTAAAACACCGAGTTTGTGAGGACCTTTACACTACAACCATGCAAAACAAGACTTAAGCCCAAAAGCCAAAACAGAGGTCTAAAACAAAGGAAAAAATATGCTGGAATATAGCTACAAAAAGCTAGAAAATCATGCTAATATGTAGAATTAACTAGGCTGGCAAATAAGACATAAGGAGGGAAGGCTAACCCCTCCAATTTTTGACTTCAAAACATGTTTTTTGCTACTAAAAATACTTTGAAATTTAGTGGTTAAAAGCTCAAAAAAAGTTGGTTTGAAAGTGGAAAACAAAGGTGCAAAAGCCTTTCAAACAAGAAAGAAGGAAGAGTGAAGCACTCCCTAACTTAAAATGGTCTCAAACCATCACTTTTTGTCCACCAAAACAGGTTTTTCTACTGTTCAAAAGTAGCCCAAAAAACAATGGGAAAAGATAACAAAATGAGTATGCAAAACAAAGTGTATAAGACAAGTGTTATACCTCTTGAAGGGAAAAGTAATTTTAGGCAACAAACCAAGCCAAAATCCACTTAAGAAGCTCCACGATAGCTTCAAGCAACCTCAGCTTCAAGACAAACCACTTTGGTTAAGGGTTGATATGCAAAAGTATAGTGTATCTAAGCAACTACACACAAAATTTCAAGAGAGAGAGAGAGAATTTTGTTTCAAAATTTTTTAACCTCAAAACATGAGAGAGGGAGTCCCTATATATAGAAAACATGAAATCTATACAAGGAGATCCAGCCCTCCACGTATGGACAAATGCAAGTTTCTGTGCAAATAGCTGGCACAACTAGCATAAAATATCTACAGAAAACACTGGTGGTCAGCCGGCCATCAGTGATTGCCGGCAAGGTATCATTGATGGCCGACAAGGCACATCAATGGCCGACAGACAAGAAATGATGGCCGGTAGCCTCCAAGGATGGCCGGCAGACCACCAGAGATTGCAGGCTAGAAAGATAAAGGCCTGGTCCAAAAAGGAGACAAAACGGATGAAGGGTTTGAAAGGCTCAAAGTTGTGGCTTTCTACTAAGAACTTCGAGCGCTCGGCGAGCAAACAGACTCATCCTCAGATGTACCTGCAAGAACATCCAAGTCTTAAAGGGCCGTCAAACATGGGGTGTCTACAAGGGGCCGAGTCCCCGTTGGGTCATGTTCAAATTGCCATCCCCAGGTTGGAGTATTACTTCATGTTATTTATTACTTGATATTTGTTAAGTTATTTTATAAAGAAATTTGGTTAAAAAAATTTTATAATAAAATTTTAATACATTAAAAATGAACATAAAATATTTTTTTTTGAAAAGTTTACTACTTATCATTGTTATTAAAATATTAAATTTTAAAATAAAATAACTTTTATCTAGATGTCGCTTTTAATAAAATTAATATTTTTAGAATCCTCTTATCAAAATTTATCAAACAAGATCTATGTTGATTTGAAATTTTAAAAAAAAAAATTATTACCATCGAAATTGATATAAAAAGTAACATGTTACTCTATTTGACAGTAATATGTTACTCTGTCCTACAGTAACGTGTTACTCTAACAATATTGTCCAAGAAAAAGAAAAGAAAATTTTACTTTGTCCTTACTCAATTATGTGTTTTCTCCTTAGAGAGTTTATAAAATAAAATAAAATTAGTTGTTATTTTCACCAAACAAGTATCCAAGGAAAGAGTTTTGACTAAATTTCTCCATTTTTTAATAAAAATATTGCGTGTTACTATTTTAATAAGTGAATATTAAGTTAAAACATTACATGGCATTGCTTCATGAACAAAAAAATAATTTCTGGATAAAGAATGGAGAAAATCTCAAATTCAATACTAGCTCTAGATTTTTAGAATTTCTAATTAAATATTAAAATTAAATTTTATTTAATTAATTTTTTAGATGATTTGATAATAAAGGATAAAAAACAATAAGAAAAATCATTATTTTCTCATGTTTAGAATATAAATTGAGTGAGAAATTATGAAAAAAGATGAAAAATTGTAAAGAAAAAAGAACTCTTATTGCGCTTATTTTATTTCTCAGTAAAAAAAAGTTGTGAGATTTAGTGAGAAACAAATTGATAATTGGTTATAAAAAAAAAAAAAAATACAATCCTCTTAAAAAAAATAAATAAATAAATAAACAAATAAAAAATTTGAGACAATTACTGCATAGTGAAGTCAGACAAAATTAATTACACATTAATGAAAATAATTATAATTATGATTATTAATATTTTTAATATTATCATGTTTTTTGTAATATATATATATATATATATTTCCTATTCTCACTGCATTGTTATTTTCCCAAAGAAATTTTGTTCTTATTCGTCTCCCGCAGGACTTGCTTTCTTACTTTTGTAAAAACGATACTCAACAGCACTATTATTTCTTTATTTTCTCACCTGGATGAGAAACCATAATAACTTCTGAGTTTTTCTTACTCCACCATCCAAACGGGGTGTTAAGGCCTTTGATTGTAGAATTTTATTTTAAATTTTTTATAATCCTTAGGCGAGGAGTTAGAGCATCTCAAACCCTAATAAATATTTTATCTATCTAAACATTACTAAAGTATACATTTTACTTTACTAATCAACTATATCATGTTTCTACTCCAATTATGTTATTTATTTTAGCTATTTATCTAAAATACTATTAACTTTATAAAATGTCACATCAACAACAATAATGGATGAAAATAATCCTAATGATTAAATATATTTTGCCTAGCGTTTTAAGACTAACTATATATAACTAGCGAATATGAGTTGAGCTAAAATGTCTAATCATATAATTAATGCATTGGAGTTGAAAAAAATAAATTATACTAGACATTTTGATTGACAAGCATTATATATCACTAAACCAAACAAAATTCTGAAATTTGATATGACTGTTTGATGTGTGAGAGATAGAAAGTGATTTTAAATTTTTTTTTTTTTTCAAAATTACTAAACCAAACAAAATTTAAAAAAAAAAAAATTCTAAAATTTATTTCTCAAAACCAAACTAAACAAAGCCTAAAACTCAGGTGGAGGGTGAGGAACCCAGTCAAGGGGAAGCTGGCCTCGGAGAGATGCTTGGGCAACCCAATGAAAAGGTTATCATCAATGAAAATGAATAAGGCATCGTTTGGCACTGGCTAAATCCAGTTTACTACTAATCTGTTTTGATTTTAAAAAAATCCTAAATCACATAGCAAATACATTTCTCTCCGGAAATTTACTTTAATCAGTCTAAAAATTCAAAAAAACTAAGAATATGCTAAATAAATTAAGTTTTTAACATTAATTTTTTTAACTAATTCTAAAAAAAAGGTTATAAGTGATACACCTAAATCACTAACATTGCTTGCTCGTAGAGTTGATGGAAAATTCATCCTATCTCTGAGTCGACAATGAATTATATGGTATAAATAGCCTTGTTGATGAAATACACCCTATAATATAAAAGGGTTTTAAAAATCAAACTTTTTAGTTTTTAAAAATAAAAATTTTGTTGTAAAAGACATTTATGTCGTGTTTGGTTGGGAGATTTGGGGAAGGATTTGGAAAGGAAAAGGGAAAAGGTGTGTGAAACTAGGTAAAATGTAGGTATATTTTATTCACATTTCACCTAACTTTTCTCTCTCTTTTTTCAAATCTCTCCTCAAATCCTCCAACCAAACACAGCATTAGGGACCGAATATTAGTGTCATGAGGATAGTCGCTAAAAAAGTCGTCTTGAAAAGTCAAAATAAAACTTTTAGCAAATTTTTTTTTATAAATATTACTAATAAATACACTTTTAGGGGCAAAATAATTTAGACTCAAAATGATTTATTTTTTAGACAAAAAATTTGGTCCTAAAATGATAATAATTTATCACTAATGTCTAATTTTCATTATTAAAAATATAATAACAATACTTGTCACAATAAAAATATTTATTTTTTAAAAAATAATTTTGTTGCTAAATTTTAGTCTCTAAAATTTTAATATTTTGTAGTGATATTTTTAAAACTTTTCCAATAATTTAATTCTCTATAAATAAATAAAATTAATTAATGAAAGCGACTCTACCATAAAGATATTCTTCCTCCACAAATAAAGAGAAAAAAAGATTTTTGTTGTGATGGTCCATTATTGATATGCTTTGTGATCCATTAATGCGTGTTTGCGCAGTGTGCGTGAATTTGTTTGTTAGATATGAAGGGTGCGTAAACTTAAGTTCTCAATTAAAAACGTTTACATTCTAAAAGGAATCAACTAATACATTCACAATGGCATGATCAAATAAATAAATTCCTATGAATCACACTTATTTGTCTCTAGATACAATGTATTCATAATTAGTCAAGAATTATCATGTAATTTTGAAATATAATGTGATATTATTTATATAGCATTTTAATAATTATATTAAGAATTCATAATTGGTATAGGCAAAAAAAATTATTACATAATTCTGAAGTATAATACTGTTGGCACCATAAATCTGTAATTTTTATTATTATTTATATAATTGCAGGACACGTGCCATCCTCTTATTCATTTGGAAGTTAAAAGAAGTTATAGAGATGATGGAGAATATGAAGGACAAAGTGGATGAGTGGAAGGACACATGGCAAGACAAAAATAAAGATTGAAGAAATTGGTAGCTACTAAGTAGTTATTGCTGTATTTTTTCTCTATAAATAGTCATTAATGGTTACATTGTATGGAGCCAGAATTCATAATCAAAGACACTTGATTTCAATATTTATTGTCATTTTCCTTATCTTGGGAGTAGTTTAACATAAATTTATATTTCGAAGTATTTATTTTCAGCATTTCCATTTCGATGTATTTTATGCACTTCCTTTTCGAAGCATAGGAGTAGAGGTAAGTAATTATTACTTTGATTGTTCACTCAATCGTCCTTCTCCATCCCTCATTCTTCTTTTACTTTTTCTTTTCTCTACACTTTCACAATTTTGAAGTCCTTTTTGTTAAGATAAAAGAACCGTCAACGCAATCGCTTGATAATTGGCTTGAATTTAATCTGTAAGGATTTTTCAATCTTTACTGGCACGCTCACATTTATAATATTTTCCTTCGTGGGAAAAATAAGCCAATAATTTTTGGCACGCCTAGTGGGATTGCTAAGTGTAAGAAATGACAAACGATTTGGATTTCGCCATTCAAACTTGTCAATATGAAATATATTGGCGTGAAAGAGAAATTTTGGATCTTCAAGAAGAGATCGATTTTCTTGATGAAATAAACTTTCATCCCTTACAATATTATTTAGTGGAAGAAAAAAGACATCATTTAATTCGAGAAATTCATCAACTTGATATGAAAATTGGCCAATGGAATGATGAATTATCAACTCTCACTACCAAGTCTTTAACTGAGGCTTTAATGGCCGAAATTGGTGAATTTTTTTAGAATTTTTCAATGGTTAAAAATAACAAAAGCAAAGTGTTGATTTCATCAATGGCTTGAGGGGTTAAAGAGTTCGTTTTTAAATAGCCAAATTATGAAATTAACACAACGACAGATTATGTTCTTGAGTCAAATTTGGCTGAGAATGATGTTCCATGTATGACTCGAGGGGTCCAAAAATCAAATTTTAGAGAGTCAAGTCATGAAAATAACATATCTATGGGTGATTTTCATAAACCATTAATGGCTAACATGGAAAAACAACCCACTTTGCCAAATAATTATGAAAATATATTCGGCAAAAGTCATGTTTCTAAAACAAACATGGTCAAGAATAATGAACAAGCCACTGTTCATGAATTCAAAATTTTTGACATTTTTCAAAATGTCAAAAACTATTAATTTTCATGGTCACACTATACTATGACTTTTGATGTTCAAAATCCTTTTTGGATTTATGGTTCACATCAAAATATAATTCTGGTGATGTGGCTAATAAAATTAACAAATTATTCTTATGAGTTTGAAGCACTAAGAACAAGGGATGACCATTTAAAATGTATGAACTTAGCTAGAAAAAGCCTGTGCATTTAAATAAATGGTTGAGAATGGCTTATCTTTTCAAATTGATGGCCAATTACTTGTATGTACACAATCAAAGTTTCGAATATACATTCGAAGCATCAAGAGTTGTATCGAAGGTTGATTACTTCACCTTCGAAACTGTATAAAGCTTCAAAGATACATTCGAAGCATCAAGAGTTGTTTCGAAGGTTGATTACTTCGCCTTCGAAGCTGTATAAAACTTTGAAGATACATTCGAAGCATCAAGAGTTGTTTCGAAGGTTGATTACTTCACCTTCGAAATTGTATAAAAATTTCAAAATGCATTCGAAGCATCAAGAGTTGTTTCGAAGGTTGATTACTTCACATTCGAAACTGTATAAAGCTTCAAAGATACATTCGAAGCATCAAGCCTAACCTTGAAACTTCATTGTAAGTATCATCATCCTATATCAATGTTTCCAACCTTCGAAGGGTGATGTTGTTCCTTCAAACTTGTGATGAATGACCTTCGAACGATGAATTTGGTCTTTTATACCACCTTCGAAGCTGGTTATTGGTCATCTAGTTATAATTTCATGCTGATTCGAAATACTTTATTGGTGCTATAATATCATTCGAAGCACTTTATTGATATTATTCGAAACACTTTATTACTTAGATTAGTCATGTGCTTGGTTCGGCTCTTCAAAAATTCAAGTAAATATCATTTTTAAGGGCCGCGGGGGGTAATGTTGGCATTATAAATCTGTAATTTTTATTATTATTTATATAATTACAGGACATGTGCCATCCTCTTATTCATTTGGAAGTTAAAAGAAGTTATAGAGATGATGGAGAATATGAAGGACAAAGTGGATGAGTGGAAGGACAAAATAGATGAATGGAAGGACACATGGCAAGACAAGAATAAAGATGAAAGAAATGGATAGTTACTAAATAGTTATTGCTGTATTTTTTCTCTATAAATAGTCATTAATGGCTACATTGTATGGAGCCAGAATTCATAATCAAAGACACTTGATTTCAATATTTATTGTCATTTTCCTTATCTTAGGAGTAGTTTAACATAGATTTATATTTCGAAGCATTTATTTTCAGCATTTCCATTTCGATGCATTTTATGCACTTCCTTTTTGAAGCATAGGAGTAGAGGTAAGTAATTATTACTTTGATTGTTCACTCAGTCGTCCTTCTCCATCCCTCATTCTTCTTTTACTTTTTCTTTTCTCTACACTTTGACAATTTTGAAGTCCTCTTTGTTGAGGCAAAAGAACCGTCAACGCAATTACTTGATAATTGATTTAAATTTAATCTGTAAGGATTTTTTAATCCTTCCTGGCACGCTCGCATTTATGATATTTTCCTTCGTAGAAAAAATAAGCCAACAAATATTGTATTTATGTGGTGGTCTGACAAATAAAAAATTATAAAATATATATAAAAAAATCATAATTAGTTGACATGAAAATTGTTAGATACTTCCATATAGTATAATGCACTATAATTTATGTAGTACTATATGATAAATAAGAAATCACAAATTATACAATGTGAGATGTCCATTGTTTAATTGGAGCCTTTAGTTTAGTGGTTGTGTAACACTACCTAGTGTGAGATTGTTGATTCAATTCCTGTGGAGAAAAGGTACACAACCCCTGTAGTACTTGTTGGACTTTTTAGCTGTTGTTAGATTTTAATTATACAGTTTAATATAATATTTTTTATATTTGTAATTACTCTTTTATCAATTAATAAAAAAAAATAAAATTTTCTTATACCATTAATTAGGAGCACTATCCAAACAATTGACATCATACTCCAAAACTACTGAATAATTATCCAAAACTCATACACTATTCTAATGAGGAAGCCCCTGAGGCCACCAAGTCCTCATCCTAAAATTGTTAATTTTTTATTTTTAAATTATTTTAAAAAAAGTATTGACTATTAATTAATTAAAATTAATTATTATACTATAATTTGTAAAATTTAAAATGGAAATATAAACTTTCTACTTTATGCACTTTCTTACCTAATTTTCTCTCATTTCATATTTTGTTCAATTTTAAAACCCTACAACATTATAATTTCAATACATCAATTTTATCCCTAAAACATTATTACAATTCCTTCATAAGCTATTTACTATCATTCATCATTTTATACAGTAAGAACAAATCATAGCAAGAGAAAAAAATTTATGGAGACTGTGACTTTTACAAAATAGATATACTTAGGCCAAGTTTGGCATCCTCAAAAAAATTCAAAAAGTCAAAAAGTCACTATCCTATTTAAGTCACATCATCTTATTTAAGTCACATCACCTCTCTAACACATCATTTCAAACCTAATCCAAATCTAACCCATATTTCATAAAAAGTCAAAAAGTGCACTTATTTAGTCTTCCCAAAGTGCATTTTACAAAATAGATAATGAAGTAATTGGTTAATTGACAAAATAAAATTACAAAATTCATCAAGAAGAAATATATGTATATGTTATCGTAAACATAATTTTTGCATGAGAATCAATTAATGTTAAATTATTTTAATTTTATATTATAAACAAAGATTTATTATTATTTAATTTCAAAATTGTTCTCAATTAATGCGAAAATAGTTTTTTACAAGGGGAAATTACATCTTAGTGGGATCAAAAAAAAATTTGCACAAACATTGTGCCTTGCACCCCTACAAATTTCATTTGCACTCCATTACAAAATCACTTGAATCTCACATGTTTTTGTAATTCTTTTTTGTCTCTCCACTGTGTTGAAATTCCACCTTAAATAAATGAAAGAATTTTTTTTAAGGGAGAATTAAATAAAAGTCGAAAAAGAGAAAAAAAAATTACACATAAGGAATGCAAGCGACACTTGTATCTCCACATTCTTTTATTTGTATCACATCACAGATACACTTACATCCTCATGTGTTTATAATTTTTTTATTCCATCTCCCACTTGCATGTAATTCTTTTTCTTTTCTTTTTCTTTTTCTTTTTTTTTCTTTTTTTTTTTTCTTTTGAGTACATAATGTGAGGATATGAGGATATAAAAATGGTAAGAGTAATATTAAAGATTTCAATTTAAATTCTTAAATTTATTTGCAAATGATATGACAAAAGAAGTAAACTTTACATAATTAAATACTTAATAAATTAAAAATTAACATATATCTTGTCGGATAGCACAGTAGTGTCTGTTATACCTTAATTTACAACATATTATGAGCTTATTTTTATGATCTGAACCGTTTATGTTGTACAGTTTGTTGAGTACTTCGTGCTTACCAAAAATCATATTAATTGAATATCAATGACTAATGATCGAATTGCATATTTTTTATGTCATTTTTCAAAAGAAAAATTTATTGTTTTTTTTATTATTATTATCAATCATATAGTTGTTGATATCCGATTAATATGATTTTTAATAGGTATGAAGTAATTAACAAGTCCTACAAAATAAACGGTTCGGATCATAAAAATAAATCCATAATATACCTCAAATTGAACTATAACAATCATTACTGTGCCTTTAACCCACTTAATTCTATTCTACCACGTAATTGTAAATTAAATTTTGAGAGGTGCCGTGGGGCTAAACATTTTTCAAAGGGTGAATAGGAATTTAAAGGAGCTATAAATACAAGAGTCCCCCCACACATCAACCTCTTCATTGGTACACTTGACACCAAAGGAATCACCATCAAGATCCCCTGAAACTAGAGAGCATCACATCAACACTCTCCAATGGCTTCTCAAAACTCATCCATGTCATCATCAAAATCACCATCTTCTTCCTCCACTCGTACATGTCTCTGCTCTCCGACCAACCACCCGGGTTCGTTCCGGTGCAGCCTCCACAGGAGCTCTGGTAGACACTCCGGCAAATCAACGGCCCATATCAACCGCCACGACTCATCATCAAAGATGACGATGCCTAAGTCCAGTCTTCTCAAGGCATTTCTCAAGCAGACCATCAATCCATCGAACCACGATCAGGAGAGAAGAAAGGATTTTCATCCAAGACCCACCAGGTTTGCTGTACTGAATAATAGCCCTGGAAATGGGGTGGCCGTTTCTTGATCGAATTGTCCTCACTCTCCCACTCTCTCTCTCTCTCTCTCTCTAGATTTGTATATAATGATCAGAATTCAGAACCCATTTCTTGTTTATTTTCTTTCTTACATTTATTTGCCAACTACAGAGGAGAATTTAAATCTGCAAATTAAAATTTTATTTTTTTCCTTTCTTAGTTTTCTTGATGACAAACAAGATTTGAGCAGTGGTTTGGCATGTAGGTGGGGTTGAGTTGGGATTAAAATAGATTTAAAATAAAATAAAATAAAATAGTTTTTTAATCTATGTTAAAAATTATTATTTAAATCATATCAATAAATCCTATCTCACAAACAGTTTTACCGATTGGTCCTAAAGTTATTTTTATTGTTCTGATTAATCCTATTAGTGAGGAAATATCTTACCAGTTGATCCTATTTCCTTTGTTTAGTAACATTGAGTGGTTAATTATACACTTTCGTGTATGTGTCGCGTGACATATATCATTCCAAGGTAAAAAGCATAAAGTGCCTTAGTGTACTTTGTTGATGTATGACACCCATTGTGTGTATCACGTGACACTCCAAGGCAAAAAACATAAAGAACCTTAGTGTACTTTGTTGATGTGTGACACCTATTGTGTGTGTCACATGACACTCCAAGGAAAAAAAACATAAAGAACCTTAGTGTACTTTGTTGATGTGTGACACCTATTGTGTGTGTCACGTGACATTCCAAGGAAAAAAAACATAAAGAGCCTTAGTGTACTTTGTTGATGTGTGACACTCATTGTGTGTGTCACGTGACACTCCAAGGCAAAAAGTATAAAGAACCTTAGTATACTTTGTTAATGTGGGACACCCATTGTATGTGTCACGTGACACTCCAAGGCAAAAAAACATAAAGAGCCTTAGTGTACTTTGTTGATGTGTGACACCCATTGTGCGTGTCACGTGGCACACTCTCATAAAGAGCCTTGGTGTACTTTGTTGATGTGTGACATCCATTGTGTGTGTCACATGACATATTGTGTATGACACGTGACACACCCTGATAAAGAACATACATCTAATAACATATAAATGAGAGTATTAAGATCCCTCAAAATATCCAAGGACTAAATGGTTTATTAGAAAAAAATTGAGACTAATTGGTTCATAAGTTTAACATTTGGGATTTATCGATAAATCTGCCATTATTTTTTTGTTTTTCTTATAAAAAAAAAAAAAAAAAAGTCACAAAATTCATTCTAAATGAGAATTTTTGCAGTTTTTTCGTATGCAGTTTACAAGACAGAAAATGGGGGTATTATCTGATAACTACATGGCGTGTTTGAAGAAGTCAAAAAGTTCTAATCTCATTATTCTTTTTAATTTTTTGTCTTTTTTTTTTTTAAATGTCAAAAAAATTAATGAAAATAGTTAATTTTCAAATGAACTATAGTGTCATGCTATACAATGTGTAAATTATAATATTTATGAGGTTGATAATCATAAATATTAGACAAAAATTTTTTTAGAGTTATCACCGAATATCACATAAGCTTTAATAAATTCTTTATAATTATAATCAAAATAATATCATAATATAACCAACACTATACTCATATGGATCATAATGAGTTAATAACTACGTCATAATTAATATTATAATAGATTATGATTAAATATCACAAAAGTTGTAACACACTCCAAAAGAGAGCACATGGTTATCAGAATTCCAATTTGGATCGTAAGATCTTAAGATCCTATAAGTCTAGTTAATTCAAACGATCCGAATTACATTAGGATTTTAAATTTAGTAAGATCTTAAAATGATTATGATGCTAGTTATAATTCCGATTTTATTACGATCCCAATCTTATTATAAAAATAAAAAAAAAAGATTATTATTTATTTCTCAAAAAAAATTAGATTATTCTGTATTTCTTATGTATGTATTTCTTGGATAAATTACACTGATACCTTTTGAGATTTTTGTTTAATACAGATCTCCCTCACATTTGAAAAATTACACTTATTCTCTGTCAGATTAAAATATATTTACCCTTTAACCTTTATATATATAAAATAATAAAATAATAATATTTTGTTTATGTCATTTCAAGAAAAATAACAATCATCTTATTTGGTTTAACTCACACAAAAAATTGAGTATTTTTATTTTTCATATATATTTTTTTATTTTCATTGAAATTTTTTAATATTTTAAGTAAATTTTTATTTTACTTTTTATATATACCTAATCTAAATATACTTAAGAAGTATAATATTTTGTGATTTTTTTTTAAATTCACCAAATACAAAAAAAAAATATAAAAATATAAAAATTCAGTATATTATCTTATTTTGTTGTGTTCAATGAATTTTTTTAAAGTTTATTGTACAAATTTTATATTTTTTTAAATATATCTAGATTAAATTGATCTAATTTAGATATAATGGTGGAAATTAAAATGAAAAATTATATTCATATATAAAAATTTATACAAAAAAATAATAATAAAAATATTGTGGTAGTGATATTGTTGTATAAATCATGTTTGTGAGTGTTTTTTATTTTAAAGTAAAAGGTCACCATTAAACTATATCATTGTGTTTGAAATTTCTATATAAAATTTATGTTTGTATATCATCACTCAATGAGAGTATGTGCAAGTAGAATTTAATGATAAAAAGTTGTAAAATATAGTCATAATAATAAGAAGAAAAAATGGTAGGAAAAATGATAAGATGGTCATTTAGAAAATTTTAGAACATGACATCAATAATCCAAGGGCAATTTGTAATAAAATTACAAACCTCAGGGAGGAAATATAATTTTTCAAATGTCAGGGGGAATCTATATTAAACAGAAATCTCAGGGGGTGTAGTGTAATTTACCTCTTCTAATTTATGATAACATAAAAGATGCATTATATCAAATTAAGCATTTTTCTTCAACGATTTTACAATTATTTAACATACATTATCATTATAGATAATTTATGATTTTGTTTTATATCAAAAATAAAATTTTACGATACTCGATCTGATTTTACGATCTAATTTACAAGTTTTTCCCAACAAACTTACATAAGAGATTAACGTAATTATCTTAAATTTGTGAGATTTATTATATTTTTTCCAAATTTCAGAGAAGATCAATGTAATTTATTTTTTTTTAAAAAAATAACGCCCAATTAGTATATTAATGTGTGTTTGAGGGAAAAAAAGATTCGGTACAATCCTAACCTTTGGCATATAGCGCACAAAGTGATTGTCCCGTAACTTGAACCCATAACCTCAAAGTTATTAGGTTAAGATTTTACCATTGAACCAATGGTCATCCTAAATTTTAATATTGCTTTTTATTTTATTTTTTACACTTTGTTCAGATAATGGATTTGAGTAAAAATTTAAAAAGAGAAAGAAAAATGTGAGAAAAATATATATATAAAAAATTACTTATAATATTCACATTTTACTCATTTTTTTAAATGTTATTTAAATTCATAATTTACATACAGTTGTAGTATGTAAAATAGAGTTTCAACTTGAAATAAGCGAAAGAAACAAATCAAGGGTTTGTATTTTATAAAATTTGAAATTAGGTGGAAATTTAGCATTGTTAATTTTAGGGGCAAATACACTTCAGTGATACGTTCAAAAACAATTTACAAATTAATGAAAATGCTTATAAATTTTGACATCGGTGGACCCACAAAACTACTTAGAATCCAATTTACGGTTCAAATACTAAAGGCCAACACCCTTGAAAACCTAACGTTAAACTAAGAATCAATGGCATCTAAACGCTTGTCAAGCAGAGAACCAGCCACGTAAGAAGACAAAAATCCTGCAGAGTTATTGTACCACACATCAGCTATTAATGAGGCTCCTACAGCATTAAATACAACAACTCCTTCATGTTGGAACATGCAGTCTCACCGTGAACAATGCAAGTTAGAGTATAAACTTTCGGCCAACATGACAGGCCGGAGTGGATAAGGAAATGATGAATAAAGGATATAAGGAAGTTTTCCAAGACACACAAAAGGTTAAGTTCTCCATTCTTCTTCTCGCTCTCACTATCTTTTTATACAGCCAATCTTCTCTTTTGTAACTTGATCGTCGAAGGCTCCGTTGGGGGACTCCCATTCCCTGTTGGTCCTTTTTACAAGCACCACTAGCGAGCTCCGAAACCGGTGAAAGGTGTTGGAAGCGTGGGTCAACCCAACTCGCCCTCCCTTAGATTAGAAACATTATTAGTTGGCGCTGTCTGTGGGAATGCCACTCCGGTTAACAGTTGTACTCATTGTTGCCGGAGACCCCTTCCCGATAACTTCTCTTTACCTTCCATCGAGGTGGATGGTTATAATGAGATCCATAGTTTCTCAACACATTGTCGTCGACACCCAAGCCGATCCTCCCAACCCAAACAACCCACCTCAGTACTTCACAGAGCTCACCAACAGTATCAATCGCTTGGCCGAACAAAACCAGGCCTTGATCGATGCTTTACTCCAGCGAAATCTCCCTATACCTCCTCCACCACCACAAGACATCCCTCCCAATCGAGAACAGACCCCGAGCCATCCTTTCTAACAAACCCACATTTCCAACCTAGAGGGTCTACAAGCCCCACCTCAAGACATGAACCCACTACGTCGGAGCTTACATCCAACAATTCAAACACCTGTCCCTGAAGGGAAGGCTAGCAGTGTTCAGCCCCCACTGCACTCTGAAAGGGACAATGTTCTGATTTGGGATGCAGAACTCCGAGCCATGAAACTCTAGCTTCAGGGAGTCATGCAGAACATACAGAATAAACCTTCCACAACAGCCAACTCCCCATTTGTCGCCTCCATCAGGGACAAACCCCTGCTCCCAAGTTCAAAATGCCCTCAATCGATACCTTCGACGACACAACCGATCCGATCGACCATTTGAAGACCTATAGGACCCTCATGATCCTCAATGCTTTCCCTGATGAGATCATGTGTCGGGCTTTCCCTGTGACGCTTAAGGGGTCAACTCGACTATGGTTTAGTCAGCTACCGCCGGACTCTATCTCTACTTTCCAATATTTAACTGATTCCATCATGAGCCATTTCATCGATGCTTAGCGCCAGCGGTGCCCAGCAACTCAACTGCTTAATATCCAACAGACGGAAGGGGAGTCACTACGCAGCTTTGTCACCCGTTTCAACATCGAGGCCCTACAGGTGGCGGAAAACGATGGCAAGGTCATCTTCACAGCCTTCATAACCAGTTTACAATCATTTGATTTCCTTTTTTCCCTTTCTAAAAACCCCCCGACCGCCATGGCCACCCTCATTTTCAAAGCCCAAAAATATATGAATACCGAAGACTCTTTGGCAGCCTGCCAAGATTCCACACCTAAAAATCCACCCCTTAAGGACAAAAGAAAGGAACCCAAAACCAGATCCTCCCAATATACACATCAACCTCCTCAATATTCTCGAGTCAACCGACCGGCACCTACCCGACCACCCGATTGGTTCGAACGATACACCCCTCTCAATTCCACCATGGAACAAGTCTTGAATCAAATTCAACGAGATTACAACCTAAAATGGCCCCAACCGTCACGATCTCCCTCCAACCGCCGAGATCAGTCCAAGTACTACCGCTTCAATTAGGACCACGATCACAACACTGAGGAATGTGTTAACCTTAAAGACCAGGTAGAGGATTTCATAAGCCAAGGGTGCCTCAGTCGGTTCACGGCAGCCCGTCCTCAGTAACTATGACGCCCCAAATTTTTTTTTGGAACATCATAAAATTTAAATAACAAATAACTTGCTAAAGAGAATTTTAACAACTAATTAGAAAATTTTAAATTCTCACATAGTCAAAGTTCAACAACAAAAATAAAATTACAAGTTCACATTTAACGTCACAACATTTTTAAATACTAATACAAGAGATAATAAAATTTTATTTTGATAAAATCTTAACTTTAAGTTAACCAAGGTTCAATATTAGCAGCAGCTCCAAATTCAGCCTCAGTCCCTTCTTTAACATAATCTGGCATGAAACGCTAGGGCAACAAAATATATGCCATTAGTTTTGCAACACAGTAAGAAAATATAACTAACCTACCATTCTTTTTAAGAGAAAAAATCAAACCATAATAATCAAAATAATAATAATAATAATAATTAATAGCATGATAAATGTAACAACCATATAATAATTTCAACAATTTTAATAGTTTAGGTGACGCTCAAAATCTCACCCAAGAGATTTTCTTACCAACCACTAAGTCATGGTCATGGTTAATTTGAAAACCCTCCCTTAGTCAAATATTCAAGAACTACCAAAGATGCCCATACCTGGAGTTATATATCCAAGTCGTGGCATCGTGGTCCGCCTCAAGGAGCGATGCGCCAGTGCGTAACTTCCTGCGTGCCACCAAGCATCCACCCTTATTCCAAAACCAAATACCGATAAGGGTTCAAATAAGCCCCGTGCCATCTTAAGGTTTCGCGACACAATTTACGTAAAAATTATTAAAAATTAAGGCTCACCCTGAACAATCAATATTAATCCTCTATCATTAACTTTATATATACCATTAATTATTTTGGTTAGTTTTTTAATATTAATCACAAATTATTCACATTTCAATCACCAATAATGTTATACCAACTCATTAAAATTCCTAACATAAAATATTACACATGTCACATAATAATAATTCAATGTACAAAATTTAAATAAATAATTATTTTAAACCATGGTATGAATATAATAACTTAGATACAAAGAAAATAAACCATAATCACACACATGCATTATTCTGCCATTGAGAATTCCATTCATAATTTTATTTTTTCTTTTATTTATTTATTTTTTTATTTGTATTTGTTTGGGTTTCTCAAAATTGATACATTAAGATTTTTAACTAAGGTATTTAGTAAGAATAATTATCATGTTAAATGTTAATTAAAATAATTTATAAATAATAAATATTGAATACTCACAAAATTATTATTCTTAATAATGTCTTTGTTAGTGATTTAATTAGATTAATTTAAAACTAACTTATACACTATATATTTTAGACAAATTACAGATAAAATTTATTTATTTTTATTTTTAGAATAATTGAATGTGGTTTTCACAACAACGATCGACGATCGACCTGCCGGGGGACCACTGCTGACATACCTCCCCCCCCTAAACAACCCACACAACCTAAGCGAGACAATGATTAGTCCCTACCACAACCCCCACAACCCCAGGCACAAGGCAATCTTGCCCCCCAGTCGGAGAGATCAGAGTCATCGCTGGCGGGCTCGCATGCAAAGGGCCATCTCGTTCGGCCCAACGAGCCGAACTCAGAAAAATCAAACAAGGCTCCGATAAGGAAGTAACAACATTGGATCACCCCTTCAAGCACCCCAAACAACGGTCTGAACCCATCACCTTTACAGAGGCCGACTACACTGGGATTCGTTACCCCTACGACGACCCCCTCATCATCTTCACTCTCCTATCCAACTACAAAGTTAGACGGTTGCTTGTCGACAATGGCAGCTCTTTAGATATCATCATCCTGAATGCCTATCGCCAACTCAAGGTTGGAGAAGAAAAGTTGTTCCCTCTCCAGACCCCGCTAGTTAACTTCACCGACGATCGGGTGACCTCTATAGGCTCCATCAATCTTCCCATTACCATTGGAGAATATCCATGGCAGGCCACCAAACTACTCACTTTCCTCGTCATCAACTGTCCTTCTACTTATAACATCATCCTTGGACGCATGGCTCTCAACGCTTTCCAAGTTCTCACCTCCATATATCATCTAGCTATGAAATTTCTGATCGACCTTGGGGTCGGCACAGTGAGAGGCGAGCAGACAATGGCTAGAGAATGCTACGTCGCTTCGTTAAAGGAGGTCAAAATAAAGGAGGCTATGATCATTGAAAGTCTCAACGTCAGAGACGAGAAAAAGTTAGTCAAAGGGGAACCAGTGAAGGAACTTGTCGAAGTGCCTATCGATCTTATCGATTCAGCGAAAACAGCCAGGATTGGCACCCAACTGTCCTCTCAGGCCAAGACTGATCTCACGGCTTTCTTAACCGAGCACATAGATGTCTTCGCTTGGACCCATTCAGGCATGCCAGGTATTGATCCCTCTTTTATTACTCATCGTCTCAGTATTGAGCCCCACTTCCAACCTTTCCGACAGAGGCAGCGTATTTTTCACCCAGAACGCAATACCCTCATCGCCACTGAGGTGGACAAATTACTAAAGGCACAGTTCAACAAAAACGTGGACTACCCTAGGTGGTTGTCCAACGTGGTCTTGGTTCGCAAAAATAATGGCAAATGGTAACTCTGCGTCGACTATTCCGACCTCAATCGGGCTAGCCCCAAAGATAGCTATCCTCTCTCCCGGATAGATCTGTTGGTCGACGCAACTGCAGGACATTAGATGCTTAGCTTCATGGACGCCTTCTTCGGCTATAACCAAATCCTGATGCACCCGGCTGACCAGGAGCACACCTCCTTCATCACCGACAGAGGAACTTATCACTATCGTGTTATGTCATTCGGCTTAAAGAAAGCCGGAACAACTTAACAACGCCTGGTTAAAGCCGTCTTTCAACACTAGAAGGGTCGGAACATGGAAGTCTACGTCGATGACATGATGACATGCCAGTCAAGAGTAAACTCTCCTCCAATCACTTGGCAAACCTGTGAGAGACCTTCGAAACCTTACGCAAATATCAGATGGAGCTGAATTCGGAGAAGTGTGCCTTCGGCGTGGGATCTGGGAAGTTCTTGGGCTTTATGGTTTGCCAACGAGGCATTGAGGCTAACCCTGAAAAGATCAAGGCCCTAATAGAAATGCAGTCTCCTAGAACAGTCAATGAGGTTCAACGGCTCACGAGCAGAGTTATAGCCCTCAACTGCTTTATTTCTAGAGCAACCGACAAACGTCTTCCATTTTTTAAAGTCCTCCGACAGGCATTCGAATGGAGCACCGAATCCGATGAGGCCTTTCAACAACTGAAGTAGTGCATGGCCAACTCTCCCCTCCTCTTTCAAGCGCAGCCAGGGGAAACTCTTTTCCTCTACTTAGTTGTGTCAAACACTGCGGTCAGTGCTGCCCTCATCAGGAAAGACGGCTCAGTACAACGTCCAGTCTACTATATGAGCCGCGCTCTCAGGGGGGTAGAACAGAACTACCCTCTGTTAGAAAAAATGACCCTCACCTTGGTCATAGCCTCCAAATGCCTCCGACCTCATTTTCAAGCTCACTCCATAGTGGTTCTCACTGACTAGCCTTTGAAAAAGGTCATGCAACAACCCGAATCATCAAGAAGACTTATGTAACAGCCCATCGAGCTAAGTTAATTTGAAATCTCTTATCGACCTCAAACAGTGATCAAAGGACAAGCTGTCGCCGATTTTATCTTGGAGTTCACCAATCTCACTCCAAGCATACTTCCTCCGCCAGCACACTTCACCATTGATATAGAAGACCTCTACTCTTAGACCCTTAGTATTGATGGTTCATCCCGCTGTAGACACCCCAGTTTTGACCGCTCGTAAGACTTAGGTGCTTTATTCCGAGCACTTGATGATGATGATTATATTGTGTACGCGGTTTTAATTCTCAATAAAAGAATCCGAGTTTGAGCTCTAAACAATTCCAACCTGCCATACCCATTGTATTTCTATCCCAGAAAGTTAGTTTTGTACCTGTATTGAACTTGAAAGTGAGGAACAGTGGGCATACATTGACCTCCGACCGTACATCAGTGACCTTCGGCCGGAGACACCAAGGTCCGGCCAGACCTCTGGACTTTTCAAGCAGTTTGTACAGCAATTTGCCAGCTGCCCAATTCTGTAGATATTTTGAGCAACAGCTCAAGTTTTATAAATACAAGGCTCGTCCTGTTGTATCAAAGGTTAAGAAAACAAGATTAAGATTTAGAGAGAAAGAAACAATATCAAGAGTTTAGAAATATCCAAAAAATATCAAAGCTACTTCATCTTTGTCCTCCCATAAGCTCTCATACCAGCCTTGAAGCCTTCATATCATCCATACATACCATACAAGAGCTTGAACTTGGAACTTGATTTGAGACTTGAAGATCATCACTCAAACTTGAGAGTGCTTTGGAATCAAGTTTGGTTTATAACAAGAACACCTTCTCTACAAGAGGTAAAGCTTCATTTCTTTTTTTTCAATCTTTGTTCACCTTATTCTTGTGTTTTCATACTATTTTGGGACTATTTTAGGGGCTGAAACTTGTGATTAAAAGCTACCCAAAGGTGGAGGGGTTAATCACACTTGCTTAAACCTTATTCCAAGCTTTTATCCTTGTGTTTCCTACTTGTTTTCACTAATTTTGCCACTGTTTTGGGGCTGATTTGGGACAGATTTGGGGTTGTTTTTCAACATCTAAAATGTGTGATTTGAAGTTATAAAAGTTGGTTTTGGGGGGAGAGGGGGTAGCCACCCTCTCTTAAATTTGTTTACTAGCTTAAATTTATTCACATTTTCTAGCTTAAATCATGCTATTAGGGGTTGTTTAATTTATGTCAATAATTTTTATTTTAATATTATGTTTGTGTTATATTTACCAATTAATCAACCTCACATAATCATCTCGGCAACCTTCCTCTATTCTTTGCTTATTTCGATTAAAAGTTGTGAAAATTTGAGATTGCTATTCAAGTATAAGAAAGAGATTTTTTTCATGGTTAATGGTTTAATTTCTTCGAAGGTTCATCACCAACAGTATAAAACTTTTTTTCGTGCTTAATGATTTCATCTCTTCAGAGGTTCATTACCAAAGGCATATATCTTTCTTATACTACAGCCAATCTTTAATTTTTTATTTCTTTTTATCACCGGTGTATTTACTTTTAAGGGACTAATTTTCTAGTTAAACTGTCACGACCCAAACCCGCCCCTATGGGTTTAGTACCGTAACCGGCCAGTAATCCGAGATTACCGAAGGCCTGCTTAATAGTAAGACAGTAATACAAAGTACAGGGGCATGGCAGAAGCCAATACAGTAAATAAATAATGTCCAATGAGTTGTGACAGTCTGTATGCAAAAAGACCTTCCATACATATACATAAATACATGAACAGTACAAAACAGTATGTACAACATTCTGTCGATCGAGCAGGGGACCTAATCACGATAAATGATCTGATCTGATGCTATCGGTCTATGCGATTATTACAAGCAGAATCTGAGAGATAGACGGGGAAATCAAACACCCCTAAGCCATAGCTTGGCAGACTCGGAACCTCGCGGTGAGACACAGTAGTTGGCTTGACAAAATGGGAGTCTAACCAATGCTCCTAGCTCTGGTCTGGTGCCTGAACACCTACATATATATATATAAACGGTGAGTTAAACCCCAATGAATAACATAATGCGTAAAGAGGTTAAGAATGGATGTCCTTACAGTAATGAAAACAATTCATTGATTCAGTATAACAGTCATATGTGGTACATCCATTAGCATAGCAGTACAATAAACAGTAGGTCTTAAAAGACCGAACAGTAAATGATGGCCATCAATCAGTAAATAGTAGTGGTTCCAACAAGGGAACCAACAAAGATCTCTGTAACAGTAACAGTAACAGTAAACAGTACTTGCTAAGGATGCCACAATACAGTTCAGAATATAGGACATACATTCATTCGATTAACAGTATCAGTTTAGAAAACAGTTCAGTTAAATAGTCAGAAATATTCACAGTTGAACATATCTTTACACAATTGTTACTCACAGAGTTCTGGGCTATAAGCAGCTAGAGTGCGTCTCCGGAAGCCAACCCTAAACAGTGACAGAACGAACACACACTAAGTTCACATTCGGGAATCAAAGACTTAGCCCCTACTTAGACTCGGTGTGGTTCTACATCTATATCCTCATTAAGATGCCTTAAACTAGGCCTAAGAATTCCTAGGATGGAATAAGGATGCAAAGATGCACTTTAAAGCATTTTTCAGAATTTTCAGAAAATAGGGGTCTCGCTCGAGCGTGGTTTTCTACACTCAAGCGGACATGCAGACAAAAGAGCTCTGCTCAAGCCTGACTTCTGTCGCTCGAGCGGACTGTAAGCTACAGTGAAAATACTGGATGCTCAAAATTCACGCTCGACGGGCGCTTGACCCTTGCTCGAGCGTGAGACACAAGTCCTCGCTCGAGCGTGAATTCTCGAGCTCGAGCGGACTGTAAGCTCATGCAAAGTACTGGATGCACGCATTTCACGCTCGAACGTCACTTTACTCGCTTGAGCAGAAGGCATGATCACAGAGTGTACGCTCGAGCGTGGGTCCAAAATCTGGAAATTCCATATTTGAACCTCAAGCTCAAAACCAAGTTTTAATGCATCCAATTCAATTCCTTTTGGCCCATTTCCTGGAAAAACACTTTTAAATACATAGAATAACATGATTCAAAACTCAATTTGTAAAATCAAGGCCCAAGGGTAGTTTAATTCAATCCAATTTGAAACCAATTTTTCATGAACATGCTACAAAGTGACATGCATGAATTTAAACCATTTCAAAGCTTTAAATACAAGCTCAAATGAGCTAACTCTTACAAAGACATGATGAAATCATGGTCTATTCTCAAAATATAAACATGCATGTGAGGAATCATGAATTACAACCTCAAAACTTAACAATATGCACATGCATGTAACAATTTAGCTTCAAAACCACAATCTAACTCCACTTTATGACCTTAGGCTCTCATCTATCATGAACCATGCACAAACTAACTTGAGTTCACAATTAAGAAGGTAGTTACTCTACCTTAGGTCTTCAATCACAAGACTAGAAGCTCAAATACGAAATCTATACTTCAATTTCTTCAAGTCCCAAGCAAATCTACAAGTTGAGCTCAATTCTCTCACTTTCTCTCTCTCTCTCTATGGTCGGTTAGAACAAGAAATATGGCTGATGAAATTGTTTTGGTCAAGTGTAATGAAGCTCACAAATGAATCATGTAGTGGACCACTCACAATGGCAAGTTGGTAAATACTTGGACTTGGTAATACAATGTTATTTAATCTAATTTAATCATACCAAATCACTTGTCCGATAAATATGCCATAAAATCCTATAAATTCCAATGAACACAAAACATCAATCAATTTCAGATTTGGCCGCCGATAAGGCCTTCAGTTTGCAATTTAAACATAAAGACATGAACAGATAATTAGACAGTCAACAGATAGAATATGCATTTAAACAGACACAGTCGTTCAATCAGTTTCGGATTTCAGTCAGTCAGTTTAGTTATTCAATCAATTCAATTGTCAATCATAATCAGTCTCAGTTTAACAGTAATCAGTAATTAATCGGTAAGCGGTGGTGAGGGTTGTTACATAAACCCTTAGAAATCACCAAGGAAAGTGTCATTATAGCTTATTATCAACTTTGGATTTCAAGTCATTATCACTCACTTTGAGTTTTTCCTAAGTCCTTATCATTCTTTTGAGTTTGACTAGTCTTTGTTGCACATCTTGAGTTTGACTTGAAATCCCTTATCGCTTGTAAATGAGTTTGACTCTTCCTTTGTAATTTCTCCCGAAGAAAATAAGGTTTATTTTCTCGAGTTAAGTTGATACTTATTTCTCTTTATTATGTTTTGGACTTAGTGGACGTAAATATCACTTTTGAACAAAAAAGAGAAAAGATAAAGAAAGGGAAAGGTAATAAAAAAAAAAAAGGCTAATAAAATTGGTTAATTGGATTACAACTGACATAAAGAACCAATATGATTGATTGAATTCGGTCAGACGTTATACCAAGTTTATTATGTCAAAGCTTGTCTTACATCAATTCATGATGTTTTGATGAATCTTGAAGCGTCTTTACGGCCAGACGTTATGCCGGAGTCTATTGTGTCAAGGCTTGTCTTACATCAATTCATGATATTTTGATGAACCTTGAAGCATCTCTACTTCCCTTCTTGAATTGACTTCATGATAGGAGGGAGGGGTTGTTGTTATGTATTGCATTTATTGATCTTTGTCCTATCGTGTCCAAAATCATCTTGCAAATCAACTTGCAACCATAGATGGTTTGGGGAACCGAGTTTGCTCATCTCTTGAGTATTCTCTATGATAGAGTAGAGTAGAAGAGACAAACATGGCTAGAAATACCCTGTTTGCACTATTTCACCTCAGGCACAAAAAATCACAAGAAAACAAGGTATGATTGGATTTATTTGGAGTTCGACTAAATCGTATTCTGGATCGGCAAGGCTCCAATAAAATGCAAACAATACACTTTTGGTTGAAAGCAATGATAGGGTGAAACAAAACAGTTCCCAACAAGGCAGACAGAGTAATTCCTGAGGAGCATCACGCAATCATTGTGTATTTGTTGTAATAAATTAGACAGCCCATTTTAGTTATTATTCATTCGGATTTGTAACAATTATTTATTCGAACACTTGGACATTTGGACTCTCCTTCACGGGGACAAATATGTAATAAGTTGTATGTCATCCAATCTTCGTTCTTTCTCCCTTTTATTTATCTGCTTATGATGGTTAGTATAGGGACATCATATTTTCAAATTAGCATTTCCATGACTTGCATCCATTCGTTTTGTATGCATAAAAGTTCGGCTCATCATATTATTCGAATGTCAAATTCAACATCTTTACTTGAATACGTACGCTATCACATGTCTTGAATTGACTCGCATGCCATGCTAGCCGAGCTTATTAGTTGCACGTTGTATGTGTTGCATTAGTCATATTGCATTAATTAGGATCATGCATTTTTTCTAACTATTTGTTTTCTTTTGACTCGCCTTCAGACATAAGGTAAGCATTTTTGCTTTAACATATTGCATGAGTGTGATTGTTGACATATCAAACATACTACCATCAGGTTAAATGCTTACTTGATATACCTGTTTGAATGCCTGTGGATGAAGGCTATTCACTGAAAGTGGGATACTTTGATTAATGTATATATATGAGATCACTTTTTTAAGTGGTACATATTCAAAACACTTTTTCAAAACAAACATGAAATCAAACTTCCAACTTCTAGTGAAATTAGTCTATACTTCTATGTTAAAAATGAAATAAGAACATATACTGTACA
The DNA here is from genome assembly GCA_025200525.1 of Camellia lanceoleosa. NCBI lineage: Eukaryota > Viridiplantae > Streptophyta > Magnoliopsida > Ericales > Theaceae > Camellia > Camellia lanceoleosa. The sequence continues at coordinate 494,041 of JANUSC010000120.1, read as the reverse complement.
TAAGAATCACATCATGATTAGTAAAGGCAGATCTTTGATCTGGTGAGTGGGGTGCTCAATTAATGACCTTTCCCTCTCATACCTAAGTTTCCGAACCAAGACACTTTGGTAACGATGGACTAATGGCTTTTGCCACGAGTCACGAGTTTCCTAAATTTTCCAAAATAAATATTTAGGTGGTGACTCTGATATTTGGCAAAATAGTCCATTTTTGGCATTTGGTTCAAAACATTGATTTTCCAAAAGAATTTGCTGAATTTAGACTCTTTTTATGTTTCCACTGTTTCACATTGCACTTGTGAAATCAGATTCCGAACCCACAAGTGGAGTCTGAACTGTACGGGCTATTCATTCTTCCAAAAGGGGACATGAAAAGTCGAGCTACACTCGCAAAGAAGGTAGTGGTGCTGGTCTAATCCTCACCACCCCAGAGGGTGAGTACTTCAAGTGTGGCCTCCATTTCCTGTTCGACGCAAGCAATAATGAGGCCGAGTATAAGGCCTTGATAGCAGGTCTTTAACTAGTCAAAGATATTGGCGTAAGCCATATTCAAGTATTAAGTGATTCCTAATTGATTGTTGGACAGATTACTGGGGTGTTCGACGCAAAAGAGGAGACGATGCGAGCATATAGGGACATTGCCCTTCCTCTTGTCCGCCTCTTCAATACTTTCCAAATCAAACACATCCTTCGGTTAGAAAACTCCAAGGTGGACAAAATGGCTTAATTAGCCTTGGCCGACCAGTCAGACTTCAGCCATGGCATCTGCATTGAATACCTGACCTATCCGGCGACTTCACCATACCCACAGGAGGTCTACTTTCTCCAGAACGAACCTATTCCATGGGCTCAAGACATCATTTCATTTTTGACATGAGGGGAGTTGCCAGACAATAAACAGCAGGCTGTTAAAGTTAGAGCCCGATCGTCTAATTACATCCTTATCAGCAACCTACTATACAAACGGGGATTCTCATGCCCATACCTCAGGTGTCTTAGTCCTGCTCAAGCGACCTATGTGATGAGAGAAGTTCACAAGGGCATTTATGGTAATCATTTGGGTGGAAGATCTCTGGCCTATAAAATTCTCCACACTGGCTACTTTTGTCCCATGCTTAATCAAGATGCCAGCGAATTTGTGCTTAACTGTGATAAATGCTTTGCCAATATCTCCCGTGCTCCACCAACATAATTAATCACACTCAGCAGTCCCTACCCCTTCGCTAAGTGGGGCATCAACTTAGTCGATCCTTTGACCACTAGTAGGGGCCAAACCAAGTTCGCCATGGTTACTATTGACTACTTCACCAAATGGGTAGAAGCAGAACCCCTTGCTACAATTACTGAGCGAAACACTACCAAGTTCATCTGGCAGTCGATTTGGAATCCCCCAAGCCATTGTTTAGGATAATGGCAAACAATTCGACAATACCAAGTTCAGGAAATTCTGTGAGGAGCTCAACATGAGACCATGTTTCTCTTCCCTAAGCCATCCCTAAGCCAATGGACAAGTCGAAGTCACCAATCGCTCCCTTCTGAAGATCATCAAGACTAAGTTGGAAGCCGCCAAAGGACTCTGGGCTGAGGAATTACCGAACGTACTCTAGGCTTATCGAATGACAATTCGAACCCCCACTAGGGAGACCCTCTTTCGCCTAACATACGGCGCCAAGGCAATCATCCTAGTGGAAATCGGTCTACCGATCCCTCGGGTTTTACATCCGAATCCAGAACTAAATGAAGAGTTGCGTTGGGCTGACCTGGACCTAATTGAAGAGCTTCGAGAGGCAATTGCTGTCAAATGAGCATCATATCAGCAGAAAATGAGAACACATTATAACCGCAAAGTCCGACCTCGAGAGTTCACAGTGGGAGACCTCGTCTTGCGTGAAGCAACCCTTGCCACTAAAAATTCGACCGAGGGCAAGCTAGCAGCCAAATGGAAAGGACCTTATGTTGTCAAGGCCAGACCCCACCCGGGTACTTACTGTCTCCAAGATATGGAAGGCAGAGACCTCCCCCATCCATGGAATATCAAACATTTGAAGTGTTATTTCCAATAAAATGGCGTCTCATATTTTTGTATCATTCAATTGTTGTATGTTCTCTGTTGCCGATCTGAACACTTGTTCATTTTTGCCCTTTCCGTACACGGTGTAAATTTGTGATCGACAGACTGTGCCTTAATGACAATAATTTCACATCTCCATTATCTGTGTTGCGCTTCAATGACAAGTTTTAGACTAAGTCTCAGCCAGACTGAGCCCTCCAAGTCTCAACTAGGCTGAGCATGAAGAGCCCAGCTAGACTAAGTTAATCTAAGCATCAGCCCGACTGAGCATGAAGAACTCAGCCTGACTGAGTTAAGCCACCCGGAGTTATCCGTCAACCCATTCAAATCAAACCAGTCAATCTGTACATTCCCCTGATCTTGCTCGTCATAGAACTGCAGATTGTCTAAGTCTTCTCCCAGCTCCACTAGATCATCCAGACCTTGGCTTAGGCCATCCTCTCGAACCACATTAGCCTCCGCTGTTGTCGGCAATACCACTTCTGGTTTGGCTTGATCCACTGGCATTATGTAACAGCAAGGGTCATACACCCCATCAGATAAATCCGTAGAGCTCTCAAACAATGGACTGGCATTCTCTTCCATGGCCAACTTCCCTTCCTCTGTCGTTGTCACCACCATGGGTTCAAGTTGTAGAGTGGAAATGTTCACCATGCACAAGTTCGTGCTCTCAGGGATGAACACAGCCAGTTTGGGTAGGTGAAAAGGGGTTATGTATACGCTGGGGTCATATGGGATGGCCAGTGTATGTATTAGATTTAGGTTCCAAGGTAGGAGAACTTAGTTATGAGCTAAAAGAGGGTTAGTAGTCACATTTGGCCTTTAGGGTGGTGCTATCACCTTGTTGTCAATGAGATCTTGAATCTCATGACGCAGCCTGTAGCATTGATCGGTGTCGTGACCATGCTGCTGGTGAAAAACACAGTATTTAGTCAGGTTGTGTTTAGCTGGGAGGGGATCGGGTAATGGGCGTTGTTCTAACGGCTTAAGATGTCTGTTTTTTATCAGGACCCCTAGGGCTTTGGATAAAGGCATGTAGAGCAGGGTAAAGACCCTTTGAGATCGGGCTTGGTTGGTTAAGGTTTGTGGATTTGTATTGGTGAAAGGGTTGGCAGTTTTGGGTGTCATGGTAATGACATTCACATCAAACGGTCATGCAGAGGTGCTACCACTCGTGGTTGCATTGGAACTGCATGTGAAGGGCCTCTTGGGCTATTCCTTCTCATCAGCTATCAGCCCCTATTTCATCGCATCTTCAATCTGAACCGTTATCTCATAAAGCTCAGCGAATGTAAACAATGGCAAGATTATCATCTTCTGCAATAATTTTCCTTGCAGGTTGTGGACCACCATTCTGATTTGATCCTTCTCAGATGGCCTGATAGTCATTATCGAAGCCTTGGCCCTCCACCTAGTTGCAAAGTCCGAGAAGCCCTCTTTTGGCTCCTGATAAGTTGCTTAAAGTTCACGAGTTATGTCCTCGATTTGGGTATTGTAAGAGTACTGCGCGATGAAGGCCCCAGCCATATCCTCCTAACTCTACTTCACAAAGTCCTCGAGTTTTGCATACCAGATTGCTGCTATTCCTGACAAGGTCCGGCTGAAAAGTGATAGCTTTTGGAATTCGATAAGGCCCATTGGTCGTAGGATGTCCGAGAATAACCGTAGATGGACCATGGGATCCCTAGAGCCATCAAAACGGTCTATGTGAGGCATCTTGAACTTGTCCGGCAAAGTTACTGCGGAGTCGATGTATCCATCTTCGATGTCAGTGATTGAGTTCACACCCTGTGCCCGCTTGAAAAGCTTTTCTAACTTGTTGACCTTCAGTGCAGTGGGTCAACCTCGAATTCAAATGACGCCTCCGTTTGGTACATTGGTGCATTGGAGGCCTCAGATGGGGTCAGATCTACCGGAATGCCAAGATTCTCTTGGACATTGACAGTGACTCTAGGTGCTAGAATACCTGCAAGAGGTGCATGGGAAGCAGGAGCTGCTACTTGCTGTGGTTACTGCTACTGCAGCCTATTTATCACTTCCGCTTGGTAGGCTGTAACTTCAGCTTGGCGGGCAGCATCTAGCTAAATGGTTTCAATGGTCTGTTGAAGATGACGAAGCAAGTCTCCCATGCTAACTGGGGGATGTTGTGCCATCAGAACTAGCGAATAATCTCTCACTGGAGTGGAAGTAGAAGACTGAGCCTGACTGGGCGCATGTGAAGTAAAAGGTAACTACTGGACTAGTGAATTATACCTAACCCTCCTCCGTCTCGTAACCAGTGGGAGTGAAGCAAACACTGGCTGTCCCCTAACAAGATCCCCGGATATGTAAAGTCTCCTTACACGAGTCCAGAGTGCTTGGGGGGTAACAGAATCGTCCGAAGCAATTGTGATAAACTACCTTGCAAAAAAAAAAAATAAAGCAAAAAGAAAGCGAAAAATAAAAAACCGCACAACACCTCAGCTCAGATGTGAACAAAACAGTTATAATCATAAGCTGTAGAACTGCACTCAACACTAATCTCTGCCCCCAAATCTGATACTCAAACTTGCAACTGATACATACATTCTTGTAGAGTTTCACTCTAAAAGCACATAGCAGTTAAGTGAGAACCAAAACACCCCTATGAGGGGGTAGGGTTACCTTGTCCTAGTTTTGTCAGGAACTAGGGTTCACTATTCAAACAAAGTGGTTTCACATAATCCTGTATTCGGTTGAGCAACCTGTCCTAGTTTGGAACAGTCTTTACAGCTTGCGATATGCAACTAGGCCAACTGGTCAAAAAGGGTACCTCAGTAAGACTACCTAATATACCTCTCACACCAAACACCGAGAAATGAAATGAGGATCAAACGGTACAGCAGTTGTTCAGATCTAAGGGTTGTGTTCCCATCGTGGCAGAGCCCACAATCGGTCAGCCTTTTGGCAAGCTTTTCCAAGCAAGCCTTCGACAAATCACTTAGGAATAGCATATGGCAAACACAGTGACTTAGACGCCCCAATACAAATGCAAAGAAACACATAAGTGTAGATAAAATGTCATATCATGAGTGTAGATACCCCATTTTTGACTGAGCTTAAGACTCAGACGTCATCGATTGAGCGCTTAATGATCACGCATGTTTGTGCTCGTTTCGAGTTTCCGGAGTTTTCGGCTGAGTGCGTTCCGCCGGGCCTCTGAACTCTTTGTGTTTTGGCTTGGTTTGTGGACCATGCCTTGTTGACCTTTCCTGGAGGGAGAGAGAGGCTTGTAGGCCACTTTTTATAGTCATAGACTACTTTTCCCTCTTGTAGGCTAGTTTCCGGTTTCCAGAGCCTTCGGCCGAACGCCTTGTCTCGGAACCTCTTTACGTTCTCCTCTTGGCCTGGTTTTTGGACCATGCCTTGTTGCCTTTGCCTAGAAAGAAACAGAGGCTTGTAGACCACTGTTTGTAGTCATAGACTTACTTTTCCTCTCGTAGGCTACTTTTTGTGCCCGTAGACTAGTTTTCGAGGCTTCCGGCTAAGTGCCTCGCCTTGCGGACTCTTGTCTTGCTTCCTTTTTGGTTTGGTTTTGAACCAAACCTTCTTATCCCTTGCCTGGAGAGTGGAACAGGGGTGTAGACTAGTTTCTCCCCATGAAGACCATTTTTCTTCCGTGCCAGCCAGTTTTCTGGTCAGCCAGCTAGAGTGGGTGGTCTGTGGACCACCTAAAGTGGTCGGCAGCCATGCCACCACCTTCCTCTCTCTGTGCAGACCACCTTTTTTCCCCTTGCCGACCACTTTTTGTCCTTGCAGACCACTTTTTCTAGTCGGTCGACCAGTAGGAGTGGTCGGTCAACCACTTCAACTGGTCAGCAACTTTCCTGCACTTTATACAAATATTTTTCTTGCCAGCTGTTGGGCACAAAGCTGTATGGAGGGATTGCACCAAGCTTCTAGCTTGTTCAACAAGCTTGAAGCTTGGAATTCTATATAAGGGAGCCTCCTCCCTCTTGTCTCAAGCTGAGAATTTTGCATTAGGGCTATACATATCCCTCTATCTCTATACTTCTTCCTTTCTCTCTATATTTGTGCTTAAAAGTGCCATTTCTTCACACTTTTGCACATAAACACCTAGCGAAACACCTTTGCTTTGGAGCTGAGGCACCTTGAAGCTGGTTTTGGGGTTTTTGGATTGCTTTTGGTCAAAAAAAGTTACTGGAGTTGTTGCTTTGTCCTTGTTCTTCAAGGGTAAGAAACTAGCCGCCTAAAGCTTTGTTTTTTATTAAGTCTTTGGACCTATTTCCATGATGTTTTAGGCCTAACTTTAAACTGCAAAAAGCTTTATTTTCAAGTGTTTTAGATGTTGGTTTGAGGCTTTTTTGGTGTTGGGGGTAGTCTACCCCCTTTTGTGCCTTATTATGCTTTGTTTTGTGCCACCTCTTTAGTCCTTTGAGATCACCTTTGTTTGGCCTTTTCATCACTGAATTCCAGAGGAATTTTAGTGTGGAAAGTGTGTTTTGAGGCCCTAAATGGGTGGGGGTTGTCCCCCCTCCTCTTCTCTTGTGTGCTTGTGTTGATAGCTCACCAAGTTAGCATGTTTTTCTACCTCATTGAGGCCCTATCTTAGCATGTCTTAGGCCTTATTTTAGCATGGCATAATGCTGTTTCAGGTTGGTTTGGTTATCTCTTGCATGCTCCTTGCACTTGTTGTACAATTCCACTCACTAGCCTAACATGCGTCATGCTTTGGACCATCATTCTAGCATGTTTTTGGCTCCACTCCAACAATCTTTTACTTATGTTTTGCCATGCTTAAGCTCTGTTTTAAGTTGTTTTGGTCATGCATGCCTTGCTTTGTATAGCCATAGTGTAATCCTGCTCACTAGCTTTGAGTTTTCAAGTCATTAGCATGCATTGCTTGGGCTATTTGCATGATTTAGCATCATTTGATATGTGATTTCAGTGTATTTAATGTGGTCATACTCTCCCATGCTTCACTCTTTCAATGCTTTTGGAGGGTTGTGCCTTATGCTTTAAACATGAACCAACATGTATGCCATCTTGCCTAAGATTTTGGGCTGCCATATCAATGTGTTTTTGGTTGTTATTTTGCCATGATACAACTCTGTTTTTGGTTGGTTAGAGCATCCCTCATTTGCTTCTTGCACTTTGTACTGTAATCATGCTCATTGGCCTAGTGTACTTGGTGTTTTGGCCCTTCATGCTAGCTTGTCTTGGCTATACTCCATACATGTTTTAGCATTATTTTGACATGCTTTAGGACTATTTTAGGTGTTCTTGGCCTTTTGGGGCTTGCTTTGTTTTAGGTGTGCAAGTGTCTATGCTAGCTTTAAGCTTTGAGTCTCCTAGCATGCTTCATTTGTGACATGTGCATGATTTGGCATCATTTAACATGTTATTTTAGAGCATATAGTATTGCCATGTTCTTACTTCCTTCACTCCTTGAATACTTTTAAGAGTTATGCCTTTGTGCCTTGCTTATATGCCAATGCGTATGCATGCTTGTCTAGGCTTTTGAGCTCCCATCCCAGCATGTTTTGGTCTTTGTTTTGACCTAATTGAGCTCTGTCTATGTTTGGTTCAATCATTTGTGCCATGTATTGCATGCCTCTTGTGTAGTCCCCTTTAGTAGCCTTATGCCTTAGGCCTTCTAGCATGCTATGCTTATGTTGTTTGGATGATTTGGTATCGTTTCACACGTGATTTCAGTGCATATAGTGTAGTTACACTTTCACATTAGTCACTTCTTAATCATGTTTGAGAGTTGTGCTCTTATGCTTAGTTGATGAGCCATTGCATGAGCACCACTATCTTGCCTTTCATACCATCATTTCAGAGCATTTTGGCCTTTGTTTTGGCATGCATGAAGTCAGTTTGGGGTTGGTTTGGTACATTGAGCATTGTATTACATAGCCTTTGTGTTGTATCCTTCACTAGCTTTCATGCTTAAGGACTCTAACTTGACATGCTCGTGTTGTTTGGAATGTTGTTGCATTACATTGCGTTTGGACTGAAAGTTAATCCAAACACAAGAAATTAGGGATGTTTCATACTTGTAGTGATGAAACATGCCTCATTTCTCGGTCGCTGACCCTCTTGATCAAGCATGATAGAGATGGAGGCCCTTATTTGTTATTTGTGCATTCATTTACATTGAATTATGCAAATTTGGCTTCTTGGCCATCGTGTATTGCGATGCTCGATTGGTGGCCCGAGAGTCGAGAACCACACTCCCTTGAGCTTGAGAAATGATAGGGAGGGTGGTTGTGCACACATACCTTGCAACCACGCTGCTATGCCCCTTCTTGTTCTCTCACAAAGAAAAGCGGAGTGTGGCAAATTTCGGTCGCAGACCAAGAAAAGGAGCCCGACCACTTTTACGGTCTCTGACAAACTTTTCTGGTCTACAACTGGTCTACACCACCCTTTTCTGGTCGGCAGCCCTCCTGGAGGTCTCCATGTTGGAGTAGAACCTATCTGGAGGTTTGTGCAGTGTTCTGAGATCAAATGCAAACAGAGACAAGTCTGGGTATCGCAATGGATTTCCGAGCGAGAAACCAAGTGCATGCATTGTTCAACTTTCCATAGCAGAGCTGAGTAGTGTAGTTTAATGCTTACTTGATAATTAATATGTTTATGTAATTTAATTAATTTGTTAATTAGTTAAAGTATTGTAATAATTAGTTGTAGCTAGTTATTCAATTTGTGTTGTGTAATAATTAGTCTAATTAGATTATTAGATTAGTTAAGTAGCTTAGCTTAGTGTAACTAGCTTAACTTATTCTTTCGGACCCTCCGTCGAGAGGGCAAATGTTGTAATAAGTATGCGTGTGTGTGTTGCATGTCTTCCAACCCCACGTCTTTCTCCTTTTTATTTATCAGCTTTTGATGGTTGGTTCTAGGGCATATTTCAATTAGCATCCTTATGCTTTGCATGCGTGCATCATTCATTCGTATTGCATGTACTGGGCTCGGCACATCATTCAAACTGCATTGTATTTCAATTCCTATTTGAATACATGTATCAATTTTGATATTCGTATGCCATTCTAAATAGCCGAGCCTATTTTAGTTGCATTTTTGCATATGTTGCATTAGGCATCTTAACATAGCTAGGATCATGTACGATTTCTAACTAGCTTCTGTTTTGGCTCGCAGTACACTGTGAGTGTTTATGGTTTAGCATCCTTGCATGTGTGTAAGTGACTGCCATGACAGCATGCTTGCCATGAGGCTATCTGCTTAAGTGTTTAACTGCATGAATACCTGTGGATGAAAGCTTTATTACTTGAATTGAAACAATTCATCAAATGTGAGTTTTAAGCCCACTTGAGAGTGGCAAATCAAGTTTTCTAAGCCCACTTGAGGGTGGCAAATCCGCGTCTTAACCTACTTGAGAGTAGCATCTTTCAAACCATTTTTAAAAAACAAACATGAGATGTTTTGTTCCAATTCTTGAGATTGAGTCTATACTTGTATGTTGTGCGCATCACATAGTAAAGTTAGCTAATAACCGAAATAAGAACACATGTGTTTTCAAAAACAACATAGCATGTTAGTAGAGGCCGATCTTTGATCGAGCGAGCGGGGATGCTCATTTCAGGACCTTCCCCTCTGGTACCCAAGTTCCCGAGCCGAGGCAACTTTGGTGATGACAGACACGTGGCATTTGGCACGAGTCAGGGTTTCCTAAATTTCTCTAAAACAAAACATTTAGGTGACGACTCTAAAATCTAGCAAAGCAGTCCATGTTTGGCGCTTTTGATTCAAAATTGATTTTTCAAAACCAATTGTCAGATTTGGACTCTTTGGTGATTTATCAGTCTTACATTGCACTTTGTGAGAATAGATTCAGAATCGTGACAAGAGTCCGAACTGTAGTAGCTAAGAACTACAATTCACGCCCTCGCGCACGGAGCGGAGTTCGGGCGGTCTACAATAAGTTTGAGTCAAGTTCTCTAAATCTCCAGGATAGTCACCATAAACTGTAGCTGGGCTTTTTCGCGCCCCCTCTCAAAAGCTTGAAAGAAAGCCCTACAGTTCAGACTCCCGTGGTTCTGAATTTAATCTCACATGTGCAATGTGAAACTAATAAACACCAAAGAGTCCAAATCCGGCAAATCATTTTGGAAAATCGATTTCGAATAAAAAATGCCAAAATTGGACTGCTTTACCAGATACAAAGTCGCCACTTAAATATTTTTGAAAAATCTAGGAAACCCATGACTCTTGCCAAAGGCCACGTGTCTGTCATCACTAAAGTTGTCTCAGCTCGGGAATATAGGTACGAGAAGGGAATGTCATAAATTGAGCACTCCCACTCGCTCGATCAAAGATTGGCCTCTACTAATCATATAATTATTTTATTTTTTTTCTTACAAAAATTTTTAAAAAAAAGTCACAAAATTCATTATAAATGAGAATTTTTATAGTTTTTTCGTATGTAGTTTACAAGATAGAAAATGGGGGTATTATCTGACAACTACATATCTACAATACTATGGCATGTTTGAAGAAGTCAAAAAGTCCTAATCTTATTATTCTTTTTAATTTTTTGTGCCTTTTTTTTTTTTAAATGTCAAAAAATTTAATGAAAATAGTTAATTTTCAAGTGAACTCTAGTGTCATACTATATAATGTGTAAATTATAACATTTATGAGATTGATTATCATAAATATTAGACAAAATTTTTTTTACAGTTATCATTGAATATCACGTAAGATTTAATAAATTTTTTATAATTATAATCAAAATAATATCATAATATAACCAACAATATACTCATATGGATCATAATGAGTTAATAACTAAGTCATAATTAATATTATAATAGATTATGATTAAATATCAAAAAAATTGTAATTATGACATATAATACACACTCCAAAATAGAGTACATGGTTATCAAAATCCCAATTTGGATCGTAGGATCTTAAGATCCTATGAGTCTAGTTTGTTCAAACGATCCGAATTACACTAGGATTTTAAATTTAGTAAGATCTTAAAGTGATTAGGATGCTAGTTATAAAATTATGTAGAATTGCATTAGGATCCCGATTCTATTATGATCCCAATCTTATTATAAAAAAAAAAAAAGATTATTATTTATTTCTTATATACGTGTATATATATGTATGTATATATTTATATAAGAAATTTTGACTATAAATTCTTAGTTAAATTACACTGATACTTCCTGAGATTTTTGTTTAATACAGTTCTCTCTCACATTTAAAAAATTACACTTATTCTTTGTCTGATTAAAATAATATATTTACTCTTTAACCTTTATACATATAAAAAATAATAATATTTTGTTTATGTTATTTTAAGGGAAGTAACAGTCATCTTATTTGGTTTAACTCACACAAAAAATTGAGTATTTTTATTTTTCATATATATATTTTTTTTTTATTGAAATTTTTTAATATTTTAAGTAAATTTTTATTTTATTTTTTAGATATACCTAATCTAAATATACTTAAGAAGTATAATATTTTGTGATTTTTTTTTTAAATTCACCAAATACAAAAAAATATATATATAAAAATATAAAAATTCAGTATATTATCTTATTTTGTTGTGTTCAATGAATTTTTTTAAAGTTTATTATACAAATTTTATATTTTTTAAATATATCTAGATTAAATTGATCTAATCTACATATAATGGTGGAAATAAACATGAAAAATTATATTCATATATAAAAATTTATACAAAAAAAATATATAATAAAAATATTGTGATAGTGATATTGTTATAAATATAAATCATGTTTATGAGTGTTTTTTATTTTAAAGTAAAAGGTCACCATTAAACTATATCATTGTGTTTGAAATTTCTATATAAAATTTATGCTTGTATATCATCACTCAATGAAAGTATGTGCAAGTAGAATTTAATGATAATAAGTTGAAAAATATAGTCATAATGATAAGAAGAAAAAATGGTAGGAAAAATGACAAGATGGTCATTTAGAAAATTTTAGAGCATGACATCAAGAATCCATGGGCAATTTGTAATAAGATTACAAATCTTAGGGAGGGAATATAATTTTTCACATGTGAGGGGAAATCTATGTTAAACAGAAATCTCAGGGGATGTCAATGTAATTTACCTCTTCTAATTTATGATAACATAAAAGATACATTATATCAACTTAAGCATTTTTCTTTAACGATTTTACAATTATTTATCATACATTATCATTATAGATAATTTATGATTTCGTTTTATATTAAAAATAAAATTTTACAATACTCGATCTGATTTAACAATCTAATTTATAAGTCTCTCCCAACGATCTTACATAAGAGATTAATGTAATTATCTTAAATTTGTGAGATTTATTATATTTTTTCTAAATTTCAAAAAGATCAATGTAATTTATTTTAATAAAAAAATAATGCCCAATTAATATATAATAATGTGTGTTTGGGAGAGAAAAAGATTAGGTACAATCCTAACCTTTGACATATAGTGCACAAAGTGGTTGCCGCGTAACTTAAACCCATAACCTCAAAGTTATTAGGTAAAGATTTTATCATTGAACCAATGGTCACCCTAAATTTTAATATTGTTTTTTATTTTATTTTTTAGACTTTGTTTAGATAATGAATTTGAATAAAAATTTAAAAAGAGAAAGAAAAATGTGAAAATATATATATATATATATATTACTTATAATATTCACATTTTACTCATTTTTTTAAATGTTATTTAAATTCATAATTTACATACAGTTGTATTATGTAAAATAGAGTTTCAACTTGAAATAAGCAAAAGAAACAAATCAAGGGTTTGTATTTTATAAAATTTGAAATTAGGTGGAAATTTAGCATTGTCAATTTTAGGGGAAAATACACTTCAGTGATATGTTCACAAACAATTTACAAATTAACTAAAATGCTTATAAATTTTGACATCAGTGGGCCCACAAAAGGTTCTAACCCACCACTTAGAGCCCAATTCATGATTCAAGTACTAAAACCCAACACCCTTGAGAACCCAATGTTGAACCAGGAACCAATGGCATCTAAATACTTGTCAAGCAGGGAACCAGCTACGTAAGTAGACAAAGATCATGTAGAATTATTGCACCACATATCAGCCATCAATGAGGCTCCTACAGCATTAAATGCGACAACTCCTTTACGTTGGAACAGGCAACCTCACCGTGAACAATGCAAGTTAGAGTATAGACTTTCAGCCAACATGACAGGTCGGAGTGGACAAGAAAATGATAAATAAAGAATATAAGGAGGTTTTCCAAGACACACAAAAGGTTAAGTTCTCTATTCTTCTTCTTCTTCTCTCTCTCTCTCTCCCTCTCTCTCTACATAGCCAATTTCCTCTTTTTTAACTTGATCGTCGAAGGGTCCGCTGTGGGACTCCCATTCCCCGTTGGACCTTTTTACAGGCGCCACCAGCAAGCTCCGAGACAGGTGAAAGGTGTTGGAAGTATAGGTTGACCCGACTCGCCCTCTCATGGATCAGCAACATTATCAGTTGGCGTCGTCTATGAGAACGCCACTCCGGTTAACAGTTGTGCTCATTGTTGCCGGAGACCCCTTCCCGATAACTTCTCCTTACCTTCCATCGAGGTGGATAGTTACAACGAGATCCATGGCTTCTCAACACAATGTCGTCGACCCCCAAGTCGACCCTTCCAACCCAAACAACCCACCTCAGTACTTCACAGAGCTCACCAACAGTATCAACCGCTTGGCCCAACAAAACAAGGCCTTGATCAACGCTTTACTCCAACGAAATCTCCCTATACCTCCACCACCACCACAAGATATCCCTCCCAATTGAGAACAGACCCCGAGCCATCCTTTCCAACATGCCCACATTTCTAACCTAAAGGGTCTACAAGTCCCACCTCAAGAGATGAACCCACCACCTCGGGGCTTACATCCATCAATTCAAGCACCTGTCCCTGAAGGGGAGGGTAGTAATGTTCAGCCCCCACTGCACTCTGGAGGGGACAATGTTCCTATTTGGGATACGAAACTCCGAGCCATGAAACTCCAGCTTCAAGAAGTCATGCAGAACATCCAGAACAAACCCTCCACAATAGTTAACTCCCCATTTGTCGCCTCCATCAAGGACAAACCCTTGCCCTCCGAGTTCAAAATGCCCTCGATCGACACCTTCGACAGCACAACCGATTCGATCAACCATTTGGAGACCTACAGGACCCTCATGATCCTCCATGCTTTCCCTAACGAGATCATGTGCCGGGCTTTCCCTGTGACGCTTAAAGGGTCGGCTCGACTATGTTTTAGTCAACTACCGCCGAACTCTATCTGTACTTTCCAATATCTAACTAATTCTTTCCTGAGCCATTTCATCGGTGCTCAGCGCAAGCGGTACCTGACAACTCAACTACTTAATACTGGCAGACGGAAGGGGAGTTACTACGTAGCTTTGTCACCCGTTTCAACACTGAGGCCCTATAGATGGCGGAAAACGATGACAAGGTCAGCCTCATAACCTTCATGGCTGGTTTACGACCATCTAATTTCCTTTTTTCCCTTTCTAAAAACCCTCCAACCGCCATGGTCACCCTCCTTTTCAAAGCCCAATAATATATGAATGCTAAAGACTCTTTGGAAGCCCGCCAAGATTCCACACCTAAAAATCCACCCCCTAAGGACAAAAGAAAGGAACCCGAAACCAGATTCTCCCAATATACACATCAACCCCCTCAATATTCTCGAGCCGACTGACTGGCACCTACTCCACTACCTGGTCGGTTCGAAAGATACACCCCTCTCAATTCCCCCATAGAACAAGTCTTGAACCAAATTCAACGAGATTACAACATGAAATGTCCCCAACCGTCACGATCTCCCTCCAACCGGCGAGATCAATCCAAGTACTGCCACTTCTATCAAGACCACGACCACAACACTGAGGAATGTGTTAACCTTAAAGACCAGGTAGAGGATTTGATACGCCAGGGGCGCCTCAGTCGATTCACGGCAGCACGTCCCTAGCAACTGTGACGCCCCAAATTTTTTTTTTTTTTTGGAATATCATAAAATTTAAATAACAAATAACTTGTTAAATAAAATTTTAACAACTAATTAGGAAATTTTAAATTCTCACATGGTCAAAGTTCAACAACAAAAATAAAATTATAAGTTCACATGCAACGTCACAAAATTTTTAAATACTAATACAAGTGATAACAAAATTTTATTTTGATAAAGTCTTGACTTTAAGTTAGCCAAGGTTCAATATTAGTAGCAACTCCAAATTCAGCCTCAGTCCCTTCTTCGACATAATCTGCCATGAAACGCCAAGGCAACAAAATATATGCCATGAGTTTTGCAACACAGTAAGAAAATATAACTAACCTACCATTCTTTTTAAGAGAAAATAATCAAACCATAATAATTAAAGTAATAATAATAATAATTAATAGCATGATAAATATAACAACCATTATAATAATTTCGACAATTTTAATAGTTTAGGTGACGCTCAAAATCTCACCCAAGAGATTTTCTTACCAACCACTAAGCCATGGCCACAGTTAATTTGGAAACCCCCCATTGGTCAAACATTCAAGAACTACCAAAGATGCCCAGGCCCGGAGTTATATACCCAAGTCGTGGCATCCGTGATCTGCCCCAAGGGAACAGTCTGCCAAGGGTACGTAACTTCCCTGTGTGCCACCCGCACATCCACCCTTATTCCAAAACCAAATACCGATAAGGGTTCAAATAAGCTCCATGCCATCTTAGGGTTTCGCAACACAATTTACGTAAAAATTATTAAAAACCAAGGCTCACCCTGAACAACCGGTATTAACCCTCTATCCTGGATGAACTAGACATCATTCTCAACAACTTTGTAGAATAAATCATTTTCAAATTTTGAGTATAAAATTGTCTAAAAATTTGTACATATTTTCTAGCAGATTCAAGGACCAAATAAAATCTTCAATCCTCTCTTTAATGGTATAAACTACACATACAAACCTACTTCCACAATAATACCATGACTTTAAGACTATCAATATCTTCAAATATTTGATATATACATCACAAAATTTATATGCATATATATATAAATTTCTATCTATAAGTTTGTCATTTTATCATATGAATATAATCTGAAAATTTCAACAATTAAAAAAAAATAAGAGGGTTGAAAGGGTTTTCTTACTTAGTTATAGGATTGAAATGGGATAATGAAATGGTAGGAAAATATGCAACCTTCTTAACCTCCTCCTCTTGTTAACTCACTCCACTTCGCAGATTTTCTTTTCTCAGGTTTCCTTTACATTCTCTAATCAAAGAGTAGCATGCATATATATATATATAAATATGTTGAGGCTGAGGCTTTTCCTCTCTCTCTCTCTCTCTCTCTCTCCCTCTCTCTTCTCATCATTCTCTGGTCACTTCCTATCTTCTAAATCCAAGAAGTATGATGAGGTGAGGGTTCCTATATTTACATGCAAACAAGCAGGTGGCATTATTCTGTCATCGAGAATTCGATTCAGATTTTTTTTTTTTTTTTTTGTGTATTTGTATGGGTTTCTCAAAATTGACACATTAAGATTTTTAACTATGGTATTTAGTAAAAATAATTATCATGTTAAATCCTAATTAAAATAATTTATAAATAATAAATATTGAATACCCACAAAATTATTATTCTTAATAATGTCTTTGTTAGTGACTTAATTAGATAAATTTAAAACTAACTTATACACTAATATATTTCAGACAAACTCCAGATAAAATTTATCAATTAATTCATTTATTTATTTATTTTTCTTTTTAAAATAATTAAATGCGGATTTTCACAACAACGACCGAGGACTGACCCGCTGAGGGACTACCGCCGACATACCCCCCCTTCGACAACCCACACAACCTAAGCAAGAGAATGATCGGCCCCCACAATAACCCCGGGCACAAGGCAATCTCGCCCCCCTGATCGAAGAGATCAGAGTCATCGCTAGCGAGCTTGTATGCGGAGGGCCATCTCGTTTGGCCCAGCGAGCCGAACTCAGAAAAATCAGATAAGGCTCCAATAAGGAAGTAATGACATTGGATCGCCCCTTCAAACACCCCAAGCAATGGTCTGAACCCATCACCTTTACAAAGGCCGATTGCACAGGCATTCGTTACCCCTACGACGACCCCCTCGTCATCTCCGCTCTCCTATCCAACTACAAAGTTAGAAGGGTGCTTGTCGATAACGGCAGCTCTTTAGACATCATCTTCCTGAACGCATATCGCCAACTCAAGGTCGGAGAAGAAAAGTTGTCCCCTCTCCAGACCCCGCTAGTCGGCTTCACCAGCGATTGGGTGACCTCTATAGGCTCCATAGACCTTCCTATTACCATCGGAGAATATCCACGGCTGTAATGACCCTCACCACAGTTTGCCGATAAACTGTTGATTACTGCTAAACCGAGACTGATTATCGTTGATAATTAAACTGATTGAGTTCTCGAATCGATCGATCAAATCAATCCGAATCGATTGAATATATATCTGTTTGAATTGCATTCTATCTGTTTGGCTGTGTGATTATCTGTTCATGTTTATATGTTTAAACTGCAAATTGAAGGCCTTATCGGCGGCCGAATCTAAAATCGATTGATGTTTTATGATTATCATAATTTATGTGATTTTATGACATATTTATCTGAAATGTGATTTGGTATGATTAAATTATATTAAAATAAGCTAATCTCAAGAGTTGGCCTTAATTACCAAACTACCCCCTTAGTGGCCCACTATCCCAAACACTTTAATCTTCACATTACACTTGAACAAACTTATCATCAGCCTCTTTTCCTTGTTCTTGCCGTCCTAGAGAGGGAGAGGGAGAGAAATTGAGTGTCATTTTGATTAATGCTTGTAGACTTGAAGAAATTGTTAGAGAATTGCATAATTGAGCTCCTACACCTCTAATTGAAGACTTGGGTAAGAAATTCAACCTCTCATTGTTGTGTTTAAGCTTGTTCTTGCATGATTCATGAGCTTCTAGTGATCTAAGTCAAGATTGAATCAAATAATGGTGAATTAAAGTTCATTCCATGCATGCATGTTTGAATTGTTGAGTTGTGAGTTGATTTCATGGTCAAATGTTACATGTATGCTCATATTTATGTTTAAGACCATGGTTTCATCTTGTTTTGAAAGGAATTGGCTCATTAGAGCATGTTTGAAGCTTTGAATCGATTTAAAGTCATGCATGACTTGTTTGAGATCATGTTCTTGAAAATGGGTTTGAAATTGAGGTTGTTTGAGACACCCTTGGGCTTGAATTTTATAAATGGAGCTTTAAATCATGTGATTCTATGTGTTTACAAAGGTTTTCCAGAAAATTGGCCCAAGATGATCGAATTTTATGTATCTAAACTTGATTTTGAGTTTGGGACTCAAATCTGGAATTTCCAGATTTTGGTCGTCCGCTCGAGCGGGGGGAAGTGACGCTCGAGCGAGAAAATCGAGCTCCTAGTACTTTGCACTGCATTGGAGTCCGCTCGAGCAGAAAGATTGACGCTCGAGCGGGACCTTGTGTCTTACGCTCGAGCGACTATCGAGCGCCCGATCAAGCGTGAATTTCACCCATCCAGTACTTTTTTGCTCCGCTCAAGCAGGTAAGTTGACGCTCGAGCGGGAACCGTTGTCTGCGTGTCAGCTCCAGCGGGGAAATCTGCACTCGAGCGGGGCCCTGTTCCACTGAAATTTTGAAAATGTTTTCTGAGTACATCTTTTCATCCTCATCCCATCCTAGTCATTCTTAAACCTAGTTTAAGAAATCTTAATGAGGATATAGATGTAGAACCACACCGAGACATATTAGGGATTAAATTATTATTATCCTTTCCCAACTGTGTAGCTTAGTCTGTGTTCGTTCTGTACTGTTTAGGGTTGGCATTTCGAGGAGACGCTCTAGCCTCATCAGAGCCCGTAACTCGTGAGTAACAAGCGTAAAGATATGTTCAAAAATGATTATCTTGAACAACCGAACTGCATCGCTTTACGATGATATTTAATCGAATGAATGTATGTTCTATATTCGAATCAGATTGTGGCATCCTTAGCAACCATCTTTATTCTGAGATCTCCGGTTCCTCGTTGGAACCACTCATTTCTTGATTGATGGCCATCATTTACTGTTCGGTCTTTTAAGATCTACTGTTTCTGTTATGCTAATTGATGTACCACATATGACTGTTTACTGTACTGAACAACTGATATACTAATTGAAATGAACCGTTTTCATTACTGTAAGGACATTCATTCTTAACCTCTTTACGCATTATGTTATTCACTGGGCTCTAGCTCACTGCTCATATATATATGTAGGTATACAGGCACCGGATCAAAGCTAAAAGCGTCAGGGTAAACTTCAGTTTTGTCAAGCCAACCACTGTACCTCACCGCGAGGTTCCGAGCTTGCCAAGCTATGGCTTAGGGGTGTTTTTATTTCCCCGTCATCCTGTCTTGTTTTGTAATATCTTGTAGACTGATAATACAAGATCTTAATAGGATTAGGTCCTGTCTTGAATGATTGTACATGTATGTATATCTTGCTTTACATCAATGTAATTATGTATGGGAGGTCTTTTGCATCTGATATTCTGACTCATTGGACCTTTGTTTATTCTTGTAATGGCTTCCGCCATGCCCTGACTTGCTTTTTTCTTGTATTCGATGCAGGCCTTAATCTCGGATTCTTGGCGATTCTGATGCTAAACCCATAGGGGCGGGTTTGGGTCGTGACAACGGCAGACCACCAAACTACTCACTTTCCTCGTTGTCGACTGTCCTTCTGCTTATAACATCATCCTCGAATATAGGCTTTCAACGCTTTTCAAGTTGTCACCTCCACATACCATCTAGCCATGAAATTTTCGATCGACCTCGGGGTCGGCAAAGTGAGGGGCGAGCAGACGATGGCCAGAGAATGCTATGTCACTTCGTTAAAGGAGGTCAAAATGAATGAGGCTATGATCATTGAAGGTCTCGACGTTAGAAACAAGGAAGAATTAGTTAGAAGGGAACTAGTGGAAGTGCCTATCGATCCTACCAATTCAGCCAAAACAGCCAGGATTGGCAGCCAACTATCCTCTCAAGCCAAGCCTGATCTCACGACTCGCTTAGCCCAGTAAATAGATGTCTTCGCTTGGACCCATTCGGACATGCCAGGTATCGATCCCTCTTTCATTACTTATCGTCTCAGTATTGAGACCCACTTCCGACCTTTCCAACAGAGGCAGCGTTATTTTCACCCGGAATGCAATACCCTCATCGCCACCGAGGTGGACAAACTACTAAAGGCACAGTTCATTAAAAACGTGGACTACCCCAGGTGGTTGTCCAACGTAGACTTGGTCCGCAAAAATAATGGCAAATGGTGACTCTGCGTCAACTATTCCGACCTGAATCGGGCTTGCCCCAAAGATAGCTATCCCCTCTCCCGGATAGATCTGTTGGTCAACACAACTACAGGACATCAGATGCTTAGCTTCATGGATGCCTTCTCCGGCTACAACCAAATCCTGATGTATCTGGCCGACCAGAAGCACACCTTCTTCATCACCGACAAAGGAACTTATCACTATCGTGTTATGCCATTCGGCTTGAAGAATGCCGTAACAACTTACTAACACCTGGTTAATACCGTCTTTCAACACCAGATAGGTCGGAACATGGAAGTCTACATCAATGACATGCTAGCTAAGAGTAAACTCTCCTTTGATCACTTGGCAGACCTATGAGAGACCTTCGAAACCTTATGCAAATATTAGATGAAGCTGAATCTGGAGAAGTGCGCCTTCGGCGTGGGATCTGGGAAGTTCTTGGGCTTCATGGTTAGCCAATGAGGAATTGAGGCTAACCCCGAAAAGATCAAGGCCCTGATAGAAATGTGGTCTCCTAGAACAGTCAAGGAGGTTCAACAGCTCACGGGGAGAGTTGCCGCCCTTAACCGCTTTATTTCCAGAGCAACCGACAAATGTCTTCCATTTTTTAAAGTCCTCCGACAGGCGTTCGAATGGAGCACCGAATCTGAGGAGGCCTTTCAACAACTGAAATAATGCATGGCCAACCCTCCCCTCCTCTCTCAAGCGTAGCCAGGCGAAACCCTCTTCCTCTTTTTAGCTGTGTGAAACACTGCGGTCAGTGTTGCCCTCATTAGGGAAGACGGCTCAGTACAACGTCCAGTCTACTACATTAGCCGCGCTCTTAGGGGGCAGAACAGAACTATCCTCTGTTAGAAAAAATGGCCCTCGCCATGGTCATAGCCTCCAGATGCCTCCGACCTCATTTTCAAGCTCACTCCATAGTGGTTCTCACTGACTAGCCTCTGAAAAAGGTCATGCAACAACCAAAATCTTCAGGAAGACTTATGCAATGGTCCATCGAGCTAAGTTAATTTGAAATCTCTTATCAAGGTCGGAGGCCAAGCTGTCGCCGATTTTATCTTGGAGTTCACCAATCTCGCTCCAAGCATACCTCCTCCGCCACCACACTTCACCACTGATGTAAAAGACCCCTACTCCTGGACCCTTAGTATTGATGGTTCATCCTACTGTAGACACCCTAGTTTTGACCGCTCATAAGACTTAGGTGCTTTATTTCGTCCACTCGATGATGATGATTATATTGTGTACGTGGTTTTAATTCTCAATAAAAGAATCCGAGTTCGAGCTCTAAACAATTCCAACCTGCCATACCCATTGTATTTCTAAACCAAAAAGTTATTTTTGTACCTGTATTGAACCTAAAAATGAGGAACAGTGGGCATACATTGACCTCCGACTGTACATCAATGACCTCCAGCCGGAGACACCAAGGTCTGGCCGGACCTCTTGACTTTTCAGGCAATTTGTACAGCAGTCTGCCAACTACCCAATTCTGCAGATATTTTGAGCAGCAGCTCAAGTTCTATAAATACGGGGCTCATCCTGCTGTATCAAAGGTTAAGAAAACAAGATTGAGAGTTAGAGAGAAAGAAATAATATTAAGAGTTTAGAAATATCTTAGAAATATCCAAAAAATATCAAAGCTACTTCATCTTTGTCCTCCCATAAGCTCTTACATCAGCCTTGAAGCCCTCATATCATCCATACATACCAGACAAGAGCTTGAACTTGGAACTTGATTTGAGACTTGAAGATCATAACTCAAGCTTGAAGGTGCTTTTGAATCAAGTTTGGTTTATAACAAGAACACCTTCTCTACAAGAGGTAAAGCTTCCTTTGTTTTATTTCAATCTTTGTTCACCTTATTCTTGTGTTTTCATACTATTTTGGGACTATTTTAAGGGCTGAAACATGTGATTGAAAGCTACCCAAAGGTGGAATGGTTAATCACCCTTGCTTAAACCTTGTTCCAAGCTTTTATTCTTGTGTTTCCCACTTGTTTTCTCTAATTTTTGCCTCTATTTTGGGACTGATTTGGGGCTGTTTTTCAACATCTAAAATATGTGATTTGAAGTTATAAAAGTGGGGGAGGGGGGGTTAGCCACCCTTCCTTAAATTTGTTTGCTAGCTTGAATTTATTCACCTTTTCTAGCTTAAATCATGCTATTAAGGGCTGTTTAATTTATGTCAATAATTTTTATTTTAATATTATGTTTGTGTTATATTTACCAATTAATCAACTTCACATAATCATCTATAACCTTCCTCCATTCTTTGCTTATTCGATTAAAAGTTGTGAAAAATTGAGATTATTATTCAAGTATAAGAAAGAAATTTTTCCATACTTAATGGTTTAATCTCTTCGGAGGTTCATTACCAACGGCATAAAACTTTTTTTTCATGCTTAATGATTTGATCTCTTCAGAGGTTCATTACCAAAGGCATATATCTTTCTTATACTAAAGCCAATCTTTAATTTTTTATTTCTTTTTATCACCGGTGTATTTACTTTTAAAGGACTAACTTTCTAGTTAAACCCTTAGAAATCACCAAACAAAGTGTCATTATAGCTTATTATCAAGTTTGGATTTCAAGTCATTATCGCTCACTTTGGGTTTTTCCAAAGTCATTATCACTCTTTTGAGTTTGACTAGTCCTTGTTGCATATCTTGGGTTTGACTTGAAATCCCTTATTGCTTGTAAATGAGTTTGACTCTTCCTTTGTAATTTCCTCCGAAGAAAATAAGGTTTATTTTCTCGAGTTAAGTTGATACTTATTTCTCATTCTTATGTTTTGGACTTAGTGGACGTAAATATCACTTTTGAACAAAAAGGAGAAAAGATAAAGAAAGGGAAAGGTAATAAAAAAAGGCTAATAAAATTAGTTAATTAGATTGCAGCCGACATAAAGAACCAATATGATTGATTGAATTCGGTCAAACGTTATACCGAGTTTATTGTGTCAAGGCTTGTCTTACATCAATTCATGATGTTTTAATGAATCTTGAAGCGTCTTTATGGCCAGACGTTATGCCGGAGTCTATTGTGTCAAGGCTTGTCTTACATCAATTCATGATATTTTGATGAACCCTGAAGTGTCTCTACTTCCCTTCTTAAATTCACTTCATGATAGGAGGGAGGGGAGTTTGTTACGCATTGCATTTATTTATCTTTGTCCTATTGTGTCCAAAATCATCTTGCAAATCAACTTGCAACCATAGATGGTTTAGGGAACTAAGTTCGCTCCTCTCTTGAGTATTCCCTATGATAGAAAAGGGTAGAAGAGACAAACATGGCTAGAAATACCCTGTCTGCACTGTTTCACCTCAGGCACAAAAAACAGATTTCTGCAAGAAAAAAAGGTATGATTGGATTTATTTGGGGTTCGGCTGAGTCATATTCTGAGTCGGCAAGGCTTCAATAAAATGCAAATAATACACCTTTGGTTAAAAGCAATGATAGGGTGAAACAAAACAGTTCCCAACAAGGCAGACAGAGTAATTCCTGAGGAGCATCGTGCAATCATTGTATATTTGTTGTTATAAATTAGACAGCCCCTTTTAGTTATTATTCATTCGGATTTGTAACAATTATTAATTCGGACATTTGGACATTCGGACTCTCCTTCGCGAGGACAAATATGTAATAAGTTGTATGTCTTCCAACCCCTATTCTTTCTCCCTTTTATTTATCTGCTTATGATGGTTAGTATAGGGACATCATATTTTCAAATTAGCATTTCCATGACTTGCATCCATTCGTTTTGCATGCATAAAAGTTCGGCTAATCATATTATTCGAATGTCAAATTCAACCTCTTTACTTGAATGCGTGTGCTATCACATGCCTTGAATTGACTTGCATGCCATGCTAGTAGCCGAGCTTATTTCTTGCACGTTGTATGTGTTCCATTAGTCATATTGCATTAATTAGGATTATGCATTTTTTCTAACTATTTGCTTTCTTTTGACTTGCCTTAGGACATAAGGTAAGCATTTTTGCTTTAGCATATTGCATCAGTGTGATTGCTGCCATATCAAACATACTACCATGAGGTTAAATCCTTACTTGATATACCTGTTTGAATGCCTGTGGATAAAGGCTATTCACTGAAATTGGGATACTTTGATTAATGTATATATATGAGATCACTTTTTCAAGTGGTACATATTCAAAACATTTTTTTAAAATAAACGTGAAATCAAACATTCCAACTTCCAGTGAAATTAGTCTACACTTGTATGTTAAAAATAAAATAAGAACATATATTGTGCATAAGAATCCCATTATGATTAGTAAAGGCCGATCTTTGATTGGGTGAGTAGGGTGCTCAATTAATGACCTTCCCCTCTGATACCTAAGTTCCCGAACCAAGACACTTTGGTAACAACGGACTAATGACCTTTGGCACGAGTCAGGGGTTTCCTAAATTTTTCAAAATAAATATTTAGGTGGCGACTTTGACATTTAGCAAAGCAATATATTTTTGGCATTTGATTCAAAACATCGATTTTCCAAAAGAAATTGTCGAATTCAGACTCTTTTTTTGTTTCTACTGTTTCACATTGCACTTGTGAAATTAGATTCAGAACCCACAAGTGGAGTTCGAACTGTACGGGCAATTCATTCTTCCGAAAGGGGGCACGAAAAGCCGAGCTACACCCGCAAAGAAAGTAATGGAGCCAGTCTAATCCTCATCACCCCAGAGGGTGAGTACTTCAAGTGTGCCCTCCGTTTCCTGTTCGACGCAAGCAATAATGAGGCCGAGTATGAGACCTTGATAGCAGGTCTTCGACTAGCCAGAGACAGTGACATAAGCCATATTCAAGTATTCAATGATTGATTGTTAGACAGATTACTGGGGAGTTTGACGCAAAGGAGGAGACAATGCGAGCATACAGGGACATTGCCATTCCTCTTGTCCGCCTTTTCAATACTTTCCAGATCAAACACATCCCTAGGTCAGAAAACTCCAAGGCGGATGAAATGGCTCAATTAGCCTCGGCCGACCAATCAGACTTCAGCCATGGCATCCGCATTGAATACCTGACCCATCTGGCGACTTCGCCAAACCCACAGCAGGTCCACTTTCCCCAGAACAAACCAATCTTATGGGCTCAAGACATCATTCCATTTTTGACACGAGGGCAGTTGCCAGAGGATAAACAGTAGGCCGCTAAAGTTAGAGGCCGGTCATCTAATTACATCCTTATCAGCGGCCTACTATACAAACGAGGATTCTCACACCCATACCTCAGGTGTCTCAGTCCTGCTCAAGCGACCTATGTGATGAGAGAAGTCCACGAGAGCATTTATGGTAATCATTCGAATGAAAGATCTTTAGCCCATAAAATCCTCCGCACCGGCTACTTTTGGCCCCCGCTCAATCAAGATACCAGCGAATTTGTGCTTAAGTGTGATAAATGCCAGCGCTTTGCCAACATCCTCCATACTCCACCAATAGAATTGATTACACTCAGTAGTCCCTACCCCTTCGCTAAGTGGGGCATTGACTTAGTTGGTCATTTGTCCACTGGTAGGGGCCAAATCAAGTTTGCTGTGGTTGCCATTGACTACTTCACCAAATGGGTAGAAGCAGAACCCCTTGCTACAATTACTGAGCGAAACACTATCAGGTTCATCTGGCAATCGATCGTGTGCTGATTTGGAATCCCCCAAGCCATTGTTTCGAACAATGGCAAACAATTCAACAATGCCAAGTTCAGGAAATTCTGTGAAAAGCTCAACATTAGACTATGTTTCTCTTCCCCAGACCATCCCCAAGCCAATAGGCAAGTCGAATTCATCAATCGCTCCTTTTTGAAGATCATCAAGACTAAGTTGAAAGCCGCCAAAGGACTCTGGACTGAGGAATTACCGAACATACTCTGGGCTTATCGGACGACAGTTCGAACCCCCACTAGGGAGACACTCAGCACTCTAGGCTTATCGAACGACAGTTCTAGCATACGGCGCTGAGGCAGTTATCCCAGTGGAAATCGGCCTACCGACCCCTCAGGTTTTACATCCGAAACCAGAACTAAACGAAGAGTTGCGTCGGGCAGACTTGGACCTAATTGAAGAGCTTCGAGAGACAACTGTTGTCAGACGAGCATCATATTAGCAGAAAATGAGAACACATTATAACCGCAAAGTCCGACCTCAAGAGTTCACAATGAGAGACCTCGTCTTGCGCGAAGTAACCCTTGCTACTAAAAATCCGACCGAGGGCAAGCTAATAGCCAAATGGGAAGGACCTTATGTTGTCAAGGCCAGACCCCACCCGGGTACTTACCGTCTCCAAGATATGGAAGGCAGAGACCTCCCCCATCCATGGAATACTGAACATTTGAAGCGTTATTTCCAGTAAAATGGCGTCTCCTTTTTTTGTATCATTTAATTGTTATATGTTCTCTTTTGCCGATCTGAACACTTGTTCATTTTTGCCCTTTCCGTACACGGTGTAAATTTATGATCGACAGAATGTGCCTTAATGACAACAATTTCACATCTCCATTATGTGTGTTGCGCTTCAATGACAAGTTTTAGACTAAGTCTCAGCCAAACTGAGCCCTCCAAGTCTCAACCAGACTGAGTTAAGCTACGCCTCATCCCGACTGAGCCCTCCAAGTCTCAGCCAGACTGAGCATGAAGAGCTCAGCCAGACTGAGTTAAGTCAAGCCTCAGCCCGACTGAGCCCTTTAAGTCTCAAACTGAGCATGAAGAGCTCAGCCAGACTGAGTTAAGCTAAGCCTCAGCCAAACTAAGCATGAAGAGCTTAGCCAAACTGAGTTAA
Organism: Camellia lanceoleosa; assembly: GCA_025200525.1. Taxonomy (NCBI): domain Eukaryota; kingdom Viridiplantae; phylum Streptophyta; class Magnoliopsida; order Ericales; family Theaceae; genus Camellia; species Camellia lanceoleosa. Next base: position 466,780 of record JANUSC010000120.1, on the reverse strand, counting down.
GTCAAGCCTCAGCCCGACTGACCCCTCCAAGCCTCAACCAAACTGAGCATGAAAAGCTCAGCTAGACTGAGTTAAAACTAGTCTCAGCCAGACTGAACATGCAGAGCTCAGCCAATTTGAGTAAGCCCTCCAAGTCTCACCCAAACTACACGAGAAGCACCCAGCCAGACTGAGTTGTACACAGTGCCACTACTTAGTTAAATCTCAATTCATTTTTATTCCAGGTCATTTTTACCATTCATTCAAGTTAGATTACTGATCCAATTTTACCATTCATACACTTTATTAACAATTTTACCATTCAAAACAAAACAAAAAAATAACAACAACAATAACAAATCATAACAGAACTGGCACCTTTATTTATTAACAACTTGCACCATTATACACTTTATTATAGAAATTACATTCACTTCATTACAAAAAACAAAATAACAAAAACAAAAACAACAACAACAACAACAACAAAAAAAAACACCCAGCCCTCACTCCCCTAAGTTGGACGCAAGATCTTCCTCTTTCACTCCCTCCTCCAAGGAAGTCTGGGTGACGTCATCCTCTCCTACTTTCACCAAACTAAAGTCCACATCTGGAAACAGCTCTTGCGCCTTATATTTGAAGCTTATCCAGCCGCTGTCCCAGTACTGGCTCATCTCGTGCTTGTAGAAGTCTGACCACTGAAAGCTTTGGATTACTTCTTCTTCGCTCCTACCTTCTGCGGCCACTCCTGATGGCCTAGCACCCCCTTCACCCTCTTTCGCCAAACTCCTGGCGATCGTCGCGTCGATGGCCATCTGGAATTCGGCAGACCCCTTAAACTGCTCCACCACCGCCACACACAGGTCTGGGTACGCCGCCTTCTCAGAGACCATTTTGGCCCTCTCTTCTTCCAACGTCCTCTCCAACTCCGCGATGCGCCTATCTACTTCTTCCTTGTCTTTTAAGGCTTGGTTGCGCAGATCTTCATTGTTGGAGAGGGCCTCTTCCAACCTTTCCTTGGCAGTGTTGCAGGCTTCTTGGACTTCGCCTACCCTCTTCTGCTTGCCCACTAACTTAAACTCCAACGATACTGCCTTGTGGCACACCACTTTCAACTCCGATTTGGTGACGGCGAGCTCGGAGGTAGCGCGTTTTGCCAAGTAGCTCTGCACCACCGCCAATACTTCCATCTTCTTAGCCCTTTGCACAGGCACTCCACACAGCTTTTCTCTAGCCCGCCGTCTCCACCCTTAGGTTTTGCAATTGTGTACCCTTCCAACTAGGACTTTAGCGGCTCTACCTCCGCCTTCGCGCGCTCCACCTTATTCAACAAGGCCACCGCCAAGGTCATCACCTCTATCTGCACTGAGCAGAATCCTCTCAAGAGGTTGGCCTCTGTAAATTGCGCCATTGACCGCATGGCCGCATCCTCTACTACCTCCGGGAGACGATATGCGACGACCCTGGCTTCGCCCCCTTCTTCCGCTGATCGACTGGCCATCGTGCAAACATGATACATGGCGGTCTTCAACGTAGCGCTCGTCTCTGATCTGCTCACTCGCCCTCTCCCTACCCCAGGACTTGGGGACACTTCTTGTACAGGCACAATCTTGGGCGATTGCTCTTCCAATCTCTCGCCTTCTGCCAACTACTTTGGCTCAGCTACTCTACTCACCACTTGGGCGCTTGGGTCCATGGCCTCTCCTACCCCCACCCTTGTCTCCCCCACCTTTACTTCTGGGGTTGCCTCCACCATCCCCTCCTTCACCTTCTTCAACACTGGCCCCTCCTCACTCTCCTCCGCAGCCACCCTTCTTTTTTTCTTTTTCATCAACACCACCTCTACCTCCTTTTTGCTCCTCTCTTTCAGCAGATCCACTAGGCGAGGCAGCGACGCAAAATCGGTCAGATCCTTATCTCCCAGAGGCTTGGGACATGGTCGGACTCGTTCCTTCATGACCAACTTAGGCACACTCCCTAACTGTGATTCTTTATACTTGTCTGCCTTGGCAAATGTCCTCTTATCCTCTGCCTCCTGCATATTCCTTCTTTCCTTCAACTCTTCCAGCGCAGGATCCTCCTCGGTCGGTTATGGCCCCAGATTTAAGGCAAACAAGGTTGAAGGCTGGATAAGGTCATCCTACTTCATGCCCTCCTTCTTCCTGTACTCCTTCACCCGTTTAACCCTATTCTCTGCCTCTGCCTCTACCTCCAGCCTTGGCTCCACCGACTTGATGGCAATTTTCCACATTGTGCGCACCCCTCTCCCGCCATTTGCTGATACATAAAACCACCTTGGTCTCCACCCTTTCACTGACGATGGTACACCCACCACTAATCCTCTACCCGCCACCGCCTGCAAGGTCACCCATGTTTCTTGTTGACCAGAGGCCTTGTAGCAAGAACAGAACTCATCCATTATCATTGTTGCTCCCCTGGTCGCCCGTGGCCATGCGATCACGCAGGCCAGTAATATTTTCCACTCATTGGACATAAGCTGACCTGGCGCCACCTCCAACCGATTTAACACGTCCACCACTATTTGTGGGAGTGACAACCTCAGACCCCCACCCCCAAACAACGCCTCCTCATACAGCGTAAACTCCATTAGACGTGCATCTGACGACCTCTCCTTAGACGTCGGCAACTTCAACTCTATCTCCACTAGAATCTGGTATTTCTTACGCACCTACTCCAACTCTTCTGCCATAAACGTCGATTTGTCAGCCTTGGTGTGTTAATGGTCAGGTCCCACTTGGCTAATCGGCCTCACGGCCACAATCATTGTGGATGGACGAGGTCACGCCGTTTACTCCGCCCCTCTTTCCTCCCGCCTCTCCGTCTTATATTACTCCGCCAACTCCACTGCATCGTCTTCACCTAATGCCTCTAACCTCATGGTTGGTGCTTTATCTCAAGCCATCTCTTTTACATTTCTATATATTGCTTCGGACGCAGGCGCAAGGAAGTTCGCAAACTATTGGAAATGAGTGTCACACGAAACAAATGAGGCTAGATCTGGGATGTGTTGGTTTCTCGCAATGAGATATGTAAAACGGATAACTCCAAATGCCCATGGTTTGCCTATTTTCCAAGGATAGAGATTAAATTTCGTCAGTTTGAAAATTTCACAAGTTACAACCCCTGCCTTTTCTACGTCCTAACCTTTCACTTCCTACTAACATATCACCTCCATCACCACTGGTTTAGATCATCCCACGTGTACAACCATGATTCCTCACCCTTTTTCCCTTTCCTATCTATTCCACTTCACATCATCACATGCCTCATCGCTCCTCGAGCCCTGCGCTCGGCCCCCATTCACGGTCGGCCCTCATCTCGGTCGGTCTTCTAGCTCGGCCCCCTTCGCGGTCGGCTCTCCTCTTGGTCAGTCTTCTCGCTCAGCCCTCCTTTGCGGTCGACCTTCCTCTCGATCGGTCTTCTCGCTCAGCCCTCCTTTGCGATCGGCTCTCCTCTCAGTCAGTCTTCTTGCTCAGCCTCCCTTCGCGGTTGACCCTCCTTACGGTTGATCCTCTCACTCGACCCCACACACTTCCTATCTTCTTTCTTATTCCCTTCGTTGGACTAAAGCTGCACTTGGGAATAGGGGACTATTGACATCGGTGGGCCCACAAAAGGTTCTAGCCCACCACTTAGAGCCCAATTCACGGTTCAAGTACTAAAGCCGAACACCCTTGAGAACCCAACGTTGAACCAGGAACCAATGGCATCTAAACACTTGTCAAGTAGGGGAACCATCCACGTAAGCAGGCAAAGATCCTGCAGAGTTATTGTATCACACATTAGCCATTAATGAGGCTCCTATAGCATTAAATGCGACAACCCCTTCACATCATAACAGGCAGTCTCACCATGAACAATACAAGCTAGAGTATAGACTTTCAGCCAACACGATAGGTCAAAGTGGACAAAAAAATGATGAATAAAGGATATAAAGAGGTTTTGCAAGACACACAAAAGGTTAAGTTCTCCATTCTTCTTCTCTCTCTCTCACTCTCTCTCTAAATAGTCAATCTCCTCTTTTCTAACTTAAATCGTCGGAGGGTTCGCTGGAGGACTCCCATTCCCCGTGGACCTTTTTGCAGGCACCACCAGTGAGCTTTAAGACTGGTGAAAGGTGTTGGAAGCGTGGGTCGACCCGACTCGCCCTCCCTTGGATCAGCAACATTATCAAATTTAATCATTAAAGTATATAAATTTTACTATTGAATTGAAAAAAGAAATTGAAAAATTACACATGATTGTGATTTCCCCTTAATTTTATAAGAGAATAAATCATGGGATCAAATATTTTTATTTTTTTGTTTTTTATTAGGCCATTGTTTTGCTTTTGTCATTGCTATCTTTTCTCAATTAGATGGTCTGCTAGCATATGATCTTGTTTGTTATTCGGTGCTAACTTTGATAAGTCTTTATTCATTTTGTTTTAATACTTTATGCACCCACTTTTTTATTGATATATGCTTGTGTTATCACTCTGATTCACATTAATAAAATTTCTCTATGTTAATAAAAAGAAAACAAAAACAAAAACAAAAACAAAAACAAAGACAAAGGGAAGGCAAAGAGGGTTATCAGAATAACGCCCATGGGGCCTCGCTTCTGATTCGGACTCGATTTTGTTATGTTCATCTGAACCAAAGAGTCCAACTCGCAAATCGCTTTGAAGAAAAAGCAGATTTTTTGAAAGAAGTGCCAAACATGGATTGCTTTGCGGATAATGAGTCGCCACCTAAATATTTTTAAAATGGGAAATTTAGGAAACCACGACTCGGTGCAAAGGCCATGTGTCCGTCATCACCAAAGTTGCCTCGCTCGGAACTTGGGTACGATTAGAAGGTCACATCGTGAGCACTTTCGCCATGGCCAAAGACCGGCCTCTACTAACCATGATATCTGTTTTTGAAAACATTGTGAGTTCTTATTCCGGTTATTAGCCTAGATTACTATGTGATGCTCGCAGCAAACAAATATAGACTGGGCCGTCTGAATTGGAACAAAACATTTCATGTTTGTTTGTTTGAAAATGGTGTGAAGGTGCTACCCGCAGGTAGGCTAAAATGCGGATTTGCCACCCTCAGGTGGGCTTAGAAAACATGATTTTGCCACAATCTAGTGGGCTTAAAACAAACAGTTGATGAATTGCTCCAATTCAGATAACTCAACCTCCACCCACAGGCATTCAAGGCAGATATATCACATAAGCACTTAGCCTCATGGCAAGCATGCTATCATGGCAGCACTCACACGCATGCAAGGATGCTAAAGCATAAAACTCACCTAGTACTCCCAGCCAAAACAGAAAACTGATTAGAAAACATGCATGATCCTAGATATGCTGAAATGCCTAATGCAACACATGCAAAGATGCAAACTATAGCAGGCTCGGCTATTCTAAATATGGCATATGAAATGCAGACTATCAAGTACTCAACTTGGAATTGAAATCTGAATCTTTGTTTGTATGATCTTGAGTCTTGCATGCGTGCAAAACAGATGAATGATGCAAACATCTTTGTCATCTTTGTATGCTAATTGAAATATGCTCTATATCTAAACATAAGCAGATAAATAAAGGGAGAAAGAAATGGGGTTGGAAGACATACATCACACTCACCCACACTTATTACAATTATGCCCTCGCGTGAAGGGTCCGAATAAAGAATAATCTGCACCCAAATGAAAGAATATTACGGTCAAATAAATATACAAATTTCTAATTAATTGACAATTAACTAAGAAAGATAAGAATCGGCATGCAAGCGAGGGGCGCCTTTTCCGATAGATGCCGCTTTGTTCAATTGCAGAAATCCACCGATGCTTGATTAGCCTCTGTTGGCAATATTTCTTGAAATGCGCGTCCGACTCCGAAAGGTGCTAAACTCTGAATTTTGCTGCAACAGAGAGCAGGAAAAGGGCACAGCAGTGTATTTCACAAATATATGCATGCCTCGATCCTCGTGCCATCAATCACGCATACCGATGCATGATGGCAGAGGAACCGGATTGCACAACTCAATATAGGGATGAATGCGTATGAATGCGACAACAAAACCTAACTCCATCATGGGTAATCCGGAGTGGTGGTGACTTGGGAATTGAGACTCATTCCGTTACTCGGAGTACAAAATGTGCCTCGTTTCCCGTGCGATATGCATGATATGCATGAAATGTAGCTGAGATGTGGTATAGCATGCACAATGCCATGAAAATGAGATGCCTCGAAATGCGTGTCCACGGGCACCCAAACCGAGGCGATGCGGAATGACACGCGAAATGTAATGATGGACTTATACCAACATGAAGGGGGCCTCAGCCACACTCACATAGGATGCCGGAATGAAAAGAATGAGGTGCCTCGAAATGCGTGCCCACTGGCACGCAAACCGAGGCAGTGATGAAATATAAACCGGATAAAATAGAGTGCCTCGAAATCGTGCAGCAGACGCATAAACCGAGACGGAGGCATACGCAATGCCAAGCGGATAAAACAGAGTGCCTCGAAATGCGTGCACACAGGCACGCAAACCGAGACGAAGGCATACGCAATGCCAAGCGGATAAAATAGAGTGCCTCGAAATGCATGCACACGGGCATGCAAACCGAGGCGAAGGCATACGCAATGCCAAGCGGATAAAACAGAGTGCCTCGAATGCGTGCACACGGGCACGCAAACCGAGGCGATGATGTGCGATGCAAAAATCGGATAAAACCGAAGTGTCTCGAAATGCGTGCACACGGACACGCAAACCGAGGCGATGATGAAATGAGATGAAATGGCATACTGAATGCAACGATGGGCTTACACCAACATGGGAGAGCCTCAGCTCACTCACATAGGAGGCCGTCGGATAAAAATGAAGTGCCTCGGAATGCGCCCTGCAGACGCAAACCGAGACAATGGCATACAAGCATGAAAATGCAAATTGGGCTTACGCCAACATGAGAGGGCCTCAACCACACTCACATAGGCTGCCGGATGATAAGCAGGCGCTCGAAAGGCACGCAAACCGAGCAATGCAAAAATGATGCAAATGGCATAGGGAATGATATGTAAGCATGGAAATGGAATTTCAGCACCTAAATAAAGGGGAAAACAGCCCCGAAACAAAACGAAATGACACTCGAAGCATGCATTCATCCCGAAAGTGTGAAATTAAGCCCCGAAATGGCCTATAGCCATGCTATACATGCAAAATATGATCATGGCAGCAAGGACAGTAGCAAGGCAGTCCCAAATATGGCATTTTTCAGTAACAAACATGGCCAAAATGCAAGCATAGATAGATCAACAATAGCATGCAAAATTAGTGGCCAAAAGAGGGGTATTGAGACAAGTGATATATGCAAACCCCAAATGGACAAACTTTCTTCTACAACATTGAAGATGAGATGAAAATAAGCACAATTTCAGAAGATGGAATCCTCAAAATCAGAATAAAATCATGCTAACAATTCTATGCAAAAATGGAGCTCAAAAGAGGCTATAACAAGAGTCATGCAAAGCAAGCACCAAATGACAAAATTTTCTTCATGAAATGTGTAAAGGGGACCAAAATAAGACCAAAGTCAGTAGGGTCGAAGTCCCAAAAACATATAGAAATAGGTCAAAAGTTGTATTCACACATGGACACACTTGATGGAATTCGAAGGAAGTGGTGGATAAAATGGCCAAATGAAGTTGAGCCCTTCTACAATGTTGTAGAGGGGCCCAAAATGAGCACAAAACCAGTAGGGTCGGACCCCTAAAAACAAAAGGAAATAGGCCTAAACTAGCATGCAAGATAATGGCATAAAAGCTAGATATTGAAACAAGTATATCATAGAAGCCTCAAATGAAGTTGAGCCCTTCTACAAAGTTGTAGAGGGGCTCAAAAAGCTAAAAAGCAGTAGGGGTCGGAGCCCCAATTCTCAACCAAATAGAATATAGAAATGAATCAAGAAAAAGCCCTAAAAGTTGGTTTTGAAGACTTACCCTTGAAGACTTGTCTTTCTTTGATTCTTGGCTCTGATTTGTAGCTTCTCAACCTCTGAAATTCACTTCCTAGCTGCTGGAATGGTAGTAGGGAAGGTGAGGCTAGGTGTTGATGAAGAGAAGGCCTAGGGACTTGAAAGCTTTTTGAGGTTTTGAGCTATGAAAATGGAGGAGTTTGGAGAAGTATCCTTGAAGGCAAATTTTCCAACCTTGAAGAAGGAGAGGAGGGCCCTTCAAATAGACAACAAATGGGGTGTAAAGGGAGGAAAGCACCCAAGCTTTCCCTCCCAAAATATCCGGATGAGAGAGACACTTTGAAGCAGTGGGCAATTTGGAGCAGTGAAGCGAGAATCTGGCCGGCAGTAACTCTCTGCAAGGTGGCCGGCCACCTTCCGACGGGACCACCTTTTGTGGCCCACCACCCCAAAAAATGAAGTGTTGAATTAGTGGCCGACCACCATACATTAGGGTCCTCCCAAGTGTGTAGAATAAGGCCCCAAGGTTGGAATTTGGCAACTCTGAGGAAGTCACAACATAGAGCTTGAAGGAGGGCTCAAAAATGAAATTCAAAATTTGGCCGACCACCAACTTTTAGGGTCCTCCAAGATGTGTAGAACAAGGTTTCAAGGTTGGAATTTGGCAACATTGAAGCAGGATTCACAACATTGCATTTGAAGAAGAGGGCCAAAAATGAAAATCAAAATTGCTGGCCGACCATGCTTGTTTAGGGTCCTCCCATGTCCCCTGATCACAGATATGTAACTTTGGTTGGAAGAAAATACCCCCAAGGTGTTCAACATTGGCCCGGAAGTGAGAAAAGCAGGCTCGGAGGAGCGCCCAGCTATCTGGGATAATTGCTGGCCTCCCACCCCCCAGTGATCTTCCTGGTGTTGAAACAGAGGTACCTGCCAAATTTGAACAAAAACTAATAAGGAATGAATGTTCGGGGCCAAAACCGAGCAATTCGGGGTCCCGAAAATGAGCTGCGGGTGCCGGAAGTGGTGTTCAGCAGCGAAGTGGGTATCTGCGACCCCAGTGTCCCTCGGAATGACAAAACAGAGGTCCCTGCCAAAAATCAGAGAAAACCGATACAAAATGAATGCTCGGGACCAAAACCGAGCAGGTTAGGTCCCGAAACCTGAGCAGCACGAAAGTGGCATACGGCCACGAAGTGGGCATCGGGGCCCAGGTTCCTAATAATGAAAAGCAGAGGTCTCGCCAAAAACCGAGAAAGCGGATGCGAATGAATGCTCGGGGCCCAAATCACGCGATTGGGGTCCGAAAATGGTCGTCGCACCGAAGTGGTATTGGTGCGAAGTGGGCATCAGGGCCCAGTGTTCCTCGGAACATTAAAAGAGGTCTCCGCCAAAACCGGAGAAGTCGGAGATGGTTAGGCGGTCCCGAGCCGAGGCACACACCAAGACTCCGAAATGGGCAAAATGGCCTCTGACCACGAAAGTAGCTCACGGCCACCGGAGATAGTCTCTGAGACCACTCCCTTCCTCGAAAGAAAAAGAGAAAACCGAGTCGGTTATGGCAAGAGACAAGGTAGAGAAGAGGGTTCGGAAGTCCGGAGGCGGGGCGCGCGGCCGCGACTCTGAGACTTCTGAACGAGCACAGTATGCAACATCACCGAGCGCTCAACCGGTGACGTCTGAGTCTTAAGGTCGGTCAAAAATGGGGTGTCTACAGTTACCAAAGCAAAACCATCTTCCGAATCCTTTGCCATTCTTATCTCAAATATGGAGAAAAACTTGAGTACAAGACCGTCTTATATTTTTATAGTGTGCATACAAGAAGGGAATATTGTATGTAAGTTAAACATAGTGTTGACATTATAAAGTGTCATAATTAAATTAATTTATGTTATAATATAATAGATCATAGTTAAACACCTTTGACACATAACCAAATATCTTTTCGGTTATAACTAAAATTACAATCACTTTATATCATAATTGAATTATAATCAACACTATAATATGTCATAACCAAACACTAATTGAAGTATAACCACATTTCTTTTTAGTTATAACCCAAATAATAAGTCATAATTAAAAGGGTGTTTAGAATGATATAAATAAGTATATTTTTTGACTTTTTATGAAAAAATGTGCAAAAAAATAGAGAGATAATATGATTCAAAAATGATAAAAAGATTATAAAAAAAAAATGCACCTTGTAGGGGATGCCAAATAAGGCCTAAATTATAACTAATATCATAATTAGTCATAACCAATATCACATTAGGTTATAACCAAAAACCTCAAAGTTCATAATTGGAGCATATGGTACACACTTTTTTGAGGTGTGTATTGTTGGGATGGCAACAAATTGGGATTTTTTTTCAGATTTTGCACTTGAATTCTTTTACTTTTAAACTCAATTATTTTAGTGATACAATTTTATATTTTACTGTAAACTTGACAATTTTGACATGTTAGTCTAGCAATATAAAATTAACAGGCTATTCAGCACAATTAAATAATAGCAATAATGATAAACAATAATAGAGAGAGAGAGAGACAAAAAAAAAAAAAAAAAGATTAGAGAAACATAGCAGGGAAATTTTGAGAGTCACGTTGTCATTGTCCTAAAATTGCTTTCCTCCCCTCATAAAAGTACAACTAGAGTGAAGCAGTTTCAAGATAAAACCCATGTTACTCACAACATCCCTCATTTAGTGTTCACGATCATCAGGAGACTTGAACCATGTCACGAATTAAAGTTGTCCAAAATATCAATATAAAATATGAAGAGCTGTCATAAAATCTTCTATCTCTCACACCATTTTTTCTATATCTTCTTGTCTCTTAATCTCTAAAAAAAACCTTTAGAAAACCATAGGTGTTTGTAGGATTCTTTGTAACATATGTAATCAAATATAATCAAAATACACTTAATGATAATGAAAAATCTAGAAAACCCCTAGATATTGATTTGTGATTATGTATCAATTTTAAGCAATAAATAACAATCCCAATCAAACAATCAAGACAAATCGACACACCGATTTTACGTGGAAAAACCACAATTGGAGCACCTCCAATTGTGATAAAAAAATCACGGGCAACAGCCACAAAACAATCCGCTAAGAAGATATAAATGAATTACACAGGTATACTCTCAATTACCTAGCGAATCCACGCCCGAATTGAACCAACCCCTATGTGCCTCTTCCAACCCCGTCTTCACCTCGGAATTGTCTTGACGATGAGCCACTCCAAAATCCACCAAAGTTTTAGGCTCGAATCCTTCAAAATCCACCGAAGAACAACTCTCTCTTTTGTATAGAATGAACAAACAAACCTTTGATGTATTCTTCTTAACTCATGAGTTTTGAACACTCAATTAATCATCAAAGAAAACTAGCAAAACATCCCCAGATATAAACCCTAGAACCCAAAAAGAAGATCTGGAGAAGTAATCCTAAAATATGACTGAATCACGTATTTATAGAAAACTGTCCAGCGATCTCCACTCGAGCGTCAAAATGGCCGCTCGAGCGAACCTACGCTCAAGCGTGGAAACTTCCGCTCGAGCGGGAAATCACAACTTCCAGTATTTTTGTAGGTGATCAAACTTCTGAAACCCAGCATTCTCGGCTCGAGCGGACAAGCAACTTTGAATGCATTTTTGCATTTTACTTCGGAGGCGCTGCCCCTCGACCCCGCCTGGGCGCTGCCCCGGACCCGCCAAGGGGTGCTGCCCCCTCGACCCCCGCGAGCTGATCGGGCAGCTCGATCCCCGTCATAATCAGCGAAGTGGCAATCTTGAAAGCATTAACATCACAAACTTCTCTACAGAGCACAATTCGGGTTGGATTCGCATCTAAAAACTCACAGTCTCACTGAAATAAAAAGTGTGAAAACAAATACAACTTAAAGGAGTTTTGTCAAACGGGATTGCCAAGAAATAAAACCTAACAGATAATAATAAATCATTATATTAAATAATGAAATAATGAGATATAGAACATTTTATAATTCTCAATTTATTGAATATATTAAAACAATAATTTATATATTTTTATTAAAATATCCCAACGGTCTCCCATTTTTAATAAAAATAAGTTCTTTAAATATTTTTACAAAATTTGTAATATACCCCTACATTTTAAAAACTCCAAATGAAAAATAACATAAACACAACTTTAAATAACATAGGGTAACATATACTGTGTAATAGGTGTAAAGTGTCTTCCGAACTTGAATCTCACTTAGTGTTAACAGTTTCCCTTTGAAGAATCACAATGAACTAAGTTTTGAACTAGACTCTTCGGACTGAATGTTAACATATCACACACACAGCACTGGTATTGGACAATAGCTCACAATACTTTTAATGGTCATGCACTCTGAGCTTGATTCTCATGGGAATTTTAAAGACTAGCCCAAGTCCTACAGTTGTGGCCTCAAGATGGTTCCCACCTAGTAGAATCCTCCAAGGGTACAGTAATGGAATATACCTTGCAGGAGTTTGCCTGCCTTGGATTCATTCAGGTAAGACCCTTCCTAACTAGTCACTCATCAGCATTGCCTTAGGGATGGGCAAGAGAACCACTCTTATGGTGTTTCCTAAAATATAAAGTGCTGGAATTACATCACCTCATAAGGATTGTTTCTACCCATTAAACCTCCTTCATAGGGTTGCCAATCACAAAGATTGAGTTACTTAGGTTACTTCTGAAGGTGACTTCCTTAGGGCTTAGCCCATCCCCCTTGATAGATAAATATGGATCTAGCCTCACTAGTTCAAAGGCAATAACTCCTCGATTTTATTAATTTGTATTTGTCTTAATATTTGACTTCACGAGTCATAAATATGTTTTGAACTTCTCAAGTTTCAAATTTTATATATCAGTTGATCAATAATTTTCTCTATCACATGAAATATCTCATAATAAAGTCGTTCTTATTCATTGTGGGCCACAATTTTCCCTTTTAGGGTCCATCAAGTAAAAACTTTAAATTGGACTTATCATGCAAATATATCCAATTTTTAACAAGGTAACATGGACCCGTCAAACAAATACAATCCCTTTTATTTTCCAAATCGAGGCAACAATTTTCCCTCTTAGTAGTCAATAACCATACTACTACAAATCACAAATTTTCGTAATCAGTAATCTACTATTAGGAACTACTCATTATGGCCAGTGATCTCACATCTACTAGGAGCCACTAGTTTCTTTTCATTTTCTTTTCCCCATGATACAAACCTCAAATAAAATATTTTTCACCTTTTAAAATTCTTTATTTTTTCTTTTCACAAATAAGTAATTATCTTTTCATAAATAAAGAATTTAAAAACATACACATATTATTCACCCCTGCAGCATAAATCTTTAGAAAGTCAAAACACAAATAATCATTTTTTCCAAGAGATATCTTCTTGCTCACACTTATCACTATACTTTACCCTATCTAATCAATATTGTCTCAAACCATTTATATTAAAATCGAGTTTGAACAAATATAATTGGATTGTGGAATTTTGCCATTTTCTACAATGTTAATATACTATATAATATGGTGATGAATAGTGATTTCGTATTATCATGATAACATTGTATTATTATTATATTCAAATCACTATAAAGGGCAAATTTTGAGAATATATATATATACATTTGTAGAATTTTATGTTAATTTTGAACTTGAATCTTTTATTGAATTCAAATCACTTACCATGAACATTAAAATTACGTTAGCCTTTTGAGATGAAGTTGTCTCCTCTATCTTTCCCAACAAGCATTAGTAATATGTCCTTTTCAAGTGGGGTAGTAAAGATATCCAATTTTAGAACATATCTTATTTTAGACCCAAAAAAAAAAAAAAAAAAAAAAAAAACAGACCACTTTTGTGAGGGCCCTCAAGAGCCACGAGGCATGGCTACCTTTGGGAGTGGTAACATTTCTACAGCTTGCATATATTGCCAAACAAAAATAAACATTGTTATGTATGTTCAAATTTGAGTACAAACTTTCTTTGGAGGGAAGATAGATGCAAACAAATGATTTATTGTGAACCCCACATCACAATACCCTACATGAGTGAGAATTCGATAGTTTCACTTTTGTTTTGCCAAAAAGTATGTATGGTTAAATAATGAAAATTAAAGAAAGGGAAAAGAAGTTCTTTTCATTTGATAAACAGAGAAAAACATGGTTTGTGTTAGTTAAAATTGGGCATCATGTGCAAATCAAGATCTAGTTCATGTTGATATCCTAATGTACTATAGTGCAAAGACCAGCGGATTTATTTATTAATATATATATATATGGCCTGCAACAATATTTACATACCTAAGAAAATTATTCAGAAAGAATATATTGAATAATTCTCTAACTCTAACTCAAGAAACTTTGAGTTGTTTAATTTTATTTTTAGAATTTATTTTTTGAAGAAAAAAATTAAAGAAAATTAAAAACCAATTCGGTGAAATTTTCTTTAAAAAATATTTTGAAAAAACATTCATTTTTTCATAAATTTTCTCTTTTACTAAGATAAAAATAATTCTTAATTATATTTTGTGACTTGCTTTTCGTATTCTTAGGAGGGGTTTAGTCTTCTTGGATACGATAACCTTACAGTTCAGACTCCCGTGATTCTAAATCTGGTTTCACGAGTGCAATGTGAAACAGATAAACACAAATGCGCCCAAATTCGACAAATCGTTTAGAAAATCCATTTATCATCAAAGATGCTAAAAATGAACTACATTGCCAGATTTTAAAGTCACCACCTAAATATTTTTAGAAAATTTAGGAAACCCATGACTCAAGCCAAAAGTCACTTGTCCGTCATCACCAAAGTGTGTCAGCTTGAGAATTTAGGTATGAGAGGGAAATGTCATGAATTGAGCACCCCACTCACCCGATTAAAGAAATAATCCACTACTAATCATGATGTGATTTTTATGTACATCATAAGCTCTTATTCTGATTATTATGATATCTTTACTATGTGATGCACACAAGTATAGAATAATTCGCCCACTTTGGAACGTTTCGATTTCATGTTTCTTTGAAAAATGTTTCGAAAATGTACCACTTGAAAAAGTGATCTTATATGTACATTTAATCGGATCATCCCAACTTAAGAGAAAAGCCTCCATCCACAAGCATTCAAGAGATATATCACCTCAACACTTAGGCTCATGGTAAACATACTTGATATAGCAACACCAACACACATGTAATATGCTAAAGCAAAATTGCTTACGTAGTACTCTAAGGCAAGCCAAAGGAAAAAAAATAAGTAGAAAAATGCATGATCCTAAGCAATGCAACATGACTAATGCAACGCACACAACATGCAATTAATAGGCTCAGCTACTAGTATGGCATGCGCGTCAATTCAAGGCATGTGACAAAGCACATATTCGAGTAATGATTGTTTAGTACGATGAGCCGAACCCTTATGCATACAAAAGTGAATATAAGTCATGGCAATGACATGAAAATGTAAAATACGATGCTACCATTATAAATAGGTAAATAAAAGGGAGAAAGAAATGGGAGTTGAAAGACATGCACAATTTTACGAGTTTGTCCTTATACAAGAGGGTTCGAATGAATGTCATAATTTAGCTAATTATTACAACACCGAATTACTTAATTATTTAACTAGTTATTACAAATTCAAAGGAATTTAACTAATTAATGAACTAGCTATTACAAGTTTCAAATAAATCTACTAATTAGCATTAATTTCACTAGCCATAGGAAGTAGAGAAGCGCGTATGCATGAACGGGAATATCTACCCAAAAACACCTCTGTTTTACTTCCAAAACTGTTCTTTTTTGCAGTCAGAAAAATAATTTTTTTTAGCCCTAGCCTCTGCTCTATTCTGCTATGAAAATTGTACTGTCTGCATAAAATAAAGTGGCCGGCCGGCCTTGAAAAGTGGTCGGCCGGATAAATAGGTAGCCGGCCGGCCACTATTTTGGAGGTCTGCCCCGTTGCAACAGAAAGGAAACAATGCACAAACAGAGTATTTTTAGGGGATGTTTGTCTTCTCTACCTCTCCCTATCATGAAACAGATCAAGGGAGGGATAGACTCAATTCGCAAACTATCAATTGACACAAACTCGTTCTGTGATAATCTATGAATCGATGAGACAAAGTCTCAATAAATGGAAATAAAAGACTAACGAAACCTCCTCCTTATCTTGGAGTTACCTCTTTACGGAAGTGGTAGACATCGCCTCTCGAATTATTAACATCATCAATGAGTATGTAATGACTCGAGACGTAATAGGTTTAATTAATGTCCAATTAAACCCAAACCCATTTTATTACTCTTATTACCATTTTAGTCCAATTTTAGTAGCCATTTTAATTACCTTTCCATTCTTTAATCATGTTAGTCCAAAAATGAGAGTTATGTCCACTAATGAAAAGAAGTGTCAAACAATAAGTTATTCTTGGTATGAGAGAGAGGTAATGCATTGGTAATGAACCTCCAAAGAGATTAAACCATTAAGCATGGAAGGTCTCTTTCGTATGCCTTAAACAACACTCGTTTAAAACAACTCTCAAACAAATAAAACCAAAAAAGGATGGAGGGTGCAGAGATGGTTATTACAAGAGTGAACATACGTATGAAAGCTATGAAAATAAAAGCTATCAACTCAAAGAGGTTAGTGTCTAAGACCTAAACCACCAAACCTATGAGGACTACAACACTAAAAGTATACTATGCAAAGCATAAATGAAATAAACACACTAAAATAGTCCTCAAATGAGTAAAAACAATCTTGGAATTAAGTTGAAAAAGCTAAAAAAAAGTAAACAAAAATAAGAGATAATTGAGCTAGTAAGCAAACCTAAGGAAGGGTGGCTAACCCCTCCGCTTTTTGGACCTCAAAATCACATATTTTAGCCTTTTAAAATTCTGAAAATCAGTGGCCAAAAGTTGAGAAAGACGTAGGAAACACAAGGACAAAAGCTTATAGAATAAAGTTCAAAGAAGAGTGGTTAATCCCTCCACCTTTGATAGCTTTAAGTCACAAGTTTCAACCCATAAAAATAGTTTTAAAATAGTACAAAAACAGTAAGAAAAGAGAAGAAAGAAGTAGTGTAAAGATGGCCAAAGTTATACCTCTTGAAGAGAGGTTGCTCTTTGATTCACTGTAACAACCCTCGTACTGATTATCGATAACCTACCGAATTAGCTACTGGTTACTGTTAAACTAAATTGATAATGACTGATAATTGGATTAACTGAAGTACTGAATGGACTGATTGAAATCGAAACTGAAATCGAATAAGTTTATCTATTGAATTGCATGTTGCATCTGTTTGATTGATTGATTATCTGTTTGAATTCATATGTTTAAACTGCTAATTGAAGGCCTTATCGGCGGCTGAATTAGGAATCGTTTCGTGTTTTGGGATCAGTAGAATATTTGTGATTTAATGGTATGACTATCTGAATTGTGATTAGGTATGATTAAATTGATTAACTTAGACTAAAAATTGAGCTAATTGAAGACTTAGGCCTATTTACGATTTTGCCATTGGTAGTGGGCCTTTATTATATTATACTTGAGCCTTTATTATATACTCAAACAAAGCTTTCATCAGCCCATTTTGTTGCCTTACAACCGGCTAGAGAGTGAGAGAGAAGGGAGAGAGAGAATTGGACTCAAATTGTTGAAATTGCTAGAAGAACTTGAAGATTTGAGGCATAGATTGTATAATTGAGCTTGTCATCTTATAATTCAAGGTCTAAGGTAGCATTCCATCTTCTTATTTTAGTGTTTGAGCTTAATCTTGCATAATTCATGCCCAATTAGAGAGCTAGGCCATGATTTAGTGCAAATAGGTTAGATTATGCTTGAATTGTTGCATGCATGCTTGAATTGGTGCATTTTGAGTTGAATTCATGTTGAAATTGTACATGCATGTTCATGTTTGAGCTAAAGTCCATGTTTTCATTTTGTTTTCCAACTATTGAGCTCATTAGAGCAAGATTTGAACCTTACTTTTGGTTTAAAGCTCATGCATTGCATGTTTGAAATTGTTCTTGAAATTGGGTTTGAATTTTGGATTTAATTGACTCACCTTTGGGGCTTGAATTCATAAATTGGCTTTTGAAACTTGTTATAAATTGTTTTGGGATGTATTTTTCAGAATTTGGGCCCAAGAGGTCGAGAATTGAGTTGAGAATGCTTGGTTTGAGCTTGGAAGGCAAATCTGGAAATTCCAGATTTGGCTTCTTCGCTCGAGCGAAGGATTCCTCGCTCGAGCGACCAACGTTTTCTCTGAGCCACGCTCCGGCGAAGGATTGGTGGCTCGAGCGTAAAAATCGAGCATCCAGTACTTTTACTATTTCATCAGACCGCTCGAGCGAAGGATTGTTCGCTCGAGCGAAGCCTTTGATTTTGCAACCTCGCTCGAGCGAAGAAAGGCTCACTCGAGCGAGACCCCTGTTTTCAGCAACTTTTGAAAAATGCCTTCCAACTGTATTTTTGCATCCTCATCCCATCCTAGGCATTCTTAGGCCTAGTTTTAGACATCTTAATGAGGATTTAGACATAGAACCACACCGAGGAAATTTAGGGATTTAATTATCATCCTTCCCGACTGTGAAACTTAGTGTGTGTGTTATATTTGTTAACTGTTTAGGGTTGGCTCTCGGGGACGCGCTCTAGCTGCTATTAGCCCAACCTCTGTGAGTAACAATTGTGTAAAGATATGTTCAAATGGTTATCTTTTGAATCTTCGAATTTATTTATTGCTATTGTTCTTGAATGAATGTATGTCTGTATTACAGGCGTATTGTGGCATCCTTAGCAATTCTTTATTCTTTATTCTGAGCTCTGTCGGTTTCCTTGTGGAACCATCATTTCTTGATTGATGGCCATCATTCTTGTTGGGTCTATTAAGACCGTCCTTTTGGCCCTACTGTTTATAGGCTAATGGGTGTACCACATATGACTGATTGACTGAAATACTGAAAGACTGAAATACTGTTTAATGAACTGGTTTCATTACTGTAAGGACATTCATTCATAACCTCTTTACGCATTATGTTATTCACTGGGCTTTAGCTCACTTGTTTATATATATATGTAGGTTCTCGTGACGAGCAGGAGTTAGGAGCGTGGGTTGGTCCCCAGTTTTGTCAAGCCAGCCTATGTGCCTCACTGCAAGGTTCCGAGCTGCAATGCTATGGATTGGGGTGTTTTTATTGTCCCCACCTGTCTCCTCCGCTTTTGTATTCTTGTATAGATCATCTCTTGTTTTTCTTGTCTGTTAGAGGATTAAGTCCCCGTACTAAATGTAGTATATGATTGTATAGACTGTACTGTTCTAAACTGTTTGAATGCTTGAAAAATGTTTTTGGCATACAGATTTTCACAGCTCAATGGACACTAGTTACTTACTGTATTGGCTTCCGCTCAGCCTGTATTAATCAGACGAAGCCTTGATAATCTCGGATTCTTGGCGATTCTGATACTAAACCCATAGGGTAGGGTTTGGGTCGTGACAGTGGTATCAGAGCGATACTTAACCACGAGTTATACCGCACACACGTGTCCAAATGAGCTATAGGGTGTCCTAGAAAAGCAATTAGGGCATCTCATGAACTTGAAAAGTATGTGCTTATGGTATCGATTATATGTTAAAATGTTAAAGCTGTTTAATTATACAAGCCTTATCATGATAAGCTGTTATAATCGCTTATAGTGAAATGGATAACGCATAAACCGCAAATGGCTGAAATCATCCTCTCGAGGCGAGAATGGCGACTTGAACAAATGATGGGTGATAATGGAAAGACTAGACCAACAACCAGAACCAACAAATTTCACTCCTCCTCCGCAACCGAATGAATGTCTGAGAATGTGAATGCTAATGAGGTGGACATTATTACCTTGACTCAAAAATTCAAAGAAGATGAAACCGCCGTCCTTTCAGAAGGCTTAGAAGCTGATAAAGGTGAAGCTTGGGTGCTTGAAGCAGAAAAATTGTTTGAAATGTTTAGTGCTCAAAGCCAATAAAATTTTGTTACCAACCTTCACCCTTCAGGAAGAAGCCAGAAGGTGGTGGATGTTGACCCGTGATGCAAATACTATTGTGACTTGGGCTCAGTTCAAGGAGTCCTTCTTTGAAAAGTATTTTCCCCAGTGCATCAGAGACAGAAAAGTGACTGAGTTTGAACAGCTGAGACAAGGCAAAGTGTCAGTTGCAGAGTATGAGAAGAAATTTACTGAACTTGCTAGGTATGCACCACACATGGTGGACACCGATTATAAGAAGGCCAGGAGGTTTGAAGGCGGCCTTAGTGTTGCTATCTGACCGAATAAATGTTTTGAAACTGCCAACTTTTGTGGGTGTTCTCGACCGGGCATTGATGGCCGAGACGAATATTGCAGCAGTGAAACAATCTGAAACGCCAACGACTGAATGGCAAGGAAAAAGGCAGGGTTTCAAATTTAAGAAAGGCAAGCATAACCTAGCAACCAAGAAACAGAATACGGGGTCGACGACTAGCCCCAGCCAAGGGAGTGGATTTACTCCACACTGCTCCGTATGTGGCAACAAGCACAAAAGGGTTTGTTATCAGATTTCTGGAGCTTGTTTCAGGTGTGGCAAGGTGGGCCTGAATTAAAGATCCCTCGCC
This sequence comes from Camellia lanceoleosa, assembly GCA_025200525.1. Lineage (NCBI taxonomy): Eukaryota > Viridiplantae > Streptophyta > Magnoliopsida > Ericales > Theaceae > Camellia > Camellia lanceoleosa. The sequence continues at coordinate 446,165 of JANUSC010000120.1, read as the reverse complement.
TGCAATCCAAGAGTAAAATTGCCCAGTAGCATGACATCAACACACCAAAACCAAACCCCAAAGCTAGGAAAGAGCCTATGAGGCGGGGCAGTGTTCGCCCTAATCTTAGGAGACGTGCAAAACACTTGAGGCTTGTGTCGGTATCCTCTCTATCTGTGCTCAAAATGCATATGTATTGATTGATTCGGGGTCTACACACTCATATGTGTTGCATGCTTTTTTACGGAAATTGTATAGACCCTTAGAACCCATGAATTACTTGTTAGCCGTATCATCACCTGTTGGGGGATCCATGACATGTACATATATGTATCCTGCTTGTGAGATTATTGTTGGGGATATGCATCTATTTATTGATTTACTGCCATTGAATATCGATCACTTTGATGTAATATTGGGGATGGATTGGTTACAAAAATATCATGCCACTATAGACTGTGTAACAAAACAAGTAGTTTTTCGTCCACCGGGTTTGCCTGAATTTGTGTTTAATGGGAGTGGAGTAGTACCTCCTCCGTATCTGATTTCTTCCGTGAAAGCTGTTAAACTGATTAGAAAAGTGTGTAAAGGATATCTGTGTTGTCTTGTTGTGCCTACTAATGATAGTGTTAAAACCGATGTGAATTGTATTCCTATAGTCGAGAATTCCCGGATGTATTTCGGATGATTTGCGAGGATTTGATTGATAGGAAATTGAATTTCTTGTGGATGTGATTACGGTACACACCGATAGATATAAAACTCCTTACCGAATGGCCCCAATCGAATCGAAAAGAATCAAGGTACAATTGCAAGAGTTGTTAGACAAGAAGTTCATCAGACCTAGTACTTCACCGTGGGGTGCACCTGTTTTGTTTGTAAAGAAGAAAGATGGCTCACTGAGACTGTGTATGGATTACCGCGAACTGAACAAGGTAACTGTAAAGAATAAATATCCATTACCGCGTATTGATGATCTATTTGACCAGTTACAGGGTGCACAAGTGTTTTCCAAGATTGATCTTAGATCGGGGTATCATCAACTGAAAGCCAAACCAGAAGACATCGACAAAACTACTTTTAGAACGAGGTATGGCCATTATGAATTTTTAGTTATGCCGTTCGGAGTCACGAATGCCCCTGCTGCATTTATGGACCTCATGAACAGAATTTTTAAACCATACCTTGATGATTTCATTGTGGTATTCATTGATGACATATTGATCTATTCTAAGACTGTAAAAGAACATGAACATCATCTGAGACTTGCCCTGCAAACCTTAAGAGAACATAAACTGTATGCTAAATTGTCTAAATGTGAATTTTGGCTTGATCATGTTATGTTTTTGGGGCATGTTGTTAGCAAAGATGGAATTTCGTTGATCATGAAAGTTGAAGTTTGTAGTAAATCGCCTAGACCAACAAATGTAACCGAAGTCCGAAACTTTTTGGGACTGGCTGGATATTACAGAAGATTTGTCAAAGATTTCTCCAAGATCGCCTTACCACTAACTCAGTTGACACAGAAAGGGACATCATTTGACTGGACTGACCAAAGGGAATCGGCATTTCAAGAATTGAAAACCCGACTTGTGACTGCACCGGTTCTGACTCTACCTTCAGGTACGGATGGTTATACTGTATTTAGTGATGCTTCTCATAAGCGTTTGGGGTGTGTTTTAATGCAAAATGGGAGAGTTATTGCTTATGCTTCCCGACAGTTGAGACCACATGAAAAGAACTACCCGACCCATGACTTAGAACTTCTTTGCATAGTGTTTGCCTTTGAAAATTTGGCGTCACTATTTGTATGGAGCAACATGTGAAGTGTATCACCACAAAAGCCTGAAGTACTTTTCACTCGAGAAGAACTGAATATGAGACAGCGGAGATGGTGGGCGATCAAAGATTATGACCTCTGATTTTGTACCATCAGGAAAAGCCAACACTTCTTAGATGCATTGAGTCGAAAGTCAATTGCCAACTTAGCTTGTTTGCTCACCGGACAGAAAGAATTGCTTCATGATATGGAAAAGTCTGAAATTGAAATCGTTTTGAGAGAACAAGGTAGAACCATAGTTGTCATTACTGCTTAACCAGCATTGATTGAGGAAATTAAAGAAAAACAGCAACTTGATGATTTCTTCAAAAAGGTTATTGAAGAAAGAGATTCTAAACCGAGACCGGGGTTCAAATTTGAGAACAATGTATTAAAATTTCAAGAAAGACTGTGTGTGCCGAATGACACGGAACTAAAAAGAAGAGTACTGCAAGAGGGCCACAATTCAAAATTGTCTATCCACTCGAGGAACACGAAAATGTACCAAGATCTGAAACAGAATTTCTGGTGGCCGGGAATGAAGAAGGAAATTGCCGACTTTGTGTCCAAGTGTCTTCATTGCCAACAAGTCAAAGCTGAACATCAACGACCTGCCGGATTATTGCAACCCTTACCCATACCAAAGTGGAAATGGGAGCATATCACGATGGATTTCATTGTTGGATTACCTCGCTCCAGGAAAGGTATGGACTCTATTTGGGTTATTGTTGATAGATTGACTAAATCTGCACACTTCCTACCTGTCAAGACAATTTATAATGCAGAAAAATTGGCTGTTATCTATATTGACGAAATTGTGAGATTGCATGGAGTGCCTCTATCTATTGTTTCTGACAGGGATTCGAAGTTTACATCGAGGTTCTGGCAAAGCCTACAGACTGCATTGGGTACTGAATTGAGGCTGAGTAGTGCCTATCATCCTCAGACAGATGGACAGTCAGAAAGGACCATCCAGACTTTAGAGGATCTACTGAGAATGTGTGTCCTTGATTTTCAGGGAAACTGGGAAGGTCATCTGCCATTGGCTGAATTCGCCTACAACAACAGCTACCATTCGAGTATTGGAATGGCGCCTTTCGAGGCATTGTATGGCAGAAAATGTAGATCTCCAATTTGCTGGGCAGAAGTTGGAAATGGGTCTTTGCTTGGGCCTGAGATTGCATATGAAACAACTGAAAAGATAAAACTGATATAGCAAAGACTGAAAACTGCGCAGAGTAGACAGAAAAGCTATGCGGATGTCAGAAAACGGGACAGAGAGTATGAAGTGGGTGATCACGTGTTTGTGAAAGTGACACCAATGAAAGGCCAGACTCGTTTTGGAGTCAAAGGCAAGTTAGCGCCAAGGTATGTCGGACCGTATCAGGTTATTGAGAAAATCAATCCGGTGGCGTATCAAGTTACACTTCCTCCTGAAATGGAGCATATGCATAACGTCTTCCACATTTCGATGTTGAGAGACTATCTCCGGGATCCTTTTCATGTGACTGAGCCTACTCGGATAGTGCTTAGTGATGACTACACTTACGAGGAACGGCCTATACAGATTGTGAACCGACAGATCAAGAAATTGAGAAACAAAAAGATCCCGCTAGTGAAAGTTGATTGGCAGAACCATGGTGGTGTGTATGCCACTTGGGAAAAGGAAGATGACATGGCTAAAAGATACCCAGAACTGTTTCCACTGAACCCTGTTTTCTTCCAGACTAAAGGTAACTCGAGTTTAGAGGACTAAACTCCTTATAAGGAGGGGAGACTGTAACAACCCTCGTACTGATTATCGATAAACTACTGGTTCTAGGCAGACGCAGAGTTATCAGCCAGCTCAGTCTGTGCAAGCCTTGAGGGCCAACTCGGGAGCTTCGTCTTTCCAGTCTGTGCATCAGTCGTTTGCTCCTAGAGGTGAGCAGGTGGATCAGGGGCCTATAGAGCGCGTGTATGCTGTTACCGCATAGGATCTAGTACCGGCTCCATCAGTAGTGAGAGGTACCTTTCTGTTTTGCAACTCGGTTGCTAGTGTATTGATTAATACGGGTGCGTCTCATTCTTTTGTATCTGCTGCATTTGCATCTGTGTTGGAGTTAGAGTTAGCACTATTAGCGTCTCCTATTTGTGTCGTGTTGCCTATTGGGGGTGAGTTGATTTTGAAACACAAATGTAGGGGTTGTGATATAGAGGTTGACGATCATAGGCTTCCGTTTCCTTTTGTAGTTATGCCCATGAAGGGCTTTGGTGTTATTTTGGGTATGGACTGGTTGTTGTCATACCGGGCAGTTATTGATTGCTACCGCCAGAGGGTCACTTGTTGTACCGTAAACGGGGAGTGTTTCCATTTCTTGGGGGACCGGGCTGGTAGTGTCTTGCCACCGGGGTATAGTCCGCAAGGGCGGAGTGAGCTTAGTGGTCTACTTGCTAGCTTTATGAGTGGTGAGTGTGACGAGAACCAGAGTGTGTTGCCGAGGGTGATTTGTGAGTATTCAAATGTTTTTTCCGAGGATCTTGTAGATTTGCCACCTCACCGAGAAATAGAGCTCTCTATTGATTTAGTGCCCGGCACGGTGCCAATTTCTATGGCACCTTATCGTTTTGCCCCAGCAGAGTTGGTTGAGTTGAAAGTTCAGCTCCAAGAATTGCTAGATAAGGGCTTCATTCGCCCTAATGTTTCACCGTGGGAAGCACCGGCTCTCTTTGCTAAGAAGAAAGATGGTGCCTTGAGACTTTGTATCGACTACCGGAAGTTGAATCGGGCTACGGTCAAGAATAAGTACCCTATGCCCCATATAGATGATCTGTTTGACCAGTTGAAGGGTTCCCGTTGTTTCTCTAAGATAGACTTGAGATCGGGTTACCATCAGTTGAGGGTCAGGGAGGAGGATATTCCGAAAACGGCATTCCGTACTCGGTATGGCCATTATGAGTTTCTGGTGATGCCATTTGGGCTCACCAATGCACTGGCAGTCTTTATGGACTTGATAAACCGGATCTTTCGGGAATTCTTGGATCGTTTTGTGGTTGTCTTCGTGGACGACATCCTGATTTATTCACCTTCAGAGGAGGAGCACGAGGCACACTTGAGAGTGGTGCTTGAGTTGCTTAAAGCCCATAGGCTATATGCCAAGTTTGGGAAATGTGAGTTCTGGCTAGAAGAAGTCAAGTTCTTAGGCCATGTGGTATCCGGAGAAGGGGTGTCTGTTAATACATCCAAGACTGAGGCAGTGCAAGATTGGGCATAGCCTAAGAGTGTGTTTAAGATCCACAGTTTTCTGGGATTAGCTGGGTATTACTGTCGATTTGTGAAGGATTTCTCTAGGTTAGCTTCACCGTTGACTAGACTGACTCGGAAGGGAGTCAAATTTGTATGGAGTGAGAGTTGTGAAAAGTCGTTCCAGGAATTGAAAGTTAGATTGACCACCGCTCCAATCTTGATTATTCCAGAGAGAGGGTTGGGTTATGCGGTTTATTGTGATGCCTCACAGGAGGGTTTGGGTTGTGTGTTGATGCAAGAGGGGAAAGTAATAGCTTATGGCTCACGTCAGTTGAAAATTCATGAGAAGAATTACCCTACCCATGACCTAGAGTTAGCAGCAGTGATCTTTGCCTTGAAAATCTGGAGGCACTACCTTTATGGTGAGAGATTCGAGGTGTTCTCGGATCATAAGAGTCTGAAATATCTGTTTACACAGAAAGACTTGAACTTGAGACAGAGGAGGTGGATGGAGTTCATTGAGGATTACGACTTCGAGTTGCATTATCATCCGGGGAAGGCCAATGTTGTGGCCGATGCCCTTAACAGAAAATCCATAAGTGATGTAGCTTGTATAGCCATCCGGGAGTGGGGGATGTTGGGGGCACTTGGTGAGTTCGATTTGCATCTGAGCGAATCTGTTGAGGTCATGGCCTTGTTTTACGTTGTTATTCAGACCTACACTTGTGACTCGAGTGTTAGAGGCACAAAGGGGTGACCTTGAGGTAGAGTCCCTCCGAGAGAAGATCTCCAGTGGGAAAGTTGAGAAGGGTTTGACGGTGTATCCCAACCTGAGTGTGAGATACCGAGACCGTTTGTTTGTGCCGGAGTCTTGCCGAGAAGAAGTACTCCAAGAGTTCCATCATTCGCGCCTTGCGGTGCATCCAGGGGGTACTAAGATGTATCGAGATTTGGGTCGCCAATTTTGGTGGCGGGGTATGAAGAGAGATGTGGCAGTTTTCGTGTCTAAGTGTCTTACTTGCCAGCAAGTGAAGGCCGAGCATCAGAGGCCAACGGGTTTGTTGCAACCCTTGCCTATTGCCGAGTGGAAATGGGAGCATGTCACTATGGACTTTGTTTTAGGCCTTCCGAGGACTCAACGGGGTAGTGATACTATTTGGGTGGTTGTAGGCCGATTAACTAAGTCGGCGCACTTTATCCCTATGCGCGTAAAAGATTCGGTAGATCATCTTGCCGACTTGTATATTCGGGACATAGTGAGATTACACAGGGTTCCAATGACGATCGTCTTAGATAGAGATCCTTGTTTTACTGCTAGGCTGTGGCAGAGTTTGCAGAGTGCCTTAGGCACAAAGTTGACCTTTTGTACGGCTTACCATCCTCAGACTGACGAGCAGTCCAAGCGTACTATTCAAATCCTTGAGGATATGCTTCGAGGTTGTGTCCTTGACTTTAGTGGGACGTGGGAGAGGCATTTTCCATTGGTGGAGTTTGCCTACAACAACAGCTTTCAGTCTAATATCGGTATAGCACCATTTGAGGCCTTGCATGGCCGACCGTATAGATCCTCAGTGTGTTAGGCCGAGGAGGGTGATGCGCCTTTGTGGGGCCCGGAGTTGGTTAGGGAGACGATGGAGAAGATTGAGTTTATCCGTAGGAGGCTTGTTACAGCCCAAAGTCGACAAAAGAGTTATGCCGACCGTAGGAGGAAGCCTTTGGCGTTTGAGATAGGTGACCATGTTTTCTTGAAAATATCACATAGGCGAGGTTTGATGAGGTTCAGGAAGAGTGGGAAGTTGTCCCCTCGGTTTATCGGTCCCTTTAAGATCCTTGAAAGGATTGGGGAAGTTGCTTACCACTTGGCTTTGCCACCGCAGTTGTCCGAGATGCATGATGTGTTTCATGTTAGTATGCTTCGAAAGTATGAACCCGATCCATCCCATGTGTTGGATTGGATCGATTTAGAGGTAGACGAGGATGCCTCGTATGAGGAGAGACCGGTTCGGGTCTTGGATAGGCAGGATCAAGTCCTGCGTGATAAGACCATTCCTTTGGTGAAGGTTTTGTGGAAACATCACGGAGTGGAGGAAGCCACTTGGGAACGTGAGTTGGAAGTCCGCGAGAAATATCCGGACTTGTTTGTTGATGTGTAATCATGTAATGAAATATTGTAATAATATTGAACTTTAAGAACATTATATATGTCTTAAGTTGTAAAACATTGTAAATGTTTTGGTAATTGGAAGCTATGTTAACATTGTGTATGTTAAGTTTGTTGTGGGAATGCAAGCATGATATTAATGTTGCACGTGTTGTGGAATTGTGGAAAATGAGTTGAAATTGGTAAATTTCAAAGGGATGCATGTTGATAATGTAGGTTGTTATATGTAATATGAAACACCTCTTGAATGGGGATGAGATTGACTGGTAATGAGTCGGGTTGTTAAATATCATGTTGTAATATTGTTGGGAATGGAGAACAATTGCATTGAAAACTTATATTTAAATTTCGGGGATGAAATTCTTTAAGGAGGGGAGGTTATAGCGATCCCGGTTTCCCTTTCTTTAATTGTTGCATCCGGACTTAGGCTCCGTGGAGTCGGTTGTTGCGTATATCCTGTTTACATCCTTTACTCTTTGTATTTGAGTCTTGGGTTGTGTTGGGGAGGTTTGAAACAGGTTGGTTGAGCTTAGAAACCTAAACTAGTTGCCCAGATTTTGACCTGTACGCTCAAGCGGAGCTTTTGGCGCTCAAGCGGGGCCTTCGTTGTTGTTTATCTACTCGAGCGGGAGTTTTGATGCTCCAGCGTGATTTCCATCTCCCAGTATTTCTTCTGCAGTGTTGGACACTCAAGCGGACGTTTTGACGCTCGAGCGGGAGGTTGTGTGTAATGCTCGAGCGGGGAGTTTGACGCTCGAGCGGGGACCTGGTTCAGTGTAAAGTTCTGGAAGTGTGTATCCGTCGCTCGAGCGAGATTTTTGACGCTCGAGCGGGAGTCTGTGAGTGACGCTCGAGCGGGGGTTTCCACGCTCAAGCGGGGGTTTCCACGCTCGAGTGGGGCGACTCTTATTTAAAAGCCAAATCTGACTTTTTGATCACTTTTTCAAGATCTTTTCTTTCTCTTACTTTTCCAAAACACCATTGTTGAGCTTCTCACTCTAGAGCTCTACCTTCTCTCTAGGTAGTGATCTAGTAGGAGTTGTTTCCTCACCTTTGACCTTTACAAAAAAGTTATTGATCGTCGAGGGCTATCTTTTGATCCAAGAAGTTTGTGATTTGGAGCATTTCCGTTTTTCTTCATCTTCTCCATTGGGTGTCATCTCTTGAGGTAGGGATTTCTACTCACTCTTATGGGTTTTAACATAGATTTCGAGTCTATTGTTTAAATAGTTTGATTTGGGACTTAGGGTTTCAAAAAGCATGAATGAGGGTTTTGTGATTTTGATTCTTAAAGATGTATTTTGGGTTTCAAAATGATGTTTTAGTGGTTCGTTGTTGATTATTGAACCTTTGAGTGAATAATGAGGAATGGGGGAGAAAACCATAATTTGTTATATAAGTTAATTGGCATAATTAATTTGGGAAAGTTGTTGTTATTTGGAATTGAGTTGTAAATAATGAAATTGGCTCATTATATTGTGAAATGGTGGAGTTGGATTTATTAATCGCTCATTTTCGAAAACATTGATATTTTATCTGTTGAAGCTTTTATTATCTGTTTAGAAATAATTGCTTGGGCTACCGGTAGAGGGTAGTTTTGATTGTTGTAGATAATGCATGATGATTAGGCAAACTAAAACTAATCAGTTGGGTGCGTCATGGAGTATGGCGGTTGATAGAATACATTAACGTTATGTATTGATTGATTGTGTATATGACTTATATGTATATACTTTATGTGTGTGGGAGGAGATAGGGGATATACTCCACGGTTTAGGGGAAGATGGGGGATGGACCTCTAAACCGGATGTTGTTTGGGAGAAGATAGGGGATGGACTCCACTGATACAGCTCATATGCTTGTTAGTTAAAGTATTGATATAGCTCATATGCATATCAATGGAAGTGTGATATAGCTCATATGCTTATCTGTTGAAATGTGGATACAGCTTGTATGCTTATCTGTTGGGATGTTAATATAGCTAGTACGCTTATCTAATGTAGAACGGGAAATGTTTAATATGAGTCACTGTCTCATGTAAGTCATTGGCCAGGTTCTGAGCCGATGTTGTGAATTGAGAATTGTATAAGAAATGGAAAATGAAATGAAACATAGACACGGTTGTCATGTAATGGAAATGGAGTTATAAATTGATCTTTGTGAGTTAAACATTTATCAATTGTTGATGTCTTAGTTATTGCTCATATTGTGTTTAGCATATCTCTACTGGGCGTTGGTTCACCCTATATAGGACATCATTTTCAGGTACAGGTAGCATGCCACCTCCAAGGACATAGCTTGGATGGATGTGGGAGTTGAAGACTTTTTTTTTTTTTTGATTATTTTGTTATATTACATGTACATCAAGCCACGGGCTTATTTTGTATAGAGTTAGTACTCTTGTTTTGTGAAACCAAGTGTTAACTTGGAAAGCTGTAAGCCTATAGGGCACTTGCTTTGGTTGTTAACATGTAATACTGTTGTAAGAATTATTTTGATGAATGAAAAGGTGTTGATTCTTTTATACCATTGCATGTCTAATATGATGGGATTTATGTATTATTTTGAGGGCGTTACACACCACCTCTATCACTTCTAAGTTTCTTGATTTTCTTACCAAGTTGATTTTCAACTTCATTCTTATATTGAATGAAAGTTTCCAAAGTTTCATCCTTGATTCGAATTAAATAAACATAACTATGTCTAGTATAGTCATCTATAAAAGTGATAAAATACTTTTTCCCACCTCTAGTTTGAATTGATTTAAAATCACAAATGTCACTATGAATTAATTCAAGTGGTTCTGTACTTTTTTCAATTGAATGAAAAAGAGTTTTAGATAATTTTGCCTCAGCACAAATTTCACATTTATGATTTGAATCAATATCAAATTTAGGTAAACATTCCATATTAATTAATCTATGCAAAGATCCATAATTAACATATCCTAGTCTACTATACCATAAATTTGAAGACTCAAGCAAGTAAGAAGAAGATGTATTATTATTAATAACTGAAGGTACAATGGTCATTACATTTAACTTGAAAAGGCCATCTGACATGTAACATTTTCCTACATACATCCCATTCTTAGTAAGTACAAATTTATCACTCTCAAATACTAGCCTAAACCCATTCTTACTAAACAAAGATCCGGAAACAAGATTCTTACGAATACCCGGTACATGCAGCACATTGTTGAGAATGAGTTCCTTTCCTGATGTCATCTTGAGAACAATCTTTCCTTATCCTTCAACTTTGGAAGTTGAGGAGTTGCCCATAAAAAGTTGTTCACCATTATCCACTGTAGAATAAGATGTGAACATCTTTTTGTTGGCACAAATATAACGAGTAGCACAAGTGTCCGCCCACCATTCTTTAGGATTTTCGACAAGATTTGCCTCGGAAACAACTGCAGAAAGATTGATGTCATCGACACCATTGGAAATATTGTCCACTTCAATCATATGGGTTTGAACAGACTTCTTGCTTGTTTTCCTTTTTCTTTTGCCTTTGCTACGGCAATCTTTGACCCGATGACCCTCTTTGTCACAGATGTAACATTTACCATCAAACTTGTACTTTTTATTTTCCCCCTCTTTAGAGCCTTGTGATGAACTTTCTCCAGAAGACTTTTGTTTCTTGGTTTTTGAAGCATGTTCCACCACATTTGCCTTAGACTTCATAGGATTCTTACCAACCCGCTTTTCAGAATTGCGGTTATCCTCCTCAATCCTTAACGCACAATTAACTCGTCCATAGAAATTTCTTTACGCTTGTGTTTGAGGTAATTCTTGAATTTCTTCCAGCCTTTTTGTAATTTTTCAATTAAGGCTGTAACTTGGAAGGATTCACTAAGAGACATGCCTTCTGCTTGAATGTCATGCATAATGAGTTGGAAATCTTGAACTTGGCTGATCATAGTTTTTGAATCAACCATTACAAAATCCAGGAATCTGTCAATCACAAATTTCTTTGAACCGGCATCTTCGATTTTGTACTTTTTCTCCAACGATTTCCAAAGTTCCTTTGCTGTCTTAATTGGACTGTAGACGTTGTATAATGTGTTGTCAAGTCCGTTCAAGATGTAATTCCGGCAAAGGAAATCGACATATTTCCAAGCATCAACTGCAGCAACCACTTGCCGATCGGTTTCATCCTCTTTCAGGATAGGAGCATCTTCACGGAGGAAACGAGCCAGGTTCAGAGTTGTAAGATAGAACAACATTTTCTGTTGCCGTCTTTTAAAGTCAGTTTCTGAGAACTTCTCTGGCTTCTTTCCATGATTTATTGGTACTGTCACTACAGGAGAGAGGGTTGGTGCAATTCAGCCACCACAGTAGTACTTGTTTGGGTATTTGTTTCAGTAGCCATCAATTCTAATTTATAAAAACAAAATTATAATTAAAATTTACACTACACAGAAAATTAAACCAAATGCACAGAATTAAATTCTGTAAAAAAATAAAAGAAATAAGAATGTAACTTTTATTTTTCAATTAATTTGGAAATAAAATAAAATTTTATTCAACCAAATTAATTCCACATAGGAAATTAAATTCTGTAAAATAAAAGAAATAAAAATATAACTTTTATTTTTCAATTAATTTGGAAATAAAATAAAATTTTATTCAACCAAATTAATTCCATACAGGAAATTTAAATTCTGTAAAATAAAAGAAATAAGAATATAACTTTTATTTTTCAATTAATTTGGAAATAAAATAAAATTTTATTCAACCAAATTAATTCCACAGAAAATTAATTTCTATAACACTTCAATAATTAAAATACTAAAACAGAATTTTAAGTAATGAAAACTCAAAAAAAAAATTCTAAAACCCAAAATTAATTTCTGAAAAAATTTCACAAAAATATATTCTGAATTGTTAATGACACCAGTATCGTACTACTAGTTGTCAAAGAAAAGAGACAGTATATTACTACTATCTGTCAAATAGCATATAATCACTATTTATTTTTCCAACCAGAATATTATTTTGTCAATCCAAAAAAAATAATTTTCTTAAAAGAAAAAAGAGAAAAGGAAACAAATGAAAAATTCTGTAAACAAAGTAATTCAAATCTGACTTAAGATTGTTGAAACAATCTTCTGTGTAAATAAAATAAATTAAAACTAATTAGAATAAAATAAATAAATAACATACCGAATTTATTTATCGAACCGAATTACAAATTCAAAAGATCAAGTCGAGTGTGTGACACTCTATTCTTAAGACAGATTCGGCCCGTTATGGTGCTTATGTTTGAGTGGCGTCTATCTCCTAGGATACAATAATTTTTAATCAATTTGTAGTAGCACTCCAAAACAAATTGTTCGGCGAACCAAACCTATGATCTAACTCTTTAAATATTTATTTTAAAACTAGAATGAAGAAAAATGCACAAAAGAAAATCTGGACAGCAAAAAGACAATGTTCAGACTGATTTTCGGATATCTCTTAGTGTGTAGACTACTGGAATAGATTCTCAATTTATAGGCAACATAGTGACAATTAATAGCCCGAACAGGTACAACACATAGAATGAACAGATGCACTTTTTTAATTCAAACAATTTTGACCGTTTGAACAGGAACACTAAAATTCAAACATTTGAAAAGTAGTCCGTTAGCAGAACTGTTTCAAACGGTTGGAACTTTATTAATTAAACTATTTAATATATATATATATTAAACTATTGAAATAGTTTAATAAATAAAGGAAGATGTACAAATTTTAGGAACCCAAAATTTGAATTTAGAATTAAATTAAATTTCCACAATTACAAACTTTAGGAAACCACTTAGGAACCCAAATTTTGAATTTAGAATTAAATTAAATTCTCACAATAATTTTTATTGAAAAAATTCAAATGAATTTTATCTAAATAAAAATTAATGTTAGACCCAAAAACGACGTCAACTTCCCATTCACTCATAAATGGTTTTGATGTTCTGTCTTCACCGTATGACTTGACACATGGCAAAGAACACGCCACCTCTTCAGACCCACTCCAAAAATGTTTGAAACCCACTCAATTTTGACCTCAAAGTCTGTTCAAAATATGCCATAATGAACTAATTTTTTCCAACAATTTCTAGCATGGTTGTTTGTTCAATTCAAGAGAGAGAAGAATGTGGGAGAGATGGCGACGGGTCAAGGCTACATTGTTAATAAATAAAAGGGTAAATCATACTAATAGAAGGGTAAATCATATTACACTTTTTGAGATTTATATTTAATATGTATTATTTTTTTACGTTTGAAAAATTATACTAATCCTTCAATTATTGTAATTATTTAAATAGAATTAAAGTTGGTATCAAAAAAATATTGAATTCATATACTTTTTTTTCTTGCTTGCTTTACTTTCTTCTTCTTCTTTTTTTTTTCTTTTTTTTCTTCTCTCTTTTTCTTGTTTTACTTTTTTTTTTTCAATGTAATTTCTTCTGTTTTTCTATTAGGAATTGTTGCCTTTTATGGAATTTGTGAAGTGAGACTATTAAACACAGGAGTAGAAATATAATTTCTATAACGTCATGGGGTGAGATGTAAACAGATAAGGGGTGTCAGTGTAATTTACCCTAAAGAAAAATAAATATTTAGTGTAAATTTCACTTTATCTTTCGTGATTTGGTTTATATGCAGATTACTCTCATCTCATTTAGAAATAATCACATAGCTCCTTCATGGTTTGTGAATTGAAATACTCAGTTAGGCTTACTAACAATTTAGTAGAAAGATTAAAATACACATGTATGTAAGTAACATAAGTGTGTGAACTATGGATGTTTTTGTCATTTGCTTGGGAGGCAAAACACACTTAGCTCCTTATGCTTTATTTCATATGTGATTTATACTCTTGAAATTTGAAAATGGACATATAACCCTCTTATGTTTGACACGTATTTTACACTTGTGTTAAGTTGGACAGAATATTTAACTGTATATTTCAATCCACAAATCATAAGGAGACTATGTGATTAATTCCAAATAAGAGGGGTAATTCACACATACGCAAAAGTACAAGGGGGTAAAGTAAATTTTGCTCTAATATTTATACAGAATTTAAGATCACTATTATATGAATAGCATTATTGTAATTATGAATCATAATAATATATATTTTGATTTTTAATAAATAGATATAAATGAGACATATTATTAATTTTTTATTGAGTTTTTATATACAAATTATGTGTTTTTTTTTTTTTTTATAATTTGGTATCCAACCTATAAGATTGATTAATTCGAAAGATCAATCCCACTGTCCACTTATGATGATCCCAATTAAGTTAGACAAAAATCTCATATAGACTAATATTAATGTAAACGTAATTTTTATATACAAATTATGTTTATATAGCATTACTAATTAAAAATATGTGTGTTGAAGTGTACGCAAAGATAAAAAGGAATAAAATTTTATTTGTTAAGTGGTGGCTAATATTAATAATTACACGAGTGTTCCAATGTAGGTCTCAGTTTTTTTAAAAGAGTAAAGAATTTACCACCCGGTCCCATTGCTCTAACTCACATTTTTTGAGAAAGAAGAGTGCTTTCGTGGCGGTGACGCTAATAATTGACATCTTTGGAACACAAACTAACATTTTCATTGAAAAGGAAGAAAGGGAAAATAAAATAAAAATCCTAATCTATCTATATCTATATCTATACTATATATTGTGCATGTTTAGTAAAAATTATTTACAACTTATTTCAATTTTTAATTTAATTTAAGCTATTTTGATGTGTTTGGTTTAATTTATAACTTATAACTTATAGCTTTGTGGAAGTCAGAAATCAGCTTATTCTTTGAGTGGGGTAGGGGATGCGTTAAAAATAAGTTGAAAATCAGCTTAAGCTGAAAGTTATAAGCTATAAGCTGTTTAGGTATAAGTTATAAGTACTTTCCCACAACTCTACCAGACAGGTTATTAAGCAAAAGGGGGTTTTGAACCCCAAGTCTTGTGGGAGCTCCAATATCCCAATCTAAATTTTTTGAAATTTTGATTTTTTTTAAAAAAAAAAAACTTAGCATTTATTAACTTCTCCCAACTCTCAAGTCTTACCCTCATAATAACACTTTAATGCATTAAAAACAAGTATAAAAAAATTATTTAAAATCAAACACATATGAATTCTTTGAAAAGTCCCAACACATATAATTATTATCCCTCATAATAACACTTTAATGCATTAAGAACAAGCATAAAAAAATTTCTTAAAAAGTCCAACACATATGATTATTATCAAAATATTAAACTTTAATATAATATAATAAATAAATAAATAAAGACATTTAATTCCTTGAAAAGTCTAACATATCTATCTATATCTATATACTATATATTAAGCAAAAGGAGTTTTTAACCCCAACCCTTGTGGGAGCTCCAATCTCTCAATCTAAATTTCTTAATTTTTTGATTTTAAAAAAAAAAAGCCTTAACATTTATTAATTTCTCCCAACCTCTAAATTTTACCCTCATAATAATACTTTAATGTATTAAGTACAAACATGAAAAAAATTCTTTGAAATCCAACTCATATGAATTCTTTGAAAAGTCCCAACACATATGATTATTATCCCTCATAATAACACTTTAATGCATTAAGAACAAACATAAAAAACAAAAAAATTCTTGAAAAGTCCAACACATATGATTATTATCAAAATATTAAACTTTAATATAATATAATAAAAAAAAAGAAGACATTTAATTTTTTGAAAGGTCCAACGCATATCTATACTATATATTAAACAAAAGAGGGTTTTGAACCCCAACCCTTGTGGGAGCTCCAATCTCCCAATCTAAATTTTTTGAAATTTTGATTTTTTTTTTTTTTTAAAAAAAAAAAAAACTTAGCATTTATTAACTTCTCCCAACCATCAAGTCTTACCCTCATAATAACACTTTAATGCATTAAAAACAAGTATTAAAAAATTATTTAAAATCAAACACATATGAATTCTTTGAAAAGTCCCAACACATATAATTATTATCCCTCATAATAACACTTTAATGCATTAAGAACAAGCATAAAAAAATTTCTTAAAAAGTCCAACACATATGATTATTATCAAAATATTAAACTTTAATATAATATAATAAATAAATAAAAAAAGACATTTAATTCCTTGAAAAGTCTAACACATCTATCTGTATCTATATACTATATATTAAGCAAAAGGAGTTTTTAACCCCAACCCTTGTGGGAGCTCCAATCTCTCAATCTAAATTTCCTAATTTTTTTATTTAAAAAAAAAAGCTGTAACATTTATTAATTTCTCCCAACCTCTAAATTTTACCCTCATAATAATACTTTAATGTATTAAGTACAAGCATGAAAAAAGTTCTTTGAAATCCAACTCATATGAATTCTTTGAAAAGTCCCAACACATATGATTATTATCCCTCATAATAATACTTTAATGCATTAAGAACAAACATAAAAAATAAAAAAATTCTTGAAAAGTCCAACAAATATGATTATTATCAAAATATTAAACTTTAATATAATATAATAAAAAAAAGAAAACATTTAATTCCTTGAAAAGTCCAACGCATATGATTATTATCAAAATATTAAATTTCAATATAATGTAAAAAAAGAAAAAAAAAAAGAAGACATTTAAAAATAAAAAAAATAAAAAAAGATATTTAAAAATCGCAATTCACATATATAGATAATTGTAAATATATTAAGGAAAATGGGGTTTTTAAACCCCAAGTCTTGTGGGAGCTCCAATATCTCAATCTTAATTTTTAAAATTTTTGATTTAAAAAAAAAAAACTCAGCATTTATTGATTTGGTCAAAATCTCCTGATCTGCATTTATTAACTTTTTTCAATTCACATGCCTCCATTTATTGATTTGGTCAAAATACCTTGTTAACATTTAAAATCCCCTCATACAAATAATTATAGATACAGCTCGAGCATAGTTACTGCAGTAGCCTTTTTAATTTCTCCTGTACACTATAATTTGTGATAAGATTGTTAAATTATTTTTGTAAAAAAAATTTTAAAATATAATTTATATATTAAAAAAAAATTAAAACAAACATAAATATATATAATTATCCCGTGCATAGCACGGGTGATAGGCTAGTTATAATTAAGTAAAAAAAAAATTTAACCCCTAAGACCTGTGGAAGTTTTAATATGTTAATTCTAATTTTCTAATTTTTTGTTTTTTTAAAAAAAAAATTAACCTTAGCAGTTATTAACTTATCTCAATTCACAACACTTTTTGACTTCTCTCATAATTACTGCAGTACCTTTTCCAAAACAAATAATTTGTATATTAAAAAAAATTTAAAACAAATATAAATATCTATATCTATATCTATTTATTTATTTATATCTATCTCTAACCCACAAGTTTTGTGGGAGTTCCAATATCTAAACCTTAATTTTTTAATTTTTTTGATTTTTGTTTTAAAAAAAAAAAACTTAGCACTTATTAAATTCTTCCAAATCTTTTTAACTTCTCCAATACACACACTCTTTTTAACTTTCCACATACCTATTGCAAACAAGTCTTCTTTTTGTTTTTTCTTTCTTGATTTCTCACTTCTACACTTTTAACTTCAGTGACCACGTATACAAACAATAAGTCTTTTTTTGTTTTCTCCTTCTTGACTTTTCCTTTTGTTTACTGTTTTAATATTATAGTTAGATAGCGTATAAAAATATTTGTGATTTGTCTAGCGAATAAAAAATTATAATTTGATTTTTTAATATGACTGAAGTTCTATAAATATAAACCCTCACTAAGAGAAAAATGTGATTATAATTAGTTGAATGATTCCTTTTTTTTTAATGTGATTGTAGTTAGTTTAATAGTTCTTTTTTTTTATTTATTTATTTTATTATGTGAAAAATGTGATGTGATTGTAATTTGTTCAATGACTCTTTTTTTTAATATGATTGTTGTAGTTAATTCAATGTTTTTTTTTAATGTTATTTAATCTTTTTATTTACTATTTTAATTTTATTTTTTATTTTTTAATATGATTGAAGTTAGATAAATATAAACCCTCATAAAGAGAAAAATGTGATTATATTTAATTGAATGATATCTATACTTGCTATATATTAAGCAAAAAGGGTTTTTAACCCCCAAGGCCTGTGGGAGCTTCAATATCCCAATCTGAATTTTTTAAATTTTTTATTTATAAAAAATAAAAATAATAATAAAAAAAATTCAGCATTTATTGATTTGGTTAAAATCCACTGATCAACATTTATTAACTTTTTTCAATCCACATGTCCTTCTATATGCCTGCATTTATTGATTTGGTCAAAATCCTCTGATCAGCATTTAAAATCCCCTCATACAAATAATTATAGATACAATCCGTGTATAGTTACTGTAGTACCCTTTTCAATTTCTCCCATAAACTATGGTTAGTGATAAGATTGTTAAATTATTTTTATAAAAAATCTTTAAAAACATAATTTATATATTAAAAAAAATCTAAAATAAATATAAATATCTATAATTATCCCGTGCATAGCACGTGTAATAGGCTAGTATTATATAGGGAAAATAGAGTTTCTAACTCATAAATCTTGTGAGTTTCGGTTATGCTACATGCATCAATTAGTGTACACACTGATGTACCAACTAGTGTTATGATATTATTATTGACTACATTTATTATATAAGTTACAAATATCCAAAATCATACAAATAATGCCACATCATCTATTAGTACACTAGTGTGTACATTAATTAATACATATAGCATTATTCATTTAATTATTTTGGAAATAATAATTATCCCTTAATTTATGGATTTCAAATGAAAAAATAACAAAAATATTTTATAATTTCTTCATTCTAATTTTACTCATCGATTTTCAAAAGAAAATATTAAAACTTGTCTTCCTTTTCTCTCTCTCAAAAAATTAAATAATATTTTTCATAAGAATTGTGGGTATCTATATCTTATATATTGTATTATAACATAACCAAAAAATAATAATAATATATCAGATATACAAACAGATAAAATTAATGAATATGATTTTTATTTATTCAGTTAAAATCTTTATTTTGCCTCTTAATTTTAAATTTTAAAAAATTTTAAAGTCTATCTAAGCAAATCTAATTTGAATATATCTCACACATCATACTTTAAATCAATAAAACTCACATCATAACTTACCTAAATAATAATAATTAAAAACAAATCGAAACCATAGATAAATTAAAATTAAAAATAAAATAAAAACTCACAACTCCATCTTAGATATAAAAAAAAATTTAAAAAAACACAAAAATAAAGAAGATAAGAATTTAGATACAGATCTCAAAAAGATATGACAATATCTAAATTTGAATTATGATTTAATAATATAATTATCTATTTTTTTAATGTATATCTATCAATTTTAAATCACTTAATGGGAAAAATTAATCACTTTTCAAGGCTTATTTAAAGAATAATCTGATTAGTCATCCCAACTCCTAGACTTCGCGAACACTGGTGGAGGAGTTGACGGATTAGGCGGGGCAAGGTCTAAGTTGTTCAAGGTAATATCCTGCCACTTCATAAATTTATTTGTTTTTTAATTTTATTTTTTTCCTTGTGTAATTATCTTTCTCTGTTGTTGGTTTGGTTTCGATTTTGATTTCGATTTTAGTGAGATTTATGTGTTTGTTTACAAGTTTACATGGTGAAGAAGAATTATTGGTGATAATTGTTGCAATCAAAGTATCTATACACATTCTGTGCCAAGAACTTTAATCAGAATTTGTTTTTTTCAATGAAACCATAAAATTGAAGTAAAAAAATGAGTATCGAATTTTTTATTTTTTATTGTCATTTTATTTTGTAGAAAATGTGAAAATTTATTGGGAATTCAAGATTGTACTATAACATTAGATTTTTGTATAACTAAATAAATTTAAAACTTTTAAATATCATTGTGTTTTTTTTATTTTTATCCTCTTTCTATCCTATTATATCATTACTGCTATTTGATAGTTTGTTAATTATAATTCAATTAATTGAAAATGAAAGCTTAGTATAACTTTTCATATATATTAATTAATTTGTTACCACTATATTTGTATATAATAGCATAATATATAAGGATAATCTCCAAATATAATTTTTATTTTTTTATGTGATTAAAATAGTCCATCTTAAAATAGTATATAGAAGAGTTAGATAGCTTATTTTTATCCCCAAAAAACCTAATTTATTTTTTTTTATACTTTTTAATTTGGGCAATTTATTGATAAATCCCATCTAGAGATGTTTTATCCCAATAAGTCCACAAAGAAAAATTATATCCCAATGAGTCCCATATAGTTTTCTTCCTATTCCATAAAGTCCATTTTTTTAATTTCATATTTATACGTGGACTATTATGCCCTTATATATATATATATATATATACACTGTGTTAATACGTAACACACGTTCCTGTGATTTCGTTATTCAGTTTTGGCAGTTTCTATATTTCTAATTCAAATCGATTCGTTTCTATCTTGCATGCTGGCGTTCTATCGTTCTGAGGCTTTGATGTGCTAGGGTTCGATTGTTGCTGTTCTAGTCTGGTATGGTGATTTTCAAGTGAAGAGGACGAAGTTGCAGGTGTTCGGTTCTGTCATTTTCTGCAGTATAACTGCCTTGAAGCAGTTGTTTTTGAGTTTCTGGACGACTGTAGGATTGAATGATTAAGGTTAGTATCATTTTAGTTATGAATACATGTTCACTTTTTGTTTTGATTTGTAGAATGGATCAGATGCTTTGTTCTTGGATTGATATTGATTGGATGCTCTGTTTTTTCAATTACATGCATCATACGTGCTCATTGGAGGGGAGGTCATTCAGATATATGTTGAATGTTATAATATTCCTTTCACTTTGATGTATGCATAAGGAGGCCTGTGAGCGATATAATTGAGTATATTAAACAATGTGAATGTTTACATCATGTTAGTATTACGTGAAGAATGTGGATATTTGCATTTTACTTTGATGTTTGTTTAATGAGGCTATGTCTGAGTGATATAATTGTGATTATGTGGATCAATGTGAATGTTTACATTGTGGTCATGTGGAGGGGAGGTCATCCGATTAGTGATGAATGTGGATACTCTATAATTCACAGTATGTGGAACAATATGAATGTTTACATAGTGTTAGTATTATGTGAAGGAAGTCGATGTTTGCATTTTACTTTAAGTTTTGCTTAATGAGGCTCTGTGTGAGTGATATAATTGAGAGTAAATGGATCAATATGAATGTTTACTTCGTGGTCCTGTGGAGGGGAGGTCATCAGATTAGTGATGAATGTGGATATTCTATAATTCAGAGTGTGTGGAACAATGTGAATGTTTACATCCTGTTAGTATTACATGAAGAATGTCGATGTTTGCATTTTACTTTAAGTTTTGTGTAAGAAGGCTCTGTGTGAGTGATATAATGGAAAGTATATGGATCAATGTGAATGTTTACATCATGGTCCTTTGGAGGGGAGGTCATGAGATTAGTGATGAATGTGGATCTTCTATAATTCAGAGTATATGTGTCAATGTAAATGTTTACATCGTGTTCATATCATGTGAAGAATGTGGATGTTCTCACTTTTACTTTTGATGTTTGCTTAATAAGGCTTTTGTGTGGGTGTGAATATTCACATCTTGTTTAATGTGAATTATGGATTTAACACTTGAACTGTACTTGTATGCTTCTAATTTTCGCACAATGTGAATATTCATATCGGTTTGGATTATTGTTAATTGTTGTATTGTTTTGTTTTTACAGGAGATGGATAGCTTTATGATGTTGGTGTGTACATATGGTTGCAGTACCACTATAATAAATGCTGCCCGCGCATTGTGTTATTCGCGTTTGGGATTTTATTTGTGTGAAAAATGGGGGGAGTTGTCTGCTGGTTCTATTTCATTGTTTTGTAAGTTACCTGGGATTAATAGGTGTGATTTGGAGAATGAGGAAGAATTTCAGAGCATGTTACTGCTTGCTAAATCAATGAGGGTACAACATGTAGAAGTTGTGGTTGAGTTGAAAAGTGATATTGGTCAGTCAAGTAGTTTGGGATTGGTGCGTGTGGGGGTTGAGGAAGAAGTTGATGCACTACGGAGATTTTGCCACCATAAGAAGAAGTTGATGCATTAGTATTTGATTTGTGTTTTATTTTCACTTTTTTATGGTACTAATCTGACATTTATGTTGGTTGTGTTTTGGATGAATGCATGATGTTAACATTAACACTGGTGTAATATAATCACATTATGTGAATGTTCACATTGTTGATCTTTCAAACATTTCTGTGTTGGGAATGTTCACATTGTTGTTACTGTTAACAGCATCGAAGTAGATGACATGAATGTTTACATCAATGTAACCATTCACATCATCAACTCATAAGATGTGAATATTCATGACATCGTTGTTGCCATTCGCATAATCAGAAGTTATGATGTGAATATTCACATCATCAAATTATTAGATGTCAATATTGACTTGTGTTAAGAAATATCATACGCACACCTGCCATGTTGTGTTACTTGAACACTTTAAGCAATATTCACATTCATGTAATATGGTTTAAAATAGAAGAAAGTACACGATGATTCTGTGATGTGAACATTCACATCATGTCATTTGCATTCCCGAAAAAAAAAAAAATACAATCTCAATGTGCATGACCAACGCAAAGTAGGCCTGAAAATGCATATATATATATGTTGAATGAAAAATATCTGTACAAGCAATGACATAGACTTGATTTACAATTAAGCTAGTCTGCTCCAATATGAAAAATCTATTGACACTAAATTGTCTTAAATGTGGATAACAGATTTGGGTAACAGTGATAGGTGGACAACCCCCACCTATAGGTTTTCACATTGCACTGTCTTTCTGTGGTTCAGGAAAAGGTGTACTAATGAGTCTCTTATTTGGCGCCATTCATAGCGAGCTAGGCTGGCAACAATGTCTTCACGGTATACATGCGCCCTTATGATGTAACAAACTGTAGGCCTGCAATCCACCCTGAAAATGCAAACTTGTTGTTAGATTTTGAAATTTAGGTGGGTAATGGTTGTTGAACATGTGTAGAAATCGATTTTAGGCTTACGAATTTGGTGCTTGCTGAGGACAGATGTCCACTGATATGATTGTTTTCGAAGTATTTTGGCTTGATAAGTTGGTCCATAATGGTGATGATGGTCCAATGTTGTGCACCAAAGCTGTGATGTAGTCCCTCTGCCAACAATTAAATTTCATATTAGGCACCAACCAACATAGGCATACATCCAATTTCAAATATTACATAATATTCACATGGGTGATCACATTACGTTATAATTTGTTAAAGATCAAAGGGGGGAACCAACAGCGCCAAACAACACCCAATAACACAAACAACTTGGAGATTGATGTCACAATGTGAATATTTACATTAATGTGAATGTTCACATCATCCATGTTTGCAAAATAATTTCAGAAAATGACAGCAGTTACTAGCCAATGTGAATGTTAACCTGGGTGATCACATTATGTTATAATTTGCTAAAAATCAAAGGGGGGAACCAACATCACCAAACTACACCCGATGACACAAACAACTTGGACATTGATGGCACAATGTAAATATTTACATCATAATGCATCACAGTGTCGAGTGAAGTTTGGGGGTTCTGACATTAATGTAACCATTCACATGATGTCAATGTTCATATCAGTGTCTACCCAGTAATCAACACTAATGTGAATGTTCACATCATCCATGTTTGCAAAATAAATACCGAAAAGCGACCATGACTACAAGGCAATGTAAATATTCACATGGGTGATCACATTACGTTATAATTTGCTAAAGATCAAAGGGGGGAACCAAAAGCGCCAAACAACACCCAATAACACAAACAACTTGGAGATTGATGTCACAATGTGTATATTTACATTAATGTGAATGTTCACATCATCCATGTTTGTAAAATAATTTCAGAAAATGACAACAGTTACTAGCCAATGTGAATGTTAACCTGGGTGATCACATTATGTTATAATTTGCTAAAAATCAAAGGGGAGAACCAACAGCACTAAACTACACCCAATGACACAAACAACTTGGACATTGATGGTGTAATATGAATACTTACATCATAATGCATCACAGTGTTAAGTGAAGTTTGGGGGTTCTGACATTAATGTGACCATTCACATGATGTCAATGTCCATATCAGTGTGTACCCAGTAATCAACACTAATGTCAATGTTCACATCATCCATGTTTGCAAAATAAATACCGAAAATGACAACAGTTACAAGGCAATGTAATATTCACATGGGTGATCACATTACGTTATAATTTGCTAAAGATCAAAGGGGGGAACCAACAGTGCCAAACAACACCCAATAACATAAACAACTTGGAGATTGATGTCACAATGTGAATGTTCACATCATCCATGTTTGCAAAATAATTTCAGAAAATGACAACAGTTACTAGCCAATGTGAATGTTAACCTGGGTGATCACATTATGTTATAATTTGCTAAAAATCAAAGGAGAACCAACGACGCAAACTACACCCAATGACACAAACAACTTGGACATTGATGGCGCAATGTGAATATTTACATCATAATGCATCACAGTGTTGAGTGAAGTTTGGGGGTTCTGACATTAATGTAACCATTCACATGATGTCAATGTCCATATCAGTGTCTACTATTGTAAGTTTACCCAGTAAGGAACACTAATGTGCAAGTTCACATCATCCATGTGTGCCAAATAAATTCTGAAAACTACAATAGTTACAGGGCAATGTGAGTGTTTACATAGTTGATCACATTATTTTATAATTTGCTAAAAATCAAAGGGGGGAACCAACAGCACCAGACTACACCCAATGACACAAACAAGTCCAACATTGATGTCACAATGTGAATGTTTACATTACATTCCATCACATTGTTGACTGAAGTTTGGGGATTCTGTGGACATCAACAATGAACAATATCAACATTGACAGTAATGTGAACATTCACATCGTTATACACTGATGTGAATGTTCACATCATTATACACTGCTGTGAATATTCACAACAGTGTATACTACTGTAAGTTTACCCAGTAATCAATGCTTATGTAAATGTTGACATCATCTATTTTTACAAAATCGATTCCGAAAACATCTATGTTTACGAATTCAAATCCGGAAAACCAGAAAGGTGGATGTATACATCGGTGATGACATTATGATTGAAAAGCAGAAGGTGGAATGGTAGTACTTACTTTTGTTCGTCATTGTTGGTGGGTATGGATCACACTCAGTGGATGAAATAAACTCAGTGGGACGACAGGAATTCCGAACGACGAAGCACGCTCCTTCCGATGTGAACCTTCGCAGTGGTAAGATGAAGAGGAATCAGGGGTCGATGGTCGATTTATGACGGCGAGGGCGTTGGTGAGAGATGTGAATCTAGGGTTTTTGGAGGCGATGTGAGTATCGTTTCGTGGATTGAGTTCTTGTTTTGGGAATTTTGTGGATTGAATAGTTGGAATAGGAATGGGTTTTGAAGAATCGGTTACACGCGGGAGAGACGGAGAGGGTTGTTTCGTCTTTTTACAATTAATGGACCTAATGGAATATTCAGAAATAGTTTGGGTTTTATGGAACTAAACAGTTATAAATGGGACTTATCAAAAAAAGAGCCCTTTTAATTTTTTAAATTGAAACATTAGTTATTTATGTCCACAAAACAAAATTGATAAATACATATCCAAAAGCTACATATTTTTTTTCTTTTTCTTTTATTTTTTCCTTTTTTTCAATAGGTAGGATATTTACAAATGAAAAATATCTGACAACTCAAAAAATTTTCATAATTCAACTTATAATGATGTGGTCATAAGTGTCAATTTTTATACAAATATAAGAAGAGAATTAATTAAATTATACATTTCAAATAACCACATACTCAAATTTTCATTATTTCAGGATGTTACTTCATTATAATTTCAATTAAGAGAATCTTCACCCCTTAATTTTTTTTATTGAATTATAATTTGATAAAAATTTAAAAAGATGAAGCATTGAAAATTTTTTTTTTTTTTCAATCAAAATTGATGAAAAGAAAAAAAAAATGGGATAAGAATGAAAGCTATTTTAAAAATTGATAAAAATTTAATGAAAAAGTTAAAGTAACTTATATCAAATTAGATTTAAAAAATAAAAGAAAATGATGAAAGGTTGGAAATTTCTAAAACTTTCTTATTCTTAAATATTAGAAATCCTTGTGCGTATTATATTTATATTGTATCTTTAATTATAAAATTAAAATCAAAAGAAATGTAACTTAAATTATTGGATTAATAACATAAATATTATATCAATTATTGTTAAATACCACTTCCCTCACATTTAGTAATAAAATTGTATATTTGTCTTAATTATAACTTTTAAATTTGTATATTTTCATGACAAGAAAAAGTATATCATAACTTATGTAACCTCATTTAATTAAGTTTAACTTTTTTATTTTATTTTATAATTACAAATTATCAAAATTGTAAGGCTAACGCTAATATCAACCTGTAGAGTTGTTAATGTTGATTGATATGTAAAAAATGAATTAAAGGTCAGTGTTGTGCCTTTAGCACAGCAATGACTATTGTGTCTTAATTTGAGATGTAATATGGGTTTATTTTTATGATCAAAATCGTTCACTTTTGTAGGGTTTGTTGAGTACTTCGTGCCTATCAAAAATCATATTAATCGGATATCAATAACTATATGATCAAATTGTATATTTTTTATGCCATTTCTCAAAAGAAAAACTTATTGTTTATTTTTTTGATTATCGATCATATAGCTATTGATATCCGATTAATATGAATTTTGGTAGGCGTGAAGTACTCAACAAACTCTACAAAATGAACGGTTTGGATTACAAAAATAAACTTATAATACACCTCAAATTGAAGCACAACAGTCACTGCTGTGCTAAAGGCACAACAGTGACTCTTAATCCGTAAAAAATATATTAGTGAATTATAATTTACTCATTTTTTTTAATTGACATGTACAATCCGAGTGAAGAGCCAATAAAATATAAGATAATCATATCCCATAAGCTTGAAGAGAATTGTTTTTGTTCACCACAAACATGCCATCAATTTATTTTGTGACCGACATAACAGACAAAGATATTGGAAAACTCATAGTTAAATTATATATTTATAATTAATTTTATTACATAAATCCCACATACTACAATAATTGGATCAAATCTACCATTTATTTGCTTCCCAGTGCGCATGATATGATCAAATCCCACATACTACAATAATTGGATCAAATCTACCATTTATTTGCTTCCCAGTGCGCATGATATGATACAATGAGATATTATAAAAGTTCATAAACAAAATTATTAAATTGTAACACAAATAATATAGATAAGCTTTACTTTGTTGATGATAAGAACTCAAAAGGAAAGGTGATGGAAATCACCATATGTTTGTGATCTACAAAAGAATATAACCATCGATTCTGGACCTGTGATTGGTCTCCGATATTCAAATTATTAGAGATAAGTGTATCCAAGTGTACTGTGTATCCAAGTGTTTTCCACGTAGGCCTATTAAAATCGAAAAATGCTGGATATCCCAAATGAGTTATTAAATTTTTTACCAAACTTTTCACGAGTGTGAGATTCACACGCGTGTAATTTGTGTAGATTATATAACTATGTAAGAAATTTGTGTAATTTGAGATCTTTAGTATAACTCATTAAAATTATACCATGTCGGCTGAGGTAGAGCCCTATCCAAATAAATTCACTTGACCCTCGAATTTCAATTGGAACGTTGTTGTCAATCATTATGTGCGTATTATGGAACTCATTTTAATAATTTAAATAATTTATTTTATAAATTGGTTAAGATTATTTATATAAAAAAATCATATTAATTAATTAATTATAATCACACAATCAAATCATACAAATTTTTAAAATAATAGATAGTTTACTCTAAAAAATTATATTTAGGATTGTTTTTGGTATAGTTTATAAGCTAATTTTTTTATTTATTACAAAAGATGTGTAAAAAAATAGAAAGATAACGTGATAAAAATAAACCAATAAATCAATAAACAACTGATTTATGGTGTCGCAAAACGAAGATCATTAATTTTTTTTTTTCTTTGAAGATAAATATGATCACGTTGACTTTTTTACACTTTAAAAAAAAAAAAACTTCTTTAGACAAAATATCAAATTATCAAAAGGGATTCTTGAGTGATTATTTGATGGTTTTAAAGTATTGTTTCATATTATTTATTAATTATTTCTTAAAAAATTAATAAAAGGTATTAAATCTTACTATTTTAACCAATAAATATAAGTTAGGGGTACTACATGGATTTGTTCCAAGAATATCAAATAATTTTTTGTTTTTAGTGGTCAACCACCCAATCATCCACCGATTGACCACCCAATGTTCTTTTGCTCTTTTGTTGTCCGTTGATTTTTTTCTTAAATTATTTATATAGAAAAGAAAATGAATATTTTATAAATTAAATTTTAGAATAGAGAGCCTTATGAAGTGTGTACATAAAAATAAAAAATAAAAATACCAGATAAAATACAAAAGTAGATTTTTTGTTATAATTTGACTCAAAATTTGTTGAGTCTGATGCAGATACTTTTAAGACCCTAGGAGAACGTTTGGTACAATGGAATGGACTGAAATTAAAGGCCTATTCTAGTTTTACATTCCATTTTCTTTATTTGATATGCCTTATCTAAGTAGGAAATTCCAATAAAATGTGGAAATGGTAATTTTATTCCATCATAGAATCATCATAAAACATTATCATTTAGTTACTACCACCATTCCTTTCTACTATCACCTATTCCACCATCTAACTGCCATTACCACATTTACTACCACCACAAACGCCACCACTACCACCTTATTGCCACCACCACCCTATTGCCATCACTACACCACCACAAGCACTACATTATCACCACAACCATTACTACCACAACTATAATCACTGCCACTACAACCACCACATCACCACCACCACCACCACCACCACCATTGCCACAACTACTATCATAACCTCCACAACCACCATACTATCACAACTCTACTATCGTTGTTGCTACTATCGCCACAACTATTAATACCACATTCACAATCATAAAACTACTACTATCATCATCGTTAAAACCATTACCTCCTTATT
Organism: Camellia lanceoleosa; assembly: GCA_025200525.1. Lineage (NCBI taxonomy): Eukaryota > Viridiplantae > Streptophyta > Magnoliopsida > Ericales > Theaceae > Camellia > Camellia lanceoleosa. The sequence continues at coordinate 416,719 of JANUSC010000120.1, read as the reverse complement.
ATCACCGCTTTTATCACCACCATTGTCACAACCACTACCATATCACCAGTACTACTACCTTCACCAAAATTACACCACCACCACCAACGCCACAATGATCCACCACCACCACCATTTTACTGTCATTGCTATTACTACTACAATTACTACTACAGTCTATATTTATTTGAACTTGTTAGTTACTAGCTTAAAAAAATAAATAAAAAATAAAATAAAATAACCCAGGGGTGGGTGGCCTTGTGGTAAGAACATGGGGATTAAGCCCCCAGGTCATGAGTTTAAATCCCCCCTGAGCCAATCTCCTGGACGTAACACAGTTGGTTAGGAGGTTGGACCTCAAGTTGTCTAACCAGCACTTGGTGTTGGTTCAATGCTCCCCTGCTGTGCGAGTCCTGACTTAAGCGGAGCTTGTTTTGGGAGGTCGGGGCAAGTTCCCAGGTTATAGTCTCCTTGCTTGGAACGGCTAACAGGACACATTGGTGATCTCTACAAAAGAGCACTGGCTTGGACCTGCGGGAGAGTAGGGAGGATTTTCCTGTAACAAAAAAAATAAAAAAATAAAAAATTATTTCATTCTCTTAGTTTAATAAATATAACCAAATATGAAAATGAGAATTATCATGTTATTCTTATATTGACAACCAAATAACAGAATGAAAAAGAGCATTTCAATCCATTCAACTTTTTATTTTATTTTGACTCTTATTTTATTTCCATTTTATATCATTCTATCATATCAAACAGGTTCTAAAAGAGTTTGGATAAATGATAAATGAGTGAGATAATTACAAAATAATTACATTACAGATGAGAATCATTGTTTGGGCAACCTTGACCAAAAATAAAATAAAATTAAATAAATAAATAAATTATAACAAACACAGAAATAGACTTATTTTTCCACACGACATTTCAAATGAATTATTTTTCCACTTTGTATTGATATGTATTTTTCCACTTTGCATTGATATGTAATTTTCCAAAGACTTTGAATTGACATTGACCAATGGGATTGAGTCATAGGAAAAATTATTGATCGGCACGGAACTTCATATAATTACGTTTCCCATCAATTATAATTTACTATATCTTTTTATATTTTTTTATCTAGCAATATAGATTTATAGATTTTATTCCTTTCATCAATCATAATATTATATGAATATTATGGGTATATTTGATTAAACGGACTGAATAAGAGGAGATTAGATTTTATCGGACTTAAATCCTAGGACAGTGAATCTCTCAGACTATTCAGTTGGAGTAAATATGTATCTTATGTTTGTTTTCCCATAAGATTAGATGTCTGGAAAAAATTATTTTTAGTAAATTTATTGTTTGGTCGGATGGACTAGATATGATAAATGCGCAAAAGATTATTTCACCATTTTTTCAATTGTTTACTAAGGGCTATTTTGGGAAGGTGATAAAAATCAACTTTTTTGCTTTTAACTAAGATTTTTTAGAGTGACTTGAGAAGTTGGTAAAAAGTTACTTTTTTTTTATTAATATTTATTTATGGTGTCACATCACACTACAATGACTAAAATACCCTCACCCAACTAAAAAAATTACATTTTACTCAAGCCCACAAAATGTAAACATTGAGGGTAATTCCGTAATTTTTCAACCTGCTTTTTTGCCTTCCCAAATGAGCCACAAAACGCAGCTTCGGAATTTGCTCCAAAACGCAACCCTGCGTTTTTCTTGCTTTCCAAAATGAGCCTAAGTAATAACAATATTAAACATATCTTTAATATTTTAATTATTTTTAGCTAGATTAGATAAAAATTTATTTTATTTTATTTTTGGCACAATTAAATAAATTTATTTTTAAATTAAATAAATAAAATATCAATAACAATATTTGTTTTTTTAATTAAAATTTTAAATAAATTTATCTTTAAAAATAATAATAATTAAATAATAAAATTAAATAAAACATCAATTAAAATTTTAAAAAAGGAAATTAAATAAAATATAAACAAAATTTTAAAATAAAACATCAATAAGATATCTATAAAAAATTATTTTAAAAATTAAATAAATAAAACATCAATAAAAAGTTAAATAAAATTATTTTATTTTTAAATTGAGACATTTAAATTTTATTGAATTTTACTAAATATAATATATAATTAAATAGTAGAGGGTCAAAATGATCATTTCACCACATAATCCCAACAGTCCAATGAAAATTGTCTCACACCCCCCGGATTGTATAATCCCACATATGGGAAATAAGGAGTCCAGTCGGACTCCATGTTTGACGAACTAAAAAAATAAATAAACGTCGGATAAAAAGCGTCCTCCGGATTACAATCCCAACAGTAAATAATTCCCCCTAATTCCCCAATCAAACACACCCTATGGGTTCGTTTAGGAAGTGAATTGACTTTTTAGTTATTTTAGCCTAAGGTTAAAAAATATCATTTAGAAAGGGTTTTTTGACTTTTTTTAATTTTTTATAAAAGAAAAAATATAATGATTATAGATTGAATGTGATATTTTATCTTATTAAATTAAAAAAATCTATTTTATCTTATTAAATTAAAAAATCTTTTTTATCATTTTATAATTAAAATAACTCAAAACTCAACCTAAACCTTTTGTGTCCGGATCCTCTAGAGTGATCCTCTGAAGTGATCCTCTGGAGTGGTCCCTTAGGATGCAACAGGTGTTCCATTAATGTATCCAACGGCTGAGATGATCTCTCGCTAAAACGGCGTCGTTTTGGTGAGCCAGACCAAAAAAAAAAAAAAAATTGTAGAGCTGCAGATCGAGAGAGAGGAGGAAGAAGAAGAAAATGGATTTGAGAGAAACCGGAAGAAAACGGATTTGAGGAAGAAGAAAACTCTGGGTTTGAGAGAAAATGGGTGGATTTGCAGAGAAAATGGGTTTGAGAGATGAAGAAGAAAATGAAAGTTCATCCATGGCGATGAACTTCTTGAGAGACCAAACCCATTAACCCAACACAGCAAAAAAACTTTTCTTTCTTCCTCAAATCCATTTTCTTCTTCTTCCTCCTCCCTCTCGACTCGATCTGCAACTCTATAATATTTTTTTTTTTTTTGGGGTCTGGCTCACAGAAGAAAATGGAAGTTCATCCATGGTGATAAACTTCTTGAGTGACCAAACCAAACCCGTTAACCCAACACAGCAAAAAAAACTTTTCTTTCTTCCTCAAATCCATTTTCTTCTTCTTCCTCCTCCTTCTCAACTCGATTTGCAACTCTACAATTTTTATTTTTATTTTTTTTTTGGGTCTGGCTCACAGAAGAAAATGGAAGTTCATCCATGGTGATGAACTTCTTGAGCAACCAAACCAAACCCATTAACCCAACACAGCAAAAAAAACTTTCTTTCTTCCTCAAATCCATTTTCTTCTTCCTCCTCCTTTCAAATCCATTTTCTTCTTCTTCCTCCTCCCTCTCGACTCGATCTGCAACTCTGCAAATGTCTTTTTTTTTGGGTCTGGTTCACCAAAATGATACCGTTTTGGTGAAAAATCATCTCAACCATTAAATACATTAATTTGACACGTGTTACACCTTAGGAAACCACTCTAAAAGATCACATCAGATGATCACTCTAGTGGATCCGGATGCAAACTTTCTTCCCAAACCAAGCGTATGTAACGATTTGACATACGGGGCGCCAGTTTGCAATCAGTGAGAACACATAAATGTTGAAGGTTCTAGCTTTCTAGGCCGGCACACAAATCAAAACGGTCCACAGTCAGTCAGTGCGTGCGTGGAGAGACTCCAAACATATTACGATAAGAGAGTTTTGTTATATCTCCATTTCATCTTTTAATTATATCTTTAAGAATATGATAATGAAGTAAAATTTTATATAATTGAATACATAATAAATTTAAAATTGATATTTATTATTTTATATTATTAAATTGAAATTATAAAAAATTTATTAAAAAAAATTAAGATCTCAAAATTTAAGACTCAGAATTTATTTAGAAATGAGTATTTATAATAAAAATTAAATTAATAAAATATAAAATTTATACACAAAGTAAATCTGAACCATTAATATAAAATTTTAATAATTTTTAATTTTTTATATCTGAATATATAAAATTTTTAAATTTTATTGAAGTCTCAAATATTTTTTTTAGATAACCCCATTTTCCTCTGAAGTCGGTCCATGGACTACTCCCCAACCCCACACCAATTTTGTCTAACACGCGTCGGCTGCGTGGGCACCACAGTTGTTGCGTTGCGTGCACCAAGGTGGAGCTGAAAGAAAGGATTAAAATATTATGATGGCAAATAATTTATTAAGGATGTGTTTGGTAACGTATACGTTTTCAATTTATATTTATAAAAATTTTATAAATTGATTTTTGTTTATTTTTAAAAAAACATAAACTATAAACGCGTTTGGTAATTGATAAAATGTTTTAAAAATTTTAAAAATATAAAAAAGAATGAGAAATAACAAGTGGTGGTGGAAAGTGGGTGGTGGAGTTCTTGTAGGTGGTGGGTGGTGGTGGGTGGTGGGTGGGTGTGATGGCAGTGGTGAGTGGTAGCGAGTGGGTGGTGGTAGTGGTGGTGGTGGTGGTGGTGGCGGGTGGTAATGGCGTGTGGGTGGTAGTGGCGGGTGGTGGTGGGTGGTGGTGGTGGTGTGTGGTGGTGGTGGTGGGTGATGGTGGTGGTGGTGGTGGCAGTGGTGGTGGCGGTAAGTGGTGGTGGGTGGCGGTGGGTGGTGGTGGTGGTGGCGGTGGGTGGCGGTGGTGGTGGTAGTGGTGGCTAGTGGTGGCGTGGTGGTGGTGGTAAGTGGTGGTGGCAAATGGGTGGTAAGTGGTGGTGGCGGGCGGTGAATGGTAGTGGCGGGTGGTGGGTGGTGACGGGTGGGTGGTGGTGGTGGTGGTGGTGGTAGTGGCGGTGGCGAGTGGGTGATGGTGGTGGTGGTGGTGAGTGGTGGTGGCCGGTGGTGGTGAGTGGTGATGGTAGGTGGTGGTGGGGGTGGTGGGTGGTGGTGGCGGAAGATGGTGGTGGAAAATAGTGGCGGATGGTGGCAAGTGTTGGGTGGTAAAAAAAAAAAAAAACTCAAAACTCAAAACGGAAACACATTTTCTGTGTTTTCATTTTTTAGCCAAATTTATAAACTGAAACTACTAATTTATAAATTAAAAATTTTACCAAACAAGTTTTCATTTGAGTTTTTTAAATTTTTATACATATAAACAGAAAACTAAAAATGTAAATGTTACCAAACGACACCTAAATGTTTTATCAATTTTTTTTTATGTACGTGGTATATGCATGTGAATTTTTGTAAGTCTTACACACAAGAAATTTGATAAAATATTTAGTAGATTATTCAAGTTTCATAGCATTTTTCAAAAGAAACCCCCACACAAAACTTTAAAAATTTAGGTAATGTTTGAAATATTAAATTTTTTACCAAACAAATGATTAAATGTCCCACATGTGGGGTCTGTAATTTTATGAAATTTTCAAAAGGTGATGAGAGAAACTGTAATGAACATAAATTTCAAGAAGTATCAATATAATTTACCTTTTTTAAAAAAATTATTAAATTTTTTATTAAATATTTCACGTAGAACTTACACAGGATTTATACGATATAGATCTCATATTTATGTGAAATTTAAAAATAATAATAATAATAATAATAATAATTTTTATTTTTTTATTTTTAACCTTTTTCCTTGTCAAAATCCGTAGGTATCGTTAGAAGACCGTTGCTTTGGTTAAAAATGCGCCGTTACCCCAACGCAGTGGAAAAGTAAGCGAAAAATTATTTTAAAAAATATATATAAAAAAAGGGATTGCGAAATACCAAAATTAACCCTGTCGGATAGAAGATTGTCTGTCCTCAGGTCACTTTCTTTCATCATTTACCATTATTATGGTTTTAAGACTCCCCATTTATTTCTTGGTGTAACCATCAATCATATTGAAGATGAAAATGGCCATTTTTCTATTTAATAATGAGAGTGAGTGTGGCTAAGGCTAACGTGTCAAATGAATGAGAGGGAAGAATCTCAACATCTTTCTACTTTTCTTGGTTGACTAATAACTCGCCGACGCCTTAGTGGAAAATGTTTGGATCTCCAATAAAAGAGGATTTTCGTGATCTTTATTGGTGTATTTGAATTGTTTTTTAGAATTGTATTCAAAAGAGATATGAATGGTTTAAGTTATTTTAAAAATTATAGGAGTTATATTTTATAAGGGTTTTTATTATTACTAATCAAAAGTTTAAATTGATGAAACAGTAGCAGCTCTTTAAATGGTACACTAATTTTATGAATAAATTAACAAATCTAACTAATCTTTCTGTCTCAAAATAATAGTTCATTTTGGAGAATCTAATATTTTTTTGTAATACAATTATTACACTTTAACAATATTAATTTTCTAAAATCATCCTTTGATAGTATATTTTTTTGAAAATATCAATTGTTATAATTGTATTTTTTGTGTTATTAATGAATTTAAAAGAAGGGAAAAAATTCATATTATTTTAGTCTTTGATTTTTGAAAAGATGCTAATATTTTGAGACAATAAAAAATGGAATAAGGGACTACTATTTTGAGATGAAAGGAGTATCTAAAATGTTGGGGGAAAAAAAACAAAACCGTAATATTCTTATATGAGAGGATAGGAATGTTCGCGAATCAATTTTTAACGGTTTGATTTGCGGTTTGGACCTACTAGCATGTTTACAGTTTTGGAAAAATTGAACCTAAAATTGTCCCCAGTGCGGATTGCGATTTGTACAATAAGATTCGTAGATATGCAGACAATTTGTGAATTAGACTTTTTGTTTAAAAATTTATTTTTGAGGTTGTTTTTTCCCATTTTTAAAATATTCTTGGGCATTTTTCTTATATTTTTTTAATATTATTTTTTATCATAAAATCATATATTTCTTATTGTGAAATCATTATTATTTTTCAAATGATTTATCACAAATAGATTACAGCCTATTTACCCAATTTACTTTCAGAAAGAAACAAACCATAAACACAAGTTAAGATCAGTCAATTGACTCATATTTACTTTGCAAAAAATATATAAGCTAAACAAAACCAATTGTTGTTTTAATAAAAATAGAACAAATACCTATTCTAAAAAATTGATTTTAGGGTTTGATGAACTCGCTAATTAGTGAAAAACAAGAAGTATAACCATGAATAAGCCTTTTTATTGATTTTACTACAAGTTGCCAGTATTTGTTGGATTTTTACACTTGCAATACAAAATAAGTTGCAAAATATTTGTTTACTTGCAATAAGTTGCAAAATATTTGTTTACTTGCAAGTGAGTGAGAGAAAAGAACATTAGGGTTACCTATTTACAAAACTTACAAGAAAATATGATGATTCAGATTTTTAAAATGTATATATATATATACAGATGCGGGCGGATGAGTGTGGGTGCGGGTACCAATCGCAACCCGCACGCAACTCGCAAAATAAAAAAATCATAACCCGCATCTGACCCTAATAATTATGTGAAACTGTCCAAATAGGTGCGGGCGATTTGCATTGGGTGATTTTCACAGGTCAAATATGTCACGACCCGCTCCCCGTACCCAAGGGTTAAGTATCGTGATGGCCAGTAACTGAAATTACCTACGGCCAATTCTTAAACAAATCAATAAACGCAGGCAGAAGAAATATTTAAATAAGGATACTAAAATAATCATCGGAGCTTCTATTTTTATTACGAAATTAACTGACCAAAAAGGTCGATATTTACATATATAAAATATCATAAAAGTGTTGTGTGTGTGTCTATTTCGCAGCCCCGCATCTAAGACTTTCCAAAAGTTATCTCCTGAAAATTGGTAAACAAGTATAAGCACATGGCAAAGTGAGAAATATTATACTAAGAGTAAAAGGGACACGAAATAACCATGGATAGTTAGTCAGGCCAAAACATTTACATAAACAAATCATTTGAGTAGCAGAAATCATTTAAGTAGCAAAAACTGAAATACAGATATTATATAAATATATAACCATAACCACAAGATGCAACGAGCGAGCAGAGGTCAAGTGACAATGTAACGAGATACGGATTCAAGATGTGGCTCGTACGGATTCTAGAGGTGGCTTCTACAATAGTGTAACATTTAGCTCTGCACAATACTTTGGTCCGCACAGAACAGAAGTCAATGGATCCATTACAAACAAAGGACCACAAAGTGGTCAAACAGAGGCCAATGGTTATTTAAGTCCCTAAGGCATGAGACTCCTGTGGTGGTACTTACAAAATATGATTGTATATAAGGTCATAACCAAATATTCTTTAAAATATAAACAAACATATCCATGAGTTTACTTTTAAGCAAATAGGGTTCAGAAATTAAACCACGTAACTGAAACTTTTATAAAACATAATTTTTATTAATATACTAATAAAACATATTTATATAAAATAGATTTTGGTAAGTCAAAACATACGTAAAATACATTTTGGTGACTCAAGGTATAATATAATTCATCTTAACTTTAATACCTCACCCTTTCTTTCAACTATTAAAAACCCTTTCACCATCCACTACTCTTTCCTTCCTTTCCTCTCTTTCTTTTCTTCTCTTCCCTTTTCCTTTCTTTTTTCTTTTCTCTCCTCCTTTTTTTTTCTCCAGGTCGATTAAATAGGGAGGTGAGGCCATACGCGACACAACACGTGGCGAAGCGTCGCTTTCACAAAGATTTAATTAATAATTATATAGATTCATTCTTATTTTTAATAGATATTTAAGATAATTATCTTTTGACCCAACTTTTTAATATAATTATATAAATAATTTAATTCTTAATTAAATTACACTTTATCATGTACTAATAGAAAATTAATTATTTATTTTAATACCACACAAATTATTATTATTATTTATATTATCTATATTATTATTATTTATATTTTGACTCCTAAATTTTTAATAATTTTATTATTTTACAAAATTACACATAATAATATATAATAAATTATATATTTTTCAAACTGAGATTAAATAATATTAGTATAAATTCTACAGAATAATTAAAAATCTGAGTTGTTACAAAATAACTTTATGCCTATCCCTATCAACGGAATGCCACTTTTTTTATTTTTATTTTTTATTTTTTTTTATGAATTTCATGCCCTATGAAAATTTTGTATCTTTGTTTGGTAATTTATATATTTACAAATTGAGAAATTATTTAATATTTTTGGAATATCACGTGTTTATACTCCTTAATCAATCATCATTTAATAAATACTTTTATATTCTCTAATCACTCAACACAATTCCTTATCTATCTATCTTCTTTATCAATTATAATATTATAAAATATCACGTATTTGTATTACAGAATTACTGAATAATTATCCGCACAAATTGAAGAATTGATAAACAAATGTTAAATATTCTTTATTAGTAAAATGGAAGATCATGTATTCGCTTTTCATTCTTATCAGTAATCAAGTATTAAAATAGTTTCTGTAGCAATTCTTATCTCTTATTTATGATACAAGCGCGTGAACAATAAACATATAATCTTGTTATCCCCTAAAGATAAGGATGAGCAATAAAATTGATGAAAAATAATCACGTTCTTTATATATATATATACTCACATATTATCCGTGACATGTATGGATATAAATAAATAATTAAAAAATAATTTTTAAATTAAAATAATATATAATCTATTTAAAATATATAGTAAAATAATTTATAATTAATGAAATTTTATTTATTTTTATCATAGTTACACATAAGAGAAAAATTTTATTATGATGTCATTAATTATGTGTTCTAAATTTTTAATAAAAAAAAATTGCATGTCATAATTTAATTGGTAAAAATTAAATAATAAATTATAAAAATTATATTTATGATAAAATATAAATACATTTTACTTTATAAATTTCACAATTTTAATTTACCATATGATAGTAGTAAATTACATTTATTAATATAGTAATTTTTTTCTTATTTTGTAAAGTTTAAAAATTTGTCTTATCAAAATTATAAATTGTCGTATGTCATAACTTTTCATGGTGTTACCCACACCAATTACTATATCAATTAGTGTATCAATACATGTTGTAAAATTATAACTTCAAAATTATGGATCATACCCATTATACAAACTACAAAGATTCAAAATCGATAAAATTAAAGTAATGCTAAAGACCCCAAATGTTTTACCAAATGTCTCATATGGGTGTAATGTGAGACATTTGATAAAATATTTGGAGTCCCTAACATTTTTTATAAAATTATTTTGCATCATCTGTTAGTACACATTAGTGTATCAATTTGTGCATATAACTTTATTCCATAACTTCTACTTGAAAATATATTAAAATTGACTTGTAGTATTGGACTAAATATTAAAAGTGACCTAAAAATTACTTGACCCAATATTTATATGAATATGACCTTCACCTAATTATTAAAAATTGTTTTTATCAGTTAGTGATGGATATAAGCTAGTTTGAGACTGTTAATATTAGATTAAATATTAACAATTAGTCTAAAAAATATAGTTGGAGTCTATTTTATTTTTTTTCCAACAATTATTGGTTTAAGTCTATAATACATCATATTTTAATAACTCGATATCATTATAAAAATAATCTTAATACTTACGGTGGTTTTTATCAATCAATAAAAAAATTATAACATAAAATTTTTACTTTAAAACTTTAAGACTTACATACTTTCTTTGACTCTATAACTAATTTTTGAGATAACAATTAAAATAAATTTTAATCGTTATTATATGAAAAAACATGTGTGATAAGAGTTTGTAATACACAATTTTAAAAGTAATATTAATTCAAAATTTTAAATATGGAAAATATATACTCAACTTTATATTATGTTTGATTCATGGATTTAGGTAGGAATTTAGAAAGTGAAAGGAAAAATATAGGTAAAATGTAAATGAAATATAACTATATTTTACCTAATTTCACATATCTTTTCATTTTTCCATTCAAAATTTCTACTCAAAATCATGAACAAAACAAATCATTAATATTTGAAAGGAGTTTTGGATCCTTTATTGTATTGATATATGTTATTTTTAAATAAAATAAAAAAAAACTATATTTTATTTGGTGAGAGAAGTAAGTTTTTAAAATAGATCATCAATCACATTATAAGAGAATAAAAGTTAGTCAATAAAAGATTTTCTAATTCTTTAAAAAATTAAACATTATGAGAAAAATTTATGAAAAATATTAATTGATTCCTATATTTTAGTGGTACAAAATCTAAATTTTAAAACTAATCCTTTTTAAATTTTATAATTTAAAATTTTAACTAGATTAATTAACTTTTTTTTGAAATTTGTAAATCAAGGCATAATAATTTTTTGTTTTTTAAATAATTCAATAAAAGTTAAAACATTTTCTTTTTAAATTTTAAAACTGATTAGTTAACTTTCATTTCAAATTTCTAAATTTAAATTTATAAATAGATTAATTAACTTTCCTTTTGAAATATATAAATCAAGACATAATAATTTTTTTTTAATGATTTTAATAAAATTTAACCAATAGAATATTTTTTAATTATTTAAAAAATAAGAATTCTACAAAGAATGAGGATTTTAAGTTTTACAATGTTCTTTTCATTAGAAATTCTATTTTTTTTAATATATAATATAGATTTTTTGTGCTTCAAAAATATTTATTAACAAAAACTCTTTAAAGTACGTTGGAAATGCATTTTTGTTAAGTGGTGAATATATATATATATAGGGAAAAAAATAAAAATAGAGTAGGAAAATTATCACATGCAAAGACATCAAATTTAACAAATTCCAACAATATATATTTAATTGTCATTTAAGTAGTAGGCTTTTTTAATTGACTTTTTAACTATTTTAATTAAATTTAACCAAAATGGCCATTGTCCAAGGAAACCTTCACAGTACAACTTCATCACCCTATGGCAGTAGTTCCACAACCAAAAAAAAAAAAGGACAATGAAACAATATTAAAATAAAAGTTTTAAAATTAATTTAGCCGAGAAATATTAAAACAAATAATTTTAGCCGGTGTTGTACCGTCTTTTTTTTTTTTCTCCTCTCTTTCTCAGTATATGTTTCTGATTAGTTTAGCAATACGTATTATGCAATAAATATTATGAAAAACTTTATGAAACTAATCAAATAGTGATTGCATAATATTTTAAAACACCACAAACTAATCTAAATGTAGAAAGGTTTCATAAAAGTTTTTCATGAAATTTCTTTTATGATATCGAACATTATTATATCATAAACCCTCAATTTAAATAGACATGAGAGCATATTGCAATTTCTCTAGTACCACAATAATAAATAAATAGGTTATGTTTATAAACCCCTTCAAATTATTAATTTTTCCTGGTCCCCTTACATTTATTCGTTAACAAATTAATAATATATCTCTCTCTCGCTATATATGTAAAGAATAAATTCTCTGGTTGGCATGTTTTCTCTGGGCGGTTGGGGGTTCCTGGTACCAATGGGTCACTAGGCCCACTATCATGTGCCATTCTTAATGAACAAAATTTTAAAGATATCATACAAATTAAAGAATGTATATCTTATAAATTATATGTCAATTTGTCAAATAATAATCTGATTTAGAGAGAGAATTTACTAGTGTCAGTTTTAAATATCTCTGCAACTGGAAACATTTCATTCAAATCTTAAATTATTAAGTGCCGTCAATTATTTGAGATGTGGGTTGGATTTTTGATTTTTTAATTATTTTAGTCTGAGACTAAAAAGTTCCATTTAAGATAGGTTTTTTAATTTTTGTAAGAGAAAAAATAAAATAATTATGATTTGGATGTGACGTTTTATCTTATTGAGTTAAAAAACATATTTTATTTTTTTGTGACTATTTTAATAAAAAAAAACCTTGTTTAACTTATACCAAACGAGGGCTCACATTGGCGCTGTTTGGGATACACAAGTTAAGGCTATTATAGCCTTATTTAGGATATAAGCCAAAAAGCGTAAACAGTAGGCGGAGGTGCAAAATTCCAAAAAAAAAAGAAAAGAAAATGGATCAATGTAGGGACAATGTAGGCATTAACGCCGGGCTGATGATTGTAACATCAATTGGAAAATTACAATTTCACCCTTTTATATCAATTTAAAAAATTATAATCTTAGGGACAAGTTTGTCATTTTAACTTCAAACATCATTTCAACACATTTTTCAATACAACAACTCAAATGAAAATTCATCTCATCTTTCCAAACACAAAAATTAAAATAACCTACTAAAATAGTCACTTCCCAAACGAGACCATTGTTATAATTATGGATAATGGGAGGTTACAATTGGACTTTTTAAATATAAAAAAAAAAAGAAGCGATAAGTCAATGAATAATCCTATATGTATTTGTACATCAATTAGTGTATTAATGGATGATATGACATAATTTTAGAAATTTTAAATATTTATAATTTGAATAATAAATGGTTCATAATTCTAAAATTGTAATATCAAAATATATGTTAATATATTAATTAATATATTAATTGATATATATAACATCACCGTAATTCAATTGATTTAATCTGTCATTTTCTTTGTTGTCAGAATAATGCGTAAAGAGAGTGGAATTCAAATTTTCCAAAAATATAAAAGAGAAAAACATTAACTTGGTTGTCTAAATCTTACCATTTGTTGCAGAATAAATGCATTCATTGAATGAGAAATTTAAATCATGAAACCATATTATACATGGTACTGGCAAATAATGAAATGCCACAATATACGTAGGGGTTTGAAAAAAAAAAATAAAAATTGAGTGACTTTTTTACTTTTTGATTTTTTTTTTTTTATAATCTAAAAAGTTAATGCATTTAAAAAATTAATTCAAAACAAAACTCTACATTCAAATTATATGATTCTAAACTTAAATCAAATGAAACCTTACCTTTTTAATTGTTTTTTTAACTCTTCGTAGACATACTTTTGTTTTTGACTTTTTCTTAACTCTTCGTAGGCATACACTTATTTTGTCATAAAGTATTTTTTTTTTAAAAACTAATTCCAAACAAGATTTCAGTGAATCATTATTTCTCTTATTTAAGAGTATCTCTAACGGTTCAACAAATTTTTTATCAAATCTGAGTAAAAAAAAATAATTTTCTCAATCTGATATGAAGAGTTCCAATCGTTCTACTGTAACGTGGATCAAAGCAAAGGGAATGTCCAGTGGGTCGACCGACTGGTCGACTGGCCGGTCGACCGGTCAGGTAACTCTAGCAAAAGATGTTAGGAACTCTCACAAAAGATATGCATTGGCTCAGCTGTTGCTTTGTTTTCGTGACTAGTAAATTTTACTTGCAAGTATACTCGAACACTCCTGCAGATTTTGATTTCAAACATATATTGTCTTCTTAAATTTCACTTTCTGACATACTCAAACACTCCTGCAGATTTTGATTTCAAACTTGAAAGGTATATGCGGATAAAATTGGAAAATGCATAATTTATTATTTTCCAGCCTTGCCCAAGGATTCAAGTCTTTGTCTGACTTTGTAGAGCACCATACTGGTTTTGTTGACATAGTATTTCCTGTAACACATGATCGTTTTGGTGAAGATGGTGGCATTCAAGTCAGTGAAAAAATTCATGTGTGCTGACAAACTTTTTGAGACTAATAATGGTAGGAAAAATTCCTGGTAGCTCGAATTCCGTGGCCCGAATTCGGCTCGAAACCCAAAATGACATCGTTTTGGATTTCGATTTTTCTTTTTCTTTTTCTTTCCCTTCCTTTTCTTTCTTTCTTTTCTTCTTCTTCTTCGTTGAACCAGGCAACACAGGCGTGAGAGAGAGAGAGAGAGCTTTGTCGCCGATCATGACTTGTCGCTGACCGCCTCGACTCCTTCTCCATCCCCATTTTTATGGCCGCCTCCCCTTCAGTCCTCCTCCTCCCTCTTTCCTCCTTCCTCCTCCTCCTCCTCCTCCTCTCTCTCCTCTCTCCTTCTTCTTCTTCTCTTCTTCCTCTGCTCCGAATTCGAGCCAAATTCGAGCCTCCGAATTCAAGCTACGAATCGGAGCTGTAATGGTAGTGTGCAGGCCAACCAAAAATTGAAAGTATGCGGCGGTTGACCAGTGCGGTGGCCCCACCTCTAACGTTCCTGTTTTGTAAAATGGTGAAATCTTCCGTGTAATCTCAGTTGGATGAACTTTTGTTTCATTTTCAGTTTGACATTAGTTTGGTGAAATTATTGAAGAGGAAAAGGAAAGCTTTTTTCATCAAATTTAAATTTGATGCTGAATCTGATGCAACGTTGGAGATGGTCTAAGAAAGGTGAATAAACTTTTTCTACTATAGGTTCGTTTAGGAAGCGGGTTGATTTTTTTTATTTTTTAGTTATTTTAATTTAGGGTTAAAAAATTTCGTTTGGGATAATTTTTTTGATTTTATGTTTTGTCTTATTAAATTAAAAAACCTATTTTATTTTTTGGCTAAAATAACCTTAAATCCAACCCTTCTTGCCAAACGAGTGCTATGTGATTAATTTGAATGATTACATAGAGAATATTAAGTATAATAATACTATAAATTTAGATTTAACTATCAAAAAATTACTCATAATATCATTTTATATATTAAATTTATTCTATATATAAATCTTATATTATATAAATTCAATCACAACCATGCACTCTCATTTGGAATAATTAAATGGGATTAATTGCTATTAAATAATCTGTCACTTTATAATTTAAGTTGGGTCAACTATAAATAGTGTAGGAAAAATTATAAGAAAATCTTAAGATTTGACATTTATAATAAAATAAATATTAATTTTTAATTTTTTTAATTAAATTTTGATCTCTTGAATTTTTTCCATCTAAACTACTTATCTGTTTTTTAAGTAAATTAATAAAAAATATATATATTTAAGAAATTTTTTGTACACTGACAATAATTTTAATGATTAAAATATATTTTTTTTGTCAATTTTATTAATAAAAATATATGAATAATTTTAGTTAAAAATAAATTAGTATAAAATTTCAATTTAAATTGACAAGGACAGTTATTTTTTTTTATAAATTTTGATAGAATAATACTGTATGTATCAATTGATATACTAATTAGTGTATTAATTGATAATGTTATATAATTTGAGAGGTTTTTAGAATTCGTAATGTGATTAATGAGTAGAGTCAATAATAATGTAATAACTAGTATTGTTACATTAGTTACCAAGTTTGGCATAACCTAAATAATACAAAAAGTCAAAAAGTCACTATCCTATTTAAGTCACATCATCTTATTTAAATCACATTACCTCTCTAACACATCACATCAAACCCAACCCATATAAGCTAATAAGTCAAAAAGTACAATTTTTTAGAACATTCCAAACCAAGTATACTAATTGAAATACGTAGCACCACTCTTTGAATAATACTCCATCCGTCCCAAAATATTAGCCCTTACTCCATTTTTTATTATCTCAAAATATTAGTTCCTCTTTAAAAATCAAGTATAAAAATAATATAAATGTTCTATTTTATCCTTCTTTTAAATTAATAAACAGTATAAAAAATATAATTATAATATTGATATTTTAAAAAAATGCACTATCAAAAAGATAATTTTAAAAAATTTAATTTTTTTTAATAGTTTAAAAAAAATTAATTTTTTAAAAGGAATTATTATTTTGAAACGGAGCGAGTAATTCCACTTTCCCAGCAAAAAAAGAAAATTCAAAATGTAATTCGAGGTACAGAGGATAGTTTCGTCATATGAAAAGTTCATGTTCTAGACAGATGTCAGTGGACCCCACAAAAAAAAGGGTAATTTTTCCAACCAACGAGGACCACACGACAAAACTGCAACTTACCCAACGTGGCATCCTCTTGAGCAATCTGGTGACAAATGGCGCCAATTTCGGCGCCCTAAAACATTTTGTCCAAAAATATCAACCCCACCTCTAAATCCTACTTCGTGCACCATACGATTACTCTCCGGAATTTGGAGTCACATTAATAACCAACCGTTGTGTCTTGTGATTCTATTTTGATCATTTAAATTAATATTTATTTTTAAAAAAATATTAAGTAAAACATAATTATAAAAAGTTAAAAAAGTTATTTAAAATGATCTAAATAAGTATATTTTTTAAATTTTTTTATAAAAATATGTAAAAAAAATAGAAAGATGGTATGACAAAAAAAAAAATAAAAAGATAAATAAAATGTAGTTATATAGCGTACCTTAAATAGTGCCATAATTAAATATCAATAGCCAATTTATCTAATTTTATTTGTATTTAATTTTATATTTAAAATCATACTTTATAGTATCTTTTTTATATCAAAATGTAATTTGCAAAAACAAATTATCGATATCAAATTAATTTAATTTTTTATAGATATATTATATTTTAGTGGGTTAAAAAATCAGTTAAAATAGTTAATAAAATAAAATATTACATCTAATTTATAATCATTTTATTTTTTCTCTTATAATCATTAAATCAACTAAAAAAACATTAATAAATTTTTTAAACACAACTATTTTAATTAAATTAAAATAATTAAAAAATTAAATAAGTAATTAAAATAATCAAAACTATCCAAACAAGACTAAAATCATCAAAGAGCCATTTTGGCAACAGATAAAGACGCCGGGTTGGCGTTTTCCAAGCAAAACGCAAGTTGCGTTTTAATCCTCATTTGGGGAGTGCCAGAAATAATTTAGAAAATTACGTAACTACCCTTAAAGTTTAAATTTTTTTTTTTGGTTGAAATATAATTTTTTAAGTTGAATGAGGGTATTTTAGTCATTTTAGTGTGATGTGACATCATAAATAAATATTAATCCAAACAAAAAAAAAACAAATTTTTACTAACTTCCCAAATCACTCAAAAAATCTTGGTTAAAAGCAAAAAAGTTGATTTTTACCATCTTTCCAAAATAGCCCAAAACAGGCGTACAACGGTCTTTACTGTCCAAGACTTGGCACGTGACATGCAGTACAAGAAAAGAGCGTAGGGCAGGGCGAACATTTCATTCTGACAGCCCATAGCTTTGTGGGGCCTCTGAAAAACCCATTGGATCCCCAGCAGCTGAAAACCCTAACCCGGAGCAGTTTACCCGTACTAATCAACCCGTAAAGTCCAAAATACCCTCGAAGAAATCCCTTAATCACAATCTTTACCCCCCACCCCAACCCCCTATATATACCCTGCTTGAGTTTAGCTAGGTTTGCCGAATTGGAGACCCAAATAGCCCTCTAAAAAAAAATTAAATAAATCTCTTCAATCTTCTCTTTCCTCGCTTTCTTCTCTCTCTCTCTTACTGGTACAACAATGGAAGCATCGTCTAGGACCAAATCGAACCGGCCGGTCCTTCACAGCACCTTCCAAAGGTCAGTCTCGCCGTCAGGCCGGTTTTGCTCTTCGTCAATCTCATCTTCTTCATCAGCTTTCGCTTCTCGACCGGCCGGTTTTTTCACCCGATCCGCGTCCCCCACTCGAGTCAACCTCCGCGGATCCGGTTCATCCTCGCCGTCCGTTCGGTTCTCGATCGACCGTCCGACCTCTCCTAGCCGTTCGATCTCCGTGAACCAGAAACAGAGTAATAAACCGTTTTCCGGCCAGAAAAAGACTTGTATGTGTTCTCCGACGAACCATCCAGGCTCGTTCCGGTGTAGTCTCCACAAAAACGTGAACAATCGTCCTCAAACGGTGTCGTATCATTCGAATCGGCTGAACTCTCGGAGATCGGCGATGACGAACTCACTGGTGAGGATCGGGACTGTGGAGGGAGACTTGGTGAAGAGAGCTTTGGCTGCTTTGATTCGGCCTTCGTCGCATCAGCAGAGAAGGAGAGCCGATTTTCAACCTAGGCCGAGTCGGCTTTCGATTATGTCTAAAGCCGAAGATTCATGATTTTTTATTTTTTTTTTTCTGGAGCGCGGTGGTCCTGTACAGTTGGATCAGTTTTGTGGATCCAAATTCTGTATTTTTTGAGATTTTGAGACCTTAAAAGAGCAGACAACTTTAATCTAATCAAATTTTTGAAGCCAGTTGTACATTCAAAATCTAAAATGAAAAATAGACTAAAATTAAAATTTAACCAATTCAAACCTAATAATCAGTATTTTTTGTTTTTTTTGGGGTGAGATTGGTGATGTGTGTCCTGATTTTACAGAGCGATTGGGCAATTTTCTGTGGATGATTGTGTGGTTGGCATTGGTGGTTGGCGTTTGTGGTGTGCAAGGTAGACCAGTGTCCAGTGTTTCGTGTGTGGTACTTGTGATTTGTCTTATGCTCCATGTAGATCTTCTCTATCTCTCAATTCATTTTCAGAATTTAAATTTTGCATATTTATTTAATTTTATTATTATTGAGTTCTATTTAATTGATTTTGTTGTCTGGGTTTCATTACAGGTGTCTTGACGTTGTCCGTAGTGAAGAATCGTGTGAGTTGTGAAAATGGAAATGATTGAGGATCTTTGGAGAATTTGCTTGCTTGAGAAAGAAGAATTGAGAACTTTAAGAAAAGTGCCTGAATGAATCTGTGGGTGGTGTGGTGGTTACCTACCTGGATTGGTTGGATTTGGCGACGGTTGAACTTGAAGCCCATTGAAATTGACAACCTGACAAAAAGAGTAAAAAATAAAAAACAAAAATTAAATTGAGGGAAAATTACAGTAATTTGGGAGTGTTATTATAAATTTATGATTATAATTATTTATGAAAGTGCTTGGACTTTCTTTTTTTTTTAATCCTCACGACTCCTTTTCAATCTTAATTATTGAGGTATGTGTAGGACACATCCAAGCCAAGTTTGGCACGTTTTAAAAAGGTTAAAAAATTATTTTAAAAGTTAAAATTATTATTATTTATCAAAAAAAAAAATTAAAAAATTAAGTTAACACATAATTTCAGACAACTCCGTCATCCAAGAGAAGCTGACTTTTGAGAAAAATTACATGGTTTTAGGTGCACAAATAACACGGTGATGTTTGGCCTGTAAAGATTCATCACGAATCTCGTTTTAATAATTTAAACTGTTCAATGTGTAGAACTTATCGAGTAATATATGTCTGTAAAAATTCACGTTGATCGGATATCGATAAATATACAATTAAATCAGTAAAAATTTATAAAACGGATAGTGTTATAGTTAACAGTTGAAAAAAATTATTTCGATCAGATAGCTATAGATATCCGATTAATATAATTTTTTACAAACATATAGTACTCGACGAGTTCTACATATTGAACGGTTTTGATTAGTAAAATGAGACCTGTGGTGGGCTATCACGGACAGAACAACACTTCTAATTCAATACCCAAAAAGCAGAGAATCATATTCCAAGTACACTGTGCACACACTGTCCGCCTATTTCCTCATCGTACCGTCTATTTCTTTACAATCTTCTCCTGTACATTAATTTATATAATTTTTTAATACATATTTTTTCATAAAAAAATAAAAAGTTATCTCAAGCAATTATATTTTTTTTCTCAATTTTTTAGTCTAAAAAGTTAAAAAGTATACTTATTTAGGACACTTCAAATAACCTCTCATATATGTGTGGGGTCTATAAAATCGCGAATTAAAATTCAAAGAAATTATGAGAGTCTTAAATAAAGGAGTTTTAATTATTGTTGAATTATTTATCAAGTTTATCATCTATTTATAATTATTTTATTTGCTCTGCTAAGGACCCCACACCCCCACATAGTTATGTGAGAGGGAGGGGAAAGAGAGGGAAAATA
The DNA here is from genome assembly GCA_025200525.1 of Camellia lanceoleosa. Classification (NCBI taxonomy): domain Eukaryota; kingdom Viridiplantae; phylum Streptophyta; class Magnoliopsida; order Ericales; family Theaceae; genus Camellia; species Camellia lanceoleosa. Next base: position 395,949 of record JANUSC010000120.1, on the reverse strand, counting down.
TATATATATATATATAATGAGTAGTTACAAATCAATGAAGAATTGTGGGAGTCACAAATTTTGAAAGTCTCAAATATTTTTCTTATTTTATAACTTACAATTAATTGAGATTTTCCCTTAAATTAAAAGGAAAATTACCAATCAAATAATATCATTAAAGCTTACTAAAGTTTATCAGGGGTTGTTTGGAGTGTCCTAAATAAGTGTATTTTTTATTTTTTTAGACTAAAAAGTTGAGGGAAAAAATATGGATGTTTGAGTTAATTTTTTGAATTTTTATGAAAAAATATGTAATAAAAAATTGTAAAAATTGGTTTGTAAGAGAAAATTAAGATTGAGAGTTGTGCAACCGTAATTGTTGATTTTTAATGAATAGTATTAACTTTTTAACTTTTTAAGTAACTTTTTGACTTTTTAATTTTTTTTACACTTTTCAAACTTGACCATATTGTATATTTTTTTCGAAGCTTACACTGAAATGAAAATTTTCCTAAATTAAACATCAGTATTTTTTAAGGCACTATTGAAACTTTTGAGACAATAAAATTTTATTCTTTTAAAGTCACAAGGATAATAACCATTTGAAATATTATATTATCTTTATTTATGCTGAAAATAAAATTGGAGAATTAAAACAACAACAAAAAAAACTTAAGGTGTGACCTTTTTAACAAATTAATTTTTTTTATTTTTATCAATTTAAATTTTAAATTTATTTCAATCTAATTATTTATCAATTTTGTTAAGTAAATTAGATAGAAAAATAGAATTTAGACATTTTATATATAGTATACATTGAGTTTGAAAAATAGTATTTTAAACATTTTATATATAATTACATTAAGTTTAATATCTAAAATATTATTTTTTAATAGATTTTACAATAAAAATAGATAAATGGTTTAAATTAAAAGCAAATGAAAATATTGGAATTTAAATTAATAAAATAAAAATTGAGAGTTTATTTTGTTACAAGTCTCAAATCTTAGGATTTTTTATTATTATTTTATAATTTTCTTAAATAAATTGGTTCACATACTTTTTTAGTGTGCGAACAATACACAATTTAAGCCTTGTTTGGGGTACCCTAAAAAAGTCAAAAAGTCACTATCCTATTTAAATTACATCATCTTATTTAAGTCACATTACCTTTCTATCACATCACTTTAAACTTAACTCATATTTCATAAAAAGTCAAAAAATACACTTATTTAGATCAACCCAAACCACCCCTTAAGGCCAAGTTTGGCATAAGCTAAATAATACAAAAAGTTAAAAAGTCACTATCCTATTTAAGTCACATCATCTTATTTAAATCACATCACCTCTCTAACATATCACATCAAACTCAACCCAAACCCAACCTATATAAGTCAATAAGTCAAAAAGTATACTTTTTTAGAATATCCCAAACCTTAGTCTGAGTGGTGTTTTGGAAAGTTGGTAAAAAAACTAGCTTTTTGACTTTTTTAGCTTATTTTGTCTTTTTGTTGGAAAGTTTTGTGAGAGGTGATGTGACTATTTTATTTTTTTGTGAGTAAATTTTATAAAAGGTGATGTGACTCAAAATTGATAAAAAGCTGAAAGCTGACTTTTTACCAGCTTTCTAAAATGGCTCTAAATATATGGTCACTATACCCAATAAGTGAACAAAACACACTTCTTGATTGGTCAATTTTACACCCTATTTTATTAAACGAATGGAGAAGTGTGTTTTGTTTGCACTGAATAAATTCACGCTCTAAAATGTGTAATGACTTCTCCTAAATGATATGTCTCACTCTTCTTCTCCAAGCAAGCAAAATGTGTTTATGTGAACAAAATTAAACTTAAGTCTTGTTTGGGAAGTGACTATTTTAATAAGTTATTTGATTTTTTGGTTATTTTAGTAGACTATTTTAGTTTTGTGTTTGGGAAGATGAGATGATTTTTTAGTTGAGTTGTTGTATTGAAAAGTGTGTTGAAATGATGTTTGAAGTTAAAATGACAATTTTGTCCTTAAAACTATAATTTTGTAAATTGATGTAAAGGGGTAAATAAGTAATTTCTCACGTGATGTAGAAGTTTGACCTTTGACAGTGTAGGCCGGCCCTACACTGTCCGGCAACAGGGCTTTTTTTTTTTTTTTTTGAAAATCAATCAAAAGGTTGCTACAGTGTTGCTTTTGGGCTAATTTCCAAAACCAGGCTATAATAGCCCCAAAACGTGCTTTCCAAACAGCGCCTTAATATCTATATTATTCTAAGGAAAATTGCAAATCAATAGGACAGTAAAAACTATTTTGTATTTTCATAATAATACAAATTTGTTGCTTATATATCTTTCTTATGTGTCAGAGTTGCAGTAGAAAAGATTTTATCTATAGTACATTAATTTTTTCATTATCCCACTTATTTGCAATTTTAACATTATTTTACTTATGTGTTTATCTCACCTATTTGTTCATCATTTTTATTTTATCGGCACCTATTTGTTCATTTAATTTACCGATTTGTCTATATATCACTTCTACCACCAACTACACACCATCCCACCATTACCACTAACCACTCCAGCTACCACTATCTGTTGCTCGTCGCCACCAGTTTCTCGTTCTTCTCCTTTGGCGGTTATCTCATTTTCCCTACCCATCTATACTAACCTTCATTTTTCACTCCCGTGACATCTCTCTCTCTCTCTCTCTCTCTCATTGAGGCATGATCATTAGAGATCTGAAATTTTTAGGGTTTTTATTCTCTCTCTAAGGCAGAGAAAGAATGGGTTGTGATAAAGGAAGTAGGGAGATGGATCACAATGGTGGGGTTGGGCGATAGGATTGGCTACGATGGCAAAGGTAGGGGCAGGGTGGGGCTGGTCGATGGGGTTGGTCACGACAGCGATGGTGGAAGTAAGGGTTGTTCACAATGGCCGGTGGTAGTTATCTGTGATGGTAGAAGTTGCTCGTGGCTGTAATAGTGGCTGGGGAAAAGGATTGTGGTGGTAATGCATGGTGACGGTGGTCTAAAATGGAGATCAAGCGACAGATGCTAAGGCAGTGGGGAGAGAGAAGGACGGTGGTGAGGAGCAACGGAGATTAGGGGAAAATTAATCATATCCTTATAACTAAAAGGAATAATTATAAGGAGTTATTTCAAAAATTAATTACGAATTGATAAAATAATTTATAATTTATAATTATTAATATTTATAAATTTTTTCACTAATTAGTAATTATTTTTTACAAGTATCACTGATATAATATTTTGGTTAATGCATTATACCGCCAGCTGGAGGTGACCCCCAGTGAGGTGAAGGGGCTTGGTTGGTTGAAAAAAAACAGTTTTTTTTTTTTTTTTTTGGTTGGCAGCCAGTGGGGGCGCGCCACCTCACTGGGGGTGCGTCCCCCACTGGGGGTATAAATCACAACTCTAATATTTTTCCAAACTAAAACAAAAAATCATTTAGGGTTGCTTTGGGAAGCGGGTTGGCTTTTAACTTTTTTAGCCTGAGTTAAAAAGTTGGGTTTGGGAAGAGTTTTTTGACTTTTTGAATTTTTTGGCTTTTTTTGTGAAAAAAAAATATAATGATTATGGATTGGATGTAATATTTTATTTATTGTGACTAAAATAATTTATTTTATTTTTTGTGACTATTTAGTCCCAAACTAAGTTCCCAAACAATGCCTTTCATACACCCCTACCCCCTGTAGCTCAATTAAACAAGAAAAATGCTTGGGAACACTAATTAGTGCTCCCACTAATTAAGTGACAGTGAATTTTGCTAGAAATGATGTGATGTTTTAGTTTTGGAGTTGCATATTTTTATTTTTTTTATTTTTTTAATACATTAGTACTATTAGTAATAGTATTTTTAGTGAAATGAATCATTATTGATTAAACAATCACTCTGAAGAGACCTTTCCCCTCATCTTCCATTGATTAAAATGCAAGAGACTGATTGATGATGTAAATCTTCATACTATTGGGCAGTGTATACGCAACAGAGTCAGTCCGTTGATTGTTAACTTCATTTGTTGGGCATGCCTCACCGCACTCAAGTTATCCAATATCGTAAGTACTGGATATCCAATATCATACGTACTGGACACATATCAAGTCTTATCACATAGCCCAGCCCCACCATTACCTTATCTTTCCCCACCCTTTTAGTTAATTTAAAAAAAAAAAAAAAAAAAAACTATTAATCATAAAAAGTGTACCTTAAATTTTATTTCGAAACTGAGGTTAAGTTTAGCATCTATTAAATAATATAAAAAGTCAAAAAATTACTATCTTATTTAATTCACATTATTTTATTTAAATCACATCACCTTCTAACACATCACATCAAATCCAACCCAAACCCAACCTATATAAGTTAATAAGTCAAAAAGTGTACTTTTTTAGAACATCCCAAACTAACACTGAATGTGTAGTATAAGGCTTTGTTTGGCATTGATTTTTAGGTTAAACTAGTCATAAAAAAATAAAAGATAAATTACAAATACATTTCTTGACATTTGCTTAAAATACGAATTGTCTCCTGTAATTTGAAAAATTATAAATATCTCACAATCAGAATTTTTTATTTAATAAAATTAATTAAAAAAATAAAATTTTTAACAGTTCACCTATACAATAATAAAATTATTTGAATTATTAATTAAAATAAAATTTTAATATTAGTAAAAACTGTTGATTAACTTGATAATTTATTAATAAAAGGATCTATTTGTTATAAAATTAAAAATCTTGGGGGCATAGTGTAATTTCTAGAATTACATGAGATAATTTGTAATTTAAGTAAACCTTAGGAGGTGTGTTTGTAATTTATTCAAAAATAAAATGAGTAAAAAAATTAATAAAATAAAATGTTACATTTAAATTATAATTATTTTATTTTTTCTCTTACAAAAGTCAAAAAAATCAATTCAAACGAATTTTTTTTTGACCAAAACTAAAATAGTCAAAAAATTAAAAATCTAACTAAAAAAAGCTACATGCCAAACAGCTTAAAATTAATGGAATGTAAGTTACATTCACAATAATTATAAATTTTTAAATAAATTTATAATATTGTTGCAATAAGAATTGTCGAGAGAGGAAGGGTTCCGTTTGGGAAAAGCTTTTCTAGGTTTTTTTTGACTATTTTAGTCACAAAAAATAAAATAAGTTATTTTAGTCATAAAAAACAAAATATCACATTCAATTCATAATTATTACATTTTTCTCTCACAAAAAAAGTTAAAAAAGTCAAAAAGTCAAAAAATCCTTCCTAAACTAAATTTTTTAACCTAAATTAAAATAATCAAAAAAATTATAAAATTATAAAATTATAAAACCAACCCACTTTCCAAACGGCGGCCTAATATGCATAATATGCTAGTGTGAAATTACGTACAACTACTGCTACCATTCAAAATATTTGGAGAATCACTACCTTTTTTTACTTTACTTTTGTAGGTTTCAATTTAAAATTTGCCAATTTATTTGAAATTGATTCTCCCCCTCAAAGTGCTTTGACTATTCACCTTCCAGTGGAGAAAGTTTGGAACAGTTAACAGTTATTCAAACACATTTTTTTTTTATTAATATTATTGTCAAAAGTATCTTAGTGAATATATATCTAATATTTTTTTCATGATTTTGAATTCATTTTGGTGATAAGCGGCTCTGATTTAAATTGCTTATGTATAATTTATTTTAATTTATGAGTTTCTATCAAATTATTTGATATAGTTTTTATTTAAAATGTATTAAAACAAAAATAATTTAAATAAATTTAAAATATTAATTATGTGAAAGTTAAGAAATGATATTTTTAACTTGTACTTTTTGATTATTAATTTTTTATTTATAAGTTACGTCAAACATGGTCATAATAACAAATTATATTGCCCTAATGTTTTTGGGAAATTTTTTTTTTTTTTTTTTACATTTGATTGGTTAACATAGTGTGATGGATCTCCAACCTAACTGCTCTAACCAATTAATAGTTTTGTTCAACCACCAATCGATAGATGAACTAATCGGGCGTGGGTGAAAAAAAAACAGACTTTTTTTTCTTTTAATTTATTTTTGTCGAGGAGATGCATTTGTGTAAGAAAATTGGGTTAGGGACAATGAGCATTACCATTATGTTTGGTTGGAAAATTTAAAAAGAGATTTAGAAAGAAAAAAAAAAAGATAAGTGAAATATGAAAAAATATACTTATATTTCATTTAGTTTCACACACCTCTCCTCTTTCTACTTTCAAATTCTTTTTAAAAGCTGTGTTTGGTTGGAAGATTTAGAAATGAAAAATGTGTGTAAAATTAGGTGCAATATAGGTATGTTTTATTCACAATTCACCTATTTTTTCTATTTCTCTTTCCAAATCTTTCTTCAAATCCCACAATTAAACATAACACAAATCTCTCAACCATTTGAAGATGAATTTGGAAAGGGAAATGAAAAAGGTAGGTGAAATGTGAATAAAACATGCCTATATTACATATAGTTTCACACACCTTTTTCTTTTCCTTTTCCAAATCCCTCCCTAAATCCCCCAACCAAACATAGCGTAATTGTTTCAGTCTCTTCTAATTCTAAAAATCAGAGTTTGTTTCCATCTCCTCCTGTTTGGAATTTTATTTTAGTGTTTTTAATCACAAGATTCGAGCAAAAGGATTGATTATATTATGAGAAATATATATATATATATATATAATATAATTTAAAAGATGAGTGATAACAAACAAGAGAACATGGGGGATAGAGAATCTAGTGTGCCTGGTTAGTTCAATCTTCAATGTTTCACAGTTTTTGATTAAAAAAAGAGTTTAGGGTTGCAAACATGTAACCATGCATGAAGGAAGGGAACATCGATCGGTTGCCTTTTGTCCCTGCTCCCCCATTCCAATTGCTTTTCTCTATTTAAAAAATAAAAAATAAAAAAAATTACTCTTTGATTTTTTTATAAAAATATTTTTTATTTTTTAAATGCATTTACAAAGTAAAATATTTGTAAGAAATTTCAAAAAAAAAAAAAAAACAAAAATTTTGTACTTACTGATTTTTTTTTTATATATAAAAAAATCATAAATATTTTAATTTTAAAGTACATCTAAAAAGTAAAAAAAAATATATTATAATATTAAAAAAATTCACTAATGACAACAAAAAAAAAAAAAAAAAAACAAAAACAAAAACAAAAGTAAAATAAAAAAACTCAAATATTGTTTCGAAATTTGAAAACCAAAATTAAAGTAATACTAATGAACAAGAATTCAAATAGAGAAAAATATCAATATATATTATCAATAAATATAAATTTGTACTCCACTATAATAAATTGAATTCCAATAACAACCCTAATCGCTAACTTTCTTGTTAAAATGATTTGATTTATAGACTACTATTATATAGAGAACTGAACCGCCACTTTCGCTAGCACAGATGAAGAATGGGAACAAACCCAACATATGTATTCTATTATATAAAAAAACACATAATTCAGAACATATATATTGAATTTTTATCACATTTTTTCCTGTTTCAAATAATACCCATAAAATAATTGCTAAGCGATTGTAATTGAATAACTGCTAAACTATTTTGAAATTCATCTTTTTCATTAATCAAATCACCTCAAATTTAGATGTAAAATGCAAATGCATTGTGTTTGCATGTATAATATTATGAGAAAATAAATAAAATGATAAGTTTTGATTAAAATAAAATGATTTAAAATAATTTATATATGTTGGAAATCATAACTTGGAAACCATGTTATACACCATGTGGTACACTCCATTTTTCCGTATGAGAAGTGAATTGAATGAGAGATTGAGAAATCATGATTGAGCATATAACATATGATGTGGATGAGTGGGTGATGTTGGAAATCATAACTTAGAAACCATGTGGTAAACATAGTGCGGCCTAACTTTCAAAGCCACATGGTACATATGATCCATCCGTACATGGCCTAACTATGAGAGACGCATGGTTTTGGAAACTATGAGGGACAAATGGTTTTGAACATGTGGTACACATAGTGTAGTCTAACTGTAAGGTACACATGATTTGTCATTTATGCTTATATAAGGGCTTATGCTAAATGTGGGGATATATTTCTGAGCATCAACACGTGGCAAGATGATGCCGACGTGTCATCAGAAGAGCTATGTGTCACAGTAAAGGTTTGCCAAGGTATTCTAAGTACTTGCCGAGGTAATTTCTGAAGGCATCTTAATTCGGACAAAGGCCTCCAACCTCGGCTCAACATACAGAGGCCGAGCTACCCGCAGAGAAGTCAGCCGAGGTTGATGTTATAAAATATTATCTTGTTTAGGTGGATGTCCAGCCTAGTGGAAGAAGCCATGAGGCCATTATCTCACCAACAAGCATGCCTCGAGACCATGTGAAGTACCCACGAGGCCACTAACAGTAGTGGGGAGGAATAAAACAGCTTTTACCTCAAAAGCTGTTTAAAGTGCTTTAGTGGGCTGGCAAGACAGCTCAAAAGCTGTGAGCTTCTCCATCTCTATGGGGGTGTATATATTGAGATGGAGAACAACGAAGGAAGGGGACTCGATTGGGACTGAATCGGGACTCAGACAGATACATATAATTGTAATACTGACAATCATATACTCAGAGAGTGAGAAAGTTGCCAAAAGTGAATTGTAATTCTTGTTATTACTCATAGTGAAACACCTCGGCACTACCCGTGGACGTAGGCAATTATTGCCGAACCACGTAAATCCTTATTGTCTTTGTGTTATTGCTTGTTCCATCTATTCTGCCTGTGTTACTAATGCTGACTCACTAAGATAGGCAGTGTGGTCGAAAAATTACCCACACAATTTGGCGCCGTCTGTGGGAAAGATAGACGAATAGATGGCTAGTAACGCACAAAACGAGAGGATCGGAGGTGACATTCCAGCTGGAAATGACAGGCCTATTGACCTGGACACCGAAGGAGGCAACCACAACGACCAAACCCGTGGCCAGGGGCACGGGGGCAAAAACGTCGTCCAGGAGGACGATACTTCGAGGAAGACGGATCAGGATTGTTATTACAAGGAGGATAACCTCTAGATACGGAAGGATCGATGCATAAGAAGGGATGAAGAAGTCAAGGACCTGGCAAACAAGCTGGCCGACCTTCAATCGGTCGTCAACTTCATGATGCAAAACAGGGTTATGCAGCCACCGTACCCACTGCCAGATACACCAATCCCAGCAGTTCAAGCTCGGAATGAAGAAAGGGCAACGACTCCCGACGCATCACAACGCTCCAAGAGCAAGGAACGCCCTCACCCTTCCTCCGAGGACGTCGGCAAGTCCCAGAGGACGTATAATGCCAAGGATGAGGAACCAAGAGAACATCGGCGCTTACAAAAGCAGGCTCTCTGCTTTGACACAACCCGTGGAGAAAGATCAAAACGAGCGCACCAAGACGCCGAGAGCAGTGTGCCGAAGGGGCTCAAATCAAAAGATAGCCGAGCTCCAGGGAGAAGCAAAGAAGACTTGAGAAACTATCTCAAGAGGAGGGAACAGAATGCAGAAGCCGAGGTAACCTCGTACGTCAAGCCAAGGACACCATTCTCGGTAGAACTGGACAAGTTTGTAGCTCCAAAAAGATTCAGCATGCCGAGGTTCCAGATCTATGACGGTAAGTCGGATCCTAACTTCCATGTTGGACTGTTTTTGAACTCGATGGCGTTATATAGTGGAAATGAGCCTCTGCTCTGCAAAGTATTCCCTTCGTCCTTTGGGGAAATTGCATCGGATTGGTTCCACAAGTTACCAAAAGGATGTGTGAAGACTTGGGAAGGTCTGGCCGAGATGTTTGTGGCCAGGTTCGTGACAAACAAGCTACAGCCATTACGGGTGGACGCACTAATGGCTTTAAAGATCAGCAAGGATGAAGGGCTAAGGGCCTATGCAAAGAGATACTACGAGGTGTTTAACAAAATACCCGAATGCAACCAGGAAGTAGCAGTTGTATCCTTCAAGAACGGCCTGAAGGAAGACTGTTCACTACGGAAATCTTTGGCAAAGACATTGCCAAAGAACATGGAAGAACTCATGGCAAGAATCGAAAAATATGCCAGAGCCGAGGAAGATACATCGGCATCAAAACAAGTCAAACAGGAGCAAAGGAGCGGCTCACCAAAGCAAAGCCGAAGTCACCATGGATTCAACAAGGCCGAGGTAGAGCTAAGGGCTAAACAAGCAAGAATAACATGATGTTCAATTCCAATACCAAAGATCCTTGGAAAGATTCGAGCGAACCCTATTTCGTAACACCTAGCAAGGCAACCCGGGAGTTTATGGGGAAAAAACTTGACACAGACATTGTTCATACCACAATGAAAATGGACATACAACACAGGTTGCAGAGCCTGAAAGCTCACTTGAAGATTCGTGAGACAAGGCCACTTGAGAGACCTTGTTGATGAAACTAGAACGAGAGACGAACAGGCAAGATTACCTCGAGCTGAAGCGGCCCCACCACCACCGCAACCTCGAGTAATAAATGTAATTCACTCCAAGGTGAATGATAATGAAATCCGGGGAGAAACCCAAAGAGTAAAGCACTTGCAAAGATGCACCAGTCGGATCGAAAAGACCTCGGCCAGAAGACTGCCAAGGTAAGATGATAACCTTCACTGAGGCCGACCTCGAGATGGTTCAGCAGCCACATAATGATGCCTTGGTAGTTTCCCTCCAGGTTGGGGAGTGCCAAGTAAAGCGCATCCTGATTGATCCAGGAAGCTCTTGTGACATCATGTACGTTAGATGTTACAAGGAGCTCGGCCTCCACCCCGACGACCTGGAGCAGTCGACTGGCCCGATGGTCGGCTTCAATGGAACACCGACGTGGCCACTGGGGGCAACAAGCTTAGAAGTACAAGCAGGCACCAAGAAGATCACGACCGAGTTCATTGTGATTGACACACCCTCACCATACAACATCATCATGGGCAGACCATGGTTGCATGCAATGGGGGCAGTACCTTCAACATTGCACCAACTTCTGCGGTTCCCAACAGAGCATGGGATTGAAGAAATCAGAGGAGATCAGTTGCAGGCAAAGAATTGCTCCATGGCAGCAATGAAGGCTACCTGCAATGTTCGAGAACCCGCCAAAGCCGAGATTGAAGATGAGGACATGGAGGTCTTGGATGATGTTGGCAAGGAGCCAGCCGAAAAGAGTGAGGAATCACTAAAGAAAATTCTCGTCCAGGAGGGCGATGAGGAAAGATTTTTTCTTCTCGGCTCAGGCTTAGCCGAGGAAGAAGAAAGAGAGCTGGAAGCCTTTTTGAGAGCAAACATAGAAGTGTTCGCCTGGACACCTTATGAAATGCCTGGCATTGACCCCGAGGTCACATGCCACGCATCGAACGTCGAAAGGTCGGCTAAACCCGTGATTCTGAAGCTAGAAGCCCGACGTTGGTACACGTCGAAGCGGTGGAGGAGGAAGTTGACAAACTTCTAGAAGCCAGGGCCATCAGAGAGGTCAATTACCCAACGTGGTTATCAAACACCATTGTGGTAAAGAAGAAGAACGGAAAATGGAGGGTTTGTGTCGATTTTACAAGCCTAAATAAACTGCACCTCCCAAAGACGGCTTTCCTCCGCCAAGATTGACCGGTGGTGGATGCTACATCGGGCATGGAAGGATGAGCTTCTGACGCCACGAGGTTATCACCAGATAGCCATGTACCCTCCAGATGAGGAGAAGATGCTTTCATCACCCAGGGCCTGTCTATTCTACAGGTGATGCCTTTTGGATTAAAGAATGCTGGAGCAACCTACCAAAGGTTGGTGACCAAAATGTTCAAACAACAGATTGGCCGAACAGTGGAGGTCTACATCGATTTACATGGTCGAAGACCAAGGAGCCAAAAATTATCTCCGACCGCCGAGGTATTCAATATCTCGAAAACATATCGGCTCGACTCAACGCATCAAAGTGCGCGTTGGGGTTGGATCTGTAAGTTTTTGGGGTACTTGGTAACCGGAGGAATAGAGGCCAGCCAGATCGATCAGGGCCATTATTCGGATTTACAGAGTCCAACCTCGGCAAAACAGGTTCAAATGCTCGGCAGGCGGCTGACCCTAAACAGGTTCATAAGCCGGAGTTCAGACAAGTGCAAACCCTTTTTCAACCTGGTAAAAAAGACTGCCGACTTCCTATGGACTGAAGAGTGTGAAGTTGCTTTGGCCGATCTAAAAAAGTACATGACCACGGCTCCAGTACTATCAACACCGGAGCCTGGAGAGGAGTTGTTCTTGTATTTAGCCGTGTCAGAACATGCGGTGAGTGCAGTACTTATCCGAGAAGAGCAGTGAGAACAAAAAGCTGTCTACTATGTGAGTAAGACCTTAGCCAGCGCTGAAACAAGGTACTTGTCACGACCCAAACCCGGCCCTATGGGTTTAGCACCGTAACCGGCCAGTAATCCGTGATTACCAAAGGCCTGCTATACAATCAATCAATATAACAGAGTTCAGGGCCTGGCGGAAGCCAAAACAATAAATGAATAGTGTCCAATGAGCTGTGACAATCTGTATGCCAAAAAGTTTTTCATTCATATGCACATAGAGCAGTATAGTACAATACAAAGATACATACATGTATACATGTCCATAACAGCTAACAAACTGGACTTAATCCCTTAGACAAGACAAGAATGATAGACATCTATACAATGGTCCCACAATGGTACAAAACAGTGAGACAACAGGGGAAATCAAAACCCCAAAGCCAATAACATGGCGATCAGAACCTCATGTGAGGCACGCAGCCGGCCGACAAAATCGGGATCACCCACGCCCTAGCTCCGATCAAAGCCGAGAACCTACATATATATATAAACAGTGAGCTAAAGCCCAGTGAATAACATAATGTATAAAGGGGTTATGAATGAATGTCCTTACAATACGGTAATGAAATCAATTCATTAAACAATATTTCAATCTTTCAATATTGAATCAATCAGTATTTCGATCAATCGGTATTTCAATCAATAGCATTTCAATCAATCAGTCATATGTGGTACATCCATTAGCCTATAACAATAGGTCCAAAAGGACCGGGCCTTGACAGACCCAACAATAGTGATGGCCATCAATCAATAACAATATGGTTCCACAAGGAAACCGACAGAGCTCTGTAACAATCAATAACAATGGGTGCTAAGGATGCCACAATACAGTTCGCAATACAGGACATACATTCATTCAATAACAATATGAGTTCGATAAACGTTTCAGTTCAGTATTCAAAAGATAACATTTTGAACATATCTTTACACAATCTGTTACTCACAGTGATTGGGCTATCAATAGCTAGAGCGTGTCCCCGAAAGCCAACCCTAAACAATAAAACAATCGAACACACACTAAGTTTAACAATTGGGGAAGTACCATAATTAACTTCCTAATATGCCTCGGTGTGTTCTACATCTATATCCTCATTAAGATGTCTTAAACTAGGCCTAAGAATGCCTAGGATGGAATGAGGATGCAAAATTACACTTAGAAAACATTGCAGAATTTTCAGTGAACAGGGCCTCCCGCTCGAGCGCAGGTTTCCCCGCTCGAGCGGGCAAGCAAACAAAGGTCCCCGCCGAAGGCCATTTCGCCGAAGCGTGACACACAATCTCCGCCGAAGCACATTCTTCGCCGAGCGGATCGATGAACAAAGGCGAAATGCCGATGCATGATTCTCCGCTGAAGGCCAAGATCACTCCGCTGAAGCGCAATGCGTAACAAAATGCCGAGCAGTTTTCGCCGAAGGCACTTCGCCGAAGCGGACGGCCAAAATCTGGAAAAACCAGATTCGACCTCCCACCTCAAATTCAAGGTTTGATGCTTCAAATCCGATTTTGGGCCCACTTTCTGGAAAACATTTGTAAACTCAATGTATAACATGTTTCAAAAGCCAATTTGTACATGCAAGGGCCAAGAGTTGGTCAATTAAAGCCACATTTCAAACCATTTTCAAGAACTCTTTCAAAATATGAAATGCATGGTCTTTAAACCCATTTTCAGTTTTAAACTTGCTCTAATGAGCTCATTAGTTGGCAAATGGAATGAAAACATGGATTATAATACAAACATGAGCATGCATGTACAATCAATCATGGATTCACTTCCAAAAATCACTAAAATGGGCATGCATGCATGAGTTCTAGCATGAATCAACTCCTCATTCACTAATCTCTACATGCATGCAACAATGGAGCTCCAATTCAACATTCTTGAACTTCAAACATGGCAGTGATGCATAAAACATGCAAGATGGAGCTTAAAGATGTCAAGGTGACAATGAATTCCTTACCTAGAGTGTTAATTTCAAGTCTAGCAAGCTAACTTTGACATTCAACCTTCAAGTCTTCAAGCAATTCCACAACAATGGCAAGGTGAGTTCAAGTCTCTCTCTAAACTCTCTCCCTCACTCTATTCTTCTTGTTTGGTCGGTTAGGAAGAAAAGAAATGGCTGAGCAAAAGTTTTGATCAACATGTTCCAAGGTTCAAGTAATATAAAACAATGAGTCCACTAAGTGGGGCAATTTGGTAATTAAGCCCAAGTTCTCAATTAACTCAAGTCAATCTAATTTAGTCATTCCTAATCAATTTTCAGATAAATATGCCATTAAATCATAAATATTCTACTGATTCTAAAACACCAAACGGTTCCTAATTCGGCCGCCGATAAGGCCTTCAATTAGCAGTTTAAATGCATAAACATGGACAGATATTCTATCAATCAAATAGATGCAATATGCAATTCAATAGATACACTTATTCAGTTTCAATTTCACTTTCAATCGATCTATTTAATACTTCAATCAATTCGATAATCCATCATTATCATTTCAAATTAGCGATAATCAGTATGTAATTCAGTAATTATCAATAATCGGTAACGAGGGTCGTTACAGTCTCCCCTCCTTATAAAGAGTTTAGTCCTCTAAACTCGGGTTACCTTCATTCTGAAAGAAAGCAGGATCCAATGGGAACAATTCAGGATATCTTCTCATCATGTCATCTTCCCTTTCCCAAGTGGCATACACACCACCATGATTCTGCCAATCCACTTTCACTAACGGGATCTCTTTGTTCCTCAGTTTCTTGATTCGCTTACATAATCAGATAGGCCGCCTCATAAGTGTAGTCATCACTCAACACTACCTGAGTAGGCTCAATCACATGAAACGGATCCCGAAGATAGTCTCTCAACATCGAAATGTGGAAGACATTGTGCATATGCTCCATTTCAGGAGGAAGCGCAACTTGATACGCCACCGGATTGATTTTCTCAATAATTTCATACGGTCCGACATACCTCGGCGCTAACTTACCCTTGACTCCAAAACGAGTCTGGCCTTTCATTGGTGTCACTTTCACAAAAACGTGATCACCCACTTCATATTCTCTGTCCCGCCTTCTGACATCCAAGATAACTTTTCTCATTTTCCAGTCTCTGCTGTATCAATTTCACTTTCTCAGTCGTTTCGTATACAATCTCGGGCCCAAGCAACGGCCCATCTCCAACTTCTGCCCAGCAGATTGGAGATCTACACTTTCTGCCATACAATGCCTCGAAAGGCGCCATGCCGATACTCGAATGGTAACTGTTGTTGTAGGCGAATTCAGCCAACGGCAAATGACTTTCCCAATTTCCCTGAAAATCAAGGACACACATTCTCAGTAGGTCCTCTAGAGTCTGGATGGTCCTTTCTGACTGTCCATCTGTCTGAGGATGATAGGCACTACTCAGCCTTTCAATTCAAGACTCCAATGCGCAGGCTTTGCGTAACCTCGATGTAAACTTCGAATCCCTGTCTGAAACAATAGACACAGGTACTCCGTGCAGTCTAACAATTTCATCAATATAGATATCAGCCAATTTATCCGCATTATAAATTGTCTTGACAGGCAGGAAATGTGCAGATTTAGTCAGTCTATCAACAATAACCCAAATAGAATCCATACCTTTCTTGGAGCGCGGTAATCCAACGATAAAATCCATCGTGATATGCTCCCATTTCCACTCGGGTATGGATAAGGGTTGCAATAATCCTGCGGGTCGTTGATGTTCAGCTTTGACCTGTTGGCAATGAAGACACTTGGACACAAAATCAGCAATTTCCTTCTTCATTCCTGGCCACCAGAAATTCTGTTTCAGATCTTGGTACATTTTCGTGTTCCCCGGGTGAATAGACAATTTAGAATTGTGGCCTTCTTGCAGAATTCTTCTTTTCAATTCACTGTCGTTTGGTACACACAGTCTTTCTTGAAATTTCAATACATTATTCTCAAATTTGTAACCCGGTCTCGGCTTAGACTCTCTTTCTTCGATGATCTTTTTCAAAAAGTCATCCAGTTGCTGTTTCTCTTTAACTTCTTCGATCAAAGCCGGTTGAGCAGTAATGGCAGCTATTGCTCCGCCTTGTTCTCTCAAAACAATCTCAATTTCAAACCTTTCAAGATCATAAAGCAACTCTTTCTGCCCGGTGAGCAAACAAGCTAAGTTAGCAATTGACTTTCGGCTCAATGCATCGGCAACAGTATTGGCTTTTCCCGGGTGATACAAAATCTGTAAATCATAATCTTTAATCAATTCCAACCATCTGCGCTGTCTCATATTCAGTTCTTTCTGAGTGAAGAAGTATTTCAAACTCTTGTGGTCGGTATATACTTCACATGTTGCTCCATACAAATAGTGACGCCAAATTTTCAACGCAAAAACCACTGCAGCAAGCTCGAGATCATGGGTTGGGTAATTCTTTTCATGTGGTCTCAACTGTCGGGAAGCATAAGCAATAACTCTCCCATTCTGCATTAAAACACATCCCAAACCCTTGTGAGAAGCATCACTAAAACAAGCAGGTAATTATCTCAGACTCAAGGCAAAGTCAAAACTGGTGCAGTCACGAGTCTAGTTTTCAATTCGAATGTCGATTCTACCGGTCACCCAAATAAAATGGTGTTCCTTCAGGTCAATCGAGTCATGGTAAGGCAATCTTGGAGAAATCTTTGACAAATCTTCTGTAATATCCAGCCAGTCCCAAAAAGCTTCGGACTTCGGTTACATTGGTGGGTCTAGGCCAGTTTACTACAGCTTCAATTTTCTGTGGATCAACAGAAATTCCATCCTTGCTAATAACATGTCCCAAAAACATAACATGGTCAAGCCAAAACTCACACTTAGACAATTTAGCATACAGTTTCTGTTCTCTTAAGGTTTGTAAGGCTAATCTCAGATGATGTTCATGTTCTTCAACAGTCTTAGAATAAATCAGTATGTCATCAATAAACACCACTATGAAATCATCAAGGTATGGTTTAAAAATTCTGTTCATAAGGTCCATAAATGCAGCAGGTGCATTGGTAACTCCAAATGGCATAACTAAAAATTCATAATGTCCATACCTCGTTCTAAAAGCAGTTTTAGCAATATCTTCCGGTTTTACTTTCAGTTGATGATATCCCGATCTGAGATCAATCTTGGAAAATACTTGGGCACCCTGTAACTGATCAAATAAGTCATCAATACGCGGTAATGGGTATTTATTCTTTACAGTTACCTTGTTCAATTCACGGTAGTCAATGCACAGTCTCAGTGAGCCATCTTTCTTCTTCACAAACAAAACAGGTGCACCCCATGGTGAAGTACTGGGCCTGATAAACTTCTTGTCTAACAGTTCCTGCAGTTGTACTTTCAATTCTTTCAATTCAGCTGGAGCCATTCTATAGGGAGCTTTAGATAACGGCTGTGTACCCGGCACTACATCAACAGTAAACTCAATCTCCCTGTCAATCAAATCCCCTGGCAGATCATCTGGAAACACATCTGGGAATTCTCTGACTATAGGAATGCAATTCACATCAGTTTTAACACTATCAGTGGACACAGTCAGTACAGAACAAAAATACCCTTTACACCCCTTTCTAATCAATTTCATGGCTTTCACAGACGAAATCAAGTAAGGGGGAGACACTACTCCAATTCCACTAAATACAAATTCAGGCAAACCGGGTGGACGGAAAACGACTTGTTTTGTCGCACAGTCAATGGTAGCATGATATTTTTGTAACCAATCCATCCCCAATATTACATCAAAATGATCTATATTCAACGGTAACAAATCAATAAACAGATGCATATCCCCAACCATAATCTCACAAGCAGGATACATATATGCACATGTCATGGATCCCCCAATAGGTGATGATACAGCTAGTGGGTAATTCATGGGTTCTAAGGGTCTATTCAATTTTCTCGAAAAAGCATACGACACATAAGAATGTGTAGACCCCGAATCAATCAATACATATGCATTTTGAGTGCAAATAGAAAGAATACCTGACACGACGGTCTCGGTATTTTGAACATCTCCCGGCACTAGGGCAAACACTCGACCCTGCCTCATAGGCTCTTTCCCAGTAGCCTTGGGGTTAGGCTTTGGTGTTGCAGTTGATGCTGCTGCGCTTGGTGCAGCTTTACTACTTGATTGCTGGTTAGAGGGGCAGTCTTTGATCCTGTGGCCCACCTTGCCACACTTGAAACAAGCTCCAGAAAGCTGATAGCAAACCCCTTTATGTTTGTTGCCACACACAGAGCAAGGTGGAGTGAACCCACTCCCTTGGCTGGGGCTAGACATTGACCCCGTATTCTGTTTCTTATTCGATGAGTTAGGCTTGCCTTTCTTAATTTTAAAACCTTGCCTTTTCCCTTGCCACTCAGTGGTTGGTGTCTCAGACTGTTTCACTGCTGCAATATTTACCTCGGCCATCAAAGCCCGATCAAGGACACCCACAAAAGTTGGCATTTTTAAAACACTGATTCGGTCCAGTATAGCAGCATTAAGGCCTCCTTCAAATCTCCTGGCCTTCTTGTAATCGGTATCCACCATGTGTGGGGCATACCTAGCAAGTTCAGTGAACCTCTTTTCATACTCGGCAACAAACATTTTGCCTTGTCTCAACTGCTCAAACTCAGTTACTTTCCTGTCTCTGATACACTGAGGAAAGTACTTTTCAAAGAAGGACTCTTTAAACTGAGCCCAAGTCACCACCGCATTGGCGTCGCGGATCAACATCCACCACCTTCTAGCCTCTTCCTGCAAGGTGAAGGTGGCTAACAACACTTTGTGCGCTTCCGAGCACGGAAATACTTCAAATAATTTTTCAGTCTCCAGTATCCAAGCCTCAGCCTTCAACGGTTCTAAGCCTCCCTGAAAGGACGGCGGTTTCAGTTTGCTGAACTTATGAGTCAATGTAATAATATCCTCCTCATTCGCATTCACATTCTGTACATTTGGTGCATTCTGTTCCGGCTGCACCGGAGGAGGAGGAGGCTGTGGATTCTGTTGTTGTTGGTCCAGCCTTTCAATTATTAGTCCCATCATTAGTTCAAGTCTGGCCATTCTGGCCTCAGTTGATGAAGATCCAGGTTCATTTGCATTTGTGTTATCCATTTCGCTATAAACAATCATAATAGTTATAACACAGACAGTTATGACCATTATCATTATAAGCAGTTGTTCAATTAAACAGTTATAGCTGTCATAACAGTCATCATTACACAATTGTACAATTGAACAGTTTAACAATTTAACATGTATCAATCAGTCATGAGCACACACTTTTCATGTCAATGCAATGTCCCAATCACTTTTCTAGGACCCCCTATAGCTCGTTTGGACACGTGTGTGCGGTATAACTCGTGGTTAAGTATCGCTCTGATACCACTCTGTCACGACCCAAACCCGGCCCTATGGGTTTAGCACCGTAACCGGCCAGTAATCCGTGATTACCAAAGGCCTGCTATACAATCAATCAATATAACAGAGTTCAGGGCCTGGCGGAAGCCAAAACAATAAATGAATAGTGTCCAATGAGCTGTGACAATCTGTATGCCAAAAAGTTTTTCATTCATATGCACATAGAGCAGTATAGTACAATACAGCATACATACGTGTATACATGTCCATAACAGTTAACAAAACTGGGACTTAATCCCTTAGACAGTACAGTAATGATAGACAGTCTATACAATGGTCCCACAATGGTACAAAACAGTGAGACAACAGGGGAAATCAAAACCCCAAAGCCAATAGCATGGCGATCAGGAACCTCGCTGTGAGGCACGCAGGCTGGCTGACAAAACTGGGGACTGACCCACGCTCCTAGCTCCGATCAGGCTGCTGAGAACCTACATATATATATAAACAGTGAGCTAAAGCCCAGTGAATAACATAATGTATAAAGGGGTTATGAATGAATGTCCTTACAATACGGTAATGAAATCAATTCATTAAACAATATTTCAATCTTTCAATATTGAATCAATCAGTATTTCGATCATTCCGAATTTCAATCAATACGATTTCAATCAATCAGTCATATGTGGTACATCCATTAGCCTATAACAATAGGTCCAAAAGGACCGGGCCTTGACAGACCCAACAATAGTGATGGCCATCAATCAATAACAATATGGTTCCACGAGGAAACCGACAGAGCTCTGTACAATCAATAACAATGGGTGCTAAGGATGCCACAATACAGTTCGCAATACAGGACATACATTCATTCAATAACAATATTAGTTCGATAAACGCTTTGATTCAAGATTCAAAAGATAACATTTTGAACATATCTTTACACAATCTGTTACTCACAGTGATTGGGCTATCAATAGCTAGAGCGTGTCCCCGAAAGCCAACCCTAAACAATAAAACAATCGAACACACACTAAGTTTAACAATTGGGGAAGTACCATAATTAACTTCCTAATATGCCTCGGTGTGTTCTACATCTATATCCTCATTAAGATGTCTTAAACTAGGCCTAAGAATGCCTAGGATGGAATGAGGATGCAAAATTACACTTAGAAAACATTGCAGAATTTTCAGTGAACAGGGCCTCCCGCTCGAGCGCAGGTTTCCCCGCTCGAGCGGACAAGCAAACAAAGGTCCCCGCTCGAGCGTCCATTTCCCGCCGAAGCGTGACACAATCCTCGCCGGCGCACATTCCCGCCGAGCGGATCGATGAACAAGGCGAAATGGATGCATGATTCTCCGCTGAAGGCAAGATCACTCCGCTCGAGCGGACTGCAATGCAGAACAAAATGCTGGGAGCAGGTTTTCCCCGCTCGAGCGGCACTTTCCCCGCTCGAGCGGACGGCCAAAATCTGGAAAATCCAGATTCGACCTCCAAGCTCAAATTCAAGTTTTGATGCTCCAAATCCGATTTTCTTGGGCCCACTTTCTGGAAAACATTTGTAAACTCAATGTATAACATGTTTCAAAAGCCAATTTGTACATGCAAGGGCCAAGAGTTGGTCAATTAAAGCCACATTTCAAACCATTTTCAAGAACTCTTTCAAAATATGAAATGCATGGTCTTTAAACCCATTTTCAGTTTTAAACTTGCTCTAATGAGCTCATTAGTTGGCAAATGGAATGAAAACATGGATTATAATACAAACATGAGCATGCATGTACAATCAATCATGGATTCACTTCCAAAAATCACTAAAATGGGTATGCATGCATGAGTTCTAGCATGAATCAACTCCTCATTCACTAATCTCTACATGCATGCAACAATGGAGCTCCAATTCAACATTCTTGAACTTCAAACATGGCAGTGATGCATAAAACATGCAAGATGGAGCTTAAAGATGTCAAGGTGACAATGAATTCCTTACCTAGAGTGTTAATTTCAAGTCTAGCAAGCTAACTTTGACATTCAACCTTCAAGTCTTCAAGCAATTCCACAACAATGGCAAGGTGAGTTCAAGTCTCTCTCTAAACTCTCTCCCTCACTCTATTCTTCTTGTTTGGTCGGTTAGGAAGAAAAGAAATGGCTGAGCAAAAGTTTTGATCAACATGTTCTAAGGTTCAAGTAATATAAAACAATGAGTCCACTAAGTAGGCAATTTGGTAATTAAGCCCAAGTTCTCAATTAACTCAAGTCAATCTAATTTAGTCATTCCTAATCAATTTTCAGATAAATATGCCATTAAATCATAAATATTCTACTGATTCTAAAACACCAAACGGTTCCTAATTCGGCCGCCGATAAGGCCTTCAATTAGCAGTTTAAATGCATAAACATGGACAGATATTCTATCAATCAAACAGATGCAATATGCAATTCAATAGATACACTTATTCAGTTTCAATTTCACTTTCAATCGATCTATTTAATACTTCAATCAATTCGATAATCCATCATTATCATTTCAAATTAGCGATAATCAGTATGTAATTCAGTAATTATCAATAATCATAAAGATTCTGCTACATTGGAGAAGTTAATGTTGGCCTTAGTCATGGCCTCAAAGAAGTTGAACCATTACTTCCAAGCACACAAGATCGTGATACTAACGGAGCATCCATTGAAGTCCCTGTTACACCAAGGAGATTTGACAGGTAGAATTGCAAGATGGGCAGTGGCCTTGGGCCAATATGACTTGGAATTCAGGCCAAGAACAGCAATCAAGGGCCAAGTTCTGGCTGACTTTGTGGCAGAATTCACTCCGGAATCCATCGAACGTCGGCCTCTCTTGAGCCGAGATGAGCCAGGTCCCAGCATACAAGAAGCATCCAGGCCGACAGCAGCAGATCAAAGAAAGGAAAAGCTTAGACCATGCAGTATCTACATCGGCGATTCATTCAGACTCTTTGTCGATGGAAGTTCAAACCGACGTGGAGCGGGCAGAGTATCACGATATCCCCGGATGGAGAAATAATAGAACAATCCATCCGCTTTGGGGTTCAAGGCCTCCAACAATGAAGTGAATAAAGCATTGATTGCCGGACTAAAATGGCAAGTGAAGCAGGTTTCGAGGTAATCGTTTTTTGTGATTCACAGTTAATTGTTAACCAATCTACAGGAGAATTTGCAGCTAGGGACGAGAGGATGTCGGCATATGCAAAAGAGGTTATCAGATTAGCCGAGCTATTTGATAACTGCCGACTTCTACAAGTTAGCCGAGATGGTAATGTACCCACGCCGACGCGTTGGCCAATCTGGCAAGTTCAATGCAGACTGGGAAGGCAAGAACAATCATGATCGACTACATGTCGGGCCCGAGCATAGAACCACAGAGCACAAAGCAGGAGGCAATGTGCGTGGACATGGGGCCGAGCTGGATGGATGCAATTGTTGCATTCCTTAAAGAAGGAAAACTGCCAGAAGATCGCAAGGAGGCACACAAAGTCAGACTGAAGTCGGCAAGGTTCAGCTTGACCTCGGATGGACATCTCTACAGAAGGTCCTTCACTGGACCCCTTTTAAGGTGCGTACACCCTTTACAAGTTGAAGATTTTTTATATGAAATTCATGAAGGGATATGTGGAAGCCACACTGGGGGCAGATCATTAGCCCATAGGGCCATTACCCAAGGGTATTGGTGGCCATACATGCAAAAAGATGCCGAAGCATATGTAAAGAAGTGCGAACAGTGCCAAAGGTTTGCACCTTTGATTCATCACCACCGACCAATCCAAGATTCAAATTTCGGCCGTTTGCCCAATGGGGCATGGATCTGGTCGGCCAACTTCCCCAAGCAACAGGCCAGAGAAAATACTTGCTGGTGGCAACTGATTACTTCACAAAGTGGATAGAGGCAGAACCACTTGCTAAAATCCGAGATGTGGATGTCAAGAATTTTATATGGAAGAACATCATCACCAGATTTGGCATTCCCAGAGCCATTGTTGCCGACAACGGAACCCAGTTCGACAGCAAACTCATCAAGAATTTCTGTGCAAAATTCAAGATCAAGAACTACTTCTCAACACCAAGTTTCCCTCAAAGTAATGGGCAGGCAGAAGCTTCCAACAAAGTAATTCTGGATGGAATCAAGAAGAGGTTGCAAGCAGCAAAAGGGAAATGGGTAGATGAATTACCCAATGTGCTTTGGGCATACCGGACTACGCCGAGAAGATCAACTGGGGAATCTCCCTTTGCCATGGCATATGGCACGTAAGCGATCATTCCATCGAGGCTCAAGATCCCAGGGATCCGAACCCAGGGAGTTGAAAATGGGACTAATGACATACTCTTAGCCCGAGATCCGGATCTTTTAGAAGAACGAAGAAAAGGTCGCAATTCACTTTGCAGTGTACCAAAGAACAACTTGCCGAGCATACAACAAGAAGGTCAACCCAAGAGATTTTCGTCGGCGACAGTCTTGAGGAAAGTGGTTGGCAACAAGAAAGATCCTGGAGGGCAAGCTCGGCCCAAACCGAAGGGCCTCTGCAATTACCTCGGTGCTAGGTAATGGAGCATATCGGCTTGAGGACAACGATGGCAAAGCATTGCCAAGACCTTGGAACACCTGCAATTTGAAGTTTTTCTACCATTGAGATGATTAATACTCCTGGCGGATGTCATATGATTGATGCTTGAAGACTTGAAAAATGAGAACCCAAGTGGAACTCAGGTTCACATTGGGGGCAGAGAAGATGCAAAGGAGCAGAGAAGATACAAAGCCTACCCCTTGTTGAAATTTGTAGCAATTTACAAGTAGGGTTTGGCCGAATAACAAAGCCTGCCAAATGTTAGTAGGTATGGCCGAATAACAAAGCCTACCACTTGTTGAAATTTGTAGCAATTTACAAGTTGGTTTGGCCGAATAGCAAAGCCTACCCCTTGTTGAAATTTGTAGCAATTTACAAGTAGGGTTTGGCCGAATAACAAAGTCTACCACTTGTTGAAATTTGTAGCAATTTACAAGTTGGTTTGACCGAATACAAAGCTTAGCTTAGCTTCGCTTGTTGAAATTTGTAGCAATTTACAAGTTGAAGTTAAGCCGAGAAGAAAGCTTAGCTTCGCTTGTTGAAATTTGTAGCAATTTACAAGTTGAAGTTAAGCCGAGAAGAATCCTTGACTTCGCTTGTTGAAATTTGTAGCAATTTACAAGTTGAAGTTAAGCCGAGAAGAAAGCTTAGCTTCGCTTGTTGAAATTTGTAGCAATTTACAAGTTGAAGTTAAGCCGAGAAGATTCCCTGGCTTCACTTGTTGAAATTTGTAGCAATTTACAAGTTGAAGTCAAGCCGAGATATTGTCATCAACGGAAATTCGCGCCAAGTCCAAATTAGACATCGCTTATTGTGTTCATGTATATTGTTTAATTCTTGTTGAAATTTATGACAACTTACAAGTATATCATTGTTTATAACTTGAGTAAAGTTTATTGGTCGTATTAATTCTTGTTGAAATCCGACATGAGGTCATATGTGTGCAAGTTGGTCAGGCCAATTTCAAAGCTTAGCTTCGCTTGTTGAAATTTGTCGCAATTTACAAGTTGAAGTTTAGCCGAGATGCTTCCTTGGCTTCACTTGTTGAAATTTGTAGCAATTTACAAGTTGGAGTCAAGCCGAGATATTTGTTTCTCTTCGCTTGTTGAAATTTGTAGCAATTTACAAGTTGAAGGGAAGCCGATGTTATCGCCTACAATTTGAAGTTACATGTGGTCATCTGTTGAAATTTGCAACAATTTACAGGTTCAAATGAAAGCTAAGTATATTGTTTAAACCTTGTTGAAATTTGTAGCAATTTACAAGCAGATTACTGTTTAAACATTTGATTATAATTTGAGAAAAGTTTGCTGTATATGATAATCCTTGTGAAGATTGCAGTAATTTACAAGAAGGTTGGATTGATATTACAGATTGAAGTTAAGCCGACGTGTTACCATCTGTTGAAATTTACAGGTTGAGGTAAATGTTAGGAATATAGTTTAAACACTTGTTAAAATTGGAGAAAAGTTCACTGTTTATATTTGTTGAAATTCACAAGTAAAATTGACTGAGTTTGTTGAAACTATGGAAAGGCTTGCAGAGCTAACATTGAATAGTGCATGTTTTATACTTGTTGAAATTTATGAAAGAATGCAGGACAGTTTCTTGCCAAAGTAAAATTTTGCAGGTGTCGTGCCCGAGGTATGTTACCCCGAGGAGATTGTGCAAAGAAGGAAGAGTATGAAAATCATGCAAAATATTCTAAGTATAGAACCATTCAGAATCAATAAGAAGAATTTGAAGACACAAGCATTCAGAAAGAAACAATTGCATAAAAGAAAGGCACTGTGGCCTAAGTAAAATTCTTGTTCACAAGTTTCAGAGAAGGCACTTCGGCCACGAAAGAGAGCTTACATAAAAAAGAAAACAAAGTACAAGAAATAGAAAAAAACAAAAAGCGTCAAGGCTGTCCTTCTTCAACTTGAACAGAAGGTTGGGCTAGAACCTCGGAAGGCTCTGGAAGAACCACCTCGGTGTCTTTTGGGTCCACAACCTCTGCATCTTTTTCGGCCAGAACCCCAGGTTCTTTATTTGCCACGACCTCGGATTGTTTGTCAGCTGCAACCTCAGCGTCAATCTCGGCTAAGGTTTCATCAACACTTCTCCCAATTAGAAGCATATCAGGAGACAGGCGAACTGAGCCAGCTTCCTTGGGTTGCTTCTCAATCTCTTCATCCCCAGTGAGGTCCAAAATTTGGTCGGTCTTGGGAGGAGATTTGGCCTTCCTCACCAAGGGTTCATCTTTATCTTTATCTTCATCTTCAGCCTCGGCTTCAGACTCAGATTCATCTTCGCTTGGAGGAAGAGGACAAGGAAGACGCATGGCCTTTGTCTTTCGCCATGGCGAGTCAGCTGGAAGATCAAACTGTTTGGCCATAGCATTCCAACCTAGGACGAATCCTTTGTTGCAAGCTTGCTTGACCTGAAGCTTGTAGTCTTCAGCGACGTCGTCCATGCCTTGGTTGTAGGCAGCATTAATTTCAGCCTTTTTCGTGGCCAGAGCATCCCTAAGCTCTTTCTCAGCTTCAGCCTTCTTAGCCTCGGCTTCCTTTTTCTCGGCTTCGACTACTTTCTTGACGTTTACAGCAGCCTCAGCCTTTTGAAGAGCAATTGATTGGGCCTTTGTGGCCGCCGCTTCTTCCAAATTTTTTCATCCTCAACTGATCTCTTTTTTGGGACTTTTGAAGAGCAGCAAACTCTTTCTTTAATTCAGAGAGCTCCTCCCTTGTTTCAAATGCCTTCACGGAGAAGGCATGGGCGTGTTGAACGGTCTGAAAGTTCATAAAGACAAAGGTTATTACAGAGTAAAAATGACATTTTACAAGTATGAAGATAAGGCAAAATTATCAAAGTTCTGAAGGCTTACTTGGACGGAGCGTTGCAACATGAGGGCATAGTTCTCATATTCACTGATCTTGGAGTTTTTCTCAAGATCACCTTCAATGAGAACAGCCATGCTGAGTGCCACGCCGACGTTGATGTCAGAGGCGCTCTCGGGCATAAACCGCCTCGCCCTCTAGAGTTATCTTGGGCGCCATGGAATTTTGGACCCCGAGGACGTCCCAGCGGCTGATTTTTGTTTTTTTGCTGAAGTGGGTCCAGAAGGTTGTGACCCAGCCGACCTCTTTGATGGTGCCAAGGTGGTCTTCTCGGCCAATTGAGAGATTGGAAGGGCATCTTCGCCCTCAACATCGGTTTCAAGAGCCTTGGCCGGTTGGGCCTTCTTGACTCTCTTGGGCTTGGTGAGGGGTTGTTTGCGTGTTCTTCTTCCATGTCATCTGGCAGGTCGGCCAAGAGGTTCAGCACCTTCTTCTTTGGTTTTTCCATTTCGGCTGTTTTGACAAGTTTGCGTCGGCGCTTCTTTTCTTGGACTGGAACCAAATTTGGTGCCGAAGTTGATGGCTGGTCGGCTGGCTCAGAAGTGGAGACAACTTGTTCTGTGGAAGCAGTTGGCGGAGAGGCTTTCTTCTTCCTCTGCCTTGGAACGTCGGCCAATTTTGATGTGTATGTGGGTATGAAGTTTAGCAGGAGCGGGGCCTTGCGCTTCTCAAGCGGAAGATTCAAGAGCTTCTTTAGATCTTTCCCAGGATAAAAGGACTGGCGGAAGTCCTTATGCGGCTGGCGAACGTCTGCAAAACAGAACAAAAACATGAGAAACAGATAAAACTTTTGGAAATTTGTTGAAAAAAGCAGTAGCTAAACAGTTAATGATGGGCTCTTACCCTTGTCCTCCCTTACTGTTCGTGGGAGAGGGAAAAGATGGACTTCCTCATCTGGGCCGAACTCCCAATTGCCAGACACAATGAGGTAATCATCTCCAGCCCCTTTGTTGGAGTCTGGAAGGTCGGCTACTAGTTTGTAGGCTGTGGACCTCGGCTTGAGGTAATAGACATAACCTCTCTCCTTAAGGTTGAGGGGGCACATGGTGTAACAAAACTGGATATCAGCAAGAGTAATTCTAACGTTCTCCTGCCGAGCTAAGGCTATTATTCCAGTAAGTGTTCTAAAGGCATTAATGGAGAGTTGCATAGGGTTGAGGGTATAGTAATGAAGGACCTCGCGGAAGAGGGGATCAAGGGGGAACCTAAGTCCACACTGGACGAAGGCTACTACAGGAAAAGGCATTTTATCCTCGTCGGGCATAATGGAGTCATTCTCCCCAGCTAGCCTGAGGTGAACGTCGTCTGGGATAGAGAACTCTCGCCTAAAGTTTTGTAGTTTGGTGGGGGTATCGACTCTGTCTCTCCACACACCCATGGTCCTGATAAAAATAAGTGTTTGGCTACAGAAACAGAGTATTGCTAAAAGGTTTTAAGGACCTCGGCTAAAACCTAGGTACGGATTGTTTCAATTTTTCCTAACGATTGAAGGTTCTACAGCAAATCCCAAACCTAAATCTACGAAGAACGAGTAAGAATGGCAGAAAATCTGGAAAAAAGAAAAGCAAGATCGAAGTTTCAGAATCAACGAACACAAAGGCTAGACGACAAGAACAAGAGGTGCAACAGTGTGAGTGTTCACAACATGTGCAAAAACATGAAATAATACATGCTTAAGTGAACAACCAGAGCAATGGAAGCAAGAAATTTCAGAAAACAAGTAAAAACTGAAGAAAAGGGGAACGATGGCTTACCAGAAAGGGTGAGGCCGAGATGAGCGTCGCCGAGGTCAAGTGACAGAAGCAGCAGCAGCGATAGCTTCACGGAAGTGACAGAGGCAAGACAGTAGCAGAGCTTCGAGCAAGAACCAATGGAGGATTCGAAGACAGAAGAGCTTTGGAGAGAAAGAGCAAAGGATTCGAAAATGCAAAAGTGAAGGAAAGAGAGAGAAAAGAATTGTTTTTGTCAAAAATGGAAAAGGCGGCAAAAACAGCAATAATTACGCCTAGGGTAACGCAGGCGTCAGGCGGCAGCGAAAGCAAACGACAATTATGGCGGCCACGCCGCGGACCAATAAGAATAAAACACGTCGACGAAACGGTTGAAAATTGATGCATGACAGCTCATGCGCGAAATGGAATCGATTTGAATTTTTGGAAACATGTCGGCCTGGAATGAATTACTTCGGCTAGAAGTTCTTAAGCCGAGGTACGAGAGAGAAGTTCAATGTAAGTTCCATCACCTCAGTATACCGAGGTAATAGAACTTAGGGGGCAGTTGTGGGGATATATTTCTGAGCATCAACACGTGGCAAGATGATGCCGACGTGTCATCAGAAGAGCTATGTGTCACAGTAAAGGTTTGCCAAGGTATTCTAAGTACTTGCCGAGGTAATTTTTGAAGGCATCTTAATTCGGACAAAGGCCTCCAACCTCGGCTCAATATACAGAGGCTGAGCTACCCGCAGAGAAGTCAGCCGAGGTTGATGTTATAAAATATTATCTTGTTTAGGTGGATGTCCAGCCTAGTGGAAGAAGCCATGAGGCCATTATCTCACCAACAAGCATGCCTCGAGACCATGTGAAGTACCCACGAGGCCACTAACAGTAGTGGGGAGGAATAAAACAGCTTTTACCTCAAAAGCTGTTTAAAGTGCTTTAGTGGGCTGGCAAGACAGCTCAAAAGCTGTGAGCTTCTCCATCTCTATGGGGATGTATATATTGAGATGGAGAACTACGAAGGAGGGGGACTCAATTGGTACTGAATTGGGACTCAGACAGATACATATAATTGTAATACTGACAATCATATACTCAGAGAGTGAGAAAGTTGCCAAAAGTGAATTGTAATTCTTATTATTACTCATAGTAAAACACCTCGGCACTACCCGTGGACGTAGGCAATTATTGCCGAACCACGTAAATCCTTCTTGCCTTTGTGTTATTGCTTGTTCCATCTATTCTGCCTGTGTTACTAATGCTGACTCACTAAGATAGGCAGTGTGGTCGAAAAATTACCCACACACTAAATATTGTGTAGATATACCAAAAATAATAAGTTCTATCTATTCATCTATTTTGAGGCTACCATTTTGAAGGCTTAACAATTTGGATTCTAGTAGTTTCTCAATTGACAAAGAATTTTTCATATGAGATTTGTAATTTAAGTATCTAATCTAAATCATTTTCGTATTAAGTAATATGATTATCTGTATGTTTTCCTTTAATATAATTAACTAAATTGAGATAAAAAAAATTTAATTATATACGTTCATCTGTCTCATCTCAATGCTTGCCTGTGCGTGGACGAGCATTTAAAATAGTGTTTTTGGCGGTTTGTCAAATATTTTATATCAAAGAGTACCTCACTCCATATTTATCTAGGTTGTGGGCTCAAGAGCATCACAATCGAAGTGTTGAAATTGCCTGTTATTGTGTGTTATTTAAATATATATATATATATATATTAATGGATAAATTACATGAATATCTTTTGAGATTTTTATTTCATTTTTTTAAAGTTTGTAATTTTATTATAAATTATTGTCTAAATTACTGATGTCGTATCTTAAAATTTTTTAAAAGACCATCTTGTCATTTTTTCTACTATTTTTTTTTTCTTATCATCATAATTAATTCTATAACTTTTCATCATTAAATTTTACCCGGATATATTTTTATTAAGTGATGATATACAAATATAAATTTTATATAAAATCTTTAAACACAATGATATGGCTTAATAGTGACCTTTCACTTTAAAACAAAACACCCATAAATATGATTATATTTACAATAATATCACTATCATAATATTTTTATGATATTTTTTTGTATAAAATTTTATATATGAATATAATTTTTCATTTTTATTTCCACCATTATATCTAGATTAGATCAATTTAATCTAAATATATTTAAAAAGCATAAAATTTATACAAATTTTTTTAAAAAAATTCATTGAATACAACAAAATAAGATAATGTATTGAATTTTTATATTTTTTTTTTATATTTGGTGAATTTAAAAAAAAATCACAAAATATTATACTTCTTAAATATATCTAGATTAGGTGTATTTAAAAAATAAAAAATTAAATTCTTAAAACAATAAAAAAAATTTAGTAAAAATAAAAAACAAACATGAAAAATAAAAATAAAAATAAAAACTTTGCGTTTGGTAGAGTTTTAGAATTATGATTTGAGAATAGAGTTGTATTTTGAGTTTGTGAGTTTTGAAATTATAATTTGAATGTGAAAAATTTGTTTGGTTATGAGTTTTAAAAAGAGTTTGAATTGAGTGATGTGACATATAATATTAAAAAGTGAATGTTTTGAAAAGTGAGTGTGAAATTAGCTGTAACCAAACAACACACTCAAATTAAGGGATAGAATTATATTTCAAAAGCTCTACCAAACATTAATTTTTTTGTATAAGTTAAAACAAAGAAGATAATTGTTATTTCTTTTAAAATAACATGAATAAAATATATGTATTATTTATTATTTTATATGTATAAAGATTAAAAAATAAATATTTTATTTTAATTTGATAAGAAAATAAGTGTAATTTTTTAAATATGGAAAAACATCCCTATCAAATACAAATCCCAGAAGTTGACAATGCAATTTATCCTAACAATTAATAAACAAGTTAGCATCTTAGCATCTGGATAAATTTTAAAAATTGTCAGTTAGCAACTCTCTTAACATTTCCATTAAAACTATAAAATAAAATAAAAATGAAAGCTAACTGACAACTATAAAAATTTGGCGCTAGATTGCTAAAGAAAAATGCTTAGTATCATTAATTTATCACTAATGATACGGTATTATGTGGACTCTATTATTAATATTATAATTTAACATTTATTTATTTATTTTCTCATTTATCAGTTTAGGAGGGATACTTTTTAGAGTTGTTGATTTATTAGTGTTCCAAATCAGATCTGATTGCTAAATACGTGCATTAAGGATGTTGTTAGACCATTTTTAGTAGCACATTTTACGACTACTTTTTCTTGTGGCGTCCGCTAATCCAATAAGGTAGGAAGTTTGATTTTTCTTTAGAGTTACACTCCATTTAGAAATATGTTGTTTTAAGGCTGTGTTTGGCAAGTGAGTTTGCAGGTTTTTTTGGCTATTTTAGTCACAAAAAATAAAATAGGCTATTTTAGCTATAACAAACAAAACATCACATCCAACCCATAATCATTACATTCTTCTCTCACAAAAAAACTCAAAAAAAATCAAAAAGTCAAAAAGTCCTTCCCAAACCAAGCTTTTAAGCCCAGGCTAAAATAGTCAAAAAAGCTAAAAAACCAAAAAGCCAACCTACTTCCCAAACGGAGGCTTAATAAATTTTTAATTAAAATATGAAATAAAAAAATTAATATATTTGAAGTGATTTTTTAACTTTTTATAAAAAGATGTGTAAAAAGTAGAAAAAAAAAGAAAAGAAATCTTTAATCTTTTATAGTATTTGTTATAGATTTTTTGATTTTTTTAATAACTTTTTGACTTTTTAACTAAAATATTAACTTGCCAAACGAGACTTTAGTCATTTGAAGGACTGTATTGTTAGTACCATAAATCTGCAATTTTTATTATTTATATAATTGCAGGACACGTGGCATCCTCTTATTCATTTGGAAGTTAAAAGAAGTTATAAAGATGATGGAGAATATGAAGGACAAAGTGGATGAGTGGAAGGACACATGGCAAGACAAGAATGAAAATGGAAGAAATGGGTAGTTACTAAGTAGTTATTGCTGTATTTTTTCCTCTATAAATAGCCATTAATAGCTACATTGTAAAGGAGCCAGAACTCAAATCAAAGACAGTTGATTTCAATATTTCTTGTCATTTTCCTTATCTTAGGAGTAGTTTAACATAGATTTATATTTTGAAGCATTTATTTTCAACACTTTCATTTCGAAGCATTTCATGCACCTCCTTTTCGAAGCATAGGAGTAGAGGTAAGTAATTATTACTTTGATTGTTCACTCAATCATCTTTCTTCGTCTCCCTTATTCTTTTTTTAATTCTTCTTTTCTCTACACTTTGGCAATTTTGAAGTCCCCTTTGTTGAAGCGAAAGAACTGTCAACACAATCGCTTGATAATTGACTTGGATTTAATCTGTAAGGATTTTTCAATCTTTGCTGGCACACTCGTATTTATAATATTTTCCTTTGTAGAAAAAATAAGCCAACAATTTTTGACACGCCCAGTGGGACTGCTAAATGTAAGAAATGACAAATGATTTGGATTTCGCCATTCGAACTTGTCAATTTGAAATATATTGGCGTGAAAGAAAAATTTTGGATCTTCAAGAAGAGATCCATTTTCTTAATAAAATAAACTTTCATCCATTACAATATTATTTGGTGGAAGAAAAAAGACACCATTTAATTGGAAAAATTCATCAACTTGATATGGAAATTCGCCAATGAAATGATGAGTTATCAACTCTCACTATCACGTTTTTAACTGAGGCTTTAATGGCCGGAATTGGTGAATTTTTTCAAAAAATTTTCATGGTTGAAAATAGCAAAAGCACAGAGTTTATTTTATCAATGGCTCGGGAGGTTCAAGAGTCCGTTTTTTAAGAGCCAAATTATGAAATTAACATAACGAAAGAGTATGTTTTTGAGCCAAATTTGGCTAAGAATGATGTTTCATACATGGCTCGGGGGGTTCAAAAACCAATTTTTAGAGAGTCAAGTCATGAAAATAACATTCTTATGGGGGATTTTCATAAGCCATTAATGGCTAACATGGAAAAACAACCCATTTTGTTAAAGAATTATGAAAATCAATTCGGCGAAAGTCATGTTTTTAAACCAAACATGGTCAAGAATAATGAACAAACCACTGTTCATGAATTCAAATTTTTTGACATTTTTCAAAATGTCAAAAAGTATGAATTTTCATGGTTATACTATACCATGACTTTTGGTGTTCAAAATCCTTTTTGGATTTGTGGTTCACATCAAAATATAATTTTGATGATGTGGCTAATAAAATTAACAAATTGTTCTTATGAGTTCGAAGCATGAACTTGGCTAGAATAAGGGATGACCATTTAAAATGTATGAACTTGGCTAGAAAAAGCCTATGCATGTAAATAAATGATTGAGAATGACTTATCTTTTCAAATTGATGGCCAGTTGTACACAATCAAAGCATTGAAGATACATTCGAAGCATCAAGAATTGTTTCGAATGTTGATTACTTCGCCTTTGAAGCTGTACAAAGCTTTGAAGATACATTCGAAGCATCAAAAGTTGTTTCGAAGGTTGATTACTTCACCTTCGAAACTGTATAAAGTTTTGAAGATACATTCGAAACATCAAGAGTTGTTTCGAAGGTTGGTTACTTTACCTTCGAAACTGTATAAAGCTTCGAAGTAATATTTGAAGCGTCAAGCCTAACCTTGAAACTTCATTATAAGTATCATCGTCCTATATCAATACTTCCAACGTTCAAGAGGTGATGTTGTTCCTTCAAAACTGTGCCGCAAGACCTTCGAACGATGAATTTGGTTTTTTATACCACCTTCGAAGCTTGTTATTGGTCATCTAGTTATAATTTCATACTCATTTGAAGTACCTTATTGGTGTTGTTATATCATTCGAAGCACTTTGTTGCTTAGATTAGTCATGTGCTTGGTTCGGCCCTTCAAAAATTTAAGTAAATATCATTTTTAAGGGTCGCGGGGGGAAATGTTAGCACTATAAATCTGCAATTTTTATTATTTATATAATTGCAGGACACGTGACATCCTCTTATTCATTTGGAAGTTAAAAGAAGTTATAGAGATGATGGAGAATATGAAGGACAAAGTGGATGAGTGGAAGGACACATGGCAAGACAAGAATGAAGATGGAAGAAATGGGTAGTTACTAAGTAGTTATTGATGTATTTTTTTCTCTATAAATAGCCATTAATGGCTACATTGTAAAGGAGCCAGAACTCAAATAAAAGACAGTTGATTTCAATATTTCTTGTCATTTTCCTTATCTTAGGAGTAGTTTAACATAGATTTATATTTCGAAGCATTTATTTTTAGCACTTTCATTTCGAAGTATTTCATGCACTTCCTTTTCAAAGCATAGGAGTAGAGGTAAGTAATTATTACTTTGATTGTTCACTCAGTCATCTTTCTCCGTCTCCCTCATTCTTCTTTTAATTTTCTTTTCTCTACACTTTGGTAATTTTGAAGTCCTCTTTGTTGAGGCGAAAGAACTATCAACACAATCGCTTGATAATTGGCTTGAATTTAATCTGTAAGGATTTTTCAATCTTTACTGGCACACTCGTATTTATAATATTTTTCTTCGTAGAAAAAATAAGTCGACACGTATATATAGTTAGTAGGATAAATTTTTTAAAATTAGGCGAGTATCTAGTGTTAGGAATATTGACTCTACCTGTACGAGTGTTTGTGACTTACTATGCCTTTGTTTGGAAAGTTCATCTGGGGACTTTTTTGATTAAATAGTCAAAAAATAAAATAAAATAAAATAGATCTTTTTAACTTAATAAGACAAAATATTATATTTAATTCATAATTATTATATTTTTTTCTTGCAAAAAGTCAAAAAAATCAAAGTCTTGTCCAAATAAAATTTTTTAACTTTAAATTAAAATAATCAAAAAATTAACTCACCTCTCAGACGAATTCTATATAATCAAGTATAGTGCCACCTAAAAATGATTTCTAAAGTCTCGATTCCTTAGGTAAGTCACAGAGGAAGTTAGATCTTACTTCAACGGAAGCGTTAAATGTTGTGCTAAAATGGTCAGACGTTAATGTTATAATTAACAATGAAACTTTATCAGTTATAAAATAAATAAAGAAAGAGAAAAAAAAGAAAAAAGAAAAAAAAGGTTCGTGGAGTGGGCCTTCTGAGAGAAAGAGATGAAAAAGGTGTAGTGGGCCTTCTAAGAAAGAGATGAAAAAGGCATATGAGATTCTATACATTGAGCCACCGTTTGGGACAGATTTGGACTAAAATAATTATATAAGACAAAATAAGTTATTTTATCTCAATAAAATAAAATATTACATCTAATTTATAATTATTTATTTTTTCTCTTATAAAAAAAATTAAAAAAGCCAAAGTCCTTCCCAAATTAATTTTTTTAGCCCTAGGTTAAAATAGTTAAAAAAGTCAAAAAGTTAAAAAGCCAACCCACTTTTCAAACGAAGGCTAAATCTTGTATAAAAATAAATTATTTTAGTAGTATTTTGATTTTTTTAATAAAAAATGTATAAAAAAAATTTAAAAGTGCTCAATAGATATTCTGATTCGCTCAAACAAATCGAATCGAACTAATCCACTACATTTTTAAACGGATGCGTAATGATGAGTGGACAGTTGTAGATTGATTTTTTTCAATTCACCTAGTTTTGGACGGAAGGCAGATTTGAGATTCCTTTAGCCGCAACTGGACTGTCAAACCGCAAGCATCCATAGTAATTTGTAAGACTTTGATTTTTAATTTATTTAGATATTTTGTTTGTATTTTTAATTAAAAAAGAGTTTAGATATTCTACTATGTTTTCAATTTGTTTTCAATTTAGAAATCCTTTTATTAAATGACAAGTATTGATATTTGATATTTTTGTGTAGAAAATATAGTGCTTAATTTTGTCATTTAAAAAAAAATCAAATTAAATAGTTATTGAATAAAAAAAAGTAATGAAATAGTTTTGATAATGCATGGTTTTCTTATATATATTTATTATTGATATTTGACAATTTACTTCATAATTTTTTGATTATGTTGAATTGGATTATTATTCAAAAAAAAATATTGACAAGTTGTTGTATTATATTCAAAATTTATAAAGTTTAAATCGCCAAACAGATTCGTATTCATCTGCCATTCCATTCAATCTGCATTTGCCAATCCGTTGACAGCACTCCTAAAAAAAATAAAGAGAATAATGAAACAATTTATAATAATTTTTTCACTTTTTCACTAAAAGTAAAAAGTTTCCAAACCAAGCCTTAACATACATTTTAACATTTTTATTATAACACTTCACACACTCACTAATTAACAAATTTTAATAAGCAATTTTTTTTTTAATTATTTTATTTTAATATAACACCCAACAACAGACAATTTTAACCAAATATTGTGTTAAAATAATTAGATGTTAATGTTATTGTTAACGAGGGCGCTTCATCGGTTGTAAAATAAAGAAATTAAAAAAAAAGAAAAGAAAAAAAGGCAAAAAGAAAGAGGGAAAAAGATAGGAGAAATTGTATTTCAGTGGAGCAGTGAGAGAAAAATTATATTCTTATGATAGTATAATTTTTCTGTATGTATGATGTAAATTTATTCTTGTGCTTGGTGTAATTTTTCTGGTGTGTCAAAGTTATACAAAAAAAAATTTCATTTATAATACAATTTTTCCCCCAATACTCTATGTATTTGCAATTTCTTCAAAAAAATAAGTACAATTCTATACATAATTAGCATACATTTTAACATCTTCATTGTAACATTTCACACACTCATTAACTAAAAAAATTTAACAACCAAAATTAAAAAGAAAAAGAAGAGGGGGCCAAAATATATATGTATATATATATATTATCTCTCTACATAAAAGGGAACACAGTCATTGTTTCACAAAATAATTGCAAATTTATGGCAAAGCTTATAAGTTTAATTATTAATGTACATAAATTTTATTAATGATATAAAATTATTTTTGAAAATCTTATGTGATTCGTGATTAGATAAGGATTAAAATATTCCAAAGCCAATAATTCCAAAAACACTCAATCTAAAATCATCAAGCACTTACGAATGTGATTTTAGTTTGTTTGTTTTTTAGGAATAAATAATAAATCAACACAATCGATTTTTTACGTGGAAAAACCACAATTGAAGAACCTTCAATTGTAATCAAAAACCACGGGCGAACCGCCACTAATCAATCCACTATAGAAGGACTACAAGGTTACAAAGAAATCATACAAATTACCCAAACCACCAATTTGTCTCTCAATCTTCAGAACTCTTTCACCACGCCGCCATACAGGCTGATTCTGAAGTTGGTTCCACACCTCAACTTCACTTGTCGACTTAACGACTACGTAAAGAACAAACACCTTTTGAAACTTTACGTAAAGATCTTCGGATTCCGCCGAAGATAACACTCTTGAATATAAAGTATCAACCTCTTTGATGTATGAATTTTAACTCATGAGTTTTAGAACTCTCTCAAGAACATCAAAGAAAACTTATCAAACTTTCAGAAGAACACTTCAAACAAAACTCTTGAATACTTGAATCAGATCTTCAAAAAGTTCAGTCATAGTTTTAGGAGAAAACTACTTACTTATAGACAACCATAAAGAGTCCCAAATCTGAAAGATAACAACTCTTGATGCCAATAGGATTCTGAGATCGGGTTCTGGAATCGCGACCTCGCCGAAGCGCTTCCACTCGGCCGAGCTGACCGAACAAAAACTATATGTAATTAAACTGATGTACGCTCGAGCGCTTCCTCTTCCGCTCGAGCGTAAACTTACATCCTTCAAGATTTCACTCGTTTAGAATCTTGAGTGCCTCTAATCTCCGCCGAAGACATGTCTCGCTACATGACAAGACAAAAACACAAAAATTACATTTTGATTAGGCACAAAGTTTTGTCACCGGATTTGACAATAAAGGGACCTAACAATCTCCCCCTTTGTCAATTCCCGGACAAAACCTATCTAAACATTGTTCCTTAAAAAAAAACACTAGACATTCTAAAAACAAGAAAACAATGTACAAGAACATCTCAAAATATAGCCTCTCAAAAACTCTATCAATCACACATCTAGAACAAGCACACACCCATAAAATTGCAACATCACAATCCTTGAACTTTGCACCTGTGACATAGCATTCAACATACAAAACAAAACTGTGGAAGAAAATAAATGTGAACTACATAAAACATGATATCCACAACATCCAAAATAAAGAAATGTATCATCAAGGAAACCAACAAATATCCAAGAAATGTACCATCAATCCAAAAGCTATATCTGTGCAATGAGATCAAAAACTATCTGTGCAAAATACCAAAATGCAAAATACCAAAATGCCAACAGCTGTGCAATGTGACCAAAAACTTATCTGTGCAAACCACCAAAAGCTATCTGTACAAAGCACCAAAAGAAAATGTCCAAAAGAAACTGTCCAGCACCAAAAGAAAATGTCCAAAAGAAACTGTCCATACACCAAAATTCTCCTCCTTTTTGTCAGGGAAGGAAGAATCAAGCATCAGAAGGTGGAGGCTGCTGTGACTGAGGTAGATGAACAAGATGATCAAGAGTCTGCTCCATGTGACCGAGACGGCCATCGAAGGCATCAAACCGGGCATCGAGAAAATCCAGACGGCGGGTCACAGTCTCCGCGAACCGCTGAAACTCAATAGAAAAGTCCGGAGGAGGAATAGGAGCCTCACCACCATCACCATCACCATCACCAGCATCAGCAGCATCATATTCAGCCTCCTCGGCGAGACCAGCAGCAATCCCTGCAGATGGACCAACCCTAGATGACTCTCCCCTAATATGAGCCCGACTTTGAGAGACGGTTTTCTTGGTAAAAGGACGCGAAGGGAAAGCAAACTCATCATCATCTAATACAGGAGTGCCAAGGTCAGACAAAAGACAGTTTATCAAACAACCGTAGGGAAGGCCTAGCTGCTTATGCCCATGTGCACCGATCATCTTTTTGATGATTAGAGAAGCGAGATCAATAGACCGGTGACGGGCTATGCAAGACAAGATGAAACCTTGGTCCGGTTTGACCTCAGAGGAATGGGTAGTCACAATGATGTTGGCACAGACGATCAGATTAAGCAGTCTGAACTCAGGAAGAAGTTCAAACTGTTTAATCAAATCGCCTTTAGGCCAAGGGCGAGCAACGCCACACAACTCCCGGGCAACATCATCAAAATTGCAGGTAGGGCGGTCAGGAACGGGAAAAGGGTAGTATTCGGGAAAGCCCTGCTCAATGTGAAGAAGTGAACGGATCAAGGCAGGGGTGACAGAGATGGGTTTAGACCTAACCCAAGTAATGAATGATGGCTCATAATCAACTATCCCCTCCATATTGCAGTAAAAGTCTCGAACCCAAGCAAGGTTCTGACGCCCAGAAAAAGACAAAACACGATCACCACCAAGAGGATCAAACAGGGGACGAATGTGAATAGATTCAAATGTATCTGCCTGAACATTCCTCTCTAAATGGACGGTACGAGAATCAAAAGACTTATAAAACAACTTAGATTGTTTAGCGGATTGAAAGCGGACAGAATCAAAAGTGGGTCGAGTCGCAACGGCCTTACGCCGTTTAGGAACCGAGGTAGACATGACAAAGAAAGAGACTATAACAACCACAATCCAAAAACAAACCCAAAATCCAAAGAAATTAATCAGAAAAAAAAACACAAAACATTAGTACCACAGTGTTATATATCAAGATGAAGCAGAATAACAGAGTAGAGAATGCAAAACAAGTAAGCATAACAGACCCAAATAGAATGTAAGCCTCACAATCAGTTCTAAGCTAAAACCCCCAAATTCAATGCATACAACATGAAGACATGAAACAGGGCAATCATAAAATGAATGATTTTCTTAAGAACAAATGCAGAACCAGGTCAGAACAGAGCAAGTATGAGCATTACAAAGAAACGACAGACCCAAACATACAAACCCTAAGACGAATGACTCACACATACATAAAAACCAAGTAGAAAAACATGAGATCAGAGAGAGACACAAAAACTGAACACAAACAGTCAAAGACCAAAACCCATAAGCCGAAATTAAGGGAAAGAGGTAAAATAGGAGAGGTAAACACTTACCAAAGATCAAATCGGCAAGAAGAATGAAGAATCAACCCAAAAACGACCACAATCCCAAGCCACAAGAAGAACCCTAGATAAGGAGAAGGAAAAGAGGGAAAAAAATGAAGTGGAAGAGTCGAGCGAGGGAATATATATGAAAAAGGTCCGCTCGAGCGTACATAGTCCCGCTCGAGCGTATAGCAAGGTAAACTGACTCGCCGAAAGGCGAAGAGGACAAGCAGCGCTAAAAACCATCCTCGAATCGCTAAACTGCTGCAGGGAGAAAACTACGCCGAAGTGAGAAACGATCCGGCGGAAAAAACATTTTTTTTTTTTTTAAAAATAAAAACAACTAGGAAGTCCTGTAACATGTAAGATGACCAGTTGACATACTATTCCACAAGGGCAAGAATATCCATCAATACTGAGGCCTGAAAATTTGAGAAAAGAGATGAAACAACAGCTCATGAATGAAACAGACAGTATTAAATCAAAGCCATACGTATCATGAGAATGCATAACTCAAAAACACACATGAGAGCTCATATAAATGATGTGTGTGTGAGCAATCCTTGAGAGCCACAAGGCTAGAGTTAATCCTGGTAGTGATCTGATGGCTGGACCTCCAACAAGAGTAACTGACCATTACAGAGAAAAGTCAAACCACTGGGAATCACGGGGTATTTGTTGAGTAAATGCGGAAGCTCCCCCTCAGACAATGATATAATATTCTTTAAACTTTTCTTTCTTGTGGGCACTCACTGGTGGCATACACGCTCAAGAGTATGGAGACCAACCAGAGAAGAATGAAATCAAAATGATGGCCTGGTTGGTGCCTCTGAGGTAGCCTTTTCCTAATGCCCGAGAATCATGTAATCGAGGAGAAACCATGGAAGTGAAATAAGATGGTAGATGGTTAAGAGACTTAACATCACCCATGATATACCAAGATAGGTCAATTCCTCCGAAAGAGTACAAGAAACACATCGCTGGTCCATAGAGAACTTTGATCACTTGTGCGGAAACCCCTGCAACAGTTTATCTCAAGGATGTGTACAGAATGAGATCATGAAGTAAATGAGTATGGGCATTCAGAATGAGTTATGAACAAAGATAAAACAAATCTTGTATGCAGCATGAGCAGTGTTCATATAAAATTTGATGTAAAGATATCAGAACTCAATCATAGATTATCCCATCCAAGAACAGTATGCCAACCACTCACACTCACCTTACAGGACACAACCTAGTTATTGAGACATTACACCCAAGGTCTTTCTAAGATACTCAAATCGAAGAAGATCAAGGGGTTTTGTAAAAATATCAGCTTTTTGATGCTCAGTAGAAACATGTTCCAAAACAACAAGGCCTTCGTCCACTAACTCTCGAATAAAATGATGACGGATGTCAATGTGTTTGGTGCGAGAGTGTTGGACAGGATTTTTTGAAATGTTTATGGCACTTGTGTTATCACAAAAAAGAGTGAGAGTGTTCTGTTCTATTCCATAATCATGAAGCATTTGCTTCATCCACAACATTTGGGCACAACAACTGCCTCAAAGAATGTATTCAAATTTCAAATAGAGACAGAGAGATAGCATTTTGCTTTTTACTATGCCAAGAAACCAGATTATTCCCAAGGTAAAAACACCCCCCAGAAGTACTTTTCCTATCATCAGCACACCCTGCCCAGTCGGCATCAGAAAAACCAGTAATTTCAGCTGTAGTATCAGTGGAAAACCAAACCCCAAACCCCAAGCTCCCCTTAACATACTTGCTGATGCGTTTTACCGCCAGAAGGGGAGACTCCTCTGGATTGGCTTGGTAGCAGCACAGAACACCAACACTGAAGGAAATATCAGGACGACTGGCTGTGAGATACAAAAGACTCCCTATCATACTCCTATAAAGGGTAGGATCAACATCAATACCAGAGGAATCTTTGGAAAGGTGAAGAGTGGTGCTCATGGGAGTGCGTGCATGTTTGGCAGACTCAAGACCGAACTTTGACACAAGATTTTTAGCATACTTAGACTGAGAAACAAATATACCCGAAGGAGACTGTTTAATTTGGAGACCCAAAAAATAAGACAACTCTCCCATCATGCTCATCTCAAACTCATGTGTCATGCAATCCGAAAAATATTTCACAAGATGATCAGCAGTGGAACCAAACACAATATCATCAACATATA
Source organism: Camellia lanceoleosa (assembly GCA_025200525.1). NCBI lineage: Eukaryota > Viridiplantae > Streptophyta > Magnoliopsida > Ericales > Theaceae > Camellia > Camellia lanceoleosa. The sequence continues at coordinate 352,691 of JANUSC010000120.1, read as the reverse complement.
TCTGAGCAACAAGAATATGAGACTTAGTATGTTTCACAAATAATGTCTTATCCACACTACCCCTTTGAAAATCATTATCAAGAAGAAAGGTAGTAAGCCTATCATACCAAGCCCGAGGGGCTTGTTTCAACCCATACAAAGCCTTGTCTAACTTGTAGACATGATTAGGACATTTCGGGTCCTCAAACCCTTTTGGTTGCTCAACATATGCCTCTTCTTTTAAGTACCCATTCAGAAAAGCACTTTTCACATCCATTTGAAACAATTTAAAGCCAAGAAAACATGCAACACCAAGTAATATGCGAATGGATTCGAGACGTGCAACTGGGGCAAACGTCTCATCATAGTCAATACCCTCTACTTGTGTGTAGCCTTGAGCAACCAACCTAGCTTTATTTCTCACAACAGTACCATTCTCATCAGATTTATTTTTAAAGATCCACTTGGTACCTATTACATTCATGTCTCTAGGTCTGGGAACAAGAGTCCAAACTTTGTTACGTTCAAATTGACCTAATTCTTCATGCATAGCATTAACCCAACTATCATCTAGCAAGGCCTCTTTAACATTCTTAGGTTCAATCAAAGAAACATAACACATATGTGATACCTCATCCCGAATCTGTCTTCGGGTTTTCATTCGATCTGAAACACTCCCAATTACATTGAATCGATGATTCGGCCACCCTTGCTAATGGTTTAAGTTCAGGACTTTGGGTGACAGGAGGAACCGGAGTGCTGTTCTTTTGAGCACTCTTTGGACTTGAACTTACCTGTGAGGATGGTGCTGTAGTAATTTCTTGTGATTGAGCCGCAGCATCTCCTTGATTTTGTGATTCAGTATCCAAGCTTGGAAACTCAGCATTGTCATCCTCATTTGTTGCTGAAGTGGGTGAACCTGTGTCATCTATAACCACATTGATAGATTCCATTAATGATGAAGTTCGCAGGTTATAGACTCGAAAAGCCCTACTGTTGGTTGAATACCCTAGAAAAATACCTTTATCACTCCGGGAGTCAAATTTGCCCAAGGGCTCTCTATCTTTGAAGATGTAACACTTACTCCCAAAAGTTTTGAAGTATTTTACATTAGGTTTCATACCCTTCCACAATTCATAAGGAGTTTGTAAAGTGCCGGGCCTTAAATACACACGATTTATTACATAAACAGCAGTATTTAAGGCTTCGGCCCAAAACTTTGGAGGAAGACTCTTACTAAGGAGCATGACCCTAGCCATTTCTTGAACAACTCTGTTCTTCCTCTCAACCACTCCATTTTGTTGTGGAGTAATAGGTGCAGAGAACTCATGCTTAATTCCATGCATATCACAAAAATCCGAAAACGAACTATTTTCAAATTCACGACCATGATCAGTTCGGATTCTTATGATACGCCCAATGGGAACACCTTGTTCATTTTGGATTTTAAGGACTAAAGCCTGGAAAGCATCAAACGACGATTTTTCCCTTAAAAATTTACCCATGAGAATCGAGTAAAATCATCAATGCTTAAAAAAATGTATCTTTTACCTCCAATGCTTTCAGTGCGAGTAGGACCCATTAAATCCATGTGAACCAATTCAAGAGCACGTTTGGTTGTTAAGCTGTTCACCTTTTTATGCGGAGCACGGGTTTGCTTGCCAAGTTGACATGGTCCACACGTGGCTCAAATTTTACCTAGTTTAGGTACTCCTCTCACAAGTTCTTTGTTGGCTATCTTAGTTAGGTCTTTGAAATTCATGTGACCTAATCTTTGATGCCACAGATCAATGTTACTTATGATGGCGTAATGGCAAGTGAGATCATTAGTAGTAAGAATCCCATAGCGATTATCGGATGTGCGAACCCCATGTAAAACAAGATTTCCTTTTTATCCAAAATTTCACATTTATCTTTTGAAAACAATACTTCATGATGGGAATCACACATTTGACTAATGCTCAAAAGATTAGCTTTAAGACCATCAACAAGTAAGGCATTATCTAGCTTGGGAAGACCAAAGAACACTTATAGAGCCCTTACCAATGACTCTAGAAGTGCCGCCATCTCCAAAAGTAACAATTCCTCCTTCATATTTTTCAAGGAGGTGAAGTAGGATTTGTTCGGACATATGACGAGCACCCACTATCAAGATACCACATGTGTGAGTCACGTGCTTTTAGAGCAGTGTGAGCAACAAAACAAGTCAAATCATCTTTTCTAACCCAAATCTTTTTAGTCTTGGTGTTCCGCCTAGACATGTAAGGTTGTCTCCTAACCCAAAAAGTGTTAGAATTTCTACCCTTTTGAGACACCTTACCAAACAATTCAAAACAGTAAGGACGAATGTGGTCATACCTACCACAGTGATGACAAATAAAAACAGTTTTACCTCCTTTTTGTTGATCTTACCAAATTTTTGCTTGATGAAGAGAAGGATCAACTGGTCTATCTTCAATTTGCCCTTTGCTTGAGTCTTCAAGTTATGTGAAGTAGAGGCACATTCCTTGTGAGTTGTCGTACCATAGCCTAGCCCTCTTTGTCGTAACCCATTTGTTGAGACCCAAGTATGTCTTCTAGAGATCTGGAACCTTTGTTCCACATGGCAATTGTTGCTCTAGCAATACGGAGTTCTTCCTCTTTACATCGACTTTCTCTTCCAACGCAGCTTTGTGACAACTCAAGACTTTCAAGCTTTTCTTCATATGTGGAATACACCCTCGAAGTTCATTCCTTTCGGTTTCACAGACGAAGTTTTCCACATAAGTCTTGCTCGTCACTTGAGATCTTGATGACATTCGCTTTCTTTGTCAAGAGTTCTCCTTTGAGGACATTCTCACTCTCGCATGTTTTGAGCTTGAGAGAACGTCTGTCGTTTGTTTTAGATAGATTGACAGCTTCCTCGCATAACTTGTCCTAAGATTGTTGTAGTTCTTCACCATTGATCTCATCAATGTCTTCAGATAGTTCATCATCCTCTCTTTGCTCCTCATTCTTCTTAACCTCATCCAATCTGGCAACCAAGGCAGACAAGTCGTTGGATGGAGGTGGAGGTGAATCTCCTCTTTCATGGAATTGGCTCAGAATTTCCCATGCATCTTTAGCCTTTGTGCAGTGAGCGACCCGTTGCTGTTCTTCATTAGAAATTGCTCCACGAATAATGATTAGGGCTCTCTGATTCCCCGGATTATCTGCACTTTCTGTATCTTCTTCAATGGTTTGCCAACATTCTGGCTCAAAGGCTCTCAGAAAAGCCCTCATTCTGATTTTCCAATACAGGTAGTTGGTCCCATCAAAGGTGGGAGCATGATGTAAGTTCTGACCACGGGCTGATCCCGAAGGCTTTGGAAGAGGTTGAGAAACCGTGGCCCAAAATGCCATGAAAGCACTATCCCCATCTTCACCAGATTCAGGTTCTTCGGGTTCTTGCTCCGACCCGCTTTCATCATCCCAAGTTACGGTGTAGACTTTCTTCCGATTCTTTTTCGTAGGGCATTCAAGGGATATGTGGCCAAACCCTTGACATACAAAGCACTTGACCCCGCCCCTAACAACCTTCTTTTCGATGGTTTGAGCAGATTTTGGTGGAAAAGTTTTGGGTTTGTCATTACTCTTCTCTTTTGAAATAGGGGCTCAAATTAGGCTTCTTTTTAAAAATTTTTAAACTGCTTTTGTAAGCATAGCATTATCTCGACTCTAAATCAAATTCATCTCCTGAGGTTTTGCGATCTCATGAGTACTAGTGAAAGCCATACTTTCTTTTTGCTTTTTCTTAGAAATTTGGTGTGCTTCATAAGTCTGCAGATTTCCAACCAATTGATCGAGCTTGAGGGTATCAACATTCGAGCCTCCTCAATGGTCACACCTTTGATTGGAACCTCTCGGAAGGGACCTCAAAATTTTTCCCACAACTTTAGCTTCCGGATTTTTTCACCGAGAGTGAAACAGAATTCACGATATCGAAGTTTTGCATAGAAATCATCAAACGTCATCATCGCGCATAAAAAGGGTTTCAAGGCGGATGTGAGACGTTGAAGTTTTGACCTTTTGAGGTAGTTCCTTCGAATTGTTTCAAGAATATCCCACGCCTCTTTTGCTATTTCACACGCAAATTCGACGGAATTCTTCAGTGTGACAGAGCGAAGAGGAGTTGAGAGCCTTGTTGCTCCAACTCGAGTTCGATAATCAGTTGTGTCCCATTTATCTAGAGGTTTAGGAATATCAATGCCATCTATAGTGATAGTAGGTTCACTCCACCCAAAGACAACACAAAGGCCAAACTTTCTCATCGATAGATTTTAAAAATGCTCTCATGCGAGCTTTCCAATAAGAATAGTTTGTACGTCTAGTAAAGGGGTCTATGAGTCGAGTTACCTTCACGAATAGAATCCATAAAACTAGTCACACAAAATCACACTCCTATAGTTTTGAAAAACAAAGAGTGACTCGCTCGATACCAATTGAAAATCCTATGTGATTCGTGATTAGATAAGGATTAAAATATTCCAAAGTAATAATTCCAAAAACACTCAATCTAAAATCATCAAGCACTTACGAATGTGATTATAGTTTGTTTGTTTTTTAGGAATAAATAATAAATCAACACAATCGATTTTTTACGTGGAAAAACCACAATTGAAGGACCTTCACTTGTAATCAAAACCACGCAGGCGAACCGCCACTAATCAATCCACTATAGAAGGACTACAAGGTTACAAAGAAATCATACAAATTACCCAAACCAGTCAATTTGTCTCAATCTTCGTAACTCTTTTCACCACGCCGCTTTGAACTGATTCTGAAGTTGGTTCCACACCTCAACTTCACTTGTCGACTTAACGACTACGTAAAGAACAAACACCTTTTGAAACTTTACGTAAAGATCTTCGGATTCCGCCGAAGATAACACTCTTGAATATAAAGTATCAACCTCTTTGATGTATGAATTTTAACTCATGAGTTTTAGAACTCTCTCAAGAACATCAAAGAAAACTTATCAAACTTTCAGAAGAACACTTCAAACAAAACTCTTGAATACTTGAATCAGATCTTCAAAAAGTTCAGTCATAGTTTTAGGAGAAAACTACTTACTTATAGACAACCATAAAGAGTCCCAAATCTGAAAGATAACAACTCTTGATGCCAATAGGATTCTGAGATCGGGTTCTGAAATCGCGACCTCCGCTCGAGCGCTCCACTCTCCGCTCGAGCGGACTGAACAAAAAACTATATGTAATTAAACTGATGTACGCTCGAGCGCTTCCTCTTCCGCTCGAGCGTAAACTTACATCCTTCAGTACTTCTGCAGCCCCGTCTAGATACTGAGTGCCTCTAATCTCCGCTCGAAGATATGTCTCTTTCATGACAAGACAAAACACAAAAATTACATTTTGATTAGGCACAAAGTTTTGTCACCGGATTTGACAATAAAGGGACCTAACAATTTTTAAAAACATACCTTGAATAGTAATTGTCCCTACATGATACATGTATACACAAATTAACATCTTATTCCAACACTCACAAACTCACTATAACAAATTTTAACACAAAATTAGATATCACTTCTATTATTTTATGTCATATCACACATCAACACACAATTTTTAACATCTCTATTAGAAATACTCTAAGTAATTGTTTACCTTTATTTGTAAGATTAGGGTGAAAAAAAAAAGAACATAAATTACATTGATCAGTTTTGAGGTTTGAAAAAACAAAACAAAACAAAACAAAACAAAACAAAAGTTTTATAAGCTTGACATAATTTTATTGATTTTTTTAGTAAAGATTAAAGTAAACAAACTTACCTGTTGTAGTGTTTTTATTTAGCAAGGATTCTACAAAAAAATAAAAATTATCATATTAATTATCTTGATCAATTATCAGTTGCCCTATTAATTGGACTTATTTACTCATAAATCTTGATTAATTAATTAATTAATTTTATTTATTTATTTATCTTTTATTTTGAAAATGAGAAAATTTTAGAACTTTTTTGAAGTGTTTAGTGTTTTGTGAAATTATCATTTGGTCCAAATGAGACAGATAAATTTATTAGATTGATGACATTTGAACTTTTATTTGTGAGTTTTGATTTTTTTGTGTTAATTAATTATATTAAAATATGATATGGGAAGTGCAAGTAGTTTAATTGTATTTTTAAAAAATATTTTTACTATAACAAATTTATCACTAAAATTTAAAATTGAATTTTTTGATAAATAAATCCCAATCTATAAAATCGTCTTGTAACTGGCCTCTTAATTCTAAGCAGATCAAACAAATTTGGAAGATCTGGACCTTTTATCATGGGCTGGCATTAGCATGGGCCGAAGTGGTTTCGATGTGCGGCCCTAAATGCAGGCGGGCTCAGCTTTGTCCAGCAAGGTCCAATTTGCAGCTTAGGTAATTACAGTAATAACTGACAATGCCCACCTCAAAAACTACATCTTTTATTTACTAAAAACTCGTTAAATTTTTAAATTAAACTTAAATAATTTATTAATCGGCTTATATGCACTATAAAAACTAAACTAATCGAGTTTAATTCAATTAAAACTTGTTTAAAAACCTAAACTAGTTAAAATTAAACAAAATTTTGAAACTTACTAAGAGGGCATTTGGTATAACTTATAGAAATGCATTTATTTGGGTCATATCATCTCTCTATTTTTTTATACATTTTTTTGTAAAAATCAAAAAGTATACTTATTTAGATCATCCTAAATACCCCCTAAGTTTTCAAGCCAAATCCAAACAACCTACTACTTGGCTCGTCTCTATTTGTTTACAACCTTACCTTGAGTGCATGGCTTGATATAATGAAGAAAACATTTCTATTTGGATTAGTGATTTAAGAGGGAACCCAAATCCTTAATTCAAATACAATACTTTTATCTAATTTGGGGTCTATTACTGGAAATTCTTCCCTCATCCTCTCCCTTTTTTGGACCAAAAAACATAAAAACAAAACAAGAATGCCTACTTTGAGCACAGTAACTGAGAGAGTGATTGAGGTTGATGAAATTGTAGAGCATAGAGTTGGTTGATTTGTTGATTCATAGCATTATTGTGGTTAATTCCCCTTTAAAAATTCTAACATTCTCTCTCATTCATAGCATTATTTGCTTGTAAAACTCTCAAGCTGCTTTTCCTTGAGCAGCAATACCACAGTAATAATCACGTTACTGATTCTGAGTGCACCAAATTGTATTCCACTTTGTTTATTATGTTGAACAAATAATAAAACTGAAAAAAAATAAATAAATTGGGCTCTGTTTGGTCGGTTTCCATTTTAAAAAATTTAGAAAATAATTTTAAAGTGTTTCCTAAAAAACAAGTGTTTTTTAAAATATTCAAAAATAAAATAAAATTCAAGAATAGTTATTTGAAATAATTTTATTGCTTATTAGATGTAAATAGAGTGAGTTTCTATTTTCATGTGGCATGCAATTTGTAGGAGGAACAGTTGACACTAATGTTCTGTTTGGAAATAGTTTTTTTTTTTTGGATTAAAATAACCAAAAAGATTCAATCACATCAATCTCTTTAGCTTTTTAGCACGATATTTCCTTAAAAGTAAAAAAAAATAATTAAAATAATTTATTTCCAAACTTAACGAAACATGTGATCCACTAGTTTAACAATTAGGTGTTGTTTGGTGTAGTATGTGGGTCTATTTATATGTTTTATTTATTTTGAATAGTTCCGATTTAGAGTACTAAATTAACAGCTTTAAAAGTACCACTAATGAGTTGACAAGTGTAAGGAAAAAATAAAAAGGTCAAACTATCACATCAATATTGAGATCCACATGATGCCATGTCATTAGTAATGCATTAGTGGTGATGAATTAGTGATATGAAGCCTTTTTTTCCACTGTGAAAAAATATTTGGTATCACTTTTTGTTATTTAATAGACAAATAATTTAAACAAATTAAAAAATAATAATTTTTGAAAAGCAAGAAAATTGATGTTTTTTAACTCATATTTTGATTATCAATTTTTAACTTGCAGGAATCTACAACATACAAGTCCTTAATTTTAAAATATACAATTAAACTACTAGTGGAATGGATGATGGTTGCTTCAATGGATGTGAATAGATACAATCCAATTATCAAAATATTTTTGAGCGAAGAGTTGAATCTACAAAAGAAAATTATGAATTTAAAAAAAAAAAAAAAGAAATTGGAACAAAGATTAAAGTAAAAAAAAAATAAAGAGAGAAAGAACTGTAAGCCTTACAAGTCTTTTTGTCAAACCTAGCACAATGATTTTCTTCACAAGATGCTATCAGTGGTGCCCTCTTTTTCTACCAAATTAGAGAAAAAATACATACAAACAGAGAAAAAGAAAGGAGACAATCTCATCACTCAGACAGACCCTAATGGTGCTAAAGTGGCCAATTTACCAATTAGCATGACCCACCACCACCACCACTAAAGAAAAAGCTAACACAAAAAAGTCTTAAAAAACACACAAAAAAACTCTCTGGTGGAAGAACCATAAAAACACCATCTCTCACCATTGAAATTACAATAATAATGCGCATAGAAATTAGAATACAGAATATGCACAAAAAATATATTATATAGTAAAGATTTATCTTCAAATAAATATTAGTCAGATAATATATTTTTAGTGTGCATATTCTATATTTTAATTTTGTACACCTAAAACACATAAAAAAGATTTTAAAAAAACTGATCACACAAAGACTCCAGCGAATATTAGTTTATCTCCTCATCTATGAACCCGTACATATTACCCCTCAACTATAAAAATTGTATAAAAACAACCTTCTTGGAAGGGGTATACAGCGAGTAAAAATTATACACTTTTATAGTTGAAAGATTCAAATATACAGGTTGATAAATGAGGCGATAAAGTGATATTCGTTAATAATTAAAGGAGTGTCGGTATAATTAAACCAAAATAAAAAAAAAAATTAAAAATTGTTCAGGTAGGCTTCAAATCCTGAAACATGGTATCCCACCTGATCTCCTCAACACCGGTCGACCAGTAGGGATCATCATCATCAGCACCACCATCCTCATCAACCTTTTGATTCAGATCATGAACCATCGGACTCGAAAAACTGTTAATTCTGGGACCAGGACCAGACATCATGACCATGGGACTCCCATTCGTCAAGAAAAGCCTCCCTTGCTTCGAGGACGATGACATAACCAACCTCTTGTTCCTCTTCTTGGCCGCCATAGCTCCCTTCCATCTATGACTATAGCTCCGCCTCGGCACGAGGACTAGAGCAGAGTCCTCGCGCCGAACCCAGGTCCGAATGTACTTGGAAAGACACCTCTTGGTTCGCTTAATCGCTACGAGAAGTCTCGACATGGTGGTTGTGGTGGGTGGTGGTTTGTCTGACTTGGCTAGTTTGAGGATTTCTAGCCTGTGTTTGGCAATGGAGATGCCCATGCTTTGGAGGAACTCGTGGTTGAAGTAAACTATGTCGTCTTGTTCGAGCTCGTTGTGGGAGAGAGCTAGACCGTATTCGTATACTAAGGAGGGCTCGAGGCCTGTTTTTGATAGCCATGAGAACCAGTCCATGGTTGGTTAGGGCTGGGTGGTATATGTGTATGTTTTCAGAGGGATGTGTTGTGTTGTGTATATATATAAAGTAGGAGAGAGAGAGAGAGAGAAGATGATGTGCTCTTTTGGGGAAAGATCAAAACGCAGGGTTTGCGTTTTGCTGAAAAAACGCTGGTGGCGTTTTTATTTTCATTTGAGAAGTAAAAAAGTAAGTTGAAAAATTACATAATTACTCTCAATATTTATATTTTATAAATTTGGATAAAATGTAATTTTTTAAGTTGGGTGAGGATATTTTAGTTATTTTAGTGTGATGTGACACCATAAATAAATATTAATTAAAAAAAAAAGCAACTTTTTACCAACTTCCCAAACCACTCTAAAAAATCTTAATTAAAAGCAAAAAAGTTGATTTTTACCATCTTCCCAAAATAGGCCGATGAATTGGGTAACTTGACTTTGATTTTTCTTTGGTTTTGGTTTTGGTTAAATGGTTAGTTGAAACTTGAAAATGACAAAAGAACCACAGAAAAAAAAAAAAAAAAAGTGGGTGTGTGCGGGGTATTTGAGGCCATGTTCCCTCCAAAAATAGGTTTTAGTGTGATGGAACTATGGTGGAGAAGGAGCACGGATCTCCTGTCCTTTAAATATTTTTGCCACTCTATCTTAAATCACTTATAATTATTAAATTATATAAGAATTTTAAGATTTGATAATCTCAAAACATATTTAATGGTTATGAGTAATTATTGGAATAAGGGATATGAATATTTGAGGACATGAGATCATTGAACGGTGGAGAAGTATTCACCAAAAAAACTATGGTGGAGAAGTAACTTCATTACAAAAAAAATAAAAATAAAATTGAATATAAAAAATATATGAATGAAAAAAACTATATAATAGAATCAGGCTTTAATGGATTCAATGATATAGTTTATCTTGTCTTGAAGACTCTTGTGAGTAGATCATTCTACTTAAAATAAAAAATAAAAATTTATATTATAATAATGGACAACAAGAATGCGGTGCAATCGTGTATATATTATTATTGAATTAATCTGTTTTTTTATTTTTAAAAGAGCTATAATCTAAAAAAAAAAAAAAAAAATTAAAAATAAATAATTTAAATTATCGAAATGAGACTCCTAATGAATTTCACAGACTCAATTGTACCATCCAGTTCAGTTGGGTGGGCTAGAAATAAGCTTGGTTCTATATAATAATAATAATTATTATTTATACTCATTTTTTTTTTTTAAAAAATGTTTATTTGGGATTTTGATTCTCTCCATTTTATGTATATAATGGAGGATTTTCATTACATATTTAATGGGTATGAAATAAGAATCCAAATTTATAATTATTTTAAATTAAAAATATCATTATACTCACCATTAAATAATATAATAGAATCTCCCCATTACAAATATGTAATAGAGAGGTTCACAATCTGTTTATTTGTATGTTATGCATCTAATTGTGTGTTTAGTTTAGGCGTATACAATGAGGTGAGACCGAGGAATGGTTTGTAAAGAAGTTTTTGATTGGTTTTGACTATGTTACGAATCTAATTGTGTGTTTAGTTTAGGCGTATACGATGGGGTGAGACCTAGGAATGGTTTGTAGAGAAGTTTTTGATTGGTTTGGCTACCATCACATGATACTTTAATAATATTGTGATTGGTAGGGAGAGTAAGGTCCATAAATTTGTATTAAGTGATTGAAAAATATAAAAAAATATAATAAATTATGATTAGTAAAAAATACGATTATGTGGCGCCCCTAAATCAATCAATAATTTTTTTTTGGTTTGTGCATATATTGGCATCAATCACGGCTTGGGAAAAGGTTAACCTGTGGGGTCACGCACTACATGTGTTTTTTTTTTTTTGGCAGGGTGGAGAGAGGAAAATGGATCAATGCGATCAAATTTCAAACCATGTGATTTATGGTTTAGTTAATTTTAGTCTAAAAGGAAGCTAGCTACTTTTTTTCACTATGGTACCGAACATCTATCGGGCTATCAAAGTCAAGTTGGCCTAATTTACTAATTACTTTCAATTAAATACCAAAATTGGCAATCTTCTTGGCAAGTCAATCACCTAATTGTCATTGTCATTTGATTAGCGTGAGGGGTGGATTTAGGATACTCTTTTATCTAAGTAGATCTTGGAGCAGTCATTTGCTGATCATCTAAAACAGAAGAACAATTCCAGTCAAGGGTGTCCAAATTAGTACTCCGACGATCTAATTAGTTTTCACCTCCAACATATATTGGTTGTTTTTTTTCTTAAATAAACTATTTAGAACTTACCTCATTCCTGAGCTCTCTCCTTTCTTTTATAGAGTTTCTCCTTCGGACTTTTATCCCCTATTATGCATCCCATCAGGGCCCATTCTCCCGTCGCACTTTATGGAGAGGAATCGGCAACTGGACGAGACGCCGACTTGTTTGAACTACTCGGCTCGACTTCCAAGCACTGGGGCTGTTTTTCGACGATTTGCTATGTCCCATTTTACTCGGCTCTAATTGGGCCCAATAGATCTATCCAACGGGCTGACCTCCAATTGGGCTCAATTGTATTGGGCTACTTGATTTCGGCTCCCACAATTAGTAACAAAAGATAATTTTATTAACCAACTCCTTGTTTTGAATCCTTGTATATTACTTTTCCCCATTTCAAAATAAAAAATTGTAGGAAAGTGATTTGTAAACATAAAATTTAAGTAGGTCCACAGTTTCAGGAAAAAAAAAAAATCTAAAAAATACATTTAATGGTTGAGATTAATTTCATGTGTAAACCCCACTATATGAAAAATAGATCTCAACCGCACACTATTTTTTTGGTTCAATTCATGATTAATAATTTATACAAATAAACACATAAAAAATTATGTGTTAATGACAATTGAGAAACTATGAACACAATGGTGAGTGTTTTGATTAAAAATGAAAAGAACACAAAATGCCATCTCATTCTGTATAAATATTATGTATATAAATTTTATTTATATATCATTACTCATGGGCAGGCTTGTAGAAATGTAAAATAATGTGAGTTTGGTTTGACTTTATTTTTATTTGTATTAGGTTCTGCCTACCATCACTAACTAATTTGTAATTTATAATAAATCAATTAATAATACATATAAGTTAACATTAGATGGTCTGAGATTGAGCTCATGCTGTTGTAAAACAATATTTTGATTGAGCTTATGCTGTTGTTAAGCATTATTTTGGTTTCACAACAACTTTATTATGCAAAAACATAAGTGAATGATACATTCTAAATGAAGTTTAAATTTATTGATAATGTTAATACTGGCCTCATTGGGGAAGTTTGCTATTTTAGTATGTTATTTTAATTTTTAACTATTTTAGAAGGTTAAAATTTTATATTTAGAAAGATGGTTGGATTTTTTTATAGTTGAATGTGATATTTGTAAGAAAAAAAATGAAATGATTTTGGATTTGATGTGACATTTTGTCTTATTGATTATTTTAGCGTCTTTTTTTTTTTTTGTGAATTTTAGTAAAAAAAAAAAAAAAAAGGCCTCTGGCCAAACAGGGCGACTATTTTGATGAAGATTTGCATAATTTAAAATAGTGTTCTATAGCAATTTACAACAGCCACTTGACTTTCTCTTAACTACCCCTTCCAAAAGCCACAGACTGGGCAGTTTGTTTGGTAAATTATAAGAGTAAAAACAAAAACAAAAGCAAAAAGAGAAAAATGATTAGGTATGGAAGAAATAAAAGAAAATATTAGGATTGGGCATAAGGTTATATGATCTGTGAAAATTGTCCAACTCAAATTGCTCGCACCTATTTGGGCGATTTTGTATAATCGTTAGGGTCAGATACGCGTTAGAATTTTTCCTATTTTACAAGTTGCGGGCAGGTCATGGATTTTACCTGCACTTGTACTCACTCGCCCACATCTATATACATTTTTAAAAAAAATTTAACCATAAAATTTTCTTATAAGTTTTGTAAATTTGTAACTCTAATCTTTTCTTCTCTCACTCACTTGCAAGTAAACAAATGTTTTGCAACTTATTTTGCATTGCAAGTGTGAAAATCCAACAAATATTGGTACCTTGTAATAATTGGGGTGTTTTGAGAACTTGGCTTTTAGCCACTTTTTTAGGTTTGTAGCAAAAGCCAAAAATTGGCTTTTTTGTATTTTTTTTCATTTTGAAAGTTGGTTTTTAGCTATTAGTGAAATTACAATTCTACTTCTCATGAGTCAAAATGTGCTATATGGGTGAAGTTGTAAATATTTTAAATTGAATGGGGATAGTTTGGTCATTTTATTGTGATTTGACATCATAAACAAATATTAATCAAAAAAGCCAAAGGTAACTTTTTACCAACTTTCCAAATCATTTGTCTAAAAAAGCCTAAAGCTTAGTTAAAAGCCAAAAATCCACTTTTACTATCTTTCCAAAATAATGAGTAAAAATGTTTATTTATTGTTATACTTCTTGTTTTTTACTAGTTAGTGAGTTCAGCAAACCCTGAAATCAATTTTTTAGAAGAGATATTTATTCTATTTTTATTAAAACAAATATGGATTTTGTTTAGTTTATACTTTTTTTGCAATGTGAATGTAATTTAATTGATTGATCCTGGCCTCTGCTTTTGATCTGTTTCCTTTTGGAAGTAAATTGAATAGACATGTTGTAATTTATTTGAGATAAATCATTTGAAAAATAATGATTTCATGATAAGATTATGTGATTTTATGGCTCAAAATAATATTTAAAAAATGGGAGAGGGGAGAAATGTTCCAAAAAGAATATTTAAAAAATGGGAAAAAAATAAGCCCAAAAATAAATTTTTAAACAAAAAACCCAATCCACAAACCGCCTTGTTGTTAATATTTTTATTTTTAGATACCGTTAAAAAATAAAAATATTTGTGACAATTCTAAAAAAAAATTCATTGAAAATAAAAATAAATCATATGTTTTTTGTCTTTAGTGAACTTTTTATAGATTTATTCATAAATATTTTACATTTTAAGTGTGTCTAAAAATTTATTATTATTATTTTTTTGACTTAAATATGAAGGGAAAAAAAAATAAAAAAAACCACTTATGAGAACAAGAAAAACAAAAACAAAAACAAAACGGTGAATATATTTATTGTGTTCTTGACTCTCTACACACAACTCTTCTCTCTTTAACTCTGTCAGAATTTGTTATATATCTTGTCATGCAGTTGTCTTATACTGTATTTGAATCTTGAAATAAAAAAAAAAAAAAAAAAAAAATTTCTTAATAAATTTTAAAATTTAGGTCAAGTTTGGCAACTTAAAAATAATCTATTTTTTTATCTTTTTTTCATCACATCACCTCTCTACTTTTATGCACATCTTTTCGTAAAAAGACAAAAAATACACTTATTTAGGACATCCCAAACAACCCTTTAACCACAACCTAAATGACCCCAATAGCGACTATAAAATGAATGATTTTGTAAAATATTGTGTCCAAAAGTTTTTCACAACCATCAAATGCTTCTTGGACTTGAAAACAGATCACGGGCTCAAATGAGACACTAGTTTAGTTTCCCATGTGCAAAAGAATTGTCGATTTGCTATGAATTTATGATATCATTTTTGGAGTTTCACAACCAAACAAAAAGTACAAATTTGAATTTATGATATCATTTTTGGAGTTGCACAACCAAACAAAAAATTACAAATTTATGGTTTGTTATCCACATGTGGTTTGGGATATCCCATGTCACCAAACACACACAAGGTCAGACTCCATCAATAGTCTAACTGTTTAACTACCTCAACCCCCCACCCCAATTAATTTTCTCCACTCATTGGTCTGTTTACTTTGGAGCAGTTATTTGTTGTTGTCCGTGACGTTAATTAACGTGACAATATTATAAATATATCTTGATTTTTTATTTTTATGAAATTGTTGACTTTTAACTTTCCAAAGTTAAAAACCTAATTAGAGCGTATTAGTAAATCAATTAAAATGTTAGCCAATCAATCAGATGATTGCTTAGAAATTCTCTTAGTCTCAATGAAATTTTTTTTTACTGATAGTTTGTTTTAGAAAAAAATTTAAAAGTTATTAATTAAAAATAAAAGAAAGAATGAGAGAATAGTGTCAAAAATTGAATTTCATTACGTGAACAAATATTTACAATAGTACCTTTACACTTCCACATCTTTGAAGGGAATTACAACAATGGGCAAACTAAATTAGAACTACTCCTAAGTAACTGAAATTCAACGCAGGAAAGTAAAGAACTGAAATGTAAAAAACTGGAAGAAAAAATGTAAAGTAAATAAACTGGTTTCTGAATTTGGTTCTGGGTCCTTCCACTATCAGTTTTCTCTTCCATTTATAGGCCCTGGTAGTAACCGTCGAAGTGGCTGATAACCGTCAAAGTGAATGATAACCGTCGAAATAACCTCCATGATCATGGGACATAATTTCAAGCATTTCGCCTCCACTAAACCATTTATTGCAGTTGGGCTTTTCTCTTGAATTTAAATTTAAATCTTTAAGAACTGTTTAATTATGTCATCTTGCTCCTTTTGATTGATCCAGTACTTTGTAAATCCATTGCTATTGATATAATTTTACCACGTATCTTCTGATGACTGGAGACCTTTACTAATTCTTCAAATTACTCTTGATAGATTACGTGTCAGGCTATAATTAGTTGATACAAAATATATGGCCAACGGAAATGCATATGAGATTCATGCTGCTCTCACAAATATCAAGGGTCAAAATATATTATGATATTATCACAAGTGGATGTGGCTGATGCAGTGTGGTTTATCTGATTTTATGGAGCTTCGTTTGTATTTTTGGTTATTTAAGATCTTCTTAGCTTGCTTATTTTATTAGCTTGCCTTTTTCTGTTTTTTTTTTTTTTCTTCCTAGTTTGTTTTAAATAATAAATCGTGAGGCTGGGGGATTTGCGGTGTAAGTGTGAGTGTGAGTGTGAGTGTGAGTTACGGTAGTAGAGTAGTTTATATATTCTTCCAATATCTCTCAATGCATTTCACCCTTTTGTTTCTTTAATTTTTGTAAGAGGAGCTAATTTAAACCCATTAAATTAATTAGGCACAATAGTCTAAGATTGGTGGGTTCGGATTTATCGCTATCAAACGAGCTGAATTGTTTTAAGTCTCGAAAGGGTTCAGATCCACGAGCGTAGAGACTTATTCGGGCTCGGATTCGAAAGGGTATTGAGCAAGCCTAGAAATCCGAGGCACTCGAACTCGAAAGGGTTCGGATCCATGAACTTAGAGATTCGAAGCACTTGGCTTCGAATGGATTCAGACGCAATCTAGAAGTCGCTCCGTTAATGAGTCGCAGAACACTTGCGGACTCGGAGCTTTCCGGGATCTACGTATTAGAACCATGGGCGTAATGGAGTCCGAACAAAGGACCCGATCCCAAGGACAGTGAGTGGAGATAAATTCACTCTTCGGTTAAATTAGCCTATACCCGGGTCGAGGTGGCACGATCTAGGGGGTCCCTGAGACTCGGCAATATTTACGGCAAGGTGTTCTCTTGAACTACTCCTGACCCTTCTGCGGCAGGGCATCCTCTGGGACTACCCCTGACCTTTTGGGATGATTAGGGATCATTGGTTAGGTGTGGCTAAGGAGAAGGGTTCGCCGAGAGGTTGATTTCTTCTTTGAGGTTTTCCTCATCCTCGGCAAGGTCACCTCCTCGGACAAGGTGGTCAGAGAGAATATTTCCCATGTGCTTTGCACATGGGCTCCATCCTACATCATGAAGTGTCTATAAATAGTACCCACCCATAGCTTTACAAGGGATGAATTTTGGAGAAAAAACTCTTCGGAAAGAACTAATTTCCCTTCTCCATTATCAACTTTAAGAGTGAAAGTGGGAGATCCATGGGAAAGCTTTGCCATTATTCTCTCTCTAGCTACTTTGCTTTCTTTTTCACCCAATCTCTTATCTCCATCATTTATTTGCTTTTGTGTTCTTAGTTGAGATTATTGAAGAATTTAAGTCTCTCATCATTTTCTAGAGAATTCGAATTTTTCTTCAAGGATCTTTGAAGATCTTCGAATTTTTCAACAACTTTCTTGAACCCTCTCATACAATTTTATAATTTTAATAAAAAATTTCTTTGTCGGTCCAAAAAAAAAATATTTATATATATATATATATATTATCACAAGTGACACTGGCCCATTTGAGAAGTAATTTTTTAATAATTTTTTTTTTTTAAGATATGATGTTTGAAAATAATTTTTTTTTCTTTTTTATGAAAAATCTATAAAAAGTAGAGTGCATGTAAATGAATTTTTTTTATTATTATTATTTATTTTCTATACAAGTATAATTTTTTTGACTTTTTAATTAAAATAGCCGATTTTCAAACATACCCTTAATAAAACTTGGATTTCTTCTAGTTTAGAAAGGTAGAGATGTCAATGATGCCTTCTGTGTTGGTTTAAGGTTTGCAATGGTGCATCCTATGATTTCCCCTCTTAATTCAAAGAAAAATTTTTCCCCTCAATCGACAAGGGACAAATTATAAATGTTATATAAAATTAAACTTTAATAATGGAAAACAATCCAACTACAGTCACAAATATAACAAAAATAAAAAACAATTGATTACTTTAAAAAATTCACGAGTAATTGTATAGAGTTGAACTGTATCTCTCGCCATCAAGATAACCTGGTTAGTTGGTAGTCCAAGATGCTGAGGAACACATGATTAGCAGTTAATATATATTATTTTGCTTAGTATATTCATATGACAACCTAGATTAGTCACAATTTGGTTTAGTATATAGTGATGTGGTGGGTTTGTTGTTGTCACGACCTAAACCCGCCCCTATAGGTTTGGCACCGTAACCGGCCAGTAATCCGAGGATTACCTACGGCCTCTGAACAGATTAACAAAATATTAGGGGCTAACGGAAGCAAATAATAATATACAACGTCCATTGAGCTGTGCAGACTTATATGAGACAGAAAAATTTTAAACTTTTATATTCATATATACACATCATCTTCACGTCACAATATATATATATATATATACAGATTAGGCAGAGAGGGACTTAATCCCTTTTTCAAAATACACATGACTTGCTGAACCAAAAACATAGTTTAAACTTTAAATTACCAAACGACAACACTTAACATATTCGGAACCTCCACAGGAGGCACATAGGTTGGCTGACAAACGGATTCTAGACAGATGCCTCTAAGCCTGGTCACGCGCCTGATCACCTACATACATAAATAATAGAGTGAGCTAAAGCCCAGTGAATAATAACAGAGTAAAGGGTTTCAATGAATGAGTCCATACAGATTTCAGAAATCAATTCATATTGTATCAAAATCATGCTTGATCAGATCGAAATCATAATTCAGCTTTATCAAATTCATATTTGTTCAGAAAACATAATTCAATTTCTATATCAAAGCCATAAGTCATCCAGATCGTATATAGACAGAAATCATAAGTCATGATTAAATTTACGTGATACATCCATTAGCATAGCAGAACAGAACGCATAAAGCGTAACAGAACAGAACGCATAAAGCGTAACAGAACAGAACGCATAAGCGTAGTTCCACAAAGGGAACCTCCGGATCTGGGTAATGTAAGCAGAAGAAAGCCCCATGGCGGGCCTCTGCACGGGTAACAAGCAGTACGCATGTAACGCATAAAGCGTATGTAAGTAACGCATAAAGCGTAGTTCCACAAGGAACCTCCGATCTGGGGTAATGGTGAGGTATCACACAATACTAAGGATGTCACGATATATGTCGAAATCGAACAATCATTCATTGTACGTAACATATCTTTACGTAAAATGATCTCATTTTATTTCACGTAAAATAAGCAGCTTGAACATATCTTTATAATGTTATTACTCACAAGTAATCGTATAAATCGAAGACCCTGGACATATCAGTGGAAGTCAGCATAATGGCGCGTGGCCTACACAAACATATAACATATACACATCGAAATACAACATTACTCCCTTGATTAAACTTGTCCTTTCTAGTCTTTAGTCTTTATAGTCCGAAGTTCTACTACGTTTATTCTTTCTCATTTAAATAAACCGAGTTCTTATTTCACATACTCTTTCATTACTAAGTCCTCCTTTTCCAAATAGATTGATCCTATACTTAGCTTCTTAAATAATTACTACAAGATTAAAGATTCATTCTTTAATTAACTAATCTATGTTGATTAGTAGCTTATTATTCTTTATTGAGTCATAAATCATGCCTAGAATGTTTTGAAAAGAGATGAGAATAAAAATGTGAACCAAATGTAATTTTCCAAAACATGCTGAAAATGGGTCTTCGCTCGAGCGAGACTTCCTTCGCTCGAGCGAGCTTGACAAAACAAAGGGTTCGCTCGAGCGAGGACTCCTTCGCTTGAGCGGTCTGTAAAAATGCAAAAGTACTGGTTGTTGGCTTTTTACGCGCGATACACGCTTGATGCTCGCTCGAGCGGAGTCTTGGACAAAGATGGTCGCTCGAGCGAGGAAGCCAAATTCTGGAATTTCCAGATTTGCCTTCCAAGTTCGAACCAAGCATTTACCAACCCAAAACTCAACCTCTTGAGCCCAAATTCTGAAAAAACGATTAAAACTCATAGTACAACAAGTTCCAAAGTTCAATTTGTAAAATTACTACCCAAGGGTGAGTCAATTTGGTCACAAATTCATTAAATCATTTTTTTCCAAATCATCTATTCAAAAAAATCATGTCCTAATTGCCAAATTTAGTTTTAACAAAATTGTTTTCAAGCTCTTTCTATTTTCCTTCAAAACATGAAATTAAAGTCATAAATTCCTTAGGAAATTATTCACATGTATGAAATTGACATTCAAATTACTAGTTTTATATTCCTATAAATTTTCCCACTAATTTTCATAACCATGAGTCTACTTAATTTCTTATTTAATCCATGAGACTAATTTCATAGCTTTCTTAATTCATGATGCATGTAACTCATTTTATGTTTAAAATCCAATTTCCTCCTAATTCCATGAATTTAATCTCACATCTCAAGTATTATAGGATGATTTTACAAAATCAAGCCAAAGATAATTAATTTTTAACTTAACTCTCATAAACTTGATTTTAGCTCCAATTCATCATTTTCTTATCAATTTCCTAGCAAACATTGAACATATGCAATTTAAATAAAACTAACTAATTTAATATATTCCAAAATTTGTTTAAATTAAATAAAATTCTTAAATTACATTACTTGCATGCATGGATTAATAACCAAAATCAAAACCCACATTTTATGAACTCATGACTTCCAAACATTTCTTCAAAATCAAATTTATAATAAACTTGCATGTACAACCCAACCTTAAATTATGATCATAGAGCTTCCAAAACATATTTAAATTTTGAATAAAACTCTTTCATTATATTACATGCATGGGTTAGAGATCAAAACCAAATCAATATCTAAGTTTCCATAAACATGAGCCTAGCTTATTTTTCTTCATATCTATTCCAAATTTAAACTTATAAATCTTTCACATATGAATGAATTTAAGTCTAAAACATCAAAATTCCAACATGCATGTAGAAATAAGGCCCAATTTCAAGTGAGATGTTCAACATCAAACCAAAATAATCAATTTCCATGTTTATGTCCATAACTATGGATCCTAACTTTATTTCCTTATTCAAACCCATTTTCTCATAAATTTTATGGAATTGATCTTAAACTCCTCTTAATTTTAAGTGTAATGTAGGGATTCTACAAAAATCAAGTTTGATTTCCATACCTTAAACTTTAATCCCAAAGAGTTTAGTTGATTCCCTTCTAATTCCCTTGCTTCTCCTACATTTTCTTCCCTTATCTTTCCTTCCTCTTGGGCTGAAAATGCTTCATATCCTCTCTTGGCTCTCTCTCACTCTCTCACGGGTTTGCACAGGACAAAGAAATGAAGCCAAGCCCCTTTTTGTTCACAATCTCTTACCAATATAAAAACTCTTATACTAATATATTTATGTATGTATTAAGTGTTGTCTCCACATTACACGTGCACACACACACACACACAAAATCACCACCAAATTTCTCAGTACACCCACCTAAATTACACCCCAAATATTAATTTAGCCTTTAATTCAATTCTTGTTTAGAATTAATTTAATTAAGCAATACTTAATCTTAATAAATTCCAATTAGCACATCAGTAGATTAATTATAACAAATCATAGATCTCTCATAATTTAATTAATCCAATTGATTTCCATTAGAGCCTAATTAAATGTATTTAAATTAACCGATGCGAATCAGATTTTTAATCAGATTCCCAAAAGGCTCCAAATAATAAATCGAACTTATTTCCAACCTCAATTTTGGTTTCTTAAATCACCTAGGCCTTCAATTTCTGATCAGACTCCAAGTTTCCGTCAATTAAATTACATACTCAAATAGGACACATCGTAATTAAATTTAATTTATAATAACCACAATCCTCAATCCTCATGGCTTAATCAACTCCAATTAGGACCTAATTAATCAAATCTCAATTTTACTAAACTGAATCGAATATTTAATTAAACTCCCAAATGGGTCCGTGATTAAAATTAAATTGATTAACTTCTCAATTTTACTCCCTTAAGCCATTTGGACCCTTAATTTCTAATTTCAAAATAACTCTTTAATAGAATCATAAACGAGTCAGATCCCACACGTCTCATAAATCCCAAATAAATTATAATACTCGACAATTAAATTTCAAATCCTCTTAATTAATCGAGTACTAATCATTGTACGCGATGGGGCCGTTACAGTTGTGGACATTATAATTGTATTTAGGAGCATTATTAGTAAGGGGTCATCACTAATTCTACAATTAATTTAATTAACCACTTATTAAGAGGTGTTGACAACAAAGTGATGATTTGATGACATTTGTTTTGTGGATTTGCGCATGCAAATTGAACTGGAAAAGGGATGAGATAAGCCCACAGACACAAACATAAATAAGTGACTATACTATTAACAATACCCCATGCTTTGTCCATTTTCCACTACAAATCCATATGCAGAGATATAATTGTCCTAAAACTACCTGATGAGTCACATGATCACAACCTTATCACCTTTTCTTTTTTCTTTTTTTTTTTTGAACAAAACCTTATCACTTGATTATATCTCACTTGCAAGCTCTCCTCTTCTCTCTACAAAAAGCCACTTTATTACTTCACTCCATCATTAGAACCAATTAGAGAGGTTTTTAGATCTTCAACAATGATTCATCCTACTAAAAATATCACCACTAATAGCACTAATGTATTAAAAAAAAAATAAAAAAAAATACAACTCTAAGACCAAAACATCACATCATTTCTGACGAGACCCACTGTCACCTAATTAGTGAGAGCACTAATTAGTGCTCCCAAGCATTTTTCTTAAATCTTTCTTTGCTAGTTGACATGTATGGATGCGAATGCCATGTCATTATTTAGGCTGATGCTACTAAAACTTTACATGGGTTTGTATTATATATAAGTTGGGATATTTGTGATTTTAATATCACAATTATTATAATTATATTCTTTTAGTTATAATTAAAAATAAAAATAATGAGTCATAATTAAATATCACATAAGGTATAATAAATAAAAAAAATTTAATCATAACTAAAATAATAATCATGATATGCCATAATTAGAGTCATAACTAAATCATAATTAGCACCATAATAAGTCATAATCAAATATTATAATTGTCATAATTGGGACATATGGAGTGTGAATTATAGAATTTTTTATAATTATTTTACATTGATTAACAAAGACTGTAGTCATAATATGTAAATCTTTTTGAACATATTTTTGTAAGTTGATTTTTAAAGGGAGAATTATAGTATACAGAAAAAAATTATAAAAATATGTGAAATGCAGGTGATTCTGTGATAGGTACAAGTGAAATGTTGTGGGATTGCAAATGTGAATTACACCCTTCCATGTTTATGTAAATAAAACTTTTCTATCCCATTAAAATGTAATTTTCCCATTTTTAAGGGTGAGTTATATCCAAAGAATTCGAATCATTTTCCAAAATTTGGTGGAATATATCCTAACTATAATGGGACACAAAATTATAAATAGGTGGGAATCTTTTTAGGTGTGATATGTTATTCCGCAAATATATATATATATATATATTTAAGAAATATCAAAAATTATTTTCATATTTTTGAAAAGTACTTTCGAACAAAAATGAAGCAATTGATGATTTTGAAATTTTCATTGCTTTTCTTTTAAAAACATGAAATAACAACCAAAGAGGGCCCCAAATTTCTTAATGAGATCATATATTTATCAACTTCCGAAGAAAATCTGAACATCCATAAATTAAAATTATTGAAATATTATATTTGAGGGTAAATTACAAATACACCCTTGAGATTTGTTTAAAATACAGATTGTCTCATGTAATTTAAAAAATGACAAATACCCCCTTGTTAGAATTTTTTATTTACCAGAATTAAATAAAAAAATGAAATTCATAATTGCTCTCCTATACAATAATAAAATTACCTAACTTATTAATTGAAATATATTTTTAACATCATTAAAAACTGTTAATTAACTTGATGATTTATGAATAAAATGGATGATTTGTTATGAAATTAGAAATCTCAGGAGTAGAATATAATTTTCAAAACTACAGGGACGATTTATATTTTAATCAAATTTTAAAGAATATATTTGTAATTTACCCTATATTTGAACAGCTTCCAAAGTTACTAATTAAATATTAATGCATGCATATATGTATTATGTCTGTATAGGGGTGGCAAATCGGCGGGCATGGACAGATCAAAATGGGTTAAACATTTAAAGCAAACTAATACAAACACGCTCATTTAATAAATGAGCTTAAACGGATTTGAAATTAGATACAAGTTGGACAAATAAATACAAGCAACCTATTTACTTCATCTCTTTTTTTTTTTTTTCTTTCTCTTTTTTTTTTTTAAATTTTTTTTTTTTTTTTTTTTAAATTATTTTTTAAAAAATTTAAAACTGGTGGTAAAAGTGATGCCTATTTAGACGGGCTTAAATAGGTATCCATGTCCAACCCATGTAAACCCAATATTAATTAGGTCGGCAATGAGCAACCCATTTAAACCCATTTATTAATTTAGACAAGTTAATATAGATTTTAAATTAGTATAATTGGGCGGGTTCATGGGTGTGGGTTGGGTTTGTCACCTCTATATAATGAGCGGGTATGGGCTGATCAAAACGGGTTAAACATTTAAAGCAATCCAACTTAAATCAGTCCATTTAATCAATGGCCTTAAATGGGTTGGGTTGAATTGGACACAAATTAGACAAATAAATTCAACTAAACCATTTACTTCATTTATTTTTTTAATTATTATTATTTTTTTACAAAATTTTAAAAAACTTTTTTTGTAAAATCAAAATTAAATTGGTGGTAGAAGTGATGCCTATTTAGACTGCCTTAAATGGGCACTCAAACCCAAGCTAAGTAAACCCAATTTTGATGGGGTTGACAATGACAGTCCATTTAAGCTCATTTATTAATTTGGACAGGTTAATATGAGTTTTAAATAGATATAATTAACGATAGATTTAGGGGTACGGATCCGGAGTAGTTGCACCCCTAAAATTTTTAAAAATTATATATGTTATATTAGTAATTAATAAAATAATTTCAAACTAAAGCATTTCATATCCTCAAAATTTTAGTAGTTTGCACCTTCTAAATTATTTACATTACAAAATTTTAAAAATAGTTTCTAAATTGAATTTGATCAAATATTGATATATTTTATTTGTTATTTGTATTATTTGTTATGTTCTATATTATTTAAGGTTACTTGTATTCTTTTATTTGTTACTATTCTTGTTTTCTGTTCATATATCATTTATTTATTTTTTTATAAATCACACTTTAATTTGCTTATGCATTTTATTTTGCATTCATTCTTGTTTGTTCATTCTTTAGAAATAAGAATATTGCTTGGAAATAAAAATATTATCTATTTCAACAAGACATTCTTAAAATAAGTTAATAAAATTTAATCCTGCTTATTGCAACAGATTATCAATATACTCATAAAACATTTACATTTTCAATTATCAATTTTTTTTCAAAACTAACTGCCTCATAAGAAGAAAAATGATTTTGTAGCAAATTACTTTATCATATTTATTGAGAAAGATATTAATTAAGGTTTTATGTCAAGTTTATCATTGATGTTTTTATATATAGTATAAAAAATGACGATTATAACATTTTCAAATAGTTAACTTTATTAGACGGAATCATACTAATAGTTAATATTTGGTTAAGTTAATACAGGCAATAAACATGTCTAATAATAAAAAGTTAGATGTGTTTTTTTCCACCTAAAACTCAAATTCTAAATCCAATTGAGTCTGCCACCAGTGTACCACATGCTTTGCCTAATGGTTCCTACAAGAGGACGAACTGAGGGTGAGTACCCACACCACTGTTTTTCTCTGGTGGCTCCACTCTGTGACTCTCTCAGATGTTTACAGTATTACAGACACAAATTCATACTGGAAATTCTTTATTTGTTTCATTCATCTAAGCAATAATGTACTAGTGGATCTACATTTTGTTCTTCCTTTCACTGGATAGCAATTTGATTTTACCTTCCGTTTGTTTTTCAAAGGATATTTTTCTAAACATTTTTTTTTACATCTTCTAGCATTTCATAAATTTTAATTCTTACTTTTTCCTAATATGAATGTACTAATAAAGACAGCATGTTTAAACCCTAAAATAATTTTTTTTTCCTCATGATGTACCATAATCGGTTATTCCTATTTAAATCTTTGTATCTTCTTCCTCTAGAGATCAAAATTATTTCTTCTTCTTCTTCTTATTCTTCTTCTTCTTCTTCATCCTCCCTCCAAAATTCCAATCCACCTTACCAAAACTCACGATCATCATCAACATTATTGTTTTTTTCACTATTTTGAAACCCTAAACCCTAAAAGAAAGTTTGAACAAAATCAAATAATAGATGAGAGTAATAATCCAAATAGTTTTTTGAAACAACCCATCAAAAAGGAGGTAAGCATTAATATAAATGGGTTTCACAATTTTTGTAGAGTATCATCAGTTATTTTTTATATCGTTTTATTGACAAAAATTAAAGGTCCTAGTAGTTAGATTAACAATATCATATTATTGGAGTTGTTTTTATTTTGTCATTTAAATAATACATTATTTGAGAACTACTCTTTTTTGTTAGTACCTGATGCTTGTGTGCTTATAAGATTGGTTTTGATTTTTTCACGAGCATTCTTGTGAATAATTTAAAGTGTCAAAGTTTTTTTTTTTTTTTTTCGTATTAAAAAGTTTTATAATGCTTATGTAAAAGTTCGGTTTTTTTCTGTATTTATAATGCGTATGTTCTTATAAGTTTGGATTTTTTTGCTGTATTTGAGAATTATTTTCTGTATTGAAAAGTTTTTGAAATAATTTAGTTTTTTTAGTTTGTTTATTATTTATTATTTGGGTTTACCTTGAGGATAATTTGGAAAAAATAATAAGGTGTAATGAGAGTAAAATAAAATTTTACATAATTAAACATGGTGTACTTAAAAATTAAGAGTATTTAATGATTTTTTGGTATAAATAGAGTCCTCCATGAGCAGCCCATTTAAGCTCATTTATTAATTTTGACAGGTTAATATGAGTTTTAAATAGATATAATCAACAATGGATTTAGGGGTACAGGCCGGAGCAGTTGCACCCCAAATTTTTTTAAAAACTATGTATATTATATTAGTAATTAATAAGATAATTTCAAACTGGAGTATTTTGCACCTTCAAAATTTTAGTCTTCGCACCCTCCAAATTATTTACATTACAAAAATAGTTCCTAAATTGAATTTTATCAAATGTTGATCTATTTTATTTGTTATTTTTATTATTTATTATATTCTATATTGTTTAAAGTTACTTGTATTCTTTTATTTGTTACTATTCTTATTTTCTGTTCATATATCATTTTTTTTTATCTTTTATAAATCACACTTTAATTTGCATATGCATTTTATTTTGCATTCATTATTGTTTGTTAATTATCTAGAAATAGGAATATTGTCTAAAAATAAAAATATTATCTATTTCAACAAGACATTCTTAAAATAAAGTTAATAACGGATTATCAATATACTCATAAAACACATACATTTTCAACTATCAATTTTTTTCAAAACTAACTGCCCAATAAGACGAAAAATGATTTTGTAGCAAATTACTTTATCATATTTATTGAGAAAGATATTAATTAAGGTTTTATGTCAAGTTTATCATTGATGTTTTTATATATATTATAAAAAAATGACGATTATAACATTTTCAAATAGTTAACTTTATTAGAATGTACTATTAATAGTAATATATTATTATTATTATTGTGCTGATATAAAACAAAATTAAAAATTTTATACTGACTTTTTTCAATAAAAATTGAGAAAAGTTAGGTATCATGAAAATTTTATCGTGAAAATGATCATGAAAAATTTATGATGCTTGGATTACCTTGATTAGTTTGTAGTGCTTTATTCTAAGTGTAATCCAAAGGTCACAAAACTTTCATAATTATTTTTATAAATTTTTTTTCATAATACCTAACATTGCTGATAAAAAATTACATGTGTTTTTGTCCACCAAAAACTCAAATTCTAAATCCAATGGCGTTTGCCACCAGTGTACCACATGCTTTGCCTAATGGTTCCTACAAAAGGACGAACTTGAGGGTGAGTACCCACACCACTGTTTTTCTCTGGTGGCTCCATTCTGTGACTCTCTCATATGTATACAGTACAGACACAAATTCATACTGGAAATTCTTTATTTGTTTCATTCATCTAAGCAATAATGTACTAGTGGATCTACATTTTGTTCTTCCTTTCACTGGATAGCAATTTGATTTTACCTTGCGTTTGTTTTTCAAAGAATATTTTTCAAAACATTTTTTTACATTTTCTAGCATTTCATACAAAAATAAATAAATAAAAATGAGAGTCAATGAAAATAAATTTATTTGAGTTTTCCAAAATAAAGTATTACTACCTCTACTGTCACGCTACCGCCACCTCCTTCCCGCTGTCATTAATACAACCATTGGTATACACTACAACAAATTAAAGTTTTAGATACAATTATTTGTGAATGAAATCACTTTTTAAGGCTAAAATATTTTAGCTATAAAATTTGTCGTATTTTTAGTGACAAAATTAAACATTTAGTGATGAATGAATTTCCGTCTAAAAAAATAAATCTTTTTGGCACGAAATTATTTTGTACCTAAAAGTATATTTATTAGCAATAATTTAAAAATTGTCACTAAATGTCTTTTTTTTTTTCTTTTACTTTCCAAAACAATCTTTTAGTGACGATTTTCGTAACATGAATTGGTCTCCTACCGTTTTTTACAACAAAATTTTGTTTTTGAAAACAAAAATGTTTGGTCTCTAAAACCTTTATACATTGTAGTGGCATTAGTTTCAAATACGCAACACAATGTAGAAAACCGTTCTCTAAAGAAAATTTCCCTAGGAAAATGTTTTGCCTCTTAACAATTAATCTTTATACTTGATTCATAAGAGAGCTGAGCCCTCATGGCCTCTCAAACTTCCTTTTTTGGTTCTTTTGACCTACAGATAAATCCTTCATGCCCATATTCTCCAGAATCTTTTGCACTCAAAGCTTGTGCTTCTATTGCTTCATAAGTGCAAAGCTGATAGTGTGAGCGAAAAAACACGCTTAAACCACGCAGATCAACCGGGGGTCAATCCTGGTCCCCCTCCTCCCCTACCCTTACCCCTTACCCCTTTCTCCCTACCCTGGATCTTAAAAAAATATATAATAAAAAAATAAAAATAAAAAAATCTTCGCAAGTAATTATGGTTTAAAGGTGAGAAGGGAATAATAAATCCGTTCTCACTTCAATCACCCCCAACTACTGGCAATTTTCCGGGTCATAATTGATGCATACGAAGACTCGGATATCTTTCAACCAAAAGAATGGAATCAAGAAGATGCATTCTATGTCCAGTACGCGAGAAAACCAATTGAGCCCAATAGATCTTACTACTCACAATGATCTTCCATTTCCATACCTCTATCTTATACAAACTAAAAACTTCATGGTCTCCTCGTATTCAAGTTCTAACCTAACTCTAATAAAATTCTTAGTAGCTAATCAAATTCATCTGAAAATTGCAATAGTTGCATACTAACAAGGCTCCCAGCTTTTTACATAAGAGATGGAAACTAGATTGGAATGGTTAAAAAATATTTTTAAAAAAAACTTGCAAATTTGACATAATTAAAGAGAAGAATTAAGTAAATGTCAAAATGGAAAGCAAAAGCAAGGCAGAAATGATTCCAACTCGTTAGTTACTAACTGATGCAAAAAAGCGAGAGAAAGATCCCGCTACCTCACAGTATTACACTAATGCTCAAAGTACGCAATCTTTAGTTCGTGATGCCATGCAAGAAACAGTTTTTCTTCATCAAAAAATATTAAAAGCTGGTTCTTCACAAATTTAGTGCAAGTTTTATTAGTACTGCTCATAATATATGGGCAAAGGGAAAAAAAATAATTTGATGAGAGAACTGGAAGATCTTAAATCAATTAAGAAAGTAATGTCAATCACACATTTGAGTGATAAAATGTACTTATAACCATCACACTTCAAACTTAAAATTTGATAGAACAATCTGAAGTGATTCTAAAACAGATCAGCGGAAAATGAAGCAAAAGCAATTTCTAGCATTATTACATATTGAAGTGTTAGATGGTTACTGGATTTAGTTTAACCATAAAATAATATTAAACAGAAATTTAACCAATGTAAAACTGGACCACATTGCACCCTAACTACAAACCAAACCACAAGTAGACAACAAAGCTATATGCAAAAAAATATCTTCCTTACAAATTAGATAAACCAAAAATTCATTTAAACAAGAGTGTAATTGTTGTATCATACAGTATCAGTTACCCCTTTCTTCAGGGGAGGGGGATATGAGAATAAGTCGCATGGGCTAAGCAAAACTACAACTTGAGCTGATTCCTACACAGCTCTCTATAATTTCATCAAAATAACTTACACTTGATGGGAACCTCATTAGAAGTACTTCACATTTGCCATTCTTCCACCATAAGGACGGAAGGCTTGATCTGCAATTCCAAACCTAATCAGCACAAGAAGACATGATGTGTTGGTAGACATTCACCTCCCTCATCAGTTGTCTACTTGATGCTCGATTATCTTCACTTCATTGAACCATCCAGGCAGCCCCAAAACAATAAGAATTGAAAAGTTTTCCACTACTATTCTGTAGCTTTTCACACAATTGACACCTAACAGAAGAAAACACTCAATTGGAAAGGAGAGGGTTATTCAGATTTGCTTTCCATACTATAGATATTGCCAGCCACCCCAACAACGCTAACTGTTATTGCCAATATCAACATGAACCAAGACAAAAACTTCTCAGCACGGGTCAAACCATGCCCTTGTTTACTTAACTTCAATGCAATAAGTGCTGGAAATGTAAAGCCCAGTGAGACTGCAGTAGTTGCTCCAGTAAACTTAAAAGCTGTCCAAATACTGGGAATCATTGTAGATCCAAAATATACAAGTACCAACAGTACTGCAGTTAAGGCCAAAGACCTCTTCCTACTCTCTGTAAGAGGTGCTGATCCCTCAAATACCAAGGCATCTACAGTTTGCCGAAGGGAGAAATGTATAACAGGGAAAACAAGAATCAAATGAAAAATGTATCCAACACGAACAATATAGTTTAAAGCTGTACTGAAACGAATTCCAAGGTCTTTATCAAAGTTAGTCAGTACATCAGCCTCAGTGTTCTTTCCAAAGAGTAGATAACCTGATATGGCAGTAGATGCATAAATCAGAACACAAAGAATGGTTGTGATCCTTCCAACTCGATTCATCTTCTGAGGTGACCGTCCTTGAAGCTCATTATAGATAGGTTGAACATTGAAATGACACACATATGCATTGGACATGATTGGAATCACAACAAGCAAATCCAAAATTGCCTTCTTTGATCCAAAATCCGGTGTCAATCTAGGAGTCTCAATAGTGCCTTCAACGAGCTTAATAATAGCAATAACAAAAGCAACGAAAACAAAGACAACAGCAAGAGCTACCGAGGCAGCTGATGTCAAGCTCAACGAATCAATCTTATCCAAAGCACAAAGCGGTGCAAGAAAAACCACCACAACAATTAAAATCACTAGTTTTCTATGATCCCAAAAACCATTTCCCAACCATTGATCAAAAACCCCAATATGACGAAGGGAACCCGACATTACATCACCCATAATAATCAAATAAACAACAAGAACACCGGCATTGTTCACAATTATACAAATTTCAGACAAAATCCTAGCAGGCTTACCACAAGCAGCCTGAACAACCTCCCCATAGGAAGTCGCTTTACATTGAACGGTGAATCGAACAAGCATTTCGACGCTGATTTCAGATAAAATACCCATCAAAATAATCAAAATAACCCCTAGAATCAAACCCAAAACTTTCATTGTTGCAGGCAAGGCCATAATCCCAGCCCCAACAATAGATGTGGTGAGATTAAAAACAGCCCCATAAATCCCAGAATTGTTGTTTTTACCCTCATAAACAAGATTGTCGAAATCTTCATCATCAATAGGAGGAGATCTAGGGGTTCCTGATCTAAAAATATCATCTTGGACTTGTAATTCTACGTATGAAGTCTTGGGAAGAGCCGAATAATTACTATCCATTCGCATTTATCTTCTATATAGTGTATAAACAGAATTGAATTTGTATATAGAAACACAATGTAAGAGAAAAGAGACTTACTGAATTGAATTGACGATGATTTGAAGATGCGAATGGATCGAATTGAATTTTCTGAATTAGGATTGAGAACAGGGATGGGTTGGAACCCTAGATCTCGGGGTCAACCAACGGTTAACTCTATCACAATAATAATGGCCAATGAGAGAGAGTTATAGAGAGAGAGAGTTATAGAATGGAGCGGGTTGGAGGGTTTTCTGCTGGTTGATGAGTGGGTGAGTTGAGTTCTGAGCCGTCGATTTGGAAAAAACGAACGACTGGTGGGGATCCTATGCGGTGAGTGTAGGGTACTTTGTGTGGTCCCAACGTAAGGATTGGGTGATTATGTGGGACCCTACGAAGAGAGTTGCATCGGTGGTGTTCGTTGCGTTGACAGTGGAATTGGAAGGCATGAAGATGGACATGGGTGCATTGCGTTGACCAACTTTGTCTTCGGTTAAACGAATGGATTTGGCTTCTGTCCAGTTCGAGAACGGATTGGGCAGTTCTATTGAGCTCGTGCGGGTTTATTATGGGTCCCGTTTTGATAATCTGAACCGTTAATGTGTAGAACTCGTTGAGTACTATATGCCTGTAAAAAATTACATTGATCGGATATCGATAACTATGTGATCCAAACAATTTTTTGTTAACCGTTAATTTGTTCACCGTCTATTTTTTTATACAAAACTGATTTGATCATATAGCTTTTGATATCGATCAACGTGATTTTTTTTAAATGTATAGTATTTGACGAGTTCTACATATTCAACGGTTTGGATTATCAAAACGAGACCCGTGATAGGCCCTTAGGGGCCTAATAGTACCGTCTGGTCTGATCTCGTACTAGACACAAGCCATATCCTAAAGGAATTATCCACATTTTGAAAATTTTATGTTAATTGTGTGTCCAATTAATAGTAAGAATATTAAAAACTACATGACGCTAAAATCAAGAAAATGATGGAGAAATGATACAATTTTATTGGCTGGGCACATAGCCACGTAATCTTCTTGACCCATAGAATAATTTTATTGGCTGCAGACCTCACCATTCGTCACAGCAATAGAGAACGCGCCCCTTCCGTCAGGCTTCGTACAGCCTAAATTCACAACGTATGAGGAGAAGATGGACTCCTACTCGCACTTAAGCCACTTTTGCCAGGTCATGGCTGTATACCGGCGGAACGAGGCCTTGATGTGCATCTTATTCCCTTCAAGCCTCGGCGACCTTGGTTTGACTTGGTTTGAGAAGCTTCGAGGCAAAGATAGCCTCCAGGCGCAATTAGCGGCGTTTATGCAGCGGTTGACGAACACAAAAACCGGTGGAGATCGACGGCTACTCTCCATCGACATGGGCAACAAGGAGACCACGAGGTCATACAACGATTGCTTCGGAGACATTCAACCAGTTGGGGATCGCCAACCAACCTCGCCATTCGCAATACAAAAGAGGCCTTCCGGTCGAGAACGGTGAGGACTCTATCACCATGACGCCGCCCCTTACCATGGAGGCCCTGATGGAGAGAGTGCATCAGCACATTAGGGTGGAAGAGGATGGCGCTCGTGCCAAAGCAAAATCTGGCGCGACCCCAGCCCCGGAGAAGAAGACCCCAGCGAAGGTCAATACGGTAGATCGCCAAAACCGAAACGGACGAGGCAGGCGAGACAATGGCGAGGACCAGGACAAGAGATGGTTAAGAATCCGCACCGCCATAACCACGGTATTCAAGAAGCCGATCTACCATATACTTAGCGAGATTCGAGACGAGCCTTTCGTCAAGTAGCCAGCCAAGCTAGGCGAGGCCCAGAAGGACTATGATGACAGATCCAGATGCACCTTCCACAAGGAAAAGGGGCACCGCACTGAGAATTGCACGCCGTTGAGGCAGCATCTGAAAGAATTGGTGGCAGCAGGCCACCTGGACAAATACATCGAAGGAGGGGCGCAACCAGCCCCCCAAGACCATAACAAACCCAATGGGATGCCGATCGACGCCCCGCCCCAAGGCGTCATCAACGTAATACATGAAGTCTTTGAGCCTGAGCGTGTATGCGAGCTCAGAGGTTCAATCAAAAAGGCTGAGCACTTAAGGGAGGTGCTAAGTGCCCAGCCGGTTGCTAAGAAGGGGAAGACGGAGGCCACAAATGTCATGTCTTTTTCGGATAAAGACCTGGCAAGGATTTATTGCCCTCATAACGATGCCCTGGTCGTCACTCTCCGAGTCAAGGATTTTGACGTCAAGCGGATTCTGATTGACCAAGGTAGTTCATGCGAAATCATGTATTATGAAACCTTCAAGCAACTGAAGCTTCAAGACAAAGACTTAGCCCTTGCCGTATCCCCTTTGATTGGATTCAATTCTATGCCGGAGTGGCCAGTCGGCAAAATCATCCTTCCAGTCAGGGCGGGAAGTGTGACGAAGTAGGTGGAGTTCTGGGTGCTGAAGGTCCCCTCCACCTACAACATCATCTTAGGCAGAACATGGCTGCATGCCATGCGTTCGGTGGCATCCTCCTACCACCAAGTGATGAGGTTCCCCAACGACACCGGAGTAATAGAGGAGGTTTATGGGGATCAGATCATGTCAAAACAGTGCTTTGTGACAGTGAACGGCAGCCGAGCTGCCAAAGGGTATGTACATTCGGTGGAAGAACCAGAAAGTAATGAACTATTCGCGGATGTTGGCAAAGCGGCTAGTCAGAAAGCTGTGGAGGACTTGGTGGAAATCAGGATAGATGAGAAGAACCCGGATGAGTTCTTCTTACTTGGTTCGTCGTTGTCCAACACCGAGAGATTGGAAGTCTTGGAATTCTTGACCTCTAACATCGAAGTGTTACTTTGGACCCCATCGACATGCGCATTGATCCCAACTTCATTTGCCACCAACTCAATGTCCACCCTTCGCCGCGGTCATTCAACAAGACGCAGATCGGCGCTCCATCACGCCGAAATAGTAGCAGAAGAGGTGGGAAACCTGCTGGAAGCAGGGGCAATCAGAGAGGTACATTACCCCAAATGGATCTCCAACACGGTCGTGGTGCCAAAGAAGAATGGCAAGTGGCGCGTTTGCGTCGATTACAAGACGGTCAATAAAGCATGCCCGAAGGATAGCTTCCCCCTACCAAGGATAGATCAATTGGTGGACCTAACAGCTGGACACAGCAGGCTTAGCTTCCTTGACGCATACAGAGGCTACCATCAGATAGCCATGCACGAACCAGATCAGGAAGTGACATCCTTCACCACCCCAAGAGGACTATACTGCTATAAGGTCATGCCCTTTGGCCTAAAGAACGCAGGGGCGACATTCCAGAGAATGGTCACAAAGATGTTTGAACCATTGTTAGGCAGAACAATGGAGGCTTACATCGACGACATGGTGGTCAAAAGCAAGGATGCGGATGACCATCTAAAGGACCTAGATGAGATGTTCCAGATCCTGAAGAAACACAAGCTGCGCCTTAACGCTTCTAAGTGCGCATTCGGTGTAGGGTCTGGCAAGTTTCTGGGTTTCCTGGTGACCAACCGGGGTATTGAGGCAGACCCCTCCCAAATCAAAGCAATTCAGGAGTTAGAAAGGCCTAACTCAGTGAAAGAAGTGCAGCATCTCACCGGCATGGCGGCAGCACTTAACCGATTCATCAGCCGATCTTCAGACAGATTGCGTCCATTCTTTCAGTCATTAAAAGCTAAGTTTGAGTGGGACGAAGAATGCGACCGAGCTCTGGAAAGCTTGAAAGAGTACATGTCCTCTCCACCACTCCTTGTAACCCCAATTCCTGGAGAAGAACTTTTCTTATACCTAGCAGTCTCGCAGACGCATAATCGTATTTGTGTTGGTCCGTGCAGAAGGAATCCAACATCTGCCCATCTACTACGTAAGCAAGACATTGCTGGGCGCCGAAACAAGGTATTTGTCACTGGAGAAACTGGCATTGGCCTTGATGATGGCCTCAAGGAAATTGTCGCATTACTTTCACGCCCACACCATAGTTGTTCTCACAGCCTTCCCACTCAAGGCCTTATTTGAAAGGGCAAACTTTTCTGGGCGAATTTTGAAGTGGGCAATGGAATTGGGACAGTACGACATCAAGTTCCAACCCAGAACCGCTATAAAGGCACAAGCACTAGCGGATTTTGTCGCAGAGTTCACCCCTGGAAGTCATCACATCACTTGATCGACTGGTCAAAATGAACTAAGGATGGAGGTTGACGTCGGAATAACGCAACCCCTAGTATGGGTTACTCAGTCAGGTCCTAAGGCGGACCAGAGCAAAGAACGGGAGGAAGAAGTGAACCATGCTACACCAAGTCAGGCCTCACCGACCAGCAAAGACTTGGCAAAGCAGAGAGAACAAGTGGCGAGCGACAAGCATCGACTCTGAAGAAGCTACCAGCAAAGTGGAAGACCCCAAGACCTCATCTGATCCCTCCATCTGCTGGAAGTTGTTCGTTGGAGAGATGTGGAAGCTCTTCGTGGATGGAGCATCCAATAGACATGGAGCAGGACTTGGCATAGTCCTCATCTCTCCAGACGGCCTAGTAGTGGAGCAAGCAATCAACCTTGGCTTTCCAGCGTCAAATAACGAAGCGGAGTATGAAGCGCTTCTGGCAGGTCTCAAGTCAGCATTCTACATAAAGGCCACCGAGCTAATGGTCTACAGCGACTCATAGCTGGTGGTAAACCAAATATCGGGCGACTACGAGGCAAAGGACGATAGGATGGCCAAGTACCAAGACTTGGTCAAAACAGAGATAAAGAAGTTCGAAGTAGTAAGGATAGAACAGATTGGCAGAGAGGAAAACAGCAGAGTAGACGAACTCGCAGGCTTCGCCTCAATGGCAGACACCTCTACTCCCCATCCACTACTAATCGACTATCTTCCTAGACCAAGCATTGAAGATCCAGAAGCTGAAGAAGCATGTTGTGCAGAGTTAGGTCCTTCTTGGATGGATCCCATTATACTATTCCTAAAGGACGGCATCCTCCATGAAGACAAGAAAGAAGCCAACAAAATAAGAGCAAAATCGCAGCGGTTTTCGCTCTCTCCATCTTTGGCGTTGTACAAGAAGTCGTTCACAGGACCTTACTTAAAGTGTGTTCACCCCAGCAAAGTGGAGGCATTCCTGTTCGAAATACACGAGGGGGTATGTGGCAGCCATCAAGGAGGAAGATCATTGGCATACCGAGCTATTTCACAAGAATACTGGTGGCCATACATGCAAGCAGATTCAGAGAAGTATGTCAAAAAATGCGAAAAGTGTCAGAAGTTTGCACACCAAATACACCAACCTGCTAGAGAACTCCTACCTTTGACTAGTCCATGGCCTTTCGCAATGTGGGGCTTAGACATAGTAGGTCCACTTCCAACAGCACCAGGCAACAAGAAATTCTTTTTTGCAGGAACGGACTACTTCACAAAATTGGTGGAAGCAGAAGCCTTGGCGTCTATCAAGGAAAAAGTTGTGAAGAAGTTTGTTTGGCAGAACATCATTACTCGCTTTGGCATACCAAAAGCACTGATCTCAGACAATGGTACTCAGTTTGACGGTAGAATTTTCAGAGGCTTTTGCGAAGAATACAAGATAGAATTCTACAATTCTACACCAGCGTATCCCCAAGCAAACGGTCAAGCCGAGGCATCAAACAAAGTAGTTTTGGACGGACTGAAGAAAAGATTGGAGAAAGCTAAAGGCAAGTGGGCAGAAGAGCTCCCTCATGTTTTATGGGCTTATCGCACCACACCACGGCGGTCAACAGGAGAAACTCCATTCTCCTTAGCCTATGGCATGGAAGCAGTCATCCCATTAGAAATCGGACTCCCCACAATACGGAGCGAAAATTTTGATCCAGACTTAAATGGCGAAGCTATAGCATTAGAACTTGACCTTGCAGAGGAAAGAAGAGACAGAGCATTGGTTCACATCGCCTCCTACCAACAAGAACTATCTAGGAAGTATAACAAGATGGTGCATCCGAGGCAATTCAAGATCGGCGATTGGGTACTTCGCAAAGTTATGGGCAACACATTGGTCCCAGGAGATGGCAAGTTAGGGCCTAACTGGGAAGGTCCTTACAAAGTGGTCGGATTAGCAGGAAAAGGGGCATACCACTTGGAAGATGAGGACGGCAAAGCAATCCCTAGGCCATGGAACACTGCCAATCTTAAGTTATTCTACTTTTAGCCTTTTCTTTTCTCTTTAAGTATATGTAATTTTTCACTTCATCAATAAAACAAATCGATTCCTTTTTAGCATATTTGTTTTCAGTAGAAGGTAACTTTTATAAGTTAGTAGCATTGTGAACATAGTTGGCCGGATTAAACCAACTATGACCTCTCCTAAGCACAGGATAAGGATCTAGGCTGCAGGACGTTTGGTCGGAATAACCAAACACTCTGTACTCTTCAGCCGAAGTATGTGAATGGCTGAAGAGCGGTTGGCTGGATTAAACCAACACTTTGTACTCTTCAGCCGAAGTATGTGAATGGCTGAAGAGTGGTTGGCTGGATTAAACCAACACTTGGTACTCTTCAGCCAAAGTAAGTTATATCGGCTGAAGAGTGGTTGGCTGGATTAAACCAACACTTTGTACTCTTCAGCCAAAGTATGTGAATGGCTGAAGAGTGGTTGGCTGGATTAAACCAACACTTGGTACTCTTCAGCCGAAGTAAGTTATATCGGCTGAAGAGTGGTTGGCTGGATAAAACCAACTCTTTGTACTCTTCAGCCAAAGTATGTGAATGGCTGAAGAGTGGTTGGCTGGATTAAACCAACACTTTGTACTCTTCAGCCGAAGTATGTGAATGGCTGAAGAGTGGTTGGCTGGATTAAACCAACACTTGGTACTCTTCAGCCGAAGTAAGTTATATCGGCTGAAGAGTGGTTGGCTGGATAAAACCAACTCTTTGTACTCTTCAACCGAAGTATGTGAATGGCTGAAGAGTGGTTGGCTGGATTAAACCAACACTTTGTACTCTTCAGTCGAAGTATGTGAATGGCTGAAGAGTGGTTGGCTGGATTAAACCAACACTTGGTATTCTTCAGCCGAAGTAAGTTATATCGGCTGAAGAGTGGTTGGCTGGATTAAACCAACACTTTGTACTCTTCAGCCGAAGTATGTGAATGGCTGAAGAGTGGTTGGCTGGATTAAACCAACACTTGGTACTCTTCAGCCGAAGTAAGTTATATCGGCTGAAGAGTGGTTGGCTGGATAAAACCAACTCTTTGTACTCTTCAGCCGAAGTATGTGAATGGCTGAAGAGTGGTTGGCTGGATTAAACCAACACTTGGTACTCTTCAGCCGAAGTAAGTTATATTGGCTGAAGAGTGGTTGGCTAGTAAGTTAGATAGCTAACCGAGTTCACAGTTGTACAAAATAGTTCAGATGGAAAATTCATAACAGATGCAAGCATACATAAACAAAACCGGGATAAGAGTTATAGAAATTTTCATTGAACCTCAAAACCCAGTACATTTAAGGGGCCCAAGCCCGGTTACAAAGTTCAAAAAAAAATAAAAAAAAATAATAATAATCAACCGAGAAGTGCATCAAGCTCGGCATCAAATTCTGCATTAGCAGTCGCCTGAAGTCCGGTGTCAGAAGGGAGCATGGTTTGAAGTGGGACTTCGGTGTCAGCCTGAATTTCGGTGTCAGTTGGCTGAAGCTCAAGAGTTGGATCCTCAATAAGCTGCATCGAATCGCTTTGTCATTCGGCCGCCATCGACAACCGGAGTGTGAGATGGCTCTTCTTCATCATCGTCATCATCATCACGGACCCCTCAAGAAAGGCTTTTTGGAGATCGGCCACAGACAGAGAGAGTGAGGTTGGAATGGAGTACGGTGGAGCGTTGTAGACCCTGTCAGCGCATAACCGAAGCTTCCACCGCAGCTGACCACATTTAAAAAAGAGATCCTTGGCTGCGTTACATTGCAGGGTGTAGGCGTCTTCGGCCTCCTTGAAGCCTCGCTTCTCGGCCTTCTTCACCTCGCCCTTCCACTAGTTTATCTCGGCGTCTTTTTTCTTCTCAATTGCGGCCAAGATACAGAGGTATCTATCTTTAGCCTCGACGACAACTTTTTTCTTTTCGGCCTCGACCGAATTGGCGATCTCGGTCAGCCGACCGTTCTCTGCCTGAAGCACGGCCAATTGCTTCTTCGCCTTCTCCAGTTCGGCCGTCTTTAGTTCGGCCTCAGCCATGGCCTCTCTGGTACTCCTCCTAAGCTCCATGACCCTCCTGTGTGTGACTTGGTTTTTCTGGATGGCCTGCAGAGAAGAAGTAACGTTAGCCGGACTCCAAGTATAAAAAAAAAATGGAGAGGAATACTGCTTACCAGGATCATGGACTTGGTGGAGGACCGGATTGACTTCAGCTCGGTGTTGAGCTGTTTGTAGTGGTGCTCCATGTCTTTGGGGAGGCACACACTCTTGGCCAAGTTGAAGGCCATCTGATGATCCTTCTCTGAGACCACCGAATCAGACGCGGTGATGTCTCGGTCATTGAAGGTTAGTACAAGAGTCCACTTGGGAGAAGCGGTTTGGTCAGCGGGTTCCGGTTGGAGGCTCGGCTGGGGGCTTGGTGGAGGACTTGTGGGTAGGACGGTCTCGTCTTCATCAGCAAGACGTGGCTCAGTTTGGCTAGTCCGAGCACGTTTGCTTGGTCGTGATGAAGATGGCCGTTGAGATGGGAGTGCCACCACGGTCTCGGTAGCACGGCTGATTCCCTGTACTTCGGCTGGGGTTGTTTCGATCAGGAGGGCCTTCAACCTGTTCTTCTTAGCCATTTCTTGCTCGGCTGTGAGTGGAACAAGGTTGATCTGGGGCAAGTTTGGGTCCGGTTCTGGCGCGTCTTCAAGCAGGAAGTCGGTTACCCTTGCTTTTCGGCGGCCGGAGTATCAGTATGTCGGTTCGAAGTCTAGCAGTTTAGCCCAACTTCTTTCCCGAACTCGTAGTGCGGCGCGCAGAAGGTCGAGGTTGGGGTAGCTGTAGTTTGAGTGGATATGGGCTTTATCTGTAAATAGAAAACAAGTGTTAGTTCGGTTCAGAGCAGAAAGCCAAAGTACAGAAAAGAGAAAAAATATGAAGTGCAACCGAAGTATGTATACCGGGTTCTCCCATCTTCCAGTTTATTCTCCAGCCTGGAATCTGGGCTTGATGGTCTTCGAAGTTCCCAGAGACCCAAAAGAAGTCGTCGTCATTTACATCTTTGTCCGGTGTGTGTTTTATTATTTTTTCTCGGCCTCGGCGTATTCTCAAGTAATAGCACCAGCCTTCATTTTTTTATCCTAATGAGTACTGGTGGAATATTTCGGCTAAGCCTATGGTTAGTCCGGTTTGACGGTTTAGGGCGTCTATGCCCATTATTATTCGGTATGTGTTGGTGGAGAGTTGGGTTGGGCAAAGTCTGGTCTGCCTAAGGAATTCACAGATTAAAGGCTGGACTGGGAATCGTAGTCCGGTCTCTACTATGGACTGAATGGTAAAGGGGACAAAGCCCTCGTTATTCCATGGGGTGACGTCTCGGTCGGCCAAGGTAAGGTGTACGTCGTCTGGTATATGATGGTCCTTTCGGAATTCGGCCAGACCACCTGGGGTTTCTACCAAAAACCTATATTTCCCCATTTATTGTATAAATTATGTATAAGTTATCTCGGTTGATAGAGAGTCCTCAGTAGCTCGGTTGAGCGCGGAGGAGTGCCTGGCAACCTAAGTCTGCAAAGTGAAAAACACGGTGTTAAGCACAGATCATCGACCGTGCTATAAAAGCAAAGCAAGAAAAGGAGACTTATTGCGGCTGCAGAGGGTGCTACAGGATTTACTTCGGTGCCTGAAATGTGTGTTATCTCGGTTCGGCTGGTTTTTTGGTGATCTCGATTCTAACTAGGCGTTTGTTACTCCGGTTGGGGTCAAGGGGCAGCTTCTAGTTCTGTTTGGAAACTAAAAGCTAGCTTAGTCCCTAGGCTTGCCTCGGTCAAGGGGCAGCTTCTAGTTCGGTTTGGAAACTAAAAGCTGGCTTAGCCCCTAGGCATACCTCGGTCAAGGGCCGAGGTATTCTAGTTCGGCGCACTTTTGCTTCGGTTATTTGTGAATCATGTGGTGATTTATTGAAGCCACTGAGGTAAGAGCAAGTGCTAGTCCGGTTCCAGTTTTCCTACGTTGTATAGCACAAACAGATTCCTAGTTCGGTTGGATATATTTTTTGGATCAAATAGGTGTTCTACTGGTTATTGCATGAAGATTCATGAAGTTTTAGTGTTCTTACGTAGTTTTTCCAGAAGATATGAAGCTAGCAACTAAAAGATGTTTTGTAAAAACACACAAAGTAAAGCATGATAAAATAGAGGAATACAAAAGCAAGTTTATGATGCTTACCTGGTAGAGAGACTGAGGATGGAAATGGAAACAACAGCAACAAAAACACGAGCTCAGAAAGTTTGCAAAAATTGAAGAAAGGGAGCTCAGAGACGAGGAAGAGAGAGAGAATAGTAGCAGTATGTGATTCAAGGTGAAGTGAAGGGTTTTTTGTTTTGATGGTTGTACCATAAGGCGGGAACTGTTCAAAATTTTTTCGGAGTACGAGGGCGGCGCAAGAGCTGTGGATGGCCAATAGGGGCTTGCCATGTGTCATTGGAATGTGGAACGCTTCAGTTGCTGTGACTGAAGAGACGTTTGACCGGACGTGCTCAGCTCGGCTTAAACTTAGCTCGGCTAAACAAGTTAAAAAGGTTTTTAGCTCGGCCGGATTAGCTAAAGGATTGTATCTCGGTTGGATAAGCTAAAACTTGAGTTCGGTTCAAAGACATGTAATCCCTATCACGCTGTGCAGATGGAATTAAGGGGCAATTGAGAGGGTAATTTATATATAAAATTGGGCCGAGCTGGGTATTGGGCCTTAGGGCCGAAATAAAGAGGGCCGAGTGGAAGGGCCATGTAGGATACCCCGGTTTGGAGAAGTGACTTGGAAGATAGACCGGTCACACAGCCGAGGTGGTTAGCTCGGTCTTGGAAGGACTGAGCTCTACTCCGGTTGAATGGAGTAGCACGGAGGTTTCGGTCTTCGATGGTTACTTCGGTTATAGCATGTGAGGAACCGAAGTAGCTATGGTTCTAAATATAGCTCGGTTTTAATTCCCTTATGTCTAGCTCGGTCTCAGTATGGGAAAACCGAGGTAAGGAAGAGTGAAATGAGAGCCGAAAGGAGAGTGGTAGCTCGGTCCAAGTGTAAAGACGGTCACCATGGTCGGAGTGGAGAGTGGTAGCTCAGTCCAAGTGTGGAGACGGTCACCATGGTCGGAGTGAAGAGTGGTAGCTCGGTCCAAGTGTAAAGACGGTCACCACGGTCGGAGTGAGGTCTGGAGCTCGGTCTACTTTGCGGCTTAAGCATAGTCATGTTAGTTCGGCTGTATTGACATTCAACCGAGGTAAAACCATCTCACTTGGTTTAAGCAGTGAGGTGTCTTCCAGGAGTATGAATCCAAGGAGGACTCTACGCAAGGAGGAGTAATCCTAGAAGGACTCTGCACATGGAGGAATAAGAGTCCTACCAGGATTGTGCCACGCGAAACCTATATAAGCTTACTAATATCACCTTTGGAGAGGTAATACAACTTTGTTTTCTGAATACACAGAGCTTTTGTATATTTGTCAAGCTTACTGACTTAGGCATCAGAGAGGTTTCCGGCACACACCCGCTGGCTAGCTCACGTTTGTGTTTTCAGGTGATAAAGCGACGACGTACGGAGGAACGCAAACTTGATCAACAGGATTATACGAGAAGGTTTATTTCTTTCCCGTACAGTTCAAGTGCAAGATCAGTTAGTGTTTTACAAGCATTTGATTGGTGGATGCTTTAACGAATTGATAATAATTTTTTTATATGACTCTACTAATTAGGACGGTATAAAATATCACTTAATTTGTACTGATTTGCCTTCTATCTACAGGGGTATAGCTTTAAGAACACATCCCCAACATGCTTC
Organism: Camellia lanceoleosa; assembly: GCA_025200525.1. Taxonomy (NCBI): domain Eukaryota; kingdom Viridiplantae; phylum Streptophyta; class Magnoliopsida; order Ericales; family Theaceae; genus Camellia; species Camellia lanceoleosa. Next base: position 308,244 of record JANUSC010000120.1, on the reverse strand, counting down.
TGAGGCATCTGTTTCTAAAATTAATTTATCACCTGTTTTAAGAAGATAAACATCTGGTAAAGTTTTAACATGTTCTTTAATCTGTTTAATTAAAGCAACATCTTCTGTTGTCCATTCAAAAATAACATTTTTCCTTAATTTGGTTAACCAAGGAATTTCTATTTTTGAAAGATTTTTTATAAAATTTCGTCCATAATTTAAAATGCCTAATAAACTCTGTAATTGTGTTATATTTTCAAGAGTATCAGGAAAATCTCGTACTTTGGACAAAATATGTTCTTGTAATTTTAAACCTTTCTGGTCTAAAATTATTCCTAAAAATTCAATTGATTCTTTTTCTAGTTCAATCTTTTTTGGAGACAAAATAATTCTATGTTTTTGAAATTTTTCACAAATTAATTTTAAATGTTTCTTATGTTCCTCTTTGGTTTTAGAGAAAATAAGTATATCATCAATATAAACTACACAACAATCTTTAAGGTCTTTAAAAATTGTATCCATCCACCGTTGAAATACCTGTGGTGCAATATTTAATCCAAAAGGCATAACATTCCAGTGGTAATGTCCCCTAGATGTACTGAAAGCTGTCAATTTTTTTGACTCTTCAGTCAATTGAATTTGCCAAAATCCACTTTTACAATCAAATTTGCTAAAGATTTTTAATCCTTTGGTTAAGTTAATCAAAACATCTTTTCGTGGAATAAAATATCCATCAAATTCTAAATTTTCATTTAGCCGTTTATAGTTGACTACCATTCGGGCTTTTCCTCTTTTAATTTCAGCATGGTTTCTTACCATAAAAGCTGGACTAGAGTGAGGGCTTTTGGTTTCTTCAATTAACTTTTTGTCTAAAAGTTCTTGGAGTTGAATATCAAATTCATCTATATCTTGTCTAGTATAGATCATTGGTCGTACTCTAATGATAACATTAGGGTCTTTCAATTTTAAACTACAATAACGTGGACTACGTTGCCATAGTTTTAATGGATGTTCACTAAAATTTTCTTCTAAAATTTTATAAATCCAGTGTGATTCATCAATGGTTTTGATGATGGGAGTTAAATCACCACGCGGCACGGGCGCAAACTCTTTATCACAAATGTATTTATGTTGTTCTAACAAAGGAATATGAATTAAGACATTGTTTATGCTTAATGAAATAGCCTTTTCTTGTATTTGCATTGGAAGATATTTATATATAAAATTATTGCCAAGAAGGAAATCTCCATGCATATACGGAAAACATAAGATTTTTGGTATAATGAACTTGCTATCATTTAACCAAATAGCTATATTTTTGGCCTTGAATTGTATGGAAGTATGGTTGCCATCTATTCCAGTAACTAAAATTGGATGTTTCATTAATGTTCATTTTTCTTTTGGTATGGCATTCCATTTACATGAGCTGACTGTAGCTCCTGTATCTATGAGAACATTGAGGCTATAGGGTTTATAACCTGCAAAATTAAATGTTCTCAATACATATGTATATCTTCTTTTTCCTTGGCTAGGAGAAAAAATAATATCATCATTTTTTGTTTGAAAATGATACATATATGCAGATTTAATATGTTCAAGTTTTCTTGTTCCTGGAAAAATAGGAATTTGAACATTATTTGAAGTAATAGATTCTTGATTAGAATTATTACTTGATTCTCCAATACTTAACTTTGAAAATGATTTGTTAATAAAATCTTTTTCAAATACAGAAGTTGATCTTTTAATTTTTGGAATTGTATTTTCAATATATAAATTTTTTCCTGATGCCTGCATTTGTAATTGTGCAGGTTTTTTAGAAGATTCTCCTTGTTCCACTAAGTCTTGGATTAACCATTGTCGAGGGACTTCTAAATCACTCCAATTCATTAGACGAGGTTGTATTACCGTGTCAAATGGTCTTGGTTCAAAGATTTCAACGATTTTATTATCGTTTGATTTTGTTTTAGTTTCAGGAAATTTGGTTAATTCGTGAATTGTTTTCCACCGAATAGCCAAATCATGAGAATTTGATTTCATTCCTAATCCTTGTGTTTTAATTCTTATCCTGACTGTATCTTCAAGATTGGGATCATTTATGGAAATAAAGAAATTTGGTTTAACATTAAACCAAACTACTCCATTAGCCAAATTAGACTGAATTCCTCCAATGATTGCTTTCATTGGGTCGGAAAATCTTTTGTCAAAAATTACTGCCAAAATAGGAGTATCTATCCCTTGGCGAAATAAGGCTGTTATGGTTACTTGAATTAATCCAATATGAATATATTGAATTTCAGGATATTTCTTTTTCCATCTTGCAACCTTTTTCTTATCAAAAAAAGGAATATCAATATTTCCTTCTTCTGACCATTTTGCTTGAGTGTTACCACTGTATTGTTCAAACACTCTTGCTGAAAAGAAGTTGAATTTTGAAAGTTTATAAATTTCTGGAACAGCAACTTCTTGCATTTTTTCGAATTTTGCTAATTCTTCATCGGTAAAAGTTTTTTCTTCCCCGATTACATCTCCAAGTCGAATAGCCTGTAATTCTTCTTGAGATATTTCTTGACTATTAGTAGTCATCATGAAGATTAGTTCTTCATCTGAACTTTCTTCATCACTAGAAATTTCGTATAAGATTTCTTCTTCGTCAGAAATTTCTTCATATATATTATTCAAAATCTTGTTCTTCAAGGATTTTGATCATTTTCTTTGCACTTTTTCCTTTTTGGGCATTAGTTGCATAGTGACCTTCTTCGTTACAAATGTAACATTTACAAGTTTTCTTTTTTGAAACACTTGTTGGTTTCTTTTTTCGAATATACTTTTTCTTTCTTGAAAAAGTTTTGTTCTTTTTCCACGGTTTCCATTTATATTTTCTGCGTTTTTTGGAAAATCCTTTTCTTTTAGAAAATGTATTACAACCAATTTTCCAATTTTCTTTTAAAATTTTATCACAACATTTTTGTCCGTATTGTGAGTTGGAAATTTGATTTTTTATCTGTTTTTTCGCCTTTACTTCTAGACACCGATTTGCTATCTCTCTTAGAACAAAATTAATGCGAAAACCAAGATTATCATTTTCTTCCTTTCCCATTTTTTTGAGAAAAGCAGGATAGTTTTTAATACATAATTCATCCCATGGACTAGGGAGTTTATGAAAAAATTGATCTAACCAGGGTTGATTTCTTTGGTGGATCAAGAAGATAATAATATTTTTTAAAAGTTTGAACATAGTCTTCAAAATGACAAATATTACATAATTCTAATTTAGTCAAAATATAATTTGCATCTGCTTGCAAATTAGTATCTCCATAAAACCATATAAATTTTCTTTTATGAGTTTTGCAAATTCAGCTAAAATTGTGTCTAGTGTGAGAAAATTTGTTAATAAAGCCGTTTTTTGACTTTTTCCAATTTCAGATTTTTCCCACTGTCTTAACCATTCCAACACATCTCCCGGAGAGTTCTTTTAATATAATCAAGGAATTTTTCCTTTGACCAAATATTTTTATAATTGATAATAATGATGGACAAGGCTTGTGCCCAATCATCTATGGCTTGTGGTTGATCCTTAAATGGAACATGATACAAGTCTAAATAAGTACCATTTTGAGCTATTGGATACTTATGATTATTATCTTTTCTAGATATTCTTGGTTGGTGTAGGATTGGAGGTGCTTCAATATCATTTTTAACTTCATTTGTTTGAATAAAGTCAAAATTTTCTCCATCTCCCCATGTGCCAAATAATTCGGGATCAATTGGCTCTTACGCCTTTCTTTTCCCTTTATTTATTTACGATGAAATATCTTGATCTATTGATTCTTGAGATGAGGATGATTGGTCATCATCATCATTAGTTGACATATTAATATCATAATTAAAATATTGTAAAAGGGCTTCATTTTCTAGTTAAGTTTCTCTTATCTGATCTAGTAGCCTATTTCTTTCATCAATACCTAAATCTGGGTCTTTATATAATTTTCTCCAATAATCCAATATTTCAACAATATTTTCATATTCATTTCTGTTATAGGTATTGGTTTGAAGTACCATAATATCTTCTGTACCATAAAATAGCCTAGGGATGTCACTATCTCCTGGACTATTCATTCCATCATTGTTTATGAAGGATATAGTTTTTAATTTTGTCACCAAATTGTTTATTTGATTTTTTGCTTCTTTATTTAAGTCAACATTTATTATAGAACCCAAATTGTCTATTTTAGATTCTATGGACTCAACTTTAGTCTCTAAATAATTTTGATTTATTTTTTGATTTTTATCTAATTTAGAAAATCAAGAACACATAATATCAGTAATATTATTTAAAGTAGAACACACACTATTTATATTTGCAGACTCTTTAGTAATATGCAAACTATGATCATATTTATTATTAACATTATTTTTTGTATTTCCAAAACATATTATATCGTCAGAATTAATTGCCATTTTAGATTGTTGTTGGTACCTAAGACCCTCCTAGTGTATTTTCTGGTGCCTAAAACCTCTCTTTATGATCTTAAAGACTTAATTATGGCCAATAGTCAAAAGATCTTAATGAGTATATGGGCTTTGATATACACTAAGCATATAGGCTTTACAACAACTAAAAATGAAACAAATAATTATGAAGATATAAAATACGAAGGATTCACAAAAAACTTAGACGAAAATTTTTTAATTAAATTTTTTTTTTTATAACATAAAACACACCATACAAACTTAAAATTTATACATAAATAGAAATACTTACATAGCTTGATCTTACTTTAAAAAGCTCTTCACCAAGCTCTGATACCAATTACAACTAACAAGGAAAGGAGCTTTTTTCTACTGTTATTATGGAATTTTGGTGAGTTAGAATTTTGGTGGAGTTATAGAATTATAAGAGAAAGCAAAAAGATGGAGAAACGATGGTGGGAATTTACATATCTCATTATGTTGGCATAAAGGCCAATATATAGACTACAAGATGAGAATACAAACAAAAATACTATTTAATGCATATCTACCCTATCTAACTTGTCATGACTTTTACGTCCAATATCTACCAAAATTTCTAACACTTTGGCAAGCCTAGTCATAGGCTTTTTGAAAAGTTTACATAGGAGTAAATACAAAGAGACAAAAATAAATACAAAAGGACTACAATTATTGGCTCTTTGCTACAGTTTTTTACAATTATACCAATTACAACACTAAAATGAAAGGAGCTTTTTTTTTTTTTTTTTAATTTTATTTTGGAATTATGATGGAGGTATGGAATAAGAAAATATGCTAGAGAATTTAGAGACGGAGGGAATTTACATTGATTTCTTCATTGGCGTGAATGCCAATTTATAGAATACATGGAGCATATACAAACAAAAACCAAAAGATATGGCATATCTCTTACGTCTAATTTCTTTTGTCAAAACCTACCAAAACCTACAAGACTAGGCATTAATTACAAGGACCAAAGTAATAAAGGAGATGCTACAATTATATACAAATACTGTAGCTACATACAGTGTCTATCCTCCCCGGTTTTCAAAGAGATAGACTGTTAGAGATAAGCGTGGACTGAGCTGGGTTGTCGTGTAGCGTCGGCTGAAATGATGTGGCTGATCACTTTCCGCCAAATAATGCAGGTTGCTCCACGTGTCCTGGATAAAGTTGGAGTCGATCAAGATACAACTGCATTTGATAGTGGGGTCCACTATGCTTCCATCCTGTTGATGAGATTGTGATATTCTTCATCAGTCTCTGATGGAGGAGAATGGGATCTTGCAGTATTGCTCATTCGAAAATGTTCTACATCATCGCGGTCATGGCTAATTCCAACGGAAGATCCAAATTATTTCTCTTTTTGAGATTTATTAACATGTCAAGAGCCTCATTAATTTGCGTTGGAGACCTTTGATATGTTATGGGAAAATGGGTTACAAATAATATTCTTCCATCTGTAACCATGAATGGCAATTTTGCTGAGCCATGGATGTTGGATGCTGCTTGTGAAACAGATATTAGACTGTCTATCCAATATTCTGTTAACGAAAGTTTTTGGATATTTTCCAATCGCTCTCTTCGGTGATCTTCATCTAAATAATCATCTTCAAATTCAAAATCTTCAGTTTCTTTAAGATACCAAATCTGATATGGTTGGAAAAAATGTTCTCGTTCTCGCCAACCAACAGTGCTAGAAATCCAGAAAGTAAAATATTTGCTCCATCGAAAGCCTTTTACTATCCTTGAGAGCATTGCTTTGATGATCATTGGAAAATCTATCCATTGGATTGGATCTAGAATTTGAAAAATAACTTGATTAGTTATTCCCCAATCTATATCCTCAAAAAACCACATGTCATGGTTTGCCATGATGGTTATTTTGGGAATTCCATCTTTCAAATTTAATTTATCATAAGATCGTTCTAAGATTTGTCTAATCTTATCATGATGATCTTCAACTCGATTTTTGATTAACATAAAAATTTCTTTTGGAAGCAAAGTTCTTGCTTTTTCAAAAAGACAAATTCTTTTTATTTGTTCAAAAACTGGATCAGAAAACTCATCTGATATGAGGTCTGATAGTTGAAGAAAATTGTTTATTTTTTCAAAATTAAAATCTTCATTCCAATTCATTTGTTTAAGTATAGCGACCCCGGTCCTTTCCCATTTGATTACTGTATCCGGACTTATGTTCCGTAGATTCCATTGTTGTATTGTTGTTGTTGTTGTCCTTTATTTCTTCAGTTGTGAGTTATGGGATTTGTTGGGCAGGTTGATTACAGGTTGGTTGGGTTTAGAAACCAAGTGTTGATGTCCAGTTTTCTGCTTGGTCGCTCGAGCGAGCTTTTCTTGGCTCGAGCGAGGCTTTTGTTTTTGGTCCGTCGCTCGAGCGAGCCTTTCTTGGCTCGAGCGAGGATTGCGTCCAGTACTTGACCTGAGAGCAGTGTTCGCTAGCTCGAGCGAGCTTATCTTCGCTCGAGCGAACTGTTTTGTTCTTCGCTCGAGCGAGCCTTTCTTGGCTCTAGCGAGGATTTTCTGTGTCTGGTCGCTCGAGCGACCGGGTCTTCGCTCGAGCGAGCCTATTTTGTTTAAATACGTAGCAGCGTGTTTCAGATCATATTTTCAGCCTCTTTCAGTTTATGAAACCCTAGGTTACGAGTTCTCTCTCTCCCAACTCACCTTCTCTCCTAGGATTGATCTATCTAGAGTGGATTTCTACCCTAGTTCCTTCACAAATAAGATAGAGGAGAGTGAGGGCTTTCATTTAATCTGAGCAATTGTTGGTTTGGAGCACTTTGAAGTTTGGGCATCGTCTTCATCTTCCCTCTTTTTGAGTTATTTCTTCGAGGTAGGGATTTCCTACTCCATTTATACGTTTTAATCCTAAGTGGTGGTATTTTGGTATGTGGGGGTAATTTGGGAATTTTGGGAGAAACCTTAGGGTTTGTCATAGATTAATTTATATAATTAATTTAAGGGAATATTGTGATATTGGGTTTAATTCATGAGATTGGGGAACTTAGTGATTTAACTATGTAATTGGGTAGTTTAAATACTTACCTATGAGAATGATGAAATTTCATTGTGTTGTTATATTTATTTTTTGTTTAGAAATAATTGTTTTGGGCTATCGGTGGAGGATAGCCATTGATTGTTGTAGACCTTGCATGCGGCTTAGGTATAACTGAAATTGAGTCATTTATTTGATCGTTGAATTAATACGTAATATTCGTGTATTGATTATGTGTTGTGTATGTCAAGTATTGATTATGTTGCATATGCATTTGGTTTTGGAGGAGATAGGGGATGAACTCCACGGTTTAGGGGAAGATAGGGGATGGACCTCTAAACCGGATTTGTTGGGAGGAGATAGGGGATGGACTCCAGTAGCATCACATATGTGGGTGCTTATTGATAATAGAAATATTTCTATTAGTTGTTGATATGATACATCACCACCATGTGTATCAGTAGGGAAGTATGGAAGTGGATTTGATTGAGATTGTTATAACACCAGCATGTGTGTTTATTTTGTTATAAGAAAGGTTCAACCTGATCTGTTATCCTTGTTGAGTTATTTGGCCAGGTTCTGAGCCATGTCTGCATAAATGGAAGGTGTATTGTGTCATAGACCATGTGTCATAGACAATGTAGACATTCGTGTCATAAAATTTTAAATTGATTACCTTGTGTTAACCATGTATCGGGTGCTACTGCTTTAGTTAATTCTTGTGCTTGGTTTAGTATATCTCTACTGGGCTGTGGCTCACCCTATATGGGAACTTCATTTTCAGCTTCAGGTGGTTCACTACCTCCAAAGACTTAGCTTGTGAGAATTTAGACTTGAAGACTTGCTTTATATGTTTTATTTGTTTTATTTGAACTATGTAAACATTCAAGCCTAGGGCTTTATTTGTTTTGAGTTAGAATTCATGGAATTGTGTCCAAGTGTTGGCTTGGCAAGATGTAAGCCCGTAGGGCATTTATTTTGATGTTTTATTTCGTAATACTCTGATGAATGAAATAATATAATGTTTTCTTTTAATAATGTATGTTATGTTTTATATTTAATGGGCTAAATTTTGAGGGCGTTACATTAAGAATATTGAAACAAAGATTTTGCAAATCTTTTAATTTAGCTGTTTGCTTAGCTAATTTGTTGGCCAAAACTCCCATGTGTTTTCGAAACTTCACTTTGTTGTCTACAATGTGAGTTTTCCAAACTCCATTGAATTCTGTATAAATTTCTCTGGATATACCAGGGTTGAAAAAATCTTTTATTTCAGATTCATCTGGTCTAGATGTCTGAATATTAGTTGGAACTGGGTTAGTTCTCATTTGATTCATTTGAAAAATAGGCATGGCTGGTGCACTGTAAAAGCTTTTTTAGCTTTGGTCATGCTATCATATGCTTTAAAGCTCGCTCTTGAAAATCCACAAACTTGCAGTTTGGCGTCATTCCAGTCTGTATAAATTCCAGGTTGTCTTCCTAAAAACACAACATAAACTTTTTCTTCTCGGGGTATTGCTTTTTTAGCAATTGTCACCCAATCTCCTTGAGCGGGTTGTTTACCCTTTTCCATTGTTTTTCTCTTGGTCTAGAGGTCTTCTGCAAAAATTAAATTTACTTGTTTAGCAATTTAATTTTCTGAAACAGTTTCTGCTAAGAAAATTTGCAAGAAAATTGTTAGTGCCTTTAAGATGCTCTACTTCAAAAGTATATTCAGAAATTTTATTATACCAGGCTAATCGTCTTCCTTGCTCAATAGGTTTTTTATTGATCAAGAAATCTCTTACTGTCTTATTATCAGTGCGTACAATAAAATTTTCTGGGGCTAAATAAATATGAAAACTCTTTATTGCTAATTTTATTGCAAGTAATTCTTTTTCAAAAATAATATATTTCTGTTCATTTGGTTTAAATGTTTTGAATTATATCATAAATTAATTCTTCTTTTTGTAATTTTATGGGTATTGGATTTTTTCTTGGTCTAATCCCATTTTCTGATAAAGGTATCTCTTTATCATGCCATAAATTACAGGGTATAGCTTTAAGAACACATCCCCAACATGCTTCTGAGGCATCTGTTTCTAAAATTAATTTATCACTTGGTTTAGGAAGATAAACATCTGGTAAAAGTTTTAACATGTTCTTTAACTGTTTAATTAAAGCAACATCTTCGTTGTCCATTCAAAATAACATTTTTCCTTAATTTGGTTAACCAAGGAATTTCTATTTTTGAAAGATTTTTGATAAAATTTCGTCCATAATTTAAAATGCCTAATAAACTCTGTAATTGTGTTATATTTTCAAGAGTATCAGGAAAATCTCGTACTTTGGACAAAATATGTTCTTGTAATTTTAAACCTTTCTGGTCTAAAATTATTCCCAAAAATTCAATTGATTCTTTTTCTAGTTCAATCTTTTTTGGAGACAAAATAATTCCATGTTTTTGAAATTTTTCACAAATTAATTTTAAATGTTTCTTATGTTCCTCCTTGATTTTAGAGAAAATAAGTATATCATCAATATAAACTACACAACAATTTTTAAGGTCTTTAAAAATTGTATCCATCCACCGTTGAAATACATGTGGTGCAATATTTAATCCAAAAGGCATAACATTCCAGTGGTAATGTCCCCTAGATGTACTGAAAGCTGTCAATTTTTTTGACTCTTCAGTCAATTGAATTTGCCAAAATCCACTTTTACAATCAAATTTGCTAAAGATTTTTGATCCTTTGGTTAAGTTAATCAAAACATCTTTTCGTGGAATAAAATATCCATCAAATTCTAAATTTTCATTTAGCCGTTTATAGTTGACTACCATTCGGGCTTTTCCTCTTTTAATTTCAGCATGGTTTCTTACCATAAAAGCTGGACTAGAGTGAGGGCTTTCGGTTTCTTCAATTAATTTTTTGTCTAAAAGTTCTTGGAGTTGAATATAATATTCATCTATATCTTGTCTAGTATAAATCATTGGTCGTACTCTAATGATAACATTAGGGTCTTTCAATTTTAAATTACAATAACGTGGACTACGTTGCCATAGTTTTAATGGATGTTCACTAAAATTTTCTTCTAAAATTTTATAAATCCAGTGTGATTCATCAATGGTTTTGATGATGGGAGTTAAATCACCACGCGGCACGGGCGCAAACTCTTTATCACAAATGTATTTATGTTGTTCTAACAAAGGAATATGAATTAAGACATTGTTTATGCTTAATGAAATAGCCTTTTCTTGTATTTGCATTGGAAGATATTTATATATAAAATTATTGCCAAGAAGGAAATCTCCATGCATATACGGAAAACATAAGATTTTTGGTATAATGAACTTGCTATCATTTAACCAAATAGCTATATTTTTGGCCTTGAATTGTATGGAAGTATGGTTGCCATCTATTCTAGTAACTAAAATTGGATGTTTCATGAATGTCCATTTTTTTTTTGGTATGGCATTCCATTTACATGAGCTGACTGTAGCTCCTGTATCTATGAGAACACTGAGGCTATAGGGTTTATATCCTACAAAATTAAATATTCCCAATACATATGTATATCTTCTTTTTCCTTGGCTAGGAGAAAAAATAATATCATCATTTTTTGTTTGAAAATGATACATATATGCAGATTTAATATGTTCAAGTTTTCTTGTTCCTGGAAAAATAGGAATCTGAACATTATTTGAAGTAATAGATTCTTGATTAGAATTATTACTTGATTCTCCACTACTTAACTTTGAAAATGATTTGTTAGTAAAATCTTTTTCAAATACAGAAGTTGATCTTTTAATTTTTGGAATTGTATTTTCAATATATAAATTTTTTCCTGATGCCTGCATTTGTAATTGTGCAGGTTTTTTAGAAGATTCTCCTTGTCCCACTAAGTCTTGGATTAACCATTGTCGAGGGACTTCTAAATCACTCCAATTCATTAGACGAGGTTGTATTACCGTGTCAAATGGTCTTGGTTCAAAGATTTCAACGATTTTATTATCGTTTGATTTTGTTTTAGTTTCAGGAAATTTGGTTAATTCGTGAATTGTTTTCCACCGAATAGCCAAATCATGAGAATTTGATTTCATTCCTAATCCTTGTGTTTTAATTCTTATCATTTGTATCTTCAAGATTAGGATCATTTATGGAAATAAAGAAATTTGGTTTAACATTAAACCAAACTACTCCATTAGCCAAATTAGACTGAATTCCTCCAATGATTGCTTTCATTGGGTCGGAAAATCTTTTGTCAAAAATTACTGCCAAAATGGGAGTATCTATCCCTTGGCGAAATAAAGCTATTATGGTTACTTGAATTAATCCAATATGAATATATTGAATTTCAGGATATTTCTTTTTCCATCTTGCAACCTTTTTCTTATCAAAAAAAGGAATATCAATATTTCCTTCTTCTGACCATTTTGCTTGAGTGTTACCACTGTATTGTTCAAACACTCTTGCTGAAAAGAAGTTGAATTTTGAAAGTTTATAAATTTCTGGAACAGCAACTTCTTGCATTTTTTCGAATTTTGCTAATTCTTCATCGGTAAAAGTTTTTTCTTTCCCGATTACATCTCCAAGTCGAATAGCCTGTAATTCTTCTTGAGATATTTCTTGACTATTAGTAGTCATCATGAAGATTAGTTCTTCATCATGAAGATTAGTTCTTCATCAGAACTTTCTTCATCACTAGAAATTTCATATAAGATTTCTTCTTCGTCAGAAATTTCTTCGCCATATATTATTTCAAAATCTTGTTCTTCAAGGATTTTGATCATTTTCTTTGCACTTTTTCCCATTTTTGGGCATTCGGGTGCATAGTGACCTTCTTCGTTACAAATGTAACATTTACAAGTTTTCTTTTTTGAAACACTTGTTGGTTTCTTTTTTCGAATATACTTTTTCTTTCTTGAAAAAGTTTTGTTCTTTTTCCACGGTTTCCATTTATATTTTCTGCGTTTTTTGGAAAATCCTTTTCTTTTAGAAAATGTATTACAACTAATTTTCCAATTTTCTTTTAAAATTTTATCACAACATTTTTGTCCGTATTGTGAGTTGGAAATTTGATTTTTTATCTGTTTTTTCGCCTTTACTTCTAGACACCGATTTGTTATCTCTCTTAGAACAAAATTAATGCGAAAATCAAGATTATCATTTTCTTCCTTTCCCATTTTTTTGAGAAAAGCAGGATAGTTTTTAATACATAACTCATCCCATGGACTAGGGAGTTTATGAAAAAATTGATCTAACCAGGGTTGATTTGCTGGTGGATCAATAAGATAATAATATTTTTTAAAAGTTTGAACATAGTCTTCAAAAAGACAAATATTACATAATTCTAATTTAGTCAAAATATAATTTGCATCTGCTTGCAAATTAGTATCTCCATAAAACCCGCATAAATTTTCTTTTATGAGTTTTGCAAATTCAGCTAAAATTGTGTCTAGTGTGAGAAAATTTGTTAATAAAGCCGTTTTTTGACTTTTTCCAATTTCAGATTTTTCCCACTGTCTTAACCATTCCAACACATCTCCCTGGAGAGTTGCTGCAATATAATCAAGGAATTTTTCCTTTGACCAACTATTTTTATAATTGGTAATAATGATGGACAAGGATTGTGCCCAATCATCTATGGCTTGTGGTTGATCCTTAAATAGAACATGAGACAAGTCTAAATAAGTACCATTTTGAGCTATTGGATACTTATGATTATTATCTTTTCTAGATATTACTGGTTCAGGTGTAGGATTGGAGGTGCTTCCAATATCATTTTTAACTTCATTTGTTTGAATAAAGTCAAAATTTTCTCCATCTCCCCATGTGCCAAATAATTCGGGATCAATTGGCTCTTCTGCCTTTCTTTTCCCTTTATTTATTTCTGATGAAATATCTTGATCTATTGATTCTTCAGATGAGGATGATTGGCTGTCATCATCATTAGTTGACATATTAATATCATAATTAAAATATTGTAAAAGGGCTTCATTTTCTAGATAAGTTTCTCTTATCTGATCTAGTAGCCTATTTCTTTCATCAATACCTAAATCTGGGTCTTTATATAATTTTCTCCAATAATCCAATATTTCAACAATATTTTCATATTCATTTCTGTTATAGGTATTGGTTTGAAATACAATAATATCTTCTGTACCATAAAATAGCCTAAGGATGTCACTATCTCCTGGACTATTCATTCCATCATTGTTTATGAAGGATATAGTTTCTAATTTTGTCACCAAATTGTTTATTTGATTTTTTGCTTCTTTATTTAAGTCAACATTTATTATAGAACCCAAATTGTCTATTTTAGATTCTATGGACTCAACTTTAGTCTCTAAATAATTTTGATTTATTTTTTGATTTTTATCTAATTTAGAAAACCAAGAACACATAATATCAGTAATATTATTTAAACTAGAACACACACTATTTATATTTGCAGACTCTTTAGTAATATGCAAACTATGATCATATTTATTATTAACATTATTTTTTGTATTTCCAAAACATATTATATCGTCAGAATTAATTGCCATTTTAGATTGTTGTTGGTACCTAAGACCCTCCTAGTGTATTTTCTGGTGCCTAAAACCTCTCTTTATGATCTTAAAGACTTAATTATGGCCAATAGTCAAAATATAGCGACCCCGGTTTTTTTTCCCATTTGATTATTGTATCCGGACTTATGTTCCGTGAGTTCCGTTGTCATATTGTTGTTGTTGTTGTCCTTTATTTCTTCAGTTGTGAGTTATGGGATTTGTTGGGCAGGTTGATTACAGGTTGGTTGGGTTTAGAAACCAAGTGTTGATGTCCGGGCCAGTTGGTCGCCGAGCGAGCTTCTCTTCGCCGAGCGAGGCTTCTGTTTTTGGTCCGTCGCTCGAGCGAGACTTTCTTGGCTCGAGCGAGGATTGCGTCAAAGATTTGACCCGAGAGCAAGTGTTCGCTAGCTCGGCGAGCTTATCTTCGCCGAGCGAATCGGCCTGTTTTGTTCTTCGCCGAGCGAGCCTTTCTTGGCTCGGCGAGATTTTTCAGATCCGTCGCCGAGCGACTGTGTCTCGCCGAGCGAGCCTATTTTGTTTAAATACGCAGCAGCGTGTTTCAGATCAGTTTTTCAGCCCCTTTCAGTTTATAAAACCCTAGGTTACGAGTTTTCTCTCTCCCAACTCATCTTCTTTCCTTGGTTTGATCTAGTTAGGGTGTGTTTTTACCCTAGTTGCTTTACAAATAAGATAGAGGAGAGTGAGGGCTTTCATTTAATCTGAGCGATTGTTGGTTTGGAGCACTTTGAAGTTTTGGGCATCGTCTTCATCTTCTTCTTTTTGGATTCTTTCTTCGAGGTAGGGATTTCCTACTCCATTTATACGTTTTAATCCTAAGTGGTGGTATTTTGGTATGTGGGGGTAGTTTGGTAATTTTGGGAGAAACCTTAGGGTTTGTCATAGATTAATTTATATAATTAATTTAAGGGAATATTGTGAGATTGGGTTTAATTCATGAGATTGGGGAACTTAGTGATTTAACTGTGTAATTGGATAGTTTAAATACTTACCTATGAGAATGATGAAATTTCATTGTGTTGATTATATTTATTTCTTGTTTAGAAATAATTGTTTTGGGCTATCGGTGGAGGATAGCCATTGATTGTTGTAGACCTTGCATGCGGCTTAGGTATAACTGAAATTGAGTCATTTATTTGACTGTTGAGTTAATACAGAACATTCGTGTATTGATTATGTGTTGTATATGGCAAGTATTGATTATGTTGCATATGCATTTGGTTTTGGAGGAGATAGGGGATGAACTCCACGGTTTAGGGGAAGATAGGGGATGGACCTCTAAACCGGATTTGTTGGGAGGAGATAGGGGATGGACTCCAGTAGCATCACATATGTGTGTGCTTATTGATAATAGAAATATTTCTATTTGTTGTTGATATGATACATCACCACCATGTGTATCAGTTGGGAAGTATGGAAGTGGAATTGATTGAGATTGTTATAACACCAGCATGTGTGTTTATTTTGTTATAAGAAAGGTTTAACCTGATTTGTTATCCTTGTTGAGTTGTTTGGCCAGGTTCTGAGCCATGTCTGTATAAATGGAAGGTGTATTGTGTCATAGACCATGTGTCATAGACAATGTAGACATTCGTGTCATAAAATTTTAAATTGATTACCTTGTGTTAACCATGTATCGGGTGCTACTGCTTTAGTTAATTCGTATGCTTGGTTTAGTATTTCTCTACTGGGCTGTGGCTCACCCTATATGGGAACTTCATTTTCAGGTTCAGGTGGTTCACTACCTCCAAAGACTTAGCTTGTGAGGATTTGGACTTGAAGACTTGCTTTATATGTTTTATTTGTTTTATTTGAACTATGTAAACATTCAAGCCTAGGGCTTTATTTGTTTTGAGTTAGAACTCATGGAATTGTGTCCAAGTGTTGGCTTGGCAAGATGTAAGCCCGTAGGGCATTTATTTTGATGTTTTATTTCGTAATACTCTGATGAATGAAATAATATAATGTTTTCTTTTAATAATGTATGTTATGTTTTATATTTAATGGGCTAATTTTTGTGGGCGCTACAACTTGGTATCAGAGCGTACCGGGTTCGAATACTTTGGGTACGTGGGAAGTGATTAGTATCACAATGGGTTCGTCTCGTTTGATAGAGACTTAGTGTAATGATTACATGCTTATATGATAACATGTTTATGTGACTATATGGGTATGGAATGTAGTTTCTAGGATGTTGATTGGACCCTTGAGTCTCTGAAAGTCTTGTTGGAAAGGCACTTGATCAATGTTGTTTCCAATCGGAACTTTAGTGACGCCTCGGGACTATCATTATCCAGGAATGAAATTCGTAGGTGCTTATGTGATTATGTGCTTACGTGGTGTGATTTATTGTTGTCCAATGTATTAGGACGCGAGTGTCATAGTTTTGGCATATTATTTAGAGTGCTAACGTCTTTGTTTCCTTTATTAGGATGTCAGGACGAGGACGAGGTCGTGGTAGGCGTGGTAGGCGTGCCAGCAGAAGTGCCTATACCGAGGAAATTCCGTGATTCAGAGGGTGTTGGCTGTGCCAATGTGCGAGCCAAGAGACAGAAAGTTATGGGCGCTTTGGCCCAAGAGATACGGAGCTTAGGAGTCGATGGGCATTCTTAGGGCTCAATCGTGCTCGTTGTTGTGGCGGAATACAGGCCCTTCTGTTCTGAAGAGAGACTTCTTCCGGTCTCACCCGGACGAAGTTTTTAGGTGATACTAACGAGCCGCTTAAGGCAGACGAATGGCTCGAACAGACAACGAAAACGTTTGAGATGCTAGGCATCGAAGACGAGGCACTGAAGGTGACCTTGGCATCTTTTCAGCTGAAAGGGGATGCGGGTCAATGGTGGAAGTTCACCAAGGGTCGGATTGGGGGTACTTGGAAGGCTTTTGTTGACGCCAGAGAAGTACTGCCTCCAAATTGCTCAGAGAAGTTGAGAGATCGATTCGCCATCTTGAGCGTAAACGGTTTATCGATGGCGAGTTTGAGGTCAGATTCACTAGTTTGTCGTGTTTGCACTGAGTTGGTGGCGATCGAGAACGCTTGCATTGAGTTTGAGAAGAAGTTGAGGCGTGGCCTCATGCCGAGAGTTGTCGGGTCTATGATTCGGGATTTTGGGCGTTTGGTTGATGCAGTTTCATACCGAAACTATGATGCAGAAGAGGGGAAAGGCGTAAAGGCTCCAAGAGGAGTCGATGGCGAGTGAGGGCGTAAGAGAGAGGTTTCACCTCAAGAGCTCAGAGTAGTTTTTCTAGATCCACTTTTCCAGTGCCGAGTGCTAGTTCGGGGAAAGGCAGTCAGGGAGACATTACCTGTTTCAAGTGTGGTCAGCTGGGCCACAAGTCTCCAGTTTGTCCTCAGAGGGGAGGAGTTCAGAGAGCAGCATCTTCTTCGGCTCGATCTCAGAGCCAGAGTCAGTGCAGAGGCCAGCCGATCTCTTGGTTTCAAAGGGTCAACCGGGCACATGAAGAGGTTTTGCCCACAGCTGGTGGCACGTCTGGTGCATCTGTTCGAGGCACTCAGAGTCACCGCCGTCGATTCAGCCTCGAGGGCCAATCAGGCTTCTTCGTCCGATCAGGCAGCATCTTTCCGCTTCCGAGGTGAACAGTTGATCGAGGTCGTCTGGGCGCTGTATGCCGTTATCACAGATCTGTACCGGCTCCATCGGTTGTGAGAGGTACCTTCTTGTTTTGCAATTCGCTTGTTAGTGTTTTGATCGACACGGTGCATCTCATTCGCTTTGTGTCTGCTGATTCGTGATCTATTTTGGAGTTGGAGTTAGCATGCTTAGCATCTCCTATTTGCGTTGTGTCACCTATTGGGGGTGAGTTAATTTTGAAACAAGGTGTTAGGAGTTGTGATATAGAGGTTGATGATCATAGAATCCCTTTTTCTTTTGTGGTTATGCCCATGAAGGGCTTCGATGTTATTTTGGGTATGGATGGTTATCGCCATACCGGCATTTATTGATTGCTACCGCCGAGGGTCACTTATTGTACTATTAACGGAGAACGTTTTCATTTTCGGGGACAGGTTGGTAGTGTTTTGCCACGGGTATGATCCGCGAGGCGAGTGAGCTTAGTGGTCTACTTGCTAGCTTTGAGAGTAGTGAGTGTGATGAGACCTGTATTGTATCCGAGGGTGGTTTGTGAGTATTCGGACGTTTTTCCCGAGGATCTCGTTAGTTTGCCACCTCGAGAGATTGAGTTCTCCATTGATTTAGTGCGCGACGGCCGATTTCTATGGCACCTTACCGCTTTGCCCCACCGAGTTAGTTGAATTGAAGGTTCAACTCTGGAGTTGTTAGATAAGGGCTATATCCGCCCTAGTGTTGCCAGTGGGGAGCACCGGCCCTCTTTGCTAAGAAGAAAGGTGGTGCTTTGAGATTGTGTATTGATTACAGGAAATTGAATCGGGTTACGGTTAAGAATAAGTACCCTATGCCTCGTATAGATGATCTGTTCGATCAGTTGAAGGGTTCCCGTTGTTTCTCTAAGATAGACTTGAGATCAGGCTATCATCAGTTGAGAGTCAGGGAGGAGGATATTCCGAAGACGGCATTCCGTACGCGGTATGGCCACTATGAATTTCTGGTGATGCCGTTTGGGCTCACCAATGCACCGGCAGTGTTTATGGATTTGATGAACCGGATCTTCCGAGAATTCTTAGATCGTTTTGTGGTCGTCTTCATGGACGACATTCTGATTTATTCACCTTCGAGGGAGGAGCACGAGGAACACTTGAGAGTGGTGCTTGAGTTACTTAGAGCCCATAAGCTTTATGCTAAGTTTGGGAAGTGTGAATTCGCCAGAAGAGGTGAAGTTTTTAGGCCACGTAGTTTCGGGAAAGGGTGTCTGCTGATACATCCAAGACCGAGGCAAGGCAAGATTGGGCACACCTTAAGAGTGTGTTTGAGATCCGCAGCTTTACGGGATTAGCCGGGTACTATCGCCGATTTGTGAAGGATTTCTCCAAGTTAGCTTCACTGTTGACTAGATTGACTCGAAGGAGTCAAATTTGTATGGAGTGAGACTTGTGAAAAGTCGTTTCAGAGTTGAAGGTTAGATTGACCACCGCCCGCCTTGATTATTGAGAGAGGGTTGGGTTATGCCATCTTGTGATGCCTCACGAGAGGGTCTGGGTGTGTTGATGCAAGAAGGAAAGTGGTTGCCTATGGCTCACGCCGCTTGAAAATTCATGAGAAGAATTACCCCACGCACGACTTAGAGTTAGCAAATGTAATATTTGCCTTGAAGATTTGGAGGCATTATCGTATGGTGAGAAATTTGAGGTATTCTCCGATCATAAGAGTCTGAAATATCTGCTCACACGTAAAGACTTGAACTTGAGGCAGAGGAGGTGGATGGAGTTCATTGAGGATTATGACTTTGAGTTGCACTATCATCCGGCAAAGGCCAATGTTGTGGCCGATGCCCTTAGCAGGAAATCTGTTGGTGACGTAGCTAGTATAGCCATCCGAGAGTGGGAGATGTTGGGTGCACTTGGGGAGTTTGATTTGCTTCTGGGTGAATCCGTTGAGGCTGCGACCTTGTTTTCTGTTGTTGCGCAGCCTACACTTGTGACTCGAGTGTTAGAGGCTCAGAGGGGTGATCTTGAGGTAGAATCTCTCCGAGAGAAGATTTCCAGTTGGAAGGTTGAGAAGGGTTTAGCGGTGTATCCCGACCTGAGTGTGAGATACCGAGACCGTTTGTTTGTGCCGGAGTCTTGCCGAGATGAGGTACTTCGAGAGTTTCATCATTCGCGCTTTGCGGTGCATCCGGGAGGCACTAAGATGTATCGGGATTTGGGTCGCCAGTTTTGGTGGCGGGGTATGAAGAGAGATGTAGCAGCTTTCGTATCTAAGTGCCTTACTTGTCAGCAAGTGAAGGCCGAGCATCAGAGGCCAGCGGGTTTGTTGCAACCCTTGCCTATTGCCGAGTGGAAGTGGGAGCATGTCACTATGGACTTCGTTGTGGGTCTTCCGAGGACTCAGCGGAGTAGTGATGCTATTTGGGTGGTTGTAGACCGGTTGACGGTCAACAAGACTTCATTCCTATGCGTGTTAGAGATTCGTAGATCATCTTGCCGACTTATATATCCCGGGACATAGTGAGGTTGCGGGGTCCCAAAGGACGATCGTCTCGAGATAGAGATCCTCGCTTTATCGCTAGGTTGTGGCAGAGTTTGCAGAGTGCTTTAGGCACTAAGTTGACTTTAGCACGGCTTATCATCCTCGGTGACCGACGGGCACCGAAAGGCATTATTCAGATCCTTGAGGATATGCTTGGGGTTGTGTTCTCGACTTTAGTGGGTCGTGGGAGAGGCACTTACCATTAGTGGAGTTTGCCTACAACAACAAATTTTCAGCCTAGTATCGGTAGATGGCACCGCTTGAGGCCTGTATGGCCGTAATCGTGTAGATCTCTGCTTTGTTGGGCCGAGGTGGGTGATGCACCTTGTTGGGTCCGAGTTGGTGAGGGAAACGACGGAGAAAGTTGAGCTTATCCAGAAGAGGCTCGTTATTACCCGTAGTCGCCGAAATCTTATGCCGATCGAGGAGGAGACCTTTGGTGTTTGAGGTGGGTGATCATGTCTTCGAAGATATCACCCAAACGAGGTTTGATGAGGTTTGGGAAGAGCGGAAGTTGTCCTCGGTTTATTGGGCCTTTTGAGATCCTTGAGAGGATTGGCGAGGTCGCTTATCGCTTAGCTTTGCCACCGCAATTATCCGGAGTTCATGACGTGTTTCATGTGAGTATGCTTTAAGTATGAGCGATCCGTCACATGTGTTGGATTGACCGATGAAGTTGTTGATGAGGATGTCTCGTATGAGGAGAGACCGGTACGGGTTTTGGATAGGCGGGATCAAGTTTTGCGTGGCAAGACCATCCCTTTGGTGAAAGTTCTGTGGAAGCATCACGGAGTGGAGGAAGCCACTTGGGAACGTGAGTTGGAAGTCCGTGAGAAATATCCGGATTTGTTTATTGATTTGTAATCTTGTACTTAGATTATATAATATTGCGGAACTTGAGAATTTTATATATGTCTTAAGTTGGAAAACATTGAGAATGTTTTGATTTAATGTTAACATTTTGAAACTTGCCTCATAATGGGAGTAGAATATAACATTTATATATTGAATGTGTTGTTTATATCATGAACTTGAATATGATATGGAAATTGTTAACATTGAAAGGGATAATCCATTATATTGATGCAGGTTAAAATATATGTTGATTTATACATACTGTGAGATGCCTCTTGTTAAGAGATGAAGTGACCAGATTGGGTCAAGTGTTGTTTATTGTTTTATAATATCATTGGGAATTGAGAAAAACCTGTTTTTACAAACTTATGCTTAATTTCGGAGACGAAATTCTTTTAAGGGGGGGAGGTTATAGCGACCCCGGTTTTTTTTCCCATTTGATTATTGTATCCGGACTTATGTTCCGTGGGTTCCGTTGTCATATTGTTGTTGTTGTTGTTCTTTATTTCTTCAGTTGTGAGTTATGGGATTTGTTGGTGTTGATTACTGTTGGTTGGGTTTAGAAACCAAGTGTTGATGTCCGCTGCTAGTCGCCGAGCGAAGCTTCTTCGCTTCGAGCGAGGCTTTTTTTTTGGTCCGCCGCCGAGCGAGACTTTCTTGGCTCGAGCGAGGATTGCGCCCAAAGATTTGACCCGAGAGCAAAGGTTCGCTAGCTCGAGCGAGCTTATCTTCGCCGAGCTTTTGTTCTTTCGCCGAGCGAGCCTTTCTTGGCTCGAGCGAGGATTTTCAGATCTGGTCGCCGAGCGACTGTCTGGCCGAGCGAGCCTATTTTGTTTAAATACGCAGCGGCGTGTGTTTGAATCGATTTTTCACCCTTTCGGTTTATAAAACCCTAGGTTACGAGTTTTCTCTCTCCCAACTCATCTTCTTTCCTTGGTTTGATCTAGTTAGGGTGTGTTTTACCCTAGTTGCTTTACAAATAAGATAGAGGAGAGTGAGGGCTTTCATTTAATCTGAGCGATTGTTGGTTTGGAGCACTTTGAAGTTTTGGGCATCGTCTTCATCTTCTTCTTTTTGGATTCTTTCTTCGAGGTAGGGATTTCCTACTCCATTTATAATGCTTTTAATCCTAAGTGGTGGTATTTTGGTATGTGGGGGTAGTTTGGTAATTTTGGGAGAAACCTTAGGGTTTGTCATAGATTAATTTATATAATTAATTTAAGGGAATATTGTGAGATTGGGTTTAATTCATGAGATTGGGGAACTTAGTGATTTAACTGTGTAATTGGATAGTTTAAATACTTACCTATGAGAATGATGAAATTTCATTGTGTTGATTATATTTATTTCTTGTTTAGAAATAATTGTTTTGGGCTATCGGTGGAGGATAGCCATTGATTGTTGTAGACCTTACATGCGGCTTAGGTATAACTGAAATTGAGTCATTTATTTGACTGTTGAGTTAATACAGAACATTCGTGTATTGATTATGTGTTGTATATGGCAAGTATTGATTATGTTGCATATGCATTTGGTTTTGGAGGAGATAGGGGATGAACTCCACGGTTTAGGGGAAGATAGGGGATGGACCTCTAAACCGGATTTGTTGGGAGGAGATAGGGGATGGACTCCAAAGAGCATCACATATGTGTGCTTATTGATAATAGAAATATTTCTATTTGTTGTTGATATGATACATCACCACCATGTGTATCAGTTGGGAAGTATGGAAGTGGAATTGATTGAGATTGTTATAACACCAGCATGTGTGTTTATTTTGTTATAAGAAAGGTTTAACCTGATTTGTTATCCTTGTTGAGTTGTTTGGCCAGGTTCTGAGCCATGTCTGTATAAATGGAAGGTGTATTGTGTCATAGACCATGTGTCATAGACAATGTAGACATTCGTGTCATAAAATTTTAAATTGATTACCTTGTGTTAACCATGTATCGGGTGCTACTGCTTTAGTTAATTCGTATGCTTGGTTTAGTATTTCTCATGGCCGTGGCTCACCCTATATGGGAACTTCATTTTCGTGTTCGTGGTTCACTACCTCCAAAGACTTAGCTTGTGAGGATTTGGACTTGAAGACTTGCTTTATATGTTTTATTTGTTTTATTTGAACTATGTAAACATTCAAGCCTAGGGCTTTATTTGTTTTGAGTTAGAACTCATGGAATTGTGTCCAAGTGTTGGCTTGGCAAGATGTAAGCCCGTAGGGGCATTTATTTTGATGTTTTATTTCGTAATACTCGATGAATGAAATAATATAATGTTTTCTTTTAATAATGTATGTTATGTTTTATATTTAATGGGCTAATTTTTGTGGGCGCTAACTTGGTATCGAGCGCATCGGGTTCAATACTTTGGGTAATGGGAAGTGATTAGTATCACAATGGGTTCGCCTCGCTTGATAGAGACTTAGTGTAATGATTACATGCTTATATGATAACATGTTTATGTGACTATATGGGTATGGAATGTAGTTTCTAGGATGTTGGTTGGACCCTTGAGTCTCTGAAAGTCTTGTTGGAAAGGCACTTGATCAATGTTGTTTCCAATCGAACTTTAGTGACGCCGACTATCATTATCCAGAATGAAATTGAGGTGCTTATGTGATTATGTGCTTACGTGGTGTGATTTATTATTGTCCAATGTATTAGGCCGCGAGTGCCATAGTTTTGGCATATTATTTAGACTCCTAACGGCTTTGTTTCCTTTATTAGGATGTCAGGACGAGGACGAGGTCGTGGTAGGCGTGGTAGGCAGGCCAGGCAGGAAGTGCCTATACCGGAGGAAATTCAGCTTCAGAGGGTGTTGGCTGTGCCAATGTGGCCGAGCCAAGAGGGACAAGAAAGTTATGGGCGCTGGCCCAAGAGATAGTGAGCTTCAGGAGTCAGTAGGCATTCTTAGGGCTCAGAATCAGGCTCAGGTTGTTGTGGCAGATACAGGACCTTCTTTTCTGAAGAGAGAGTTCTTCCGGTCTCACCCGGACGAGTTTTTAGGTGATCCTAGCGAGCCGCTTAAGGCGCATTTAATGGCTCGAATGCATAACGAAAACGCTTTGAGATGCTAGGCACCGAAGACGAGGCACTGAAGGAAACCGTGGCATCTTTTCAGCTGATAGGGGATGCGGGTCAATGGTGGTAGTTCCGGAAGGTTGGTATTGGAGGTACTCTGAAGGCTTTTGTTGACGCTTTTCAGGAGAAGTACTCTCCAAGCTCAGAGAAGTTGAGAGATCGCTCGCCATCTTGAGCGTAATGCTTTATCGATGGCGAGTTTGAGGTCAGATTCACTAGTTTGTCCAGGTTTGCACCTGAGTTGGTGGCGACCGAGGAACGCCGTTGCATTGAGTTTGAGAAGAAGTTGAGGCGTGGCCTCATGCCGAGAGTTGTCGGGTCTATGATTCGATTTTGGGCGCTTGGTTGATGCAGTTTCATACCGAAACTATGATGCAGAAGAGGGAAAGGCGTAAAGGCTCCAAGAGGAGTCGATGGCGAGTGAGGGCGAAGATGAGAGGTTTCACCCTCGCCAGGCTCGAGTAGTTTTTCTAGATCTACTTTTCCAAAGGCCGCGTGCTAGTTCCGGGGAAAGGCAACAGGAGACATTACTGCTTTCAAGTGTGGTCACCGGGCCACAAGTCTCCGCTTTGTCCTCGAGGGAGGAGTTCAGAGAGCAACATCTTCTTCGCCGATCTCGAGCGAGTCAGGCAGAGGCCACCGCTCTCTTGTTTTCAGCGGTCAACCGGGCACATGAAGAGGTTTTGCCCACGCTTGGGTGGCACGTCTGTGCATCTGGTTCGAGGCACTCGAGTCACCGCCGTCGATTCGGGCCCAGCCTCGAGGGCCAATCAGGCTTCTTCGTCCACAGGTAAAGCAATCTTCGCCCGAGGTGAGCAGTTGATCGAGGTCGTCTGGGCGCTGTATGCCGTTATCACAGATCTGCACGGCTCCATCGGTTGTGAGAGGTACCTTCTTGTTTTGCAATTCCTTGTTAGTGTTTTGATCGATACGGTGCATCTCATTCGTTTGTGTCTCACGATTCGCATCTATTTTGGAGTTGGAGTTAATGCTTAGCATCTCCTATTTGTGTAGTGTCACCTCTTGGGGGTGAATTGATTTTGAAACAAGGAGTTAGGGGTTGTGATATAGAGGTTGATGATCATAGAATCCCTTTTTCTTTTGTGGTTATGCCCATGAAGGGCTTCGATGTTATTTTGGGTATGGACTGGTTATCGTCATACCGGGCATTTATTGATTGCTACCGTCAGAGGGTCACTTATTGTACTATTAACGGAGAACGTTTTCATTTTCTGGGGGACAGGGTTGGTAGTGTTTTGCCACCGGGGTATGATCCGCGAGGGCGGAGTGAGCTTAGTGGTCTACTTGCTAGCTTTGAGAGTAGTGAGTGTGATGAGACCCAGATTGTATTGCCGAGGGTGGTTTGTGAGTATTCGGACGTTTTTCCCGAGGATCTCGTTAGTTTGCCACCTCAGCGAGAGATTGAGTTCTCCATTGATTTAGTGCCCGGCACGGCGCCGATTTCTATGGCACCTTACCGTTTTGCCCCAGCCGAGTTAGTTGAATTGAAGGTTCAACTCCAGGAGTTGTTAGATAAGGGCTATATCCGTCCTAGTGTTTCGCCGTGGGGAGCACCGGCCCTCTTTGCTAAGAAGAAAGGTGGTGCTTTGAGATTGTGTATTGATTACAGGAAATTGAATCGGGTTACGGTTAAGAATAAGTACCCTATGCCTCGTATAGATGATCTGTTCGATCAGTTGAAGGGTTCGTTGTTTCTCTAAGATAGACTTGAGATCGCTATCATCGCTTGAGAGTCGAGGAGGAGGATATTCCGAAGACGGCATTCCGTACGCGGTATGGCCACTATGAATTTCTGGTGATGCCGTTTGGGCTCACCAATGCACCGGCAGTGTTTATGGATTTGATGAACCGGATCTTCCGAGAATTCTTAGATCGTTTTGTGGTCGTCTTCATGGACGACATTCTGATTTATTCACCTTCGAGGGAGGAGCACGAGGAACACTTGAGAGTGGTGCTTGAGTTACTTAGAGCCCATAAGCTTTATGCTAAGTTTGGGAAGTGTGAATTCTGGCTAGAAGAGGTGAAGTTTTTAGGCCACGTAGTTTCTGGGAAAGGGGTGTCTGTTGATACATCCAAGACTGAGGCAGTGCAAGATTGGGCACAGCCTAAGAGTGTGTTTGAGATCCGCAGTTTTCTGGGATTAGCTGGGTACTATCGCCGATTTGTGAAGGATTTCTCCAAGTTAGCTTCACCGTTGACTAGATTGACTCGGAAGGGAGTCAAATTTGTATGGAGTGAGACTTGTGAAAAGTCGTTTCAGGAGTTGAAGGTTAGATTGACCACCGCCTCGCCTTGATTATTCGAGAGAGGTTGGGTTATGCGTTCTTGTGATGCCTCACGAGAGGGTCTGGGTTGTGTGTTGATGCAAGAAGGAAAGTGGTTGCCTATGGCTCACGCCGCTTGAAAATTCATGAGAAGAATTACCCCACGCATCGACTTAGAGTTAGCAATGTAATATTTGCCTTGAAGATTTGGAGGCATTATCTGTATGGTGAGAAATTTGAGGTATTCTCCGATCATAAGAGTTCAAATATCTGCTCACACGTAAAGACTTGAACTTGAGGCAGAGGAGGTGGATGGAGTTCATTGAGGATTATGACTTTGAGTTGCACTATCATCCGGAAAGGCCAATGTTGTGGCCGATGCCCTTAGCAGAAATCTGGTGACGAGCTAGTATAGCCATCCGAGAGTGGGAGATGTTGGGTGCACTTGGGGAGTTTGATTTGCTTCGGTGAATCCGCTGAGGTGCGACCTTGTTTTCTGTTGTTGCAGCCCTACACTTGTGACTCGAGTGTTAGAGGCTCGAGGGGTGATCTTGAGGTAGAATCTCCGAGAGAAGATTTCATTGGAAGGTTGAGAAGGGTTTAGCGGTATCCCGACCGAGTGTGAGATACCGAGACCGTTTGTTTGTGCCGGAGTCTTGCCGAGATGAGGTACTTCGAGAGTTTCATCAATCGCGCTTTGCGGTGCATCCGGGAGGCACTAAGATGTATCGGGATTTGGGTCGCCAGTTTTGGTGGCGGGGTATGGAGAGAGATGTAGCAACCAGATTCTAAGTGCCTTACTTGTCGCCAGTGAAGCCCGAGCATCAGAGGCGAGCGGGTTTGTTGCAACCCTTGCCTATTGCCGAGTGGAAGTGGGAGCATGTCACTATGGACTTCGTTGTGGGTCTTCCGAGGACTCAGCGGAGTAGTGATGCTATTTGGGTGGTTGTAGACCGGTTGACGAAGTCGGCAAGACTTCATTCCTATGCGTGTAGAGATTCTAGATCATCTTGCCGACTTATATATCCCGGACATAGTGAGGTTGCACGGTCCCAAAGACGATCGCCTCAGATAGAGATCCTCGCTTTCGCTAGGTTGTGGCAGAGTTTGCAGAGTGCTTTAGGCACTAAGTTGACTTTAGCACGGCTTATCATCCTCGACCGACGGGCACCGAAAGCGCATTATTCAGATCCTTGAGGATATGCTTCGGTTGTGTTCTCGACTTTAGTGGGTTGTGGGAGAGGCACTTACCATTAGTGGAGTTTGCCTACAACAACAATTTTCCAGCCTAGTATCGGTATGGCACCGCTTGAGGCCTGTATGGCCAATCGTAGATCTCTGCTTTGTTTGGCCGCGGTGGGTGATGCACCCTTGTTGGGTCCGGAGTTGGTGAGGGAAACGACGGAGAAAGTTGAGCTTACCCGTAAGAGGCTCGTTCTGACGTGAGTCGCCGAAATCTTATGCCGATCGAGGAGGAGACCTTTGGTGTTTGAGGTGGGTGATCATGTCTTTCGAAGATATCACCCAAACGAGGTTTGATGAGGTTTGGGAAGAGGAAGTTGTCCCCGGTTTATTGGGCCTTTGAGATCCTTGAGAGGATTGGCGAGGTCGCTTATCGCTTAGCTTTGCCACCGCAATTATCCGGAGTTCATGACGCGTGTTTCATGTGAGTATGCTTGAAGTATGAGCGGATCCGTCACATGTGTTGGATTGACCGATTTAGTTGTTGATGAGGATGTCTCGTATGAGGAGACCGCACGGGTTTTGGATAGGCGGGATCAAGTTTTGCGTCGCAAGACCATCCCTTTGGTGAAAGTTCTGTGGGAGCATCACGGACTGGAGGAAGCCACTTGGGAACGTGAGTTGGAAGTCCGTGAGAAATATCCGGATTTGTTTATTGATTTGTAATCTTGTACTTAGATTATATAATATTGCGGAACTTGAGAATTTTATATATGTCTTAAGTTGGAAAACATTGAGAATGTTTTGATTTAATGTTAACATTTTGAAACTTGCCTCATAATGGGAGTAGAATATAACATTTATATATTGAATGTGTTGTTTATATCATGAACTTGAATATGATATGGAAATTGTTAACATTGAAAGGGATAATCCATTATATTGATGCAGGTTAAAATATATGTTGATTTATACATACTGTGAGATGCCTCTTGTTAAGAGATGAAGTGACCGGTATTGGGTCAAGTGTTGTTTATTGTTTTATAATATCATTGGGAATTGAGAAAAACCTGTTTTTACAAACTTATGCTTAATTTCGGAGACGAAATTCTTTTAAGGGGGGGAGGTTATAGCGACCCCGGTTTTTTTTCCCATTTGATTATTGTATCCGGACTTATGTTCCGTGGGTTCCGTTGTCATATTGTTGTTGTTGTTGTCCTTTATTTCTTCAGTTGTGAGTTATGGGATTTGTTGGGCAGGTTGATTACAGGTTGGTTGGGTTTAGAAACCAAGTGTTGATGTCCAGTTTTCTGCTTGGTCGCTCGAGCGAAGCTTCTTCGCCGAGCGAGGCTTCGTTTTGGTCCGCCGCCGAGCGAGACTTTCTTGGCACGAGCGAGGATTGCGTCCAGTACTTGACCTGAGAGCAGTGTTCGCTAGCTCGAGCGAGCTTATCTTCGCACGAGCGAATCGCTTTGTTCTTCGCCGAGCGAGCCTTTCTGGCTCGAGCGAGGATTTTTCAGATCTCGGTCGCCGAGCGACTGTGTCCGCCGAGCGAGCCTATTTTGTTTAAATACGCATAGCGTGTTTCAGATCGATTTTTCAAATTTCTTTCAGTTTATAAAACCCTAGGTTACGAGTTTTCTCTCTCCCAACTCATCTTCTTTCCTTGGTTTGATCTAGTTAGGGTGTGTTTTTACCCTAGTTGCTTTACAAATAAGATAGAGGAGAGTGAGGGCTTTCATTTAATCTGAGCGATTGTTGGTTTGGAGCACTTTGAAGTTTTGGGCATCGTCTTCATCTTCTTCTTTTTGGATTCTTTCTTCGAGGTAGGGATTTCCTACTCCATTTATACGTTTTAATCCTAAGTGGTGGTATTTTGGTATGTGGGGGTAGTTTGGTAATTTTGGGAGAAACCTTAGGGTTTGTCATAGATTAATTTATATAATTAATTTAAGGGAATATTGTGAGATTGGGTTTAATTCATGAGATTGGGGAACTTAGTGATTTAACTGTGTAATTGGATAGTTTAAATACTTACCTATGAGAATGATGAAATTTCATTGTGTTGATTATATTTATTTCTTGTTTAGAAATAATTGTTTTGGGCTATCGGTGGAGGATAGCCATTGATTGTTGTAGACCTTGCATGCTTAGGTATAAGAAATTGAGTCATTTATTTGACTGTTGAGTTAATACAGAACATTCGTGTATTGATTATGTGTTGTATATGGCAAGTA
Organism: Camellia lanceoleosa; assembly: GCA_025200525.1. NCBI lineage: Eukaryota > Viridiplantae > Streptophyta > Magnoliopsida > Ericales > Theaceae > Camellia > Camellia lanceoleosa. Next base: position 278,444 of record JANUSC010000120.1, on the reverse strand, counting down.
TTGATTATGTTGCATATGCATTTGGTTTTGGAGGAGATAGGGGATGAACTCCACGGTTTAGGGGAAGATAGGGGATGGACCTCTAAACCGGATTTGTTGGGAGGAGATAGGATGGACTCCAGTAGCATCACATATGTGTGTGCTTATTGATAATAGTAATATTTCTATTTGTTGTTGATATGATACATCACCACCATGTGTATCAGTTGGGAAGTATGGAAGTGGAATTGATTGAGATTGTTATAACACCAGCATGTGTGTTTATTTTGTTATAAGAAAGGTTTAACCTGATTTGTTATCCTTGTTGAGTTGTTTGGCCGTGTTCTCGAGCCATGTCTCAGATAAATGGAAGGTGTATTGTGTCATAGACCATGTGTCATAGACAATGTAGACATTCGTGTCATAAAATTTTAAATTGATTACCTTGTGTTAACCATGTATCTACGTGCTTTTAGTTAATTCGTATGCTTGGTTTAGTATTTCTCTACTAGGCTGTGGCTCACCCTATATGGGAACTTCATTTTCAGGTTCAGGTGGTTCACTACCTCCAAAGACTTAGCTTGTGAGGATTTGGACTTGAAGACTTGCTTTATATGTTTTATTTGTTTTATTTGAACTATGTAAACATTCAAGCCTAGGGCTTTATTTGTTTTGAGTTAGAACTCATGGAATTGTGTCCAAGTGTTGGCTTGGCAAGATGTAAGCCCGTAGGGCATTTATTTTGATGTTTTATTTCGTAATACTCTGATGAATGAAATAATATAATGTTTTCTTTTAATAATGTATGTTATGTTTTATATTTAATGGGCTAATTTTTGAGGGCGCTACACAAAAGATCTTAATGAGTATATGGGCTTTGATATACACTAAGCATATAGGTTTTACAACAACTAAAAATGAAACAAATAATTATGAAGATATAAAATACGAAGGATTCACAAAAAACTTAGACGAAAATTTTTTAATTAATTTTTTTTTTTTTTTTTTATAACATAAAACACACCATACAAACTTAAAATTTATGCATAAATAGAAATACTTACATAGCTTGATCTTGCTTTAAAAAGCTTTTCACCAAGCTCTGATACCAATTACAACTAACAAGGAAATGAGCTTTTTTCTACTTTTATTATGGAATTTTGGTGAGTTAGAATTTTGGTGGAGTTATAGAATTATAAGAGAAAGCAAAAAGATGGAGAAATGATGGTGGGAATTTACATATCTCATTATGTTGGCATAAAGGCCAATATATAGACTACAAGATGAGAATACAAACAAAAATACTATTTAATGCATATCTACCCTATCTAACTTGTCATGACTTTTACGTCCAATATCTACCAAAATTTCTAACACTTTGGCAAGCTTAGTCATAGGCTTTTTGAAAAGTTTACATAGGAGTAAATACAAAGAGACAAAAAATAAATACAAAAGGACTACAATTATTGGCTCTTTGCTACAGTTTTTTACAATTATATACACTGATACGATTTGCAGTTTGAAATTTATAATAAGTTTTTGAAACCGTCCCACCCCGTCATAGTTGTTACATATATATATATATATATATATTTCAATGAAATATCAAAGTAAAAATTTAGTACGTCAGAGATTTAAGATGTGAAATTTGTTACAACTTAGTATAATATATAAAATATTATGTAAAATCAGTTAATATTGTATATATGAAATTTATGCAAATTAATATTATATATTATATATATACTTGATAATTGTTTAAAGTTATTCTCTAATCAACTAATAGGTTGAAACCACTCAAATTGTGATTTAATTACGAATAGCAAATTTATCAATCAATCAATCACGATTTGATTATAATTTTATCTTCAAATTGCACCATGTACACTCCTACCACCAACAAAGGATTTAACCAATTAAAATAATTTAGATGCACTAAGGCCAAGTTTGGCATGACCTAAATAATACAAAAAGTCCAAAAGTCACTATCCTACTTAAGTCACATCATCTTATTTAAATCACATCACCTCTCTAACACATCACATCAAACCCAACCCAAACCCAACCCATATAAGCCAATAAGTCAAAAAGTACACTTTTTTAGAATATTCCAAACCAACCCTAAATGTTGCTACTCCTAAACTTAGCTAATAATTTCTCAAGAGATAGACTTTCTATTTATGTTTGAATATCAAATATCCTTAATGAGAATTGGATTGACCTTATTATGAGTTGTGTTATAACTTATCCTTTATTTTACGAAATGGTGAACCTCTGGAGGAATTTCGGCCCATGAAAGGCCTAAGACAAGGAGATCATTTATCTCCGTACCTTTTTGTTCTGTGCATAGAGAGATTGTCCAACATGATCTATCATATGGCTGATACGAAAAGATGGAAATGGGTTACCATTTCTAAAAGGGGACCTTGTATTACTCAATTATTCTTTGCGGATGATCTGATTCTATTTACTAGGGCAAATTGTAAGAATTGTGATACAATCACTGAGGTTATGAATGAGTTTAGCTTTATCTCTGGTCTAAAAATTAATTTTAAAAATCTAAACTCTTTATCTCTCCCAACATTGAGAGAAGAAGAGTGAAAGATCTCGGTAAGCTCTGTGGTATCCCTCTAACTTCTAACTTAGGAAAATATCTAGAGGTCCCCTTTATGCACTAGAGAGTGTATAGAAGTCAATTTAACTACATCCTTAAGAGGATGCAGAACGAGCTGGTTGGGTGAAAAATGAAAGTCTTGAATTTGGTAAGGAGAATGACTCTTATACAATTTGTTACCTCAACTATTCCTGCTTATACCATGCAAACCATGGCTATTCCTAAGAGTGTGTGCAATGATACTGATCGTATGAATAGAAATTTTCTTTGAGGTGACATCCCAAAGAAGAAGAAAATTCATCTTGTGAGTTGGGATGAGGTGTGCAAAAGGAAAAGGCATGGTGAGTTGGGACTTAAGAAGGCTAGAGTTCAAAACCTAGCTTTACTTTCTAAACTGGGCTGGAATTTTATGAATAATGGGACTAGCCTATAGGCTAAGGTCCTAAGATTCAAATACCTAAAAAATACTAATTTTTTGAGTTGAGAAAAAAAAAGAAAAAAAAATGAGGACTTCTTATGTGTGGAGATGTATGTTAAAAACTAAAGGCATATATTGAGGAAAGAGGCTAAGTGATCCATTAGGGATGGTTCTTGTGTTAATCTTTGGAGTGATTGTTGGTGTGGGGATAGACCTCTCGAAGAGGTTATTGCTCCACCCTCTAACTCTAACTCCATAAACACTGAACTACCTAAGATCAATACCATCCTCAATGAGAAAGGAGATTAGGATGTCAATACTATTAATCTTATGTTTCCTTCTAATGTGGTTGAGTCAATTTTTAAAGACAAATCTCCTTTATATAATTCAAATCCTGACCAGCCACATTGGAAAGGGAATCAAATAGGGTAATTTTTCAACCTCGAGTACTTATGAGTTGGCTATGGAGTATGACAGCCAAGATGTGAACCGGAAGTGGCTCTGGAAATTAAAAATTCCTCAAAAGATTAAAGATTTCCTTTGGGTGTTGCTTCATGGAAAAACCCTTACCAATTGTATGAGATTGAAAAGAGGGTTGACTGATAATCCAACTTGCTCGTTCTATAATAACTTTGAAGACTTGAACCGTTTGTTTAGAACTTGTTCTAAAGCGGAAGAAGTGTGGATCTCTATTTTTGGTAGAAATTGGTACATAGAAATGCTACAAATGCCTTGGTTGGATTGGATTGTTTTTAACTTAAAAAAGAAAAACAAGTTTGGGAGTAACACCCTCTGGTACAATATTTTTGCTACAACTCTTTGGAAAATATGGAAAAATAGAAATTACAAATTTTTTGAGAACAAAGAGCCCAACATTTTTGAAAGTGTGAAATTCATTTCTGATTTTTCCACCGAGACCAACCAAGCATTTAAATTAGCATGTCTATCACAAATCCCATATCTGTTTATGCTAATCAAGTTGTTGCCCCCTCTTGTAGGTTTGTTGAAATTAAACATGAATGGTTGCTACAGAAAAGCTGGTTCTGGAGGATTTGGAGGCCTACTAAGGGATGAAAGATGATCTTGGATATGCGGGTACTATGGCAAAATGGAAAATTGCACCAGTCTTGAAGTAAAGTTGTGGGCAGTGTATAATAGTCTCACCATCATCATTCAGAAAGATCTCAACAAAGTGATAATTGAGACTGATGCGGTGGAAGTTGTAAAGCTTTTTGAAGATGGCCCTGGAGAGAAGCACCTTCTCTGGAGATTGGTAGAGGACTGCAGGATTATCTTCAATGGATGTCAATGTTTTGCTCAACATATCCCGAGGGAGGGAAACTTGTGTGTTGATGCATTAGCTAAGTTTGGAGCTAATCAGGCTGAAGACATCCTTATTGTGAATGATCCCCCCAGCTAAAATCAGAGAACTGCTAGTTTGGGACATGATGGGTAGAACTACAGAAGGGACTTAGCCCTGTTTAGATTTAGTTTTTATTCCGATGTATCGGGAAAAAAAAAAAATCAAATATCCAACCAAAAATATAATTAAACCATAAATTTTTATCCGATTATTGATATTTGAATAAAAAAATATATTAAAAAAAAAAAAAAACTTATCCTCCTCATATCAAGTTGGAGAGAGTGAAGATGAGAAAAATAAATTGATGTCTTTCATATTTTTCTCCCACTTAAATGAAATGAAAATTGTAAGTTTTAAATGGCCAAAATTTAAGAAAATATAAGTGAAAAATATTTTCCCATTTGTCCTTCATCAATGAGAAAATTTTGTGACTTTCGTACATATATTTTATATTTGTAAAATTATCATTTGTTATTAGTAATAATACTAATAAATTTATCAAAGTGATAAATGATTGAAACATTCTTATTTTTATTTTTCTAAAAAAAATTAGTATACAATTTTTTTGAAAATATAAACAAAAAAGCGTAAACATTACCAAACGTCACACATGCCTTTTGTTTGTGAGTTTTGTTTTATTTTGTTTTCTACTTTGTTTTTGTTATTTTGTACTGAAATATAATATAAAAAGTCTAAGTAGTTGAATTATATATTTTGGGTCTATGAAATTATATATCAAAGTAAAAATTAAATATGACTTTTTGATAAGGAAGTCCAGTTCAGCTTGTAAATGTCCCTATAGATATGTAGTGGGCTTTTCAGCAAGTACTAATCCACCAAAAAGCCTATAAACTTTTGGGTCTCAAAGGCATGGACTCAAATTAGCCCATGAAGAGGACACAGGTCAGAAGTTATGCTTACTTTGAATCAAATTGAGACAGTTGAGAGCTGGTATTTTGTCTAACAGGTATATTACTCCTCTCTCTTATACTAATGGCTTCAAAATATCAGGTGATTCTGTATTCAATTAATGATGTTTTGTGATTTCTTTCAATTTTTCTAATATTTTGGATTGTGTAAGTATATAGTCTTTTATTATCGAGCGAACATAATGCTAATATATTTTGTTATTGAGCGAAGTATGGTTCTCCTAACAAAAGTTTTTATTTTGTTATTGATCGTAAAATTTTTCTTTATGATTCTACTAATATTTTTTGACCATATTGCGACTAATGATAAAGTTTTTAAATACCGTAATTTCAAATCGAACTGAAATCACATTTTACTAGTTCACGCTGTTTGGTTCTAAATTTATTATTATTTAATTTGATTTCAAATTTCATGAAATCGTAAATAAATGTTTGGTTATTAATTTACTCATAGATTGAATAAATCTGAATCATGCTTCTATACAAATCAATCAAAAGGAAAAATTTACTTATGGTATCTAATAGGAGTAGTTTTTGAATAATTTTTCACACCATCACATTGTATCACTTGTTCTTTTATCTCTAAAAAACAACACAAAAATAGTAGATCCTAATATTTTAACCAATAAAAAATTAATTGAGTGCCATAGTATAATTTTCCATCTAATAAGACTGTAGGTTTAGTTTGATTTTATGCCTGATTGTACTAATTATATAAGATCCACTTCATTGTAGCCTTTCCTTTTAGCATTTGGTGTGACATAGAAAGATGCTATATGTTACCAAAAGCCTCGATTAATATGACAAATAAAAAGAGTTACTTACCCAAAAATAGATATTAAAAAAAAAAAAAAAAATTTGAAATGCTAAGTGCAAATTTACTACCTATTAAGTATAGGTCACTTTCAAAATAAATTTTATCGACAATTTTTTCCTTTTTTGAGTACTTTATTAAGATTATCTCCAACATACTAGGTAAATTGATACTTTTTATTATTTGCCCAAACCTCCTCTCTATATTTTTTTAGAGAACTGATTGAGAGCTCGAATTCGGATGCCCCGAATGCCCCAAAACCACGAAACGACGTCGTTTCGTGGTTTTATTTTATTTATTTATTTTTTTCCGATCAGAACGAAGACGAAGCAGAACAAAGAAGAGAAGAGAAGAAGAAGAAGAAGAAGAAAGAAGAAGAAGAAGAAGAAGGCAAAGGGGAGGCGACGGTGGTGGCGGAGGCAAATGGACGAGTCATGACGATTCGCCGAGGATCTGCGACGATTGAGGATCGTAGGAATGCACGGGCCTCTTTGTGTGTGTGTGTCTTCTCTCCCTCTCTTTCCCTCTTCTCTCTTCTCTCTCTCTTTCCCTCTCTCCTTTCCTCTCTCTTTCTCCCTTTGCAGACTCGAATTTGAGCTCTGCAGAGTCAAAAATGGTGGGAAAAAAGGAAAAAAAAAAAAAAAAAAGGCTAATGCCCAAAACGACGTCGTTTTGGACATTAGGGGCATTCGGGGTAGGGGAATTCGAGGCACAAATCTTTATTCATTTTTTTACTCCTCTAAGAGCGTCACATCAAATTCAATAAATTTTGAACTAAATTAAAAACAAAAAGTTACCTTTTCTATTTTATCTAGCATTTTTTTTGTATATACACCTCCATCAAATTCTCTATTCTAAAATTTAATTTTATAAAATATTCATTTTTATAATCTGCTAGATGATGCAAATAACCCTGTCCAAACGGCTTCTAGAAGGTTCTTGCCATTTTCCTCAAAAAAAAATTAATGGTGAACAACCGGTCATCCGCCAAGATGTCCAACAGGATGTTTGATAATAAATTATAAAAATATTGTATTTCATATTCCAAAAAAAAATGGTGTAGCAGCCGGTCGTTTGGTAAAATGTCCGATCACTCTTAAGAATAAATGATAAAATATTGTATAACTTGTGAACAGTGTATCGCTACATGTAACGATTTATTGTAGCAATGTCAAATTTAATTTTGATATAACGAGGCTGATCGAGGAGTGATTTTGTACCTTGCTAAGTAAATTTGTCCTAAAATCATAATAGCTATGCTCTAAATAGAGCTAACCATTATTGTAGTTATTTTCCCTCTCAACGTCTTCTGTAGCTATATTTGGAGAGTCAGTAGCTAAATATAGTAAAATAATTTATTATCCATCTGTTTTTTTTCCACTCTCTTCCTTTTCCTTTTTTCATTGATTAATGAAAATTAAAATAATAATTTTTAAAATGACTAACTAAAATAAAAGGTTTGTAGAGTCCATGCATGAAAGAATGATCAGTTAAAATAGATATTAGTGAAAGATGACTAGCTAAAATTTATTTTTGATTGTGTAAGCATTACAATTTGATAATGTCCATTTACAAAATTGGTAAATGTATTGAACCCAAATCATCCATCTTCACCTGCCTTTTCCCAAGAATTTCAGCATGATATCCCTTTTTATCATAAAAGTGTATAACTTTTATATAAAGATATAAAGATGTTGAATACATAGAATGCTCTACAGAATATATGTTCCAATTTTAATCTATATATCCTATTCTTTAAAGAGAAGTGGGATGATGATCTGGCTTCTTTTCACTTTTCAAAGTGCTTTAGGCTAAGTTTGGGAAGACTAAATAAGTGTATTTTTTGATTTTTTATGAAATATGAGTTAGATTTGAGTTGGATTTGAAATGATGTGTTAGAGAGGTAATGTGACTTAAATAAGATAATGTGACTTAAATAGGATAGTGATTTTTTGACTTTTTAAATTTTTTTGAGGATGCCAAACTTGACCTTAAATTGATTTACCACAAAGTTTTTTTTTTTTTATTTCAAAAGTGGGGAATTTAAATTTGTTCATATAATTTAGAGGTGTGGAAATAATGGAATCTGTTAAATTATGAGAATAATCATATAGAATTTATTACAAGAATATTATGGTAGCGGTATCTTTGTAAATTATGATCAAAGTGATACAATAGGTCACATCATTCAGTATAATATTTATGTAAATTCTTTCTTTTTTTTATATCATTACTTAAAAATAATATACAAAATCTAATTGATCTAAAATTGTAGGCCGGATATGTATTAAAAAAATATTTTGAAAAAAAGTGTTTATTTCACCTAAAATTGTGAATTATATTGTTTTAAATTAATCAAAACTTGTGTTTTATTCACACACTTATAAAAAATAGTTATTATTATTTTATCAATGGACAAAAATAATAAAGCTCACATTATTAGAGACATATGTAACCCATTACTTTGTTTCTAAAGACAAAAAAAATTGATTAAAAATTTGACACTTTTTCATAAATCCATTTTCAACTACTTGTATTTTATTTAGTTCACATTATTTTTTTATATTCTAATAAATCCTATGGATGACATAGTTATCAAAATATCCCTAATAATATTCACATTTATAGTATGAATATTCCACGTGTGAATGTTCACACCGCCAATGTTAATGTGAATGTTAACATGTCAATATGAATGTTTACACTGTCAATGTGAATATTCATATTGTAAAATATAAATGTTCACATCATTAAATTGCTAACTATTTAAAAAAATATTTGTAAAGGTAGAAATGTCCATAAAATATTTTAAATATGAGAATTAAAATTTTATAGATCAAATGTTCTAATAATAGAATTTATTAAAATATAATAATATCTTATGAACTAATTAAGATACAAATACTTAAAAAATAATTTTTTAATAAATCTTCCTAAATATATATGTTTAACAATTTTTTATTGTTGTTATTGTTGTTGTTGTATGTTGCTGTCAACAACTACCATGCACTCTTTCTTGTAGTCAAGTCAAGACCTAATTTAAAGAAACTCTATTATTTACAATCCTAAAAATAAAATAAAAATAGAAGTTTGTGATTTATTTTTTGGTAGAACATTGAATATGCAGTTCATGTTGGTCCCACAAACATGATCATATGAGCCTAATGGTTCACCATTCAAGCTGACGAGATTAAGAAAAATGTTTGGACCCTCATAGAAGAGGATTCTCATGATCTCTATTGATGTATTAATAATTGATGTGTTTAAATTTTATTTTAAAATCGTGTCTGACAATAACATGAATAATTCAGATCATTTTAAAAATTGTGAGAGCTGTGTTTTATGAGAGTCTCTATCACTACTGCGAGATTAATACACTTGTTTTTTTTTTTTTTTTTCCTCTTATTTATTTATTTATTCAGATGAGATTAATACAATTGCACGAAGAAAAGTCAACTAGTGTCATTATTGAGGTTGGAGTGGAATAATTTCATAAAGTTATACATGAGGGACCATATATATGTCTTAAGAATAACGTTATATAAATTAATAATTTTTTTTTTTTTAAAATGCATATGAATATGACATCTATTTTGTTTCTATTGTTAAAATTGTTACTTTGGAATGATACGTGCTAATTAAAAATATTTATAAAAATTTATTAATTTTTATAAAATTTTATTAATTTGTATAAGATTTTTTGTTTGTGAATTTCCAATGGTCCTACTGAGCCCCGTTTGAAATGTTGGCTTTTCGATTAAAATAGTCAAAAGGCCATAATATTAAATCACATCATTTTTTATATGTCTTTTCGTAAAAATTTAAAAAAGTCAATTAAAATAGTCACTCCGATCCTTTGACATGGCTCTAGTTAGAATTTTTTTTTTTTTTTTTTTTTTTGGGTTAGGTATCAATTATTTTCATTTTTGTTTTTCTATAATTAAAAACTAAATTTTAAAAACATTAATTATTTTTAATTCTCCATAAAATAAATTAAAAACTTTAAAAATATTTATTTTTTCTGTTTTCCAACATGGAAATTTTAAATTAAAAAAAAATATATTTTTTGATAACATTTCATCAAACAAATTTTTCAAGAAAATTACGAGAAAAGAAAAAAGATCCAAAGATTGACTTTGGTAACATCAAGTTTCAATTTAAACTCTAAAATTTAAAATAGTATCAATTCTTACCATCTGTTTGTACCCGTTAGTTATAACTAATGGAAAAAGGGATAATTTAAACAATTTAATCATCTTTTTTTCTTCAATATTGTTGGGCAGTCACCGCCTACTCCTACTGTAGTCCATCACAACATCTCTTCATCCCCAACATACTATCATCCCTCCATCCTTTTTCCCCATCCACGGTTACTCCTTCCCTTCCCCAGTTCATTGGCACCCCTCTTCTTCCTTCCGAGTCCATAGCCATAGCTGCCGTCTAGCACCATTGACAAAACATGGTTAAATTATACAAGCCTTGTTTCATTAATTATAACTAGGGAAATTACAACCAAAAAAAAAAAATCAAAGTTTGAGCGTTATAACAAAATAAACACATAATTTTTAATTTTATCAATTTAAATCTAATCTTTTGATTTATTTTGAATCTAAAATATCTGCCTATTTTTGTTAAATAAAACTATTGAAAAAAGTGTATTTTAGTCATTAAAAAGTGTACCAAAAATATTTAAAATATCTATTTTCATTAAATTTAATGACTAAAATATAATTTTTTTTGAGAGTTTTATTAAACAAAAATATGCAGATGGTTTAAATTAAAAATAAATCAAAATATTAGGGTTTACATTAATAGAATTAAAAATTCATAATTTATTTTATTATAAGATTCAAACCCTAGATTTTATTTATTTTTTTGTGATTTTTCCTCATAACTAACAAATGGTTAGAATTAATACCTTTTAAAAATGGAGTGTTTAAATTGAAACAACTAAAAAGTTAAAATTTAATTTGTTACCAAAGTCATATCTTAGATTAGTTATTTTCTTTTGTAATTTTCCTTCTTTTGCAGTTTTCAAAATAAATAAATAAAAAGACAATCACCAACAGGATATTCTAAAATGAATTGAGCTGTTTGGGTGTTTGACACTGAAATTGCTCATATATATGCAGGTCCAACTTAGGAACAAACCAAACCAGCATGTTTACTGAAATCCAAAGCCCAAAAAAGCCCATTTTGCTTTGACTATTAGATTGAAGTCCATCACAATACACACACACAAATAATAATAATAATAATAATTACATCAAAATCTCTTCAACTATTTATGAGTATCACTTTATATTTTAATCCCGTCAATTATATACAAATGCCCTTTTAAAGTAGTAAAAGTAATTCATTTTTATAATTAAAGGAGTCAAAATATACCAGTTAAATAGCTAAATGAGAAAAATAATATTCACTAATAGTTGACAAGTCTTGGTGTAATTAACTTTTTTTTAAAAAAAAAATACATGTATCCAAAAAAGAGTAGCCTAAAGTGTATAGTATAGATCCAAACGTAATGTAGTGTAGGACGAGAATAAATTTGATTAGCACATTTTAATTTTTAAAGCAAGATAATAAATAAATAAAAGATGAAGAAATTTGTGTTGGTGGTCCAATTTCAACTTTATTCTCTTTACAAAGGCCAATAAGACGGCAAAAGCATACACCTATTGAATTTATTGTTTCTTTTTCTAAATGCTTAGTTGATGACTTGGGGTTTTTTGGGAAGTTGTCAAAAAAGTCAATTTTTTGACTTTTCAGCTTTTTTTAGTTAAAAAAATTAACTTTTTTACTCAAAATAATCAAGTTTTTTTTTTTTTTTTTTTATCAAAAAAGTCACTAAAAAAATTAAAAAATCAAAAAATAAATTTTTTATCAACTTTTCAAAACACTACTTATTATTTTAAAGATATAATTCTACATAAACTAATTTTTTATCTAAAAGTTTCAACCAAAATGATGTTACGTCATCATTCTTGAAATTATAAGCAACTTTGAGAGATTTGTGTTGGATGACTACATTTTTTGTATTTAAAAAATGTGTATGGTATGGCCATTCTATGCATTCGTTGGGAGTGGTTATGGGCCTAAAATAATTATAAAATGATAAAATAAATTAAAAAATTAATAAAATAAAATATCACATTTAAATTATGATTATTATTTTTTTCACAAAAATTAAAAAAGCTAAAAGTACATTTCAAATGTGATTTTTTAACTCCAAACTAAAATAGTTAAAAAATTAAAAAGTCAACTCATATTTCAAATGAACCCATTTGTATTTATATTTTAGGTAATGTTATGGTACATAGGCAAGTTATAGCATTTATAGATTATTATAAATGTCATAATTTAATTTTATGAGAGTCATAATTAAAAAAAAAAATTATAATCAAACACCACATAAAGTATGACCAAAGAGTTTTTAAATTATAAATAAAATAATATCATAATTAACATCACAATAAGTCATAACTAACATTGAAAATGCCTTGGATCCCCACCACCCCCACTAAATTTTGATTGGCTGAAAACTTTTTTTTTTTTTTTTACCTTGCTCTCACAGCCCCCCACGTGAAGGTGGAGGTGCTGGGGTCCAGCAGTGCTCAAATAGTTATGTTGGGAAAGTTGATTGGCTTTTTTTTTTTGTTATTAATAATTATGAGAAAAAAATGACATGATTATGAATTAGATATGATATTTTGTTTTATTAACTATTTTAGTGTATTTTATCTTTAAGTGAGTTATTTTAACCCAATTATCTTCTAAAACACTCCCAACAAGTATAACTAAATAGTAATAAAATCATAACTAATATTTCAATAGTTTGTAATCAAAAATCATAACTAAAGCAAAGTTTGGCTACTCAAAATAAGTACACATTTTTTATCTTTTTTTTATCACATTATCTCTTTACTTTTCTGCACATCTTTTCGTAAAAAGATAAAAAATATACTTATTTAGATCATCCCAAACAACCCCTTAGGGTATAAGGGCATATGATACACACCAGAATTTTTCTTATATTTTAATCGATAAATTAATTAATAGAAACTATGATGAAAAGACTGTAATGACAAAGAAAGGATTAAGTTGCTTACCCGAAAAGTAAAAAAACAAAAGATGAAAAGGATTTGAATTTGGATATGTCCAAACTAAAGCAGGAACCAACTAAAAGCCAAAAAAAAAAGTTCGAATGAAAGAGACATTAGTCCCATACAAAGGTCCCTTCACCATGTGAAACACCTTGTGCTGTTTCCATAGGAATTAATGATTTTTTTTAAATTTATATTTTTAGGTTTGTTTAATTTAAAAGAATCTACAAAATATGAAAAATCTAAAAAATTGTTTAAAATAAAAAAGAAATACTTTCTTTTGTCTTAAATGAAATTTTAAAATTATATATATATTTTACTTTTTAAATCTGTTTAGTCGAAGTGTATTTAAAAATAATATTTTTAAAAATAATTTATAAATAAAAATTTAATATTTAAAACAGGACTCACTACAATAATATCAATCTATATGTTTGTTTCTAATTTTTTTAAAATACTTTTCAGAATATTCTATTTTCTTGTTTTTCGTATTTTTTATTTTTATTGAATTTTTTTAATATTTTAAGCAAATTTTTATTTTTTAGACACACCTAACATAAATACACTTAAAAATATAATTTTCGTGAAAAAAATCTTTAAAAGATTCACTAAATATCAAAAATACAAAAAAAAAAAAAACAAAACAAAAACAAAAACAAAAATTCGGTATATTTTTCATATTTTTGTGTATTTATTAATTTTTTAAAATATTTTTTCACAAATATTTTACTTTTTAGATATATTTAAGTAAGGTGAATTTAAAAAAAAAATAAAAAATAAATGTTTAAAATTTTAAAAATATTTACTAAAAAAAAAAATACGAGAAATAAAAAATTCAATTTTCAAAAAACTAAAACCAAACACATTGAATGTGTCCCATTAGTTAATTGATAAAAGATTGGTAAACATTGTTTGTTTTTTTATATAGCATCAGGACATCTCCAATGGTTTACCAAATGTTTCATCAAATCTGAGTAAAAAAAAAAGACGATTTCCTTTATTTGATATCGCCTGCTCCAGCGGAGGAATTTGACTTTTTATCAAACCACTAGTCGACTAGGTGGACAACCGGCCGATCGACCAGTCAATGCAAAACATGAAAAACTTGGTTTTGAAACAATTAGGACTATTGTGTTGTGTTGTGTTGTGTTCGGAAGCTTTCAATACAAAAACATACCCACTATTCTCTTCCCAAAATCTCTTTCTCTCTCTCTCCCTCCCTCCCTCTCCTTCCTCCTTCCAAACAAATTTTCTTTGGAATTTTTTGTCAAAATCTCTCTCCCAACTGTCTGGTAGGCAACGAAACTTCAGCAACTCTGTGTTTGCATTAAACAGAGTGTTGTTGTCTCACTCACTCTATTTCTGTCTTTATAATCCCTTTACAGACGAACCATTTTTATCATCCTAGCATCAACTTCTTTCTTCTCTTGCACCTTTTAGCAAATGGGAAACAGCAGCAATTAATAGGAAATGGTGAACCGTTTTGATGACTACTGTAGAGACTAGAAGAGGACCCATCAAGTTGGAACCAAAGAATAAAGATTTCATTTACATCTCTTTCCTATCATTCATCTGTTGAACTATGTAACTTGAAGGTTCAGCCTTCACTTTTTTCCTCATTGAGTTTGTTTCCTCAAAAAAAGATACAGAGGTAGTTGATCGAGGGGTCGACCTCCTAGTATAAAATTTTTGCAAAATTTTGCTTGAGGTGGTCATCTAGGAGGACATCCAGCCAGATGTCTAGCTAGTCGTCCGGTGGACCTACACTCAACGGCTATACACAGTAAATTGCTGAAATGTGCAAGAGATCTTTAGTTTGGTGAAAATTTTGGGGTGTTCTCAAATTGATACTGTTTGATACCGTTTTGGTGAAACCATTAGAGCACAAAAAATATATTTTTTTTACCAAATTTAAATTTGATAATGGATTTGGTGAACGGTTAGAGATGGCTTATTGAGTAATGTTATGTGTCATGGCTAGTATTTCTACACTTTTTTTTTTTTTTTTTTTTTTCATTAGAAAATTTTTATGGTACGCTCAAATGTGTGTCGTACATCTTAGTTGTCAAACTAAAGCCATAGAGGGAACATATATGCAACAACAACAAAAAAATTCACTATTGTGCAATTCAGCTTTGATAATTTTTATTGTAAAAAATGTGTGTTTTGTTGTCGTAGAATTAAGCAAAGTTGAAATAAGACAAATAAATTATCAATTTTCTTGTTTTCACACACAACTCAAAAATTGTTAACAACTTTTACAACTCAGGATGTTTAAAAATATCAATCTCATTGTTGTAATTGGAATTTCAATGAATTTATTGTAAGGCATTTGGATAAAATTTATAACCATCTCTAAGATCTAAAGCAGAACTAAGAACAAATAATTCTACCACATTCTTCTTAAATTGATTGTTTAATTCTTGTAACTAAGTATATCACATTTAGTAAAAAAAATAAACTAAAAAACAATGCTCAATGATAATGTGATTTCTCTTATGACAAACACGATCTCCATTAGTAACGATCATGAAACAAAAATAAATAAATAAAAATATTTAAAAAAAAAGAAGAAGAAGAGAGAACTAAAATAGAAAAATAAGTAAAAGATAAAGAATTGAAAATAGAAGAAGTTTTAAAATAGAAATGGAGAAGAGGAAGAAGAAATTGAAAACAAATATTTAGTTGAAAAGAGAATAGAAATAACAACAAAAAATAAGAAGTAAAAAATTGAATCAAAAGAAGAACAGGAAAAGAATAAGGAGAGTCGAAACAAATAAGAAGGATAAAAGGTAGAGAAAGAAACATACATGGAGCTGAAAAGTAAAGATTGAAACTTGAAAATGTAGACCAAGTTAAAGAAATCTTGGAAAAACAGAAATTAAATTCTCAAAAAAATCTAGAAAGGGCAAACCTATATAAATTAAAGCACTCCGATTAGAGGTCTATTTATGAAACTCTTGGGCTAATAGGCCCAAGCTTAAATTTTTTTGGACGAAAATGACATATTTTTGGTCCAAAAAGACATCTAGCTATTTAAATTTTTTTTTTATCTATATATCTGTTCCAATGTCTCACTATTTATATATGTGTCACATATCTGTTCAAATGTCTCACTATCTGTACACGTGTCATTCATCTATTTACCTATTTGTTCAACATTATTTATCTAGTCAATTCATTGCCACTAGCTAGCCCCGTTGGTCACTACGGCAGAAAACTTTATGATGGTTTTTCTAAGCAATTTTGTGGTAATTTTTCAATCCATATTCTTCTCACTAAATAAGATTAACCATTGAACCTAATGCCTAACACACCTCTAAACTTGAATTTATTAGCAATTTTTCTTTTTCTTTTTTAATAAATTCATATATATTTAAGAAAAAAATTCAAAACTTTGTGGTGGCAATCGCCACAACCAAGCTCTCAGTCCATCCTTGTGTAAAGTCATGCTCTTTGTCTAATAATATAATAAAATATGATAAAAATATGGGAAGTGTTTGGATGTGCAACCTTACGCACCATACATATAACAGTTGTGATTGGGGGTTCGAAAACGGGCGCCTCGAATGTCCCTAATTTTTTTTTTCTTTTTAGTAGAAGAAAGGAGGAAGACGAAGGGGGGAAGGAGGGGGAGGGAGAGGAGGAGGAAGAGGGGGAGGAATGACTGGAGGGGGCCTAAAAAATGGAAGAGGAGGATGCGATCAGAGGAGGAGGACGCGATCAGTGGAGGCTGATGCGATTGGCGGCGATCGGCGTAGGCGACGCGACCTCTCTCTCTTTCTCTCCCTCTCCCTCTCCCTCTCTTTCTCTCCCTCTTCCTCTGCAACTCAGAGATGCAGAGGTCAACAATGGCGGAAAAAAAGAAAAAAACAAAAAACAAAAAACAAAAAACAAAAAACAAAACAAAACAAAATGCCCAAAACGACGTCGTTTTGGGCATTCGGGGCATTCGAGGGAAGAAATTTCGAGGTACAAATCTTTATTCTACATATAATTCACAAATTATGTAATTTTTTACAAATTTACGTAAGTAATCTCACAAAAATATATAAGTTAAATATAAATTTGTGTAAGTATATTCATAAAAGTTTAGAAATTCATAAAATCATGTAAAATTCTCACTAATTTACGTAAATAATCTTACAAATATATATACATATATAATCAAATCACAAAATTACATAATAAAAGTATATGCATATGATGTGCAATGCACCCTAAGATTTTTTTGCAAAGAATATAGCCCCGTTTGTTTTAAGTTATAAGGAGGGAACTGAGATTCATAGTAAGGTATGACCCACTAATATCATGTTTGTTTTGAGAGATAGAAAGGGGATTCGTAATTCCTTCCAAACTACGAATCCCCTTGGAGAGGGGATTAGGATAGACCCGTGAGACTTGGTATTAGAAATTAGTCCGCTGGACTTTGTTTTTTTTTTTTTTTTTTTGGGAATTTTTTTTAACATTAATGTTTAATTTTTTGTATTTTTTGTTAAGTAAAAATTATTGTTTTATTTGTTTTATTTTTTTTACATGTTGGGCATTTTTTTTTTTAACATTAATGTTTGATGTTTTTCTATTTTTTATTTATTTTTTATTTATTTTATATAAAAATAATTTAATAATCCCTACACCAACAACTATCATCAAAACACACACAATTTTACTTAATCCCCTTACTATCAATCCTCTCATTATGAATCCCTTTCATTCTATCTCTGAAAACAAACGAAGCTATAGGCATAAGTTTTTTTTGACTATTTTAGTCATAAAAAGATAAAATAAACTAAAAAATCAATAAGACAAAATGTCACATCAAAATCATAATTATTTTATTTTTTCTCTCATAAAAATTAAAAAAATCAAAAAAATCTATTTTAAATAATTTTTTTAATTCTAAACTAAAATAACTAAAAAAATTAAAAAATTAAAAAGTGATTTCACATCCCAAGCGAATGCAATATTTGTGCAATACTTTTCGATTAGGCGAAACTGTTTCGCTGTCATGCATTTTCTATTAGGAAGGAATGATGCTATTTGCGAAGTATGTCCACTTCCACCCTACTTTGGAAATTATGGTCAAGACAATGACATTAACCGTCCAATTTTATTTTGAGGATAAATATAGAGGGTGCTTAACACCTTGCTTGTTTCTATTTTTCAAAAAATACTTTTCAAAAAATTTTATTTTCTTATTTTTCGTATTTTTTTTGTTTTTACTGAATTTTTTTAATATTTTAAGCAATTTTTTTACTTTTTAGACACACCTAACATAAATACATCTAAAAAGTAAAAAAATTATAAAAAAAAATCTATTAAAAATTCACTAAATACTAAAAATACAAGAATTCAATACATTTTTTATATTTTTATGTATTTATTAATTTTTTAAAATATTTTTTCACAAATTTTTTACTTTTTAGATACATCTAAGTAAGGTGCATCTAAAAAAGTAAAAAAAAAATGTTTAAAATTTAAAAAATATTCACTAAAAAAAAAAACAAAACAAAAAAACACCAAAACCAAAAAAGTCAATTTTCAAAAAACTTAATCCAAAAAACTCAAACCAAACACACTGATTAGCATTTCATGAATTATTTTAAATTTTTTATTTTTATGAGTTTTTATTTATAAATTTTGAAACTTTTAAATTTTTTTCTCCTCCCAAATAATATCAAAATTATCCTTATGAAAACATTTCATCCATTAAATGCACACCCTCACATCCCCTATGCCCTTATATCCCAAAAAAAATCTTCTTCCAAAAAACCTAACAAAACCCACCAAGAAGAAGAAGAGTCAATGTGATTATTGTCTCTGTTACCTCATCCACCATTGTCACAGTTAGTATACTCTCTCTCTCTACATATATATACATAATTTCTTAATTTTTTCGAAATAATATCTTCTATTGCAGAAAAAAAATTATAATAATTGGTTTGGTCGGTTTTACTAGTAGATATTATAAAATTGTGAGTTCAGCATAAAACTATGCAACAATATTATCAAAGTTATGCGATGAAAAGAATAACTTTTAAACCTGATAATAGAATTGGGCTACTTTCGATAACTTTTGCAAAGGTTAAAAATTTTGACCATTCAATGTGTTAAGAAATTTCTGTGTTTGGGCATGTATTCGAACTTGAAAAAATAAAAACTTCTGTAAGCATTAATGATTTTGATCATTCAATATGTTAAGAAATTTCTATGTTTCGACCTGCATTTCCAAACATTACTTATTTATTTGGGAATAAGTAATGTTCAGGTATCTATTCCCGAACTTGAAATAATGAAAATTTCTGCAAGTGTTAACAATTTTAATTGTTAGTCAAGAAATTTTCATATTCGGACCTGCATTCTCAGAACAAATATTCGGAAATGCCTTTCCCAACAAATAAACAATGTTCGGGCTTGTGTTTCCGAATTTAGATCATATGTTTGGGAATTCAGTTCCGAAAAAATGACAAACATATTTTATTATTTTTGTCATTTTTTTTTAAGAAATTTATCTTTACATGGCCAATCTCCTCTAAGCTAAGAACAATATCAAAACTATGAAGCTCCTCTAAGATTTTATTGTTGTACTTCTCTCATTTTATGGAGTTGTGGTCACCAGAAAAACTTTCATTCATTGTTATTGCCGGAGAAGTGTATGTAGTCAAATAGTTGCCACTGTTACCGCCAGGATATTGCCGCAAAAGAATTTTCAAGGTTTTGAGAGTAGGTAGGTTTTAAAGGTGAGATTTGGGAAAGATGGATGAGTGGTGATGGAGGTGGGTACTTTCATAAATCCTAATTCATGACGTAGTAAGTGTGTATGTTTAATTGTGAGATGGGTATTCCAAAATTAATGATGTCCTTTTCAATAATTTTATTTGAGGTTATTATTGTAATAAAAAAAATTAAAAATTAAGATGTCCAAAATAATTTATGAGATGCTAATAGCAACACTCTAAATATATATTGGTTTTGTTATGTATATAAAAATTAATTACAAAATTAAACATAAATTATGTATAAAAAAATTAAATATATATTACAAATTTTATTAATAAAATCCACATCTAAAAAATTGTATTTGTCTATATGTATTATTATGAGTATAATACTTATAAGACTTTTTTACAGAGTTAACTAAAAAGTTAATTTTCGATTGATAATAAGTTTTAAAAAAATTAATTTGTTTGGTTTTCTTTTTTTCTTTTTTTCTTTTTTTCTTTTTTGACTTTTCTTACGAATTTTTAAAATGGTTGAAATGAGCTTTTTGAAAAGAAATGAGTCTGCCTGATAAACTAATAAAATATATTTCTTTTAACAAGCAAATTAACTTTTAAATCACAACCATTCAATATGTATTCAATCTACATGAATTTTCGTCAATAAAAGTTAGCAACAATATGTGTCATGAAAAAACATCTAGAAAATTATTTTAAAAAATATTTATAGATCACATTATTTTTAACCTACACCATCCATATTATTTTTGGGATAAAGTACAAATATATTCCCAAAAGTTTGTTTAAAATACATATCCCCTGTGAATGTGAAAATTACATCCCGCCCATTAACTTTTTAATCATATATCAAATTTTTATTAATATCAAAAATATATTTCAATTAACAGTTTAGGTACTTTTATTATTTTATAGAAGAGTAGTAAGAAATTTTATTTGTCTGTTAATTTGTTAGATAAAAATTTTTGACAATAAGATATTTGTAAGGAGAATTCTATTATACACATCTTATACCATATGCATCCTTAATAATTTATAAGGAGAATTATGTTATACACATCTCATACCATATGAATCCTTTTTATGTCATTTTCTTATTTAGTCATGACTAATTTTCTTTTTAATTATGACATTATTTTGAGATATTTTGTTATAATTTTTTTTATATTTGGTTATGAATATATATATTTTTTTAGTTATAACTGAGAAAGTATGAAATTAAGGGGTCTTTTGGGAAGAGGGTAAAAAGTTAGCTTTTATCTTTTTATCCATTTTTAGTCACATCACCTCTCATATTTTTTACCTACAAAAAGATAAAATAGACTAAAAAATTTAACAAATTAACTTTTTACCAATTTTTTAAAACATTCCTAAGTTATTTTTTCTGGTAGTTATAAGGTGCATATAGTACACACTCTTTGAAGGGTGTATACTATAAACATAATTATGGCCTTATTTGAAAAGTTGACTATTTTAGTTGACTATTTAATTTTTTTAACTATTCAACCTGGCTAGAAAAGTTATATTTAGAAAGTTAGTTGAATTTTTTTTTTATAATTAATTTGATGGTTATAAAAAAAAATGAAATGATTATACGTTAAATACGATATTTTATCTTATTAATTATTTTAATTTATTATTTTAGTTAAACCTTCTTTCTTAAGGCTAAGTTTGGCAAGAGCTTTTTTTGGGCTTTTTGGCTATTTTAGCCACAAAAGACAAAATAGGCTTTTTTAGCCACAAAAAATAAAACATCACATCCAACCCATAATCATTACACTCTCTCACAAAAAACTCAAAAAGCCAAAAAGTTAAAAAGCCCAAAAAGCCAGTTCAAAAACCCACTTTCCAAACGGAGGCTTATCAAATAATTTGACACATATTCTTAAAATAAAAAATAAAAAAAAAATTATACAGTTCATATAAATCACACCAAACACTCCATCAGTATTAATGATTGTTCTCGTTGAGTGTGACCCATTGCATTCTTAGCCTTTAAGATGACAGGAAGATGGACAGCACCTATCAAACACTGCCAGCTGTCATGACATATTTCGACCTAGACAAGTCAAGTTATTTTTGAAACAAAAATATTAGAAATGCTAAAAATTTTATCAAAATTTTAATCAAATATTTTATATAGATGTGAAATTTATACTATGTGTACATAAGACATTTAGTAAAAATTTTAATAAATATTTTGAAATCTCTAATATTATTCTTTTTGAGTTGAGAAATGTTAAAAATCTACAAAAATATTAGAAATGCTAAAAATTTTATCAAAATTTTAATTAAATATTTTATATAGATGTGAAATTCATACCATGTGCACATAAAATATTTAGTAAAAATTTTAATAAATATTTTGAAATTTCTAATATTATTTTTTTTAACTTGAGAAATGTTAAAAATCTTAAAACATTTATTACAATTCATATTAAATATCTCATATATGAGTGTGAAACCAATACCATACCAGTTTTATGTGAAGCTCATATTTATATAAGATATCTAATAAAAATTTTGATAAAATTTCTAGCATTTCTACACTTGACCTTGGTATGAAAGATTTGAGAATGAAAAACACAGGCGGGTGAGAGTAACAACTCTCCCGAGTCTCTGTCACTTTCTTTCCACCACTACTTCATGTCAAATGCTAGGAATCAACAAATTCAATGTCACGTCAGTCTGACAGTGGATGGACACTTTTTCTCGCGATAATTCCGACAATGTATCTACTCCCATAAAATATCGTATAGTGTGGGAAATAAATATTTGACAATGATTTTTTCTTTTATTAAAATAGTCAAAAAAAAAAAAAATTAAAATAATTAATAAAATAAAATATTATTATTTTAAATTTTCTTTTATAATTATCAAATTTATTAAAAAATTAATTAATTTTTTAAATATAATATTCTTAATTAAATTAAAATAATTTAAAAAATTAATTAAAATAGCCAACTCTTCAGCCTAGCCTAAAATAAAGAAAAAAGAAAATATTATAAACTCTAAATGAATTATCAAATCTCTTTGGAATCCATACACATGTAATTTGTATTGGTCCTATACGCATATGAGATATTTAATAAAATATTTAATAATTCATTTAAAATTCCTAATTCAAAGAAGAAAAATGGTTGAGACCTTTAAAGAGGAGTTCTAAATGAGTATTAAATTGTTTTCTTTCTCTTTATATTTTGCCTTTTAACCTTTTTTTTTTTTTTTTTTTTGGGGGTGTAATGTTAACTCATTAAAACTGTTTTATAAACAGTTTTATTAGAGCTATCCGTCAAAATTGTTCAAACGAAAAAGAGGTAGAGGCGGTGAGGATGGACGGATCTCAATCACGTGGAATTATTGTACGACCTTCTGTCAGTCAGTGTCTCATCAGCCACATCCTCAAAACCAAACTTTGAACTCTCTCTCTCTCTCTCTCGGGAAAAACTAAAAAAATTGGGTAATTACCTCTCGTGATGTCAGGAAAAAAAATATAAGGAAAAAAAAAATTGAGAACTCTAACAGCTGTAAGGGGTGTTTTGAAAACTTGATTTTCAGCTATTTTTTTAGTTTTGTAATAAAAATTAAAAGTTGGCTGTTAATTTTTAGCCATTCGTAAAAATTATAATTCTACTCCTCATTAATCAAAATATATTACAGAAGTGAAGTTATAAATATTTTAAATCGAACAGGAATAGTTTGGTTATTTTATTATGATTTGACATCATAAATAAATATTAATAAAAAAAATCAAAATTTTTTTTTTTACCAACTTCCCAAATCAATTATTTAAAAAGCTAAAAGCTTGGGTAAAAGCTAAAAAGTCACTTTTTATCATATTCCCAAAATATTATTTAGTTTATGTTTGGGAAGTTGGGTTTGAGAATTTTTTGACTAAAAGAGTAGCAAAAAATAAAATAAATTTTTTAGCCTAATAAGATAAAATATCACATCTAATCCATAATCATTATATTTTTTTCCTCTCACAAAAAAGTTACAAAAACCAAAAGTCCTTCACAAACTAGATTTTTTAGTCCCAGTCCAAAAAATTAAAAAGTCAAAAAGCCAACTCACTTCTCAAACGAAGCCTAATTGGTGTGTGGATTTCGTGGTGTTTTGGAAAGTTGGTAAAAAATTACCTTTTTGGCTTTTTTAACCTATTTTATCTTTTTGTGGGTAAAAAATGTTAGAGGTGCTGTGATCTAAAATAGATAAAAAGCGAAAAACTAACTTTTTATTTTATTCCCAAAACACCCCTTCATGTGATGTGATGTTTTTTGGCTTTAGTTTTTTTTTTCTTTTTGTTTTTTATTTTTAACATCAGTAGTGCTCTTTTAGAGTTCCCAAATTAGAGGAATGTATCATTTCAAAAAATATAAATTCATAAAAAGAAGAACAGTATATAAGTGAGAGAAGAGAAAAAAATTATCAATATCTAGAAGGTGTAAGTGTGTCTGTAGTGAGGTATAAATGAAAACGTTTAGGGGTGATACTTACTTACACCCCTATAATTTTTCATTTACATCTTACCACAGATACAATTATATCCATGTGCTTGTAATTTTTTTTTTCCTCTTTTTTCACCTGCATATAATTCCTCTATTCATAATTTTATTTTTATTTTAATTATTAATATTTAAAAATTTTATTATTAATTTATAATTACTTTTTTAACACACCACTGACGTGATACATTCCCAAATAATCGACGAATTTTCCAAAAACTAAAGTGAATGTTTATTTGACTAAAAATATTAGCATAAAAACATGAGGTACAATACAACTCTTGTTTGTAAAAAACCAAACCACATAAAGTTGTGTTCCAAAAAATTCTCACTTTTAAGTAAATATTTATTTGACCTTTACGCTATTTGTTAATTGAAAATTTTATGAAGCCTCTTTTAAGAATAAATTATTTTAATAATTTTTTGTTAAAATATGAGGTAAAAAACTAATATATTTGAGATAATTTTTTTTTACTTTTTTACCAAAAAAAAAATATACAAAAAATAAAGTGAAAGAAATTTTTTTTAATAACTTGTTAACTTTTAGATTATTTTCCCAAACAAGCCGGGTAGAAGATTAAAAAAAACTAAAAATACATGTGGGTGTACCTTTTTTTGCGTAAAAAAACACAACAAAAGTTGTGCCACTGACCTTTTGGTAAATAGTTTTCTCACTTTTTACCATCTTGTAATTTCTCCAAAACAAAAATACAATATAAACAATCTAGTTTCATTTTCAAATTTTATTTTATCGATGCAGTAATATTATTTATTCAAATTTTTAACCAAAATTTTAAACAAAAATATGAATGTAGTATGACCCATATTCATTTCAGGCGAAATTGCATATTAGCTTGTTTGACCAAAAATATTTACAAAATTATAGGAGTGTAACTCTTTTCGGTGTTACAATAACACAACAAAAATTGCACTAAAAAAGATTCTCACATTTTTATAAATATTTTCCTAGCAACCCACTTGTAGGAAATTATACAATACACAATGTATTATATGCACTCTTAATTATCTTTTTTTTTTAATTATGACTAATTTTCTTTTTTAATGATGATATTATTTTAGTTATAACTCGTGAAATATTTAGTTATGACTCATATGATATGTGGTTATGACTTCTTTTTCTTTTTCTTTTTTCTTTTTAATTTTATATAGTTATAACTCAAAAAATATAAAATTAGAAAAATTTACCCATAAGTCCTAGTTTTTGAAACGTTGAACCATTTAGTCCTACAAATTTTCTTATGCTCCATTTAGTCCCATTTTTACATCAGCATGATGTAAATGATGTAAATGATCTGATGTTTCATTCTATAATTTCAAAATTTATTGAAATCTGATGAACATTAGATGTTTTTCATCCTATATTTTCAAACATTATTGAAATTTGATGAACATTAGATGTTTGAAATCTAATGTTTGTAACATGACTCTGATGTTATTAACATTGTATCTGATGTTATTAACATTGTAATGGGACCTTTCAGTCTATAAGAAAATTTGTAGGACTAAACAGTGCATAAGTTATTAATTTGGGATTTATTGGTGCATCCCCCATAAAATTATACTATTTTTTCAGTTATAAGATATATATAGTGCACACTTTTTAAATGATATATATCATTGTTTTTCCTCCCACTTAATAGTAGTTTCCACTTTTATTTTAAGCATGAACTCGTATTACACCAATTCGATTTTAAGCCTGATTTTGGTGAAGTTAAAAAAGTTTGCACTTTTTTTTTTTAATAGGATTAGTTTGGAAATAGATTATTTTAATAATTTTTTAATTTTTTAGCTAAAATATGAGGTGAAGAAAAATTGGGACAGTCACATTGACATTGTGTCAATGTAAATTAATTGCAAATTAATAAAAAAAATTAAAATTAAAATTATTAATTTTTATAATATATTTCAGCTTTTTGTAATTACTTTTTTCTGACCCTACCATCAGGTTATTTCTCCCAAAAAAAATTAGTATGTTTCGGATTTTTTGACTTTTTATGAAAAAACATACAAAAATTAAAGAGAAAAGAGGGTTGTTTGGTTTGTTTTTCAAAAACAAATTTTGAAGAAAATTTTTCAAAATTTTGTTTGATTTAGTGATTTTAGAAAAAAAATTCTAAAATTATTTTATCTCCCACACATCAATCAATCACTTTTTTTCTCTTCTCTCTCATTCTCAATCATTTTTTTCTCACACACATCTACTCAATTACAACAAAACATTAAATCATCACAAACTCCGATACTCCAAAACTATTTTCAAAATATACAACCAAACAAACTAAAAAAATTTTCTAAACTCTTTCTCCAAAATCTTTTTTGAAAATTTATCTCTCAAAACCAAACCAAACACACCCGAAATTGCTGAGTAGTGTTTGTTAATCGAAACTGTTAATCTGTTTGGTATAGTTGTTGGATTATATATTTAAATTGCTGAGTAGTATTTGTTAAATAAATTGTGAAGTAACTTTTTCAATTAACTTTTATTTTTTGTTAATCACTACTTGTCTACATTTCTCATAAAAAAATAATAATAATCTATAGTCCATTTGGGTCTTTTTCTATTTTTTTAAAAAATAAAAAACAAAAAAAAATCTAAGAATATAACCGTAAATTAACATGTCCACAGCAGAAGTTGTTAAATCAGAAGTAAGGGGTGAGCAGCTTCTCAAAATCGACTTCTTTGAGTTAAAATAAGTCGTTAGAATTAGAAACTGTTTGAAATAAGTTTAACCAAATAGTCCAAAATAACTTTTTCAAAGTTATAAGTTGGCTCAAAAAAAATCCAAACAAACGCCCCCAAGGTTGGCTAGAAGATTTTGAAAGAAGAAAAGAGTGTAGAAGAATGGGTCAATATTTGTTTTTTTCTTACCATGTCATTCGGGGGATTTATAGGGGAAAAATTGTATGGACAAACTATTTAAAAAAAAATTATCACTTTTTATTAGGGACTAGATTTATTATTGTTTGGGCGTTTAGGAAGATGGTTTTTGGCTAAAATATACAATAAATATAAAATAAACTAAAATAATCGATAAGATAAAATGTCATATTTAAACTATAATCATTTCACATTTTCTCTCACAATCATCAAATCAACTACTGTAATAGTTCAACTTGGCGGACCACTTCAGCGGTCATTTGATCACTCGAGCGAAGATTCATAGCTCTCAAGAGTTTCCAATTTTGCAGGCTAAACCGCTCGAGCGGTGAAGTGGTCACTCAAGCACAGATTTCATACTTCCAGTATTTTCACTATAACTCTGCAAAACTTTTGGGACCTCGTGTTTACCACTCGAGCGGTGAAAGGATCACTTGAGTGGTCTCTTTGAAATTGTGTTGGTCGCTCGAGCGAAGGAGTGTTCGCTCAAGCGGTCTATCGAGGCAGTTGACTTAAAAAGTTGACTTTTACTCATTTTCTTTCCACTTTTACATATCCTCCCTCTCTCAAACACTATCTTTCGAAATATTTTAGGTGTTTACGAGCCTGCCATTTATGGAGTCAACAAATGTGGTAAAACATGATTTTGCCATGTTCTCGTCGTTTCTAGAGTCTCCAAATGTGGAAGGGAAAAAGGTTTTTGGGTGCCTATTGGCCCTCCATTTCTGGAGTTGGCAAATGTGAGACTATTTTCAACATACAAAATCTATATCTATGTATGTATTTTGAATTACGACTCTTACTTGGAAAGTCATAGTATATTTACTGGCCCCTGTGAAATCAAGAAATGCTAATTTAACATTAACATTGCTCATTTCATACTCATGCATAAAGGTATTTATATGCATACATAATAAAATTTACCAAATGTTTGCATTGTATGATCGTGTGTTTTTTAAATAATGTTATAATCCGTTAAATACATTACCTACTAAGTTTTTGCTCACCCCAACACTAACCAAATTTCAAGAAATGAAGATGAAGAGTCCCTCCTAAGTGACTATTTTGAGAAGAAAAGAAGCCTTGGGATGTGAAAGCGTTCGTTTGAAAGTATGTTATGTATATGGTAGTTTTGGCAATTATATGTTGATGTGTTTTTTTTTTTTTTGTGTAACAAGGGACGAATTCGAGGGAAAGTTCACTTGTAACTGATTTGGTTGTATCATTTCTTGCTTGTTGAACTCTTTTATTTTGTTTATGAATGAAATGAAACAATGTTGTAAAGCTTAGAAATAGTTAAAAAGGGAAGGAACGTTGTTAATGTTATTTCATTACTATTTAGTCTCATTCTCGTTGTTGATTGTATATTAGAAATCCGGACGAACGGGATCAAGGAGGTTCATTGCCAGGACGTTACAACTATAAAAAAAATATATCATCCCAAACACACCTTTGCTTAGATAGGTTAAAATAGCAAAAAAACTAAAAAATCAACTAAAATAATTAAGTTTCCAAACCAACCCACAATAAAAAGTTTTAAAATTTGAAACAACATTTATTTTATATTTAAAAAATTTCACATCAATAAATTCAAATTTATATTTTATTAATTTTTATAATATTACTTTTTAAACAAGTTAAATGAGAGTGAAACATTGTTCCATACCTATTATTAAAGCTCGTTTGGAAACATGATTTATAAGTTATTTATTGACTTATTAACTTATTTGGGTCATATCATTTGATAGTCACAAACTAATCTTCCCAAACTCTATTAAAGTAGTATAGATAATGAGTATGGGTATCGTATCCACAAAAACTTTAGTATATTTAAAAACTAGTGTAAATATTAATTTCTCAATTAGTTTAGTTGATAATTGATGGTTTGTTTTCAAAAGTAATTATGAAACCCTAATTGAAATAACAATAAAATGATAATGAATTAATTGGGATTGAGAACTTAGGAGTTTGAATCCACCACTAATTTAATACCCGGAATTGCAATCTATGAAGAACACAAATGCTTGATTGGAACAAGCCAATTCCTCAACTACAAGTCAAGAATTAGGGAGAGAGATAAAGTTGTGTTCGAAGCACGAGTACTCCTTATCTCAACCAACACAAATTGTCCACTCTAAACTAGGGTTCGTGGCACAATCTGTTTAGTCTTAGCATAGCCCATTTCAGGTTTCGAATACAATAACATTTTTTTTTAAGTAATAAGGAAAGTTAAACAACAACACATATTAGGAAAGGAGAGGGTTAATCCCTTTCATACACAATTCCAACCATATTAGTCACTAGAATGGGCCTTAGCAAAGTAAGGAGGTCTTCATAGATCTTTAAGTCTTCCACTTGATTTTCTCGCATATGAGCAAGGACATCTACGCACTGATTGGCTTCTCAAAAAATGTGCTTGATAGTGTAGTCCATTTGGGAGGCAAGAAATTGGATGTCTTCCACAAGAGCACGGTAAGGGCAGTTTAGGTGAGCTCCTTCATTAATGAGTTTGACAGCATCTTGACAGTATGTTTCAATCACCACATTTCTCCAACCTTTTTCATGAATAATGGTTGTTCTGTGGATAGCCCACATTTCTGCTTCAAGACTTGTTGCTACATCCAACTTTCCAGAGTATCCAAGAACTTTTTGCATCTCTAAAGAGTCCTTCAAAACTAGTTTTTCCCCAACTTTCCTTGGCACATCCATCAGCATTTAGCTTGATATCAGAGCTTAGGGGGCATTGGAAGGCCTCATGGATCTTTTGAGTATATTAGAACACTAGGTGCAAGATGTTATTAATGTTAACATCACAATCATCAAAAATATTTTTATTCCTACCTTTCCAAATGAACCAAAGGGTGATAGTGAACCATATGTTCTAGTTGATAGTTGTACATTTAGTTTTATTACGAAGATTAAAAGAAATCCAAACATCCAGAGGCTTTCAATGCCATCCCTAATCCACTAATCATTTTTCAAATTTTTCCATGTAACACCCCAAAAATGCAAATTATAATTATCTGGATTACCCATGTGTTAATTGCAAATTATATGATTTAATGTGTGTATATCTATCCAAATTGGAAATTATCCGTTGAGAATACGACCTTGAAACTAAAATTAACGGCCGAAATGGGTTCAGAAACTGAAATGGAGCACATGGATATGTTAATTGGAATTTTTAGATAATCTGGGAAGTTTAATTAAAAATTGATTTCTTCTAATTCGTAAAGTCATGTTTGGCTCTTATTACTTGTATTGAGTTTAGAGATGGATAATTAGAGCCTAATTGACATTAGTGGAATTAAATTTAATGTAATTGAGATCATAATATGTTGAGAATTAATTTGATTAAAGTGAATTTGTTATAATTTAATTCAAGTAATTAATTAGCCAAAAATGTACTTAAGTATATAGAATAGGACTTGTTTTTCTACTCACCCATTTAGTAAGAAATATGAGAGGTAGTGGGCATTATTGAGCCACACGTAAAGAGAGAGAGAGAGAGAGATAGACTTATAGGGAGGGAATTCAAGAAAGAGAAGAGGAGAAAGAAAAGAATTAAGGGAAATTAGGCTTGCTATTCACAAATCAACCTCTAAGGTAAAAATTCTTTTCTAATTTCTTGAAATTGAGATGTTACACTCATGAATTTATGGAATTTAAGTTAAATTAAGAAGGAATCAAGCCTAATTGTTGTTTTTATGGAGTAAAATGAAGTAGAATATACGAATGAACAAGATAAGGAAGAAATTGCAAGGATTGAGCTCATATTATATACATGCATCGTAGATTTGAAGAATTTAGTTCAATATTTTGGCATGCATGTTTCATTTCATGAAATTTTTGTTTAACCACTTATTTTCTTACATGATTTCTATGGCTCCTAAGGATTTCAAAAGAATTTTCTCATGGATTTTTAAGTTGAAGCTTCTAACTATATGTTTTATATTTTTACAATTTGATTGAAGTTTTGAGCTTTCAATTGGCAAATTGGGTTTGTTTTTGAAGTTGGAAATTCATGTCCGTATTTTTAAGTTTTCTTGCATGGCTTAAAGAATTTTCCATGAAAGATGAATTTGGAACTCAAACAACATATGTTCTATGATTTCATACTTTAATTAAAGTTTGTGCTCTTTTAACTGAAAATTTGGGTTTCTTTTGTAATCATGATTTCTATTTGAAGTTGGGAATTCATGATTTTTATACTTGAATATGCTTGAGTCCAAGAAATTTGATCATCTCATGGACAAATTAGTTTCATACACATGATCTTTTACTTGGTCTCTCATAATTTCAAAGAAATTCTCATTTTAAAGCTTGAATTGAAGCTTGAACATACATTTTATGATTTATAATTGCTTTACATATTTTCGGTTATAAATTGAACAATTAAATTTGGTTATAAACTTATGGGTTGTATTTGATGATTGAAAATTAAAATTCAAGCTTATTTTTGTGGATTTTGGGATTGAATTATACAAAAAAGAATGAAAGTTAGAACTGAACGAGAGAAACATAATAGAAATCAAGTAATCGAATTGAATAGAATTATACGAGTATGAATGTAATTGAATTGTTGTGCTTAAATTTATTTGTTTAGGTCGGACGTCGCATCGTAGTGCAACTTTAGCACGTATTTTGAGGAGTCCACTGTGAGTAACACTGTTGTAAAGCTATGTTCCCTTATAATTATTTTGTGATTGATAAAAATGTATTGTTTTACTGAAATGATAATGTTTATTGATGAATGATTGTCCTATTTTGCGGAACTGTACTCGTGGCATCCATAGCATATTGTTATTGTTATTGTTACAGAGATATCTATCAATTCTAATTCTTGAAACTATTGTTATTGTATTGATGGCCATCAAGTGATCGTTCGGTCTTTAAGACCTATTGATTGTTCTGTTATGGGATGTACCACGTATGACTACTATGAATCAAAATGATTGATATGATATGAAACATTGATTGAGAAATTGACTATTTCAATTATTGTAAAGAATCATTCATAACCTTTTACACAGTTGTTATTCACTAGGCTGTAACTCATTGTTTATTATATATATATATAAGCGATCGAGCACTGGATTAGAGTTAGCGACGTCGACCCGAATCCTGTTTTGTCAAGCCAACCATTGTGCCTCATCACGAGGTTCCGAACCAACACGTGTTAAAGCTTGGATGGTTCAAATTCACCCTTTTGATTTGTAATTAAGGATTGCGTGTGTTTTATGACTTTTGTTACTACTATTTTGGCAATGGGATTTAATTCCCTATCTCATGTTTTGTTTTGTCTATAAGTGAATTGTGGACTTAAGTGTTATGCATATACAAGTATAAGAAAGATTATTTTGTTCATTTAAGTTCTCACAGCTCATTGGACGATATATTCTATTATTTATTGGCTTCCGCTAGCCATTTTTTATTGTATTATTGTCATTGTTGATAAGCAGGCCTTTGGTAATCACGGATTACTGGCCGATTATGATACTAAACCCACAGGGGCGGGTTTGGGTCGTGACATTCCACAACTCCCGCAAATAGTAGAAATCTTTAAGGAGGTGGCTCATGCTTTCCCCATTAGAATAGCATCTAGAAACCGAATACAACAACAATGAAAAATAAAGTAAAGCATTCATTCATCAATCACATAAATTGAATAAAGATTAAAGATAGAAGAACATTTAATTGAACTCAAAAGCTTTACATAACTATTCCAATCAAAACATTACAAATGTAACTAACAAAGACTACAAAAATTGGTTACTTGGCTAGGGTTTCATTAAAACCCTAAGTATGATGCTCAACCACTCATGAAAGAGGGAAGAGATGAAATGGAAGTGGTGAAGATGGTGGTACCCATAAATGATCAAGGTCTTCTCTCTCCAAAACACTAAGTACCTTCTTGCTTTCAATCCTCAAAAATCAAAACCTTATCTCTACCTTTTTTTCTTTTATTTTTAGAAAATTGAGTTAAAAATCTCGCGCGCGTATTCCAAGGTTGGTCGTTCGAGTGCCCACCTTGACTGCTCAAGTGGTGGTGGCTGGCCGCATGTGTAGTGGGTCAGCAGGCAACAACGTTTCGTTGCTCGAGTGGAGGACCTATTTGTGTGCCACTTTTTGCTTGAAATTGCATGTTCACCAAACCTGCATGAGTACACGAAATGCATCATCTTTACTAAATAACCGTACTTCAAGAACTATAAATGTAACTTAAGTAGTCTCAATGTGGTACCTTTCGGCCCATATTATCACCTCTCTACTTTTTTGAACGTCTTTGCATAATAAGAAAGAAAAAAAAAAAGGTCAATTTATAAGCACATCTCTTCTCGCTTTGTAATAATTAATTTTTTTCAACTTATTTCTATCTCATAAGTCATCAAGCAGAAGTTATACAAAAACATTGGGCATGTTTGGTACAACTTATTATAAGTTAAAAGTTGATAATCAAAAAGTAAAAATTAAGGCAGTGTTTGATTTGATTTTTAAAACATGATTTAGATGAAAAAATTGAAAAATTTGTTTGATTAACTAGTTTTTAAAATACAACTCAAAACTCAATTTCCTCTCTCCTTTTTTTTTTAATTATTAATAAATCAATCAATCATTTTTTCTCTCTCCTCTCTCCTCTCTCATTTTCTCACATTCTATATATCATTCAATCTAATTTTTTCTCACACTCATCTATTCAACTAAAAAAAAAATTTAAAAAAAATTACAAATCATCTAAAAACTATTTTCAAAACTCATAACCAACAAAATTTTAACTTTCAAAACTCTTTTCAACAATTCATATTTTAAAATATAACTCAAAACTCAAAACTCATTTCTAAAATAAACCAAACAGAACCTAAATATCCATTTTTTAGTTTCCTAATAATTAGCTTATTTAAGCTATATATTAATGTTAAATTTTTTGTTCCCTTTCTACTAGCACCAGCTTGTGTTCAAAATTGTAATCAAATATGATTAGTTGTGATAATTGATTAACAAGAGATCTATTTGAATTTTTTTGGAACATGGCATATTTTCTGGGTTTTATTCGTTTACTATATTTCTTAGTGATTCTTGGGTAATACTACTTTAGTTTTCAAATGTTGATGTTTTATTTGGGAAATTTTAATTTGAGGTTATTTATATCATTTTTATGTGTGTATTATTATTTTATTAAATTTTTTTTAAGTGTGTCATTTTTAAAAAGTGATAATGAGACATCATTATGAAATGTGTATTATTGTCTCAAAATGTAACAATCTAGATTTTTAATTATTCTGTAGAATTCATACTAATATTATTTAATCTTAATTCGGAAAATATATAATTTATTATATATTATTATGTGTAATTTTGTAAAATAATATAATTATTAAAAGTTTAGGGGTCAAAATATAAATAATAATAATAATGGGTGTGGTACTAAAATAAATAATTAATTTTCCATTGATATATGATAAAGTGTAATTTAATTAAGAATTAATTAATTTATATAATTATATTAAAATATTGGGTCAAAGTGTAATTATCTTAAATATTTATTTGGGATAAGATTCACCTTGCTTGTTTCCACTTTTCAAAAAACACTTTTCAGAAAATTTTACTTTTTTATTTTTCGTGTTTTTTTGTTTTTACTAAATTTTTTTTAATATTTTAAGCAATTTTTTTACTTTTTAGACACACCTAACATAAATACACCTAAATAGTAAAAAAATTGTAAAAAAAATCTTTTAAAAATTCACTAAATACCAAAAATATTAAAAAAAATACAAGAATTCAGTACATTTTTTATATTTTTATGTATTTATTAATTTTTTAAAATATTTTTTTACTTTTTAGATACATCTAAGTAAGGTACATCTAAAAAAGTTTAAAAAAAAATATTTAAAATCTAAAAAATATTCACTAAAAACAAAAAAAAAAAACAAGAAAACCAAAAAAGTCAATTTAAAAAAAACTTAATCCAGAAAATTCAAACCAAACAAACTGATTGAATCTGCGAATTCATTATCAAAATCTGAGAGATATTATGCCTGGCCACGTGTTTGCCTCTGGATGGCCTCACCTCCCTATAAAAGGGAGAAGGCGCTGATCTGGGCCAAAGAAAAGAAGAAAAGGAAAAGAAAGAAGAAAGGAGAAGAAAGAGAGGAAAGAAAAGAAAGAATCGTGCAAGTTAAAAGAGTCTTTGATAGTAGAAATAAAGAGTAAGGTATTAAAGATAAGGTAAGTTATATTATATCTTGAGTTACCAAAATGTATTTTATGTATGTTTTGACTTACCAAAATCTATTTTATACAAGTTATGTTTTATAAATTATTATAAATTATAAACATTTCAGTTACGTGGTTTTATTTCTGAACCTTATTTGCTTAAAAGGAAACCTATGGATATATTTGTTTTACTTTTAAAGAATATTTGGATAGGACTTTATATACAATTATATTTTGTAAGTACCACCACGGGAATCCCATGCCTTTGGGGACTTAAATAACTATTGGCCTCTGTTTGGTTACTTTGTGGCCCTCTGATCCATTGACCTCTGTTCTGTGCGAACCAAAGTGCTGTACGGAGCTAAGTGCTCAAGGGCGGACCTAGGGCTAGGCATAGGTGGCTGCAGCGCAGTCCAAAATTTAAAAAATCTGTAGAAATTTTTTTTCCCAGCCCAGCCTAGCCTCCTAACCTCTCCCAAGCTAGCCCAGCCCTGCCCCCAATAAGGGCCAATAGTTTTTTTGTTTGTTTTTTAGATAGGTAACCCAATAGTAG
Organism: Camellia lanceoleosa; assembly: GCA_025200525.1. Taxonomy (NCBI): domain Eukaryota; kingdom Viridiplantae; phylum Streptophyta; class Magnoliopsida; order Ericales; family Theaceae; genus Camellia; species Camellia lanceoleosa. The sequence continues at coordinate 242,316 of JANUSC010000120.1, read as the reverse complement.
CCTAATACTTATTCAAAAAAAATAGATAGGCAGCTCAATAGGTTTGTATTTGTTTAAAGAACAAATCTTCCAAAACAATCCTCACATCTTTCAATAGATAGGCAGAGCGACCCTCTCCATCGTCTCCAGCAGTTTGTAGCAGCTCCACTTTCCTAACATTGTTGGTAAGTGTAATTAAGCAATTATTTTATTTCGTTGGTTGAGAATGGATTTGATTAACAATGGTTTTGAAATTTTTTCTTTATGCAACAAATATTATATTACTCCTAGTTTTTTTTAATTTTTTTTTTTTTTATGATGCTACCTTATTCAGTGTTCTATATTCTCTTAGTTTTTGAACTTTAAAGGAGTTTTTTTGGAAATATATAAAAATAATGAAAGCTTAAATAAAAATTATTTAGGATATATATAAAAACCCTAATATTTAAAATTATTGCGAATATACTCTGGTTTAATATTAAATATGGCTAATTTTTTTAAAAAAAATTTAAGGTTATAAATAATGGAACCTCCACACTGAAAAAAGACAAAACCCTTTTCTCATTTTATCAATCAAAACAGAAGTCTAATAGTACAACATCCAATGTTGTTGATTCAACTGTTATTGAACGGGATCCTGGTTTATGCTTGCAAATTTGTGAATATCCGGTTAATCAACGGGATGAGGTTAGACAAGCTTATGTGAACTTGGGGCCTTATCAACCTAAACTTGAGTATCCTAGGTCCTCATTTGGAAAGCAGAATCGCTGATTTCAACATATTTGGTTTAAACAATTTTCTTGGCTAGAGGATTATTTTTCAAAAGATAAAGCATATTGTTTTTCATGCTTTTTGAAAATTGATCTAGATTCTATAATCGATGAATTCGATTCTTTAAAGACTCGTCGAGTACCACTTAGTTAGATTGTTTCTAAGCAATAAATTTAGATATTAATCTAGATTATATTATTAAATTCTCTTTTAAGAATGTGGTTATACTTCAAATATATTGTATAATTTTATCCTAATATTAGCCTACCCCATCGACGAATCCTGGGTCCGCCCTTGTAAGTGCTACACTATTGTGGGAGCCACCTCTAGAATCCGTACGAGCCACCTCTTGAATCCGTACCTCTGTTCTGATTGTCACACTTGTGACCTCTGTTCTGTATTGTGGTTATGGTCATTTACTTACATAATTCATGTATTTCAGTTTCTGCCACTTAAATGATTTGCTTACCAATGATTTATTTACCAAGCTGAGTTATCTTAAATGTTTTGGCCTAACTAACTATCCATAGTTATTTCGTATCCCTTATACTCTTAGTATAATATTTCTCATTCTGCCATGTATTTATAGTTGTTTACCAATTTTCAGAAAATAGCTTTTGAAAAGTCTTAGATGCGAGGCTGCGGAATAGACACACACAGCATTTTTATGATATTTCTCTATGTAAATAATGACCTTTTTGGTCAATGTATTTTGTAATAAAAATAGAAGCTCCGATGATTATTTTGGTACTCTTATTTAAATATTACTTCCGCTCGCGTTTATTTATCTGTTTAAGAATTGGCCGTAGGTAACTCAAGTTACTGGCCATCACGATGCTTAACCCTTGGGTACGGGGAGCGGGTCGTGACACAAAATGTGACAATTGAACATTAAACAATTTTGAAAAATATTTTTCTAAAAAGAGTTTTCAAAATTTGAAAATTTATTTGGTTATATGTTTTGAAAATAGTTTTAGAATTCGTGATGATTTATTTATTTTTGTAGTTGAATTGATGGATGTAAGAAAAAAAAAAAAGTGATTTTGAATTATTGTTTTTTTTTTTAAAATTTTCAACCAAACAAATTTTTGAAATTTTTTCTCAAAAATTGTCTCTCATAAGATAAACCAAACAATGCCGCGTATTAAGGGTTCGTTTGGCATTGGTTAATGTAGTCAATTTATTTGTGCTGAGACTTTTTTAGTCTCGTTTGATTTTTATTTTAGGACTTTTTTGACTTTTGTAGGAGAAAAAGTAATGATTATGAATAAAAAATAATATTTTATCTTATTGACTTAAGCTTCCGTTTGGGAAGTAGGTTGGCTTTTTGACTTTTTTGACTATATGAGCCTGGGCTCAAAAGCTTGGTTTGGGAAGGGCTTTTGACTTTTTGACTTTTTGACTTTTTTGACTTTTTTGTGAGAGAAGAGTGTAATGATTATGAGGTTGGATGAGATGCTTTGTCTGTTGTGGCTCATGAGCCTATTCTGTCTTTTGTGGCTCATTGAGTCAAAAAAGCCCAATGGCTCCAATAAAAAAACCAAACGAGAAATTTTTGCTCTTATGTCATTTTTAAAATATAATAATGAGACATAATATGACAGTTACGATTTTTTAATTTAAAATATTATATTCACATATATTTTATTTTTCTAAATGTGAGTATAATCATTTGAAATATTTTATTGTGAAATAGATTTTTTTGAATTATGAGAATATCTATGGGACTGAGAAGGTTAAAGTTGGAGATATAAGATTTATTAGTCAATACCTCCATTATTTATTTGCTAATTACTGAATTATAGGACTTATGAATGAGTGCTTGACAGGAAATGCTATGGTATGCATCCTTTAGGGTGCCATACCGTGGGGGTGTTTGTGAAGAAGTTTTTTAAATTTTTTGGTTAAAATAGTATTAAAAGATAAAATAGGTTAAAATAATTAATAAGATAAAATGTCACATCAAATTCATAATTATTTTATTTTTTCTCTTACAAACATCATATTTAATTACAAAAAAATTCAATCATTTTTCTAAATATAAAAATTTTACCCTACTAAAATAGTTAGAAATTAAAATAGGCTATTAAAATAGTAATTTTCTAAACATGTACCTATTATAAAAATGTATAATTTTATTATAAAATTTTATAATATCAATTACGAAATATATAATCTCGCAATAAATTAACATAACAAAATTTTTTAAAATTTTGATATTACAAAAATTTATCGTTTGGTGATGGCATTTTTGTTAAACCATAATGAAATTACGTATTTTATAATTAATATTACAATAAAATTTGGTGATAAACGTATATACTTTTATGATAGGGTGCATACATCGAAGCATTTCCCGTTTTGACACCTTTACTTTTGGAGTGTAGAGACAGTGTTTGGCACTCGAGTGCAAAGCATGATGAGATCGTTGTAGGCCACTTTACCCTGCCTTTTCTAGTGGCTACGGGCATCTCCAATGAGATGGTTAAAAAAGTATATTAAAGTGTGTGTTAGATTATTTTCTAAAGGTTTATCAAATTTAGTATTAAATTTAAAATTTGATAAAAAAGTTATTGTTTACTGTTTTAACGCACTACAACATTTTCTTAGTTTAGTGACATTTGAAAGTGCCACAAAACTATTCTTCTAATGACATTTTTTGGTTTTGTGGCATTTTGAACAAGTGCCACTTCTATCGGTGCCACGGTAGATATGAGTGCCACGGTAGATACTTGCAAGTGTCACTGCACCATCATGGCTAAAAACTTTCAATGACATTTTAATGTCATGGTAGATATTATTTGTGGCACTATCAAGCGCCATTAAAAAAAGAGTTAGTGACACTTATAAGTGTCATTACACCATCAAGACTAAAACCTTTCAATGACACTTTAATATCATGGTAGGTACTATTCGTGACGCTATCAAGTGTCATTCGTGATGATAATTCGTTGTAGAACAATTTGATCCTCTCTTGCGGAGACTCGAACCGCCAACCTCCCGCACCATAAACCTTATACACCACACTCTTCCCACTACACCTCTATAGCACCACATGATTATATATGCAACATATATTATTTATATAGTACATACATCTATATTAATATGTATAAACATAATTATTTTATTGAATATAATTTATGTAAAATAAACTATTTACTACCAAAATAAAAAATGACCACTTTTGTTTTTTAGCGACTAAAAATATTTTTTAGTTGCCAATTCTATACTTTTGGCTACTAATTATTTTTTAGTTGCTAAAAAACTTAACTTTTGTCAACCAAAATCGGTTTTGGTCGTCGAAAATGCACTTTTAGCTACCAAAATTTTGGTGACAGAAAAAATTTATTTCCGCCTTTAGAATTTTAGTTCTCCGCTAAAATGACCACTTTTGGCGACTAAACTTATTTTTGGCACCAAAAAGCTTTACTTTTGGCTACTAAAATTTTTTAGTCGGTAAAACCCATATAATCACGACCAAACTTATTTTAGTCGCCAATTGTAGACTTTGGCCACTAAATTTTTTTAGTCGCCAAAAAGCTTTACTTTGGGCTACTAAAAATTTTTAGTCACTAAAACTCATATAATCGTGACCAAACTTAGTTTTAGTCGCCAATTGTAGACTTTGGCTACTAAAATTGTTTAGTAGCCAAAAGCTTTACTTTTGGCAACTAATCTTTGTTTTGGTCGCTAAAAGTTATACTTTTAGCGACTAAATTTTTTGGTCCGAAATTTAGTCTTGATTTAATATGCTTTTTCTTGTAGTGTATATTGAGTTTAATTCATTTATTTTTAATCATTTACTGCATTTTAAAATTTTAGAAAATATATTGGCATTTTTTGTTTTTTCAAAAATGTCATTATAAGTTTGGAAAGTTTTTGGCTTAGTGGCATTTTTCAAAATGCTATAAAATATTTGTTTATGACACTTTTCACCTAAGTGCCATAAAAAGTAATTTGCACCTACCTAGTGTCTTGACATTTTTTAAAAAATGCCATTGCAACTGAAGTTTAGTGGCATCTGTTGGTAAATGTCACGAACATAGTTTTTTGTGTCATTATTTTATAAAATGCCATAAAATTGATGTGACATTTTTTTTTATTGAAATACCACTAGAGCCTTATATGTTTTGTGGTTCTGTGGCATTTTTCTAAAACATTTAATGCCAATTTTTATTTTTGTGGCATTTTCTAAAAACATGCTATTAGTGTAGTGCCACTAAAGTATGTTTTTGTTATAGTTTTGTGACACTTGTTCATTGAAATGTCACTAAAGCCTTTCATGTTTGTCGTTTTGTGGCCTTTTTCAAAAACGTGCCACTAAATATCATTTTTGTGGCATTTTATAAAAATATGCCACTAGTGTAGTGCCACTAAAGTATGGTTTTGTTGTAGTTTTGTGACACTTGTTCATTGAAATGTCACTAGAGCCTTTTATGTTTGTCGTTTTGTGGCATTTTTCAAAAACGTGCCACTAAATATCATTTTTGTGACATTTTCTAAAAATATGCTACTAGTATAGTGCCACTAAAGTATGTTTTTGTTGTAGTTTTGTGACACTTGTTTATTGAAATGTCACTAGAGCCTTTTATGTTTGTCGTTTTGTGGCATTTTTCAAAAACGTGCCACTAAATATCATTTTTTGTGGCATTTTCTAAAAATATGCCACTAGTGTAGTGCCACTAAAGTATGTTTTTGTTGTAGTGACGGTTGTATCAAATCGATATCAAAATAAGATTTTACCAAACATTTCATCAAACTGAAAACAAGTGAAGCATTTCACCAAATCATTGTTACCGACCGTTGGGTTATAACAACCGGTCGACCGCCCGGTTAACCAACCGGTCGACCATTAAAAGATTCAAACAGTTCAAGAAAAAAATTCAAACCGTTAAAAAAAAAAATTTTTTTTGCCTAATCGGTCGACCGACCGGTCGACCACCTGGTTGTCCTGGAAAAAGTTCAGAAAGTTCAAAAAAAAAGTTCAGACAATTCAAAAAAAAAAAAAAAAATTTTTTTTTGCCTAATCGGTCAACCGACCGGTCGACCACCCGATTGTCCCGGGATAGATTTAGTAAAAGGTGAACCGTTGGAGCATATGATACCAGATTTGGTGAAATGAGTCATTTTTTACTCAAATTTGATGAAAAATCTGATTCACCGTTGGAGATGCTCTTATATGACAAAAAGTAATGAAAATAGGGTCTAAAAATATTTATTAAGATATGTTAAGAGTTTGTTAATTTTAGAGAGTGAGTAGTAGTGTAATGGATGTGTTAAGGTATGTGTTAAATATATATATATATATATATGTATATAATAAATAAATAATTTAGTTTAATCAAAAATTTCAAGTCTAAAATTAAATTTTAAGTCCAAAAAACAAATCCCAACAAGTAAAAAAAAAAAATGCCGTTGACGGGTCAACCGACCGAACGTCCGGCCGATCAACCAGTAAGACCAAAAAATCACTCCCCTTCCCTAGCTAAAACACTCGCTGCAGATAACAAACAACTTAACAACTGACCCTAACACACACCACTAACACACGTTAACACGTCCATTGTGAGATTCAAACGTTACTATAGCTAGCTAAACTTTGGCCATTGACACTAATACAAATCACTAACACATCCATTGTGGATGCTCTAATATGTGAAAAATTTTTGTATGTTGAAGGGTACCTCATATTTTTCATCAAATCATATGTTTCGTATAATCTCTCGAACATTTAATATAAATATAATAAATTTTACTATCAAATTCAATTACAATGGAAAAATATGCCATGTAATATGTATCCTCCAGGCATCCAAAAATTCCTCCTAACATGTATATTAATAAATAAATATATATAAATAAATAACTAAGGCTGTGTTTGATGATTATTTTTTTAATTAATATATACATATACTTTTTTAGGATGAATTGTTGTTAAAAAAATTAATGTAATTGAAAAATGCTATAAACTCTGTATTTTTTTTTTTTTTTTTTTGTTGGTGTAATTGAGAAATTTTAGTTAAGTGGATTTTTTTGGGGGTCTTCAGTTTTTTGTAGATTTTTTTCTTTTTGGATTTTTCTAAATTAAGACCGAAAAAATAAAAATTTTAATGCAAAAATTTTAAAATTTCACAAAAAATATAAAATAATGTAATTTTTTGAATAGTTTCCAAACAGATATCAAATTTTTTTATCATTCACAATTGTTAGTTAAATAAAGGGTAAATTATACTTTGCTCTTTTTATGTTTGATTGTTTTTCTACTTTGATCCTTCAAGTATATTTTTGTCCACTTTAGTCTTTTATTTTTTAAGTTTTTTCTACTTTATTCTTAAAGTCAATTTCTGTTAAAAATTAGACAGAAAATGACATATATACAACACATGGTATAATAATATTTTATTACATATGACTCACACCTCTAACATAAAACTCTAATATAGCCTCCGTTTGGGAAGTGGGTTGACTTTTTGGTTTTTTTGACTATTTTAGCCTGGGCTAAAAAGCCTGGTTTGGAAAGGATTTTTTTAACTTTTTTGGCTTTTTGACTTTTGGTGAGGTGTCATCCTGTTAAATTATCAAATTGCCCTTTTTGCCTTTCTATTTTTTATTTTTTAATTTGGGTTTGGATTTGGCATTTTTTTTTTTTTTTGGCTCTTTGCTTAAATTTTTTTTTGTTTGGATTTGGCATATTTTGGTTATTTTTTTATTTTAATTTTTTTATGTTAGGTTTCGATTTGGCGTATTTTGCTTCTTTTTTTTTTTTTTTTGGGGTTTGGATTTGGCATTTTTTGCTTTTTTTTTTTTTTTTTTTTTTTGTATATTGGGTTTCGATCTGCCAAATTTTGCTTAATTTTTTTATTTTTTATTTTTTATTTATTTTGGGTTTGGATTTGCCATATTTTGGTTCTTCTTTTTTAATTTAATTTTTTTATGTTGGGTTTCGATTTTGGTGTTTTATTTATTTTTAAATTACGTCATGAATGGTAATTTATGTTTTTATGTTTTTTTAAAAAAATATTTTTCAATGAGGCGTATTTTTCTTGTTATTTTTTTTAATTTATGTTTTTGTCATTTTTTAATTCGTACACATTATTTTGTTTTTATATTTCAAAAATAGATTTTCTTGTGTTTTATTTATTTGTAAATTACATGGCAAATGGTAATTTCCGTTTTTTTTTTTATCTTTTTGGATGAGGCGTATTTTTGTCGTTCTTTTTTTTTTGAATTTACGTTTTTGTAATTTTTTAAATATTTTTAAATATTTTTGAATGAGGCGTATTTTTTTAAAAATAATTTATGTATTTTAAGTTTTTTTTTTTTTAAAATGGTTTTTTCATTTGTTTTTTATTTTTTTTTTATTTTTTTTCATTTTCTGTGAAATGATAAAAAGTGAGGTTTTATTTTATTGTCCTGTGTATTTTAAATAATTTAATTTTAAATATTTAATTTTAATTTTAATTTTATTTTAAATATTTAAATAATGTAAATAATCTAAATAATTTAATAAGCAAAAATTTAAAATAAATATTCAAAAAATTTAAATCGTAAAAATTTAAATAATTTAAATATTCAAAAAATTATTTTAACAAAAAATTTAAATAATTTAAATATTCAAAAAATTTAAATAATTTAAAATGTTGATATTTTAAATTTAAAAATAACTCTACACTCAAATCGTAGCCAAACACATAAAATAAAACTCACTTAATAAATTATTTTTAAAACTCATAACAAAACACATAACTCGAAATTTCATACTACTTTCACAACTCTACACTCAAATCATAACCAAATACATAACAAAAAAATTAAAATATTTAAAAATATTTTTATAAAATATAGTTTGAATTTATTTTTATATAATATTTTAACCAAAAAAAAAATTTAATTTTTTTTTCAACTTTCTTTATTTTTTTATGGAAAAAGGTGTTTTTTTGGGAAAAGGATTTTTTTTTTTTTTACTTTCTGTGTGCAGGCGATGTCCCTCTTCATGTGAGGGTAGTTCCGTAAATTTGAGAATGAAATTGTTGCTGCCAAGCTCCTCACCTCCGTTTGTCTTTATGTGGCTAATTTAGACTTTTTTGTCCATATGTGGCTAAATTAGCCCCATCCTTCTTCCCAAACACCACCTAATAATATATTTTTTTATGTCATGTGACTGGTATTGTCACATTTTCTGTTTAATTTTGAATAGAAATTAGTTTTAGGAGTAAAGTGGGAAAAATTAAAAATATGAAGGAACAAAGTGAAAAAAAATAAACTTGAAGGGCCAAAGTGAAAACTTAAAGAAGTAAAGTGTAACTTTACCCATAAATAAATTACAGCCAAATGATTAATTTTTTTAAAACTTAAATTACTAAAAAAACGTAGTGAAAAGTATTTTAATATGTAGCATATAAATATGACATCATGATAAATTTAATCAACACATTTTAAATTATATATTTTTTATAATATATTTTAGGAGAAATTACATTTTAATTGGACAATGAAAAAATAATCTCATTTTCATATGATGTAAGTCCTTGTATATGATACAAATTTTTTTTTGTATTTGGTACAATTTTTTCTTATGTATAATGTATTAGACTTGCATTAAAAAAAATTTCACCTATATTGTAATTCTTATAGAACTATCCCACTAAAATGGTATTTTATTCTATATTTTATTGATAATTAACATTGTTTTGTTTTTAATAACTCTATTTCTAGAACACTGGATCGAATAATTTGAAGACTAATTCCGCTATCTACTTGCGAGAGTCCGACTAAAATCAAGACAAAACTTTTGTGTAAATTGGCTTTACAAATTATTTACACTTGAAATTTTTTGAATATGAAACCTTAAAAAATAAACACCCTCAAACTTCAAGTCTTATTACTATCACACCAACTTTTTTAGGTTATGAAAAATACTATGAATCTTATATTAACTATTTTAAATGTATTTTGAAAGAAATTATGTGATTAATGTGATATAAAATTCATATAAAATAAATTTAAATCACAAAATAATAATTTTAAATAATTAAGTTTGAATTTATAATATTACTGTTAGATTATTCAAGTATGTTTTGACAACACACTAAAAAGTTAAAAGTGAACTTTTAACCTATTTTAATTACATCACCTTTTACATAAAACGGATAAAAAAAATTAAAAAATAAAATAAAATTAAGGAATGTTTTGAAAAAGTGGTTAAAAGTTATTTTTTAGCTTTTTAAATTTTTTTGTGAGAAAGGAAATTGAGTTAAAAATTAAAAAGTGACTTTTAATCCACTTTTCAAAATAAGCCTAATTTTTAATCATCTTCTTAAAATAGCAATCAACATTGTTTTGTGCCCTAGACTTTCCATTGTGACAAGCGTTTGTATGTATGTAAGAGTATTTTAGGAAGATGGTTAAAAGTTATTTTTTTATTTTTTTAAATTTTTTTATGAAAAAAATAATAAATTAAAAATTAAAAAATAACTTTCAACACACTTGTAAAAAAAAAAAAAAAAAAAAAAACCGTACTATTATGGGGTCTGCACGGGAGACCACGCCAACCAAAGGACAAAGTCATTCAATTAATATTTGTCAGTACAAATTCTTAAAAGGCAGGCATGTGCTATATGCCTCTTATGTGCTTGGTTAGCGCAGTTTAAAAACTGTTTATTTCAGTTTTTAGTTTGATTTAAATTATTTTAATGTGTTTGTTTTAATTTATAACTTATAGCTTATAATTTTTTAGAAGTCAGAAATTAACTTATTCTTTGAGTAGGACAGAAAATACTTAATTTATAAGTCAGAAATCATATTATGTTCATAGTTATAAGTTATAAGTTATTTAGGCATAATTTATAAACACTTTTCCATAGCTCTACCAACCATGGCCTATATATATATTAGAAATATTTCGTATCTTTTAATAAAATTATAATAATTTATGATTTATAAATGAAATTATATTTTTTTCATTAAAAAAATATTAAACCAAAAAATATGTAATTTATCACAAGAATACATAATACTATCACAAAAATTTATAATTTCATATCTAAATCATAAATTGTCATAATATTACTCAAAAAAATATATAATATTTGTCACAAAAAAAATTAGTACAAGAACATGGGTAACAAATATGTATGTGATATATTCATTCTATAAGGAAGGTGTACCAAAGAACTTTTTATTGGAACAATGTTCAGTGCAGAGAAAAGAAACTGAAATAATAAAAATAAATTACTTACAGAGATATTCTTGTATCAGATATTAGAACAACTTTTGATCAAATCGAGTGTGTGACACTCTGTCCTTAAGATACATTTGCCACTGCACAGGTGCTTACGGGTTATCGACGTCTATCTCCCATGATATAATGATTAGAAAACATAGATTGTAGCAACACTACAAACAATCTGCCAGACAAATCAAACTTGTGTGCTATAACTCTCTAAAATCTCTATGAACTAATATGAAAAATATATGGAAGAGAGAAAAAAAACGGAAGCACACAAATTTTTTGGATTTCTAAAACTGCTAGAAAAGGGTTTGTATTTATAGGCATTGATGTGCATCCTCTTCTCATCAAGCCTTGGCGACCTAGGCCTGACTTGGTTCGAAAAACTTCCGTATACAAAGATAGCCTCCTCGGGCGAACTAGCGAGACGTCAGAATAAGGTTCAGAACGAACACCAAAACGCCAGTGGAGATCGACCAGCTTCTCTCCATTGACATGGGCGACAAGGAGACACTTAGATCCTACAATAGTCGCTACTGGGAGACCTTTAACCAGATTGGGGACTGCCCACCAATCTAGCCATTGTACAGTACAAAAGAGGCCTTCCAGTCCGGAACAGACTAAGGGACTCAATTACCATGACGCCACCCCTTACCATGGAGGCCTTGATGGAAAAAGTGCATCAGCACATCAGGGTGGAAGAGGATGGCGCTTGTGTTAAAACAAAACCTGGCACGACCTCAATACCGGAGAAAAAGGCCTCAACAAAGGTCAACACGGTAGACCGTCCAAGCAAAAATGGACGAAGCAGGTGGGACAATGGAGAAGACCAGGATAAAAGATGGTTGAGAGTCTGCACTGCCATTACCACGGTATTCAAAAAGCCAATCTACCGGATTCTAAGCGAGATACGCGATGAACCTTTCGTCAGATGGCCTGCTAAGCTAGGAGAGGCTCAGAAGAACTATGACAAAAGGTCACGGTGCACCTTCCATAAAGAAAAGGGCCACCACACTGAAAATTGCACGCCATTGAGACAACACCTAGAGGAGTTGGTGGCAGCAGGTCACCTGGATAAATACATTGAAGGAGGGACGCAACCAGCACCCCAGGACCATAATAACCCCAACGGGATGCCAATCGACGCCCCACTCCAAGGTGTAATCATTGTGATACATGGAATCTTCGAACCTGAGCGTGTATGCGAGCTCAAAGGGTCAATCAAGAAGGCCGAGCACTTAAGGGAGGTACTAAGTGCACAACCTACCATCAAAAAAGGGAAGACAGAGGCCACGAACATCATGTCTTTTTTAGATAGAGACTTGGTGAGGATATATTGCCCTCACAATGACGCCCTGGTTGTCATTCTCCGAGTCAAGGATTTTGACGTCAAGCGGATTTTGATTGACTAGGGTAGTTCATGTGAGATAATGTATTACGAAACATTCAAACAATTGAAGCTACATGACAAAGACTTGGCATCCGCCGTATTCAATTCAATGCCAGAATGGCTAGTCGGCAAAATAATCCTACCAGTCAGAGCAGGAAGCGTGATAAAACAAGTGGAATTCTGAGTGTTGAAAGTCCCTTCCACTTACAACATAATCTTGGGAAGAACATGGCTGCATGCCATGCGATCGGTAGCGTCATCCTACTATCAAGTAATGCGGTTCCCCAACGAAGCCAGAGTAATTGAAGAAGTCTTTGGAGACCAGATCATGTCCAAGTAATGCTTTGTCACTGTAAATGGCAGTCGCGCTGCCAAGGGATATGTTCATTTGGTGGAAGAACCTGAGAGTAATGAACTGTTCACAGATGTCGGCAAAGCAGCTAATCAAAAAGCGATGGAAGACTTGGTCGAGGTAAGAATAGATGAAAAAAACCCGGATAAGTTTTTTTTGCTCGGTTCGTCGTAGTCCAGCATTGAGAGATTAGAAGTCTTGGAATTCTTGACCTCTAACATCGAAGTGTTCGCCTGGACACCATACGACATGCTAGGCATTGATCCTAACTTCATCTGTCACCAACTCAATGTCCACCCATCCGCCAAACCAATCATTCAGCGCACATGCAGATCGGCACTCCACCACGCCGAAATAGTGGCGGAAGAAGTAGGAAACCTGCTAGAGGTAGGAGCAATCAGAGAGGTGCACTACCCTAGATGGATCTCTAATACGGTGGTAGTGCCAAAGAAGAACGACAAATGGCGTGTCTGCATCGACTACAAAATAGTCAACAAAGCATGCCCAAAGGACAGCTTCCCCCTACCACGGATAGATCAACTGGTAGACCTAACGGCGGGGCATAACCGACTTAGCTTTCTTAATGCGTACAGAGGCTACTATCAAATCGCCATGTACGAATCCGCATCAGAGGTCACGCCCTTACAACTCCAAGAGGATCAGATACATAAGGTCATGCCCTTCGGCCTAAAGAATGCAGGGGCAACATTCCAGAGAATGGTCACCAAGATGTTTGAGCCATTGTTAGGCAAAACAATGGAGGCTTACATCGACGACATGGTGGTCAAGAGCAAGGACAAGAATGACCATCTCAAGGACCTAGGTGAGATGTTTGAGATCCTAAAGAAGCACAAGTTGCACCTCAATGCGTCTAAATATGCATTCGGAGTAGGATCTGGCAAATTCTTGGACTTCTTGGTGACCAACTGGGATATAGAAGCAGACCCCTCTCAGATCTAAGCAATTCAAGACTTGGAGAGGCCAAATTCAGTAAAAGAAGTGCAGCATCTCACCGGCATGGTAGTTGCACTCAATCGGTTCATAAGCCGGTCGTCAGATAGACTACGACCATTTTTCCATGCTTTAAAGGCCAAATTTGAGTGGGACGAAGAATACGACCGCACTCTGAAAAACTTGAAAGAATACATGTCTTCTCCACCACTGCTTGTCACCCCATTACCTGGAGAAGAACTCTTTTTGTACCTGGCAATCTCTTAGTACGCAATTAGCGCAGTGTTGGTCCGTGCAAAAGGAATCTAACATCTCCCAATCTTTTATGTCAGCAAGACATTACTGGGCGCCGAAACAAGGTACTTACGACTGGAAAAACTGGCCTTGGCCTTGATGATGGCCTCCAGGAAATTGTCACATTATTTTCACACCCACACCATAGTCGTCCTCACAGCTTTCCCATTAAAAGCTTTATTTGAAAGGGCAAACTTCTCTGGGCGAATCTTGAAGTGGGCAGTAGAATTGGGACAATATGACATAACCCAGGATCGCGATAAAAGCTTAAGCCTTGGCAGACTTCGTCGCTGAATTTACCCCAGGAAATCATATCTGCCCAATCAACCTGACGGACACAACCGAACTGGGAATGGAAGTTGGCACCGGAATAGCGCAACCCCTGGTACAAGATACTCAGTCAGACCCCAAGGCAGACCAGAGGAGAGAAAGCAAGGAAGAAGCGAACCATGCTACACCAAGCCAAGACTCACCAACAAATAAAGACTTGGTACAATCAGATGGCAAGGGGCAAACAGAAGGCATGGACCTTGAAGAAAACACCAGCAACATTTTGGACCCCAAGGCATCATCTGATCCATCCACTTGCTAGAAGTTAATCGTTGGAGAGATGTGGAAGCTCTTCGTGGATGGAGCATCCAATCGGCATGGAGCAGGACTCGGCATAGTCCTCATCTCTCAAGACGGCCTAGTAGTAGAGCAAGCAGTCAACCTAGGCTTCCCAGCATCAAACAACGAAGTGGAGTATGAAGCGTTTCTTGCAGGCCTCAAATCAGCATTCTATATGAAGGCCACCGAACTAATGGTTTACAGTAACTCGTAGTTGGTGGTAAACCAAATTTTAGGCGACTACGAAGCAAAGGACGACAAGATGGCTAAATACCAAGAGTTGGTCAGAACAGAAATCAAGAAATTTGAAGTAGTCAGGATAGAACAAATCGATAGGGAGGAAAACAGCAGAGCAGATGAATTAGCAGGCTTTGCTTCAATGGAAAATACTTTCATCCCTCATCCATTACTGATCGACTACCTACCTAGACCAAGCATTGAAGACCCCGAAACAGAAAAGGTATGTTGCACCGAGTTAGGCCCTTCTTGGATGGACCCCATCATACTGTTCTTAAAAGATGGCACCCTACCAAAAGAAAAGAAAGCGGCCAACAGAATAAGAGCAAAGTTGCAGCGATTTTGGCTTTTCCCTTCTATGGCATTGTACAAAAAATCATTCTCAGGACCGTACCTAAAGTGTGTTCATTACAGCAAAGTTGAAGCATTCTTGTTCAAAATACACGAAGGCGTGTGCGGAAGCCATCAAGGGGGAAGATTATTAGCATATAGGGCAATCTCGCAAGGATATTGGTGGCCTTACATGCAAGCAGACTCAGAGAAATATGTGAAGAAGTGCGAGAAATGTCAAAAGTTCGCACACCAAATACATCAACCTGCCAGAGAACTTCTACCCTTAACCAGCCCATGGCCCTTCGCAATGTGGGAGTTGGATATAGTGGGACCACTTTCAACAGCACCAGGCAACAGGAAGTTCTTTCTTGCAGCAACCGACTACTTCACAAAGTGGGTAGAGACAGAAGCCTTAGCATCAATTCAAGAAAAACACGTGAATAAGTTTGTCTAGCAGAACATCATCACTCGGTTTGGCATACCAAAAACCCTAATATTAGATAACGGCACTTAGTTCGACGGCAGAATCTTTAGAGGCTTTTGCGAAGAGTACAAGATAGAGTTGTACAATTCTACACCTGCATATCCCCAAGCAAATGGTCAGGCAGAAACATCAAACAAAGTCATCTTGGATGGATTGAAAAAAAGGCTAGAAAAAGCAAAAGGTAAGTGGGCAGAAGAACTCCCTCATGTTTTATGGGCTTACCGTACCACACCTCGGCGGTCAACAGGAAAAACTCCATTCTCCTTAGCCTATGGTATGGAAGCAGTAATCTCACTAGAAGTTGGCCTCCCTACAATTTGAAGCGAAAATTTTGATCCAGACTTAAATGGCGAAACCATAGCATTGGAGCTCGACCTTGCAGAAGAAAGAAGAGAAAGAGCACTGGTTTACATTGCCTCATACCAACAAGAGTTATCCAGGAAATATAACAAAACAGTGCATCTAAGGCAATTCAAGATCAGCGATTGGATGCTGTGCAAAGTGATAGGAAACACCATAGTACCAGGAGATGGCAAGTTAGGGCCCAATTGGGAAGGACCTTACAAAGTGATTGGATTAGCAGGAAAATGGGCATACCACTTGGAAGATGAGGACGGCAAAGCCATTCCCAGGCCATGGAACACTGCCAATCTCAAATTATTTTATTTTTAACTTTTTTCAAGCATATATAATTTTCCTTTTCCTTTCTCAATAAAACAAGTAGATTCTTTTTAGTATAAGTTATTTTCTGTAAAAGATAGTTTTAGTAAGTTAGGAACATTGTAAACATAGTTGGCCGGAAAAACCAACACGCTTCCTAAGCCCAGGATAAGGATCCAGGCTGCAGGATATTTGGTCGGAATAACCAAACATTTTTCTAAATTGGCAGGAATAACCAATTTCGAGGTTGGCTGGATTAAACCAACACCCTTCCTAAGTCTAGGATAAGGATCCAAGCTGCATGACGTTTGGTCGGAATAACCAAACATTTTTCTAAATTGGCAAGAATAACCAATTTAGAGGTTGGTTAGATTAAACCAACACCCTTTCTAAGCCCAGGATAAGGATCCAGGTTACAGGACATTTGGTCGGAATAACCAAACATTTTTCTAAATTGCCAGGAATAACCAATTTAGAGGTTGGCCGGATTAAACTAACACCCCTCCTAAGCCCAGGATAAGGATCCAGACTGCAGGACGTTTGGTCGGAATAAACCAAACATTTTTCTAAAAGAGTGGTTGACTAGATTAAACCAACTCTTACTACTCTTCAGCCGAAGTAAGAATATCGGCTAAAGAGTGGTTGGCTGAACTAAACTAACTCTTAGTACTCTTCAGCCGAAGTAGGTTGTCTCGGCTAAAAGAGTGGGTGGCAAGTGTACTTATAGTTGCAAATGTTAAAGACCGATATAAAGTATCTCGAAAGCGATTGCTATACCTCATCCAAGACTTCAATCAGAAAGTAAAATACAAGTATGGAGATCAACAGAAATGAGAGTTAGAACAAAAAAAGCAAACTTCATTGAAAATTCAAAGCAAGTACAAAAGGTGGGGCCTCAGCCCGGTTACAATTTCTTTCCAAAAGCAAAGAAAAGGAAAAAAGCAAAAAGAAGAAAAATACAAAGTCAGTTAAACAGGTCATCAAGATCGGCATCAATATCTACACGGAGCCTGGTTTCATTCGGTAGCGCGGTCTCGGTTGGAAGAACGGTTTCAGTAGGCAATACCGGGTCGTCTTCCACCAATGGCTCAATGAATCGATCGCTTGACAGGGTCATTGACAATCGGGGTATCCTTTGGCGCAGCTTCTTCTTCATCATCATCTAAGTCCTCAAGAAATTCTTGCTGAAGGGCAGCAGCATATTCCGTCATAGAGCTCGGAATGAAGTATGCTGGAGTGTTGAAGACCTCGGTCTCTAGACCGTAACCGAGCTGCTCTACAGCCGCCCTCCAACCGCACTTGAAGAAGAGATCCTTGGCAGCTTCACATTGTTTAATATAAGTCGCCTTCCCCTCCTTGAAACCCCAGAGCTCGACATCATCAGCACTCTTCTTCAGCTGCTCTATCTCGGCGTTTTTCTTGCCCTCAAGTTTAGCAAGTTCACGCAAATATTTGTCTTTTATAACGGCTGCAGCTTTTTGTTTTTCTACTTCAACCGAGCTAATAAGTCCAGTCAGACGACCGTTTTCAGATTTTAGCTCGGCTATTTGCTACTTGGCTTGTTCCAGCTCGACAGTTTTTTCAGTTACTTCGGCTAGCGCTTGCCTTGTAGTCTTGCGAAGTCCAAGCACTCACTTATGAGCGATGTGGCTTTTCTGTATGGCCTACAAAAAGAGGGAGAGACTTGTAATCAAACCGAGATAAAAGCTGTGCAAATTAGAAAGGTTAACAGAAGAAGCTACTCACAAGAACCATAGATTTCGTGGCTGAACGGATGGCCCTTAGTTTGGTCAGATGTTGGTGGTGTTCCATGTATGCTGGAAGGCAGACACTCTTAGCAAGGTTAAATGCCATTACGTGATCTTTTTCAGCGACCATTGAGTCAATGTCCTAAAGATCTCGGTTTTGAAATGTAAGTTTGGGTGCCCACTTGGAGGAGCTGGCTCGGTCGGAGCGTTTCGGTTGCGGGCTTGGTGGAAGAATGGTTTCGTCTTTATCGACAAGGCATTGCTCGATTGGGGTAGTCCGAGCACGCTTGCTTGGACGGGATGAGGAGGGTTGTTGAGATGGAAGGGCTACCACGGTCTCAATGGATTGACTGGTTGGTGGTATACCCGCTTGGTGAGTTTCGATTAGCAAAGCCCTTACTCTGTTCCTCTTTGCCATCTCTTGTTCGGCGGTAGTTTGAACCAAGTTGATTTGAGGCAAGTTAGGGTCCAGTTCACGGGAGGCTTCTAGTAAAAAATCTGTTACTCTGGCTTTTCGTCAACTGCTGTATTTATATGTCGATTCGAAGTTCAGTAGCTTAGCCCAACTTCTTTTGGGATATCGTAGTGCGGCACGAAGTACGCCTAAGTTGGGGTAGCTATACAGTGATTTGAGGTTGGCTAAATCTGCATAAAGAAGACAACTGTCAGTTCGGTTGAGGTATAGAAAACCAAAATAAAGAGGAACATGCAATAGAGCCGAAGTAATTATACTGGGGGTTCCTTTATCCCAGTTTATTCTACGACCTGGGATTTGGGCTTGGTGATCTTCGAAATTCCCAGATACCCGGAAAAAATCGTCGTCGTTTAAGTCTTTATCCGATGTGCCCTTTATTATTTTCTCTCGGCAACGACATATTCTTAGATAATAGACCCAGCCATCTTCTTTTGATCCTATGGAGTATTGATGGAAGAGTTCGGCTAAGCCGAGGTTAATGCCAGCTCGGCGATTTAGCTCGGCTATGCCATTTATTATATGGTATGAGTTTGTGGACAGCTGGGTTGGGCATATCCTAGTTTGCCTAAGAAATTCACAAAGTAAGGGTTGAACAGGAAATCTTAGTCCGGTTTCTATTATGGATAAAAGGGTAAAAGGTACAAAGCCATGGTTTCCCCATGGTATGTCATCTTGCTTAGCCAAGGTGAGATGGACATCGTCAGGAATATTATACACCATTCGGAATTCGGCCAAGCCGCCAGGTGTTTCTACTAAAAACCTATATTTGCCCATTTGTTCTTAAGTTATTTATAAATTAAGTTGAGTGTTAGCTCGGTCGGAGAAAGGTGTTGAGTAGCTCGGTTGAGCACTCAAAAAAGTGCCTGGGCAACCTAAAGTCTGCAAAGTGAAAAACAAAAGTTT
Organism: Camellia lanceoleosa; assembly: GCA_025200525.1. Lineage (NCBI taxonomy): Eukaryota > Viridiplantae > Streptophyta > Magnoliopsida > Ericales > Theaceae > Camellia > Camellia lanceoleosa. The sequence continues at coordinate 222,899 of JANUSC010000120.1, read as the reverse complement.
TAAGCACAGATCGTATGACCGTGCTAAAAGAAATAAAGGCAAGATAAATATAGTCCTAACTCGGTTTGAGGAAAGGGTTCGATAGCTCGGTCTGAGCAAGGGGTTTATTATTCCGGTCTGTGCAAGGTGCTTGTTATCTCGGTTCGTGCAAGGGGGTTTTGTTATCTCGGTTTGTGCAAGGGTTCTTCTCAGCCCGGTTGAGCCTCTAGGGGCAGCGCTCTTAGTTCGGTTCGAACTATGGAGGCTGGCCTAGTCCCAAGTTATAGCTCGAACATGGTTGAGACTATCGAGCACCCTATTACGCAGACTTAGTACGGCTTGTTAGCTCGACTAAGTTAAATCAAAAGATGGTTTGACTTGCTAAAACTACTGGTATATAGCATGAAGTGTTAGTTCGGTTGAATGGTCTTTCTAGATTGACCTCCACTACAAACAACTTCCTAGTTCGGTTATATTATGATTTTGGATCAAAACTAGTGGTTTTCATATTATTTCTTGAATCAGAGTGGTTCTGTTACTAAGTTTTTGCAGAAAAACGCAAGGCAAGGCAGAATGGAAGTAAAAAATGTGTTTTGCAAAAACACATAAAACAAATACTATGGATCAAACAAATACGAAAAAGAGAAAAAAGAGAACAGGTTTTTGAAGCTTACCAGAAGGAGAGGAACTGGATGTTGAAATGGGCACTGGAAAGATTCACGAGCTCTGCAGTTGCAAGTTTGAGAATCAGAGACAAAAGAGAGAGAAGGAGGTAAACAGTGAGTGATTGATTCAGAAGCGTTAGGGTTTGTTTTTGTGTATAGAGAATGGAAAATACGGGAACTGTTCAAAAAACACGGAGTACGAAGATGGCGTGATAACTGCATTAGGCCAATCAGGGTGTGCCACGTGTCCATTGGAATGAGAAGCGATTCAGTTGCTGTGATTGAAGAGACGTTTTGACCGGACAGGTACAGCCCGGTGTGAATTTAGCTCGGTTGGAAAGGCTAAAAGGGTTTTTTAGCTCGGCTGGAAAAGCTGGAAAATTTTAGCTCGACTAGAAAGGCTTAAGAATTTAGCTCGGTCGTCAGGCTAAAATTGTTAGCTCGGCTGATAAACAAGTAATCCCTATTATGCTATGCAGATGGAATTATGGGGCAATTGAGAGGGTAATTTATATAAATATTGGGCCGAGCTGGGTAATGGGCCGTTATGGGCCACAGTACAAAGGGTCGAGTAAAAAAGCCATGAAGTTACTCCGGTCCAAGAGAGGCTTGAAGTTACTCCTATCCGCGAGAGGCTTAAAGTTACTCTAGTCCCAAGGAGCTTACGGTAAGTTTGGTAGTCACACACAAAGTTATCCCAGTCGGGACCAGAGTATTGGTTATCCCGGTCAAGAACATACCATGGTTAGCCTTGGAAGAGCCGAGGTAAGAGCAGTGAATGGAAGAGCCGAACTAAAGTTATTTCAGTCTAGTCTGTGGCTTAGCATAGCCATGCTTACCTCGGTCATATTGAAGTCTGACCATGGTAAAACCATCTCACTTGATTTATGCAGTGAGGGGGGTATTGAAGGATAAGCATTATCTTTCAGGAGTATAAATCCTAGGAGGACTCCACATGGAGGAGTAAAAGTCCTACTAGGATTGTGCCACGCGGAACCTACAAAAGCTCACAAACATCACCTATGGAGAGAGGTAACTGAACTTTGATTCCCGAATACACAGAGCTTTTTGTCTATTTGTCTATTTTGCTAACTTAGGCATCGGAGAGGTATCCGGCACACACCCGTCGGCTAGCTCATGTTTGTATTTTAAGGGAGTAAAACGACGACGTACGGAGGAGTGCAATCTTGATTAACAGGATTATATGAGAAGGTTTATTTCTTTCCCTTACATGTACCAAAGAACTTTTTATTGGAACAATCTTCTGTGCAGAGAAAAGAAACTGAAATAATAAAAATAAATTACTTACAGAGATATTCTTGTATCGGATATTAGAACAACCTTTGATCAAATCGAGTGTGTGACACTCTGTCCTTAAGAGAGATTTGCCACTGCACAGGTGCTTATAGGTTATCAATGTCTATCTCCCATGATATAATGATTAGAAAACATAGATTGTAGCAACACTACAAACAATCTGCCAGACGAATCAAACTTGTGTTCTACAACTCTCTAAAATCTCTATGAACTAATATGAAAAATATATGGAAGAGAGAAAAAAAACGGAAGCACACAAATTTTTTGGATTTCTAAAACTGCTAGAAAAGTGTCTGTATTTATAGGCATTGTAGTGCTTGTTCGAAAGGGTAGACAAACCCTCCGAACAGGTGCAAAGTTGAAATCATAGGAAAGATAAAGGAAGGTGACCAAAAGGCACTGGTTTAGACAGGAATTTGAATTTCGAATTTGGCGCAAAAAATTTGAATTCATTCTGTTAGAATTTCAAATTTTCCTGTAAGAATTTTAAAAAAAATCAAATAAATTTTGTCCAAAAAATTAAAGTTAGGACCTGACCCTGGCACGGCTCACGACTCAACTAACTAGGTGGCGGTGCGCGTGTTGTGGTTTGGGCCAAAACTCACTTTGTCCATGACTCCCTTCCTTACAAAAGTTGGGGTGCCCTTTCAGACCCAACTCAAGTAAGTCAACCTAAAGCTTATATACTTATATATAAGATCACTTAAAGTTTCTATGTGGAACAACTAATTTAAGGAAATTCACTTTTGACTCTTTAACTTCCTATTTCACGAATCCGAAAAGGACGTCAACTTCTTATTCACTTATAAATGGTTTTGACGAATCATCTTCACCATGTGACTTATCATGTGGTAAGGAATACGTTACCTCTTTGGATCCACTCCAAAAGATGTGCGGATCCTATTTAAATTTGGGCTCAAAGATGATCCAAAATAAGCCTATAAAATCTTAATTTTCTAATAATTTTCAGTTATATAATACTATATTTATCAAATTTTTATGTCATTTATCATCTCACATATCAACATGTAATGGGTTCACCACTCAAACATATTTCTAATATAATGTTGACAATTAGATCTAATATAATGTTGACAATTAGATTAACATATTAGATGTTAAGATAAAATGATACAAATAAATGATCATTGTGGTACTACTTATGTATATAGTCCGCCCATCATTCACCGGTCGTTCATTAAAAATTAAATAAAATATTTAAATTATGATTTTAATATACATTTTTATATATTTCTATACTTTTGTACATATTTTAATAGAAATATATATATATATATATATAGTCATATATTAACACCTGTTGAGTAGTGGGTGAGATCAAAATTTCATTTCTATTAGTTTAAAAGTAAAAACATTGAAAAATATATTTCAGAATATTTGGAAATAAAAAATTATATAAATATTAATATATTCTCAATAATTAAATAATTAAAAACATTATGCTCTATGAATATTAGAAACTTAAAAATAATTTTTTTGAAGACTAGTTGGAAAATAACTTAGCCGTTACAAGAACAAAAAATAAAAAAGATTGCAAAATTTAGTTGTAGTAAAAATGATAAAAGAAAAGAAAAAGTTACGTAAAAAAAAAGAAAAAAAAGAAGGAGAATAAATGATTTAATCAATGCTTATTTTATATTCTTCTTTATAATTTCTAGTATTTGTAATAAATTTGATATTTTGTTTTCTTTTTACAAAAACAAACAAACAAAAATAAATATTTTTAATATATGTCAAAATAACTCATTATTCATGTTTTTTGAAAGTCCAATATATTTTGATGGGGGTTTTAGTATTCCACCAGTATTTCATTTTGATTTCTTAAAAAAAAAGGGGGTGGGTGTTTTGGGACAAAAATAAATATTTTTAATATATGTCAAAATAACTCATTTTTCATGTTTTTTTGGAAGTCCAATATATTTTGATGGGAGTTTTGGTACTCCACCATTGTTTCATTTTGGTTTCTTAAAAAAAAAGGGGTGGGTGTTTGTGGGACAAAAATAAATATTTTTAATATATGTCAAAATAACTCATTATTCATGTTTTTTGGAAGTCTAATATATTTTGATGGGAGTGGCCTGTTTGGTAACGTTTACGTTTTCAGTTTATATTTACAAAAATTTTATAAACTGGTTTTTGTTTATTTTTAGAAAAACACAAACTACAAACGCGTTTGGTTTAGACAAAATGTTTAAAATATAAAAAAGAGTGAGAAATAGCAAGTGGTGGCGGGTGGTGGGTGGAGATGAGTGGTGGCGGCGGAAGACGGTGGTGGAAAATGATGGCAGGTGGTGGTGGCGGAAGACGGTGGTGGAAAATAGTGGCAGGTGATGGGTGATGGTGGCAGAAGACGGTGGTGGAAAGTGGTGGCAAGTGATGGGTATGTGGGTGGTGGTAGTAGAAGACAGTGGCGGCAAGTAGCGGGTGGTGGAAGCGGCAGAAGATGGTGGTGGAAAGTGGTGACGGGTGGGTGGATGGTGGTGGTAAGTGGGTGGTGGATCGCGGATGGTAGTGGGTGGTGGTGGGTGGTAACGAGTGGGTGGTGGTGGTGGTGGCGGGTGATGGGTGGTGGTGGCAGGTGGATGCACCGATGGGTGGGTGACGGTGGCGGGTGGTGGGTGGTGGTAATGGTGGTGGTGGTGGGTGGTGATGGCAAGTGGGTGGTGGGTGATGGTGGTAGTGGGTGGTGGGTGGTGTTGGTGTTGGTGATGGTGGATGAATGGCAGGTGACTGGTGGTGGATGGTGGTGGCGGGTGGTGGTAGGTGGGTGGTGGAGGGTGGGTGGTGAGTGGTGGTAACAGGTGGTGGTGGGGGATGGGTGGTGGGTGGTGGTGGTGGAAGACGGCGGTGGAAAATGGTGGCGAGTAGTGGCTAGTGTTGGGTGGTAAAAAAAAAAAAACTAAAAACTCAAAACGTAAACTCATTTTTTGAGTTTACATTTTTTAGCCAAATTTATAAACTGAGACCATTGATTTATAAATCAAAAATTTACCAAACAAGTTTTTATTTGAGTTTTTAAAATTTTTGTAAATATAAACTGAAAACTAAAAATGTAAATGTAAATGTTACCAAACGACAAAGTATTCTACCAGTGTTACATTTTGATTTGTAAAAAAAAAAAAAAAAAAGGTGGGTGTTTTTTTTTTTTTTTTTGGGGGGGGGGGGGGGTTCACATTTTGATAAAAAAGAAAAAGAAAAAATCCCTAGGCATATATTACTAATAATATCATACATATATATTAAAAAAAGTATTTCTCAATTGGATAAATTACTCTAAATTTTCTTGAAATTTTAAAAAAATTACACCGATTCCCTCTAATTTGACATAATTACACTGTACTCCTTTAGGACGTTAATCCACATAAAACAGTCCCATTCCATCAATTATTCGTTACTAATATGGATTAAAAAAATGATATTAACATTTTTTCTACGTTGAAATATATATTTTTTAGCATTAATTATGTTTGTATTTACATATCATCTACTTTAATTTCGTCAACTTTAATCTTATTAAAAAAAATAATCGTTGTAATTATGTTAAATTAGTGAAATTTTATTATCAATTTCATATGTTATCATGTCATTGATTGATATAATTCCTCAGTCATATTTATTATCTATATAATAATGATTTGTTATAGAATAATGTTAGGCATATCAAAATTTTTATTAAATATTTTATCAAATGTCTCACATGAGATGGATCCCACATAACATTTAGTAGAAATTTTGGAATCTTTAACATTTTCTTTGGGAAATCTTAACGATTATCTCAACAAAAAAAGTTAAGGTATAATTAATGACTTATTTAATAACAAAAAGTTAATAATTAGTATCTTAATTTTTTATGATCATAAATGAGATATTCAATTCCAGATTTTCTACTACTTGCGTTTATTATAATTATTTTATTATCAAATTTGTCCTTGCTTGAAGTATGTTTTTTTAATGGTAATGTTAGGAATACTAAATTTTCTACTAAATAGATAATCAAATGTCTCACGTGGGGTTCGTAATTTTGTGGACCCCACATCCATATAAGACATTTAATTATCTGTTTGATAAAAAATTTAAGATCTATAGCATTTTTTTTTTTAATCATGATGAATATTTAAGTCGAAGAATAACACTTTACAAGTTAAAAAGTTTCCACATAAGTATGAGATCCATATTTATGTCAGACATTTGATAAAAATTTTGGAACATTGGGCCTGTTTGGTAACCATTCCGTTTTCAGTTTATATTTATAAAAATTTTAAAAACTGTCATAAAAACTTATTTGATAATTTTTTTAGTTTATAAATAGTTGTCTCAATTTATAAATTTGAGAATTGAGTTTACGTTTTCAATTTTCAAATTTTTTTTCAATTAATTTTTTTCCAAAAAATTTTTTTTTTTCAATTAATTTTTTTAAAATATTTTTTTTCAAATAATTTTTTTTTCAATTAATCTTTTTTTTTTCAAATATTTTTTTTTCAAATATTTTTTTAATTAATTTTTTTTTCATTTTTTTAAATAATTTTTTTAAATAATTAATTTTTTCAATTATAATGTGTGTGATTCTATTGTCATAAATAATAAATATAAATATAAATATTTTAGGCCTGAACAAATATATTTTTTAATTTATATTTTTAAAATTTTTTAAACATTTTGTTTAAACCAAACGACTTTGTAATTTATGTTTTCCTAAAAATAAATAAAAACTAATTTATAAAATTTTTATAAACATAAAAAAAAAAACGTAAACGTTACTAAACGCTACCTTAACATTTTTCTTTGTGAAATCTTAACGATTGTCTCACCAAAAAAGTTAGGGTACATTTAATGACTTATTTAAAAACAAAAGTTAATAATTAATATATTAATTTTTTATAATCATTAAATGAGATATTCAATTCCAGATTTTCGACCACTTGCGTTTATTATAATTATTTTACCAGTGATGCTAGAGATCACTAATTTAGAGGCTCTAAACACATCTCTAATGAGGTGGAAAAGGAAAAGAAAAAAAAAAAAAAACAGACACAGCACTGATAGTGACAGTGGGTGGAACATCACTAGTGGCACTTTTAATTAGAGGTCCCAAGTATTTTTGTTATTTTATTATCAAATTTACCCTTGCTTGAAGTATTTTTTTAATCACGATGAATATTTAAGTAGAAGAATAATACTTTAGAAGTTAAAAAGTTTCCACCATGTTAAATTTACTGCTGCTCATTTTATTTTAAAAATATTTTGTTAGCACATGAAATATAAAATAATTGTACGTCCTGCATAAAAATGTATGTAATAAAAATTATATAAATATTTAATTTTTCTTAACATGTGCTCTTAAGACATACATTTACAATATGATTTTCAAAATATAATAATTATTAATTACAATAAATCTCAAATAGTGATCTTATGAACTGTTTGGTCCTCAATTTTTTTCTTATGAACGCAAAAGTCTCATTCTAGTGTAAATTATATAAATAGCCAAAATGTAGGTTTTCTCATAATATTAAAATTACTAAACGTAACACTTAAAAAAAAAAAAACTCCCTAATATTTAAGAAACGTAACACACTAAAAAATTCTTTAATGTACTTTTTCTAAACGTAACACTAAAATGTAACGCATTAAAAAATTCCTTAATGTACTTTTCTCAAACGTAACACTCTAATCAATGTAACACAGTAAAAAACTCATTACTATACTTTTCTCAAATGTAAAAAAAAAAAAAAAAAAAAAAAAAAAAAAAAAATCATTATTGTACTTTTCCAAATGTAACATTTCAGTTAATGTAACACACTAAAAATCTCCTTAGTATATTTTTCTCAAACATAACACTCCAATGTAACACGCTAAAAAACTCATTCTTAAACATAACACTCCAATGTAATACACTTAAAAACTTCTTAGTGTATTTTTTTCAAACATAACACTACAATCAATATAACACACAAAAATTTCTTAGTATATTTTTTCAAACGTAACACTCCAATGTAACACACTAAACTCCTTAGTGTACTTTTCCTAAACGTAACACTCTAATCAATGTAACACTAAAAAACTCCTTAATATACTTTTCTCAAAAGTAATAACGTAACATTCTAAAAAACTCTTTAGTATACTTTTTCTGAGCATAACATTCTTGTGATAACTCAACCCGTATTATGCTTAATTATGCATGTGATTATGTGTTTGATATGAATTTGTATGATTAATTATGTGATTTATGTAATTTTGAATAATATTTGACGACGTAGGAATATTTGTCACAATTAGAACTTTGAACTAAAAATTGAAAGCCTTAGAGGCACCAGAAACCAAAACCAACTTTATATTTGTGTTTAACATGATTTTTAAAACCTACTGTGAAATTTGTCAAAAATACAATTCAGAATGACTTAATTGGGTTTCATTAACATAAACCTTAGAATAAGCTAACCCACATGGAATTAGCCTAAGTTATATATGTAGTAAGGCTTAGTTTAAGTCTTGAGATCACCGTATATTAACAAAACACTTGCTATGGTGGAGAGAGAGAGAGAGAGAGAGTGTGAGTTGAGAAGAGAAGCTAAAGATTTGGGAGAAATTCAAGGGGAAAACTCAAGAATTGATTTAAAGCATATAAAACTCAACTAGAACTCACTTTATATTTGTGTTTAACATGATTTTTAAAACCTACTGTGAAATTTGTCAAAAATACAATTCAGAATGACTTAATTGGGTTTCATTAACATAAACCTTAGAATAAGCTAACCCACGTGGAATTAGCCTAAGTTATATATGTAGTAAGGCTTAGTTTAAGTCTTGAGATCACCTTATATTAACAAAACACTTGCTATGGTGGAGAGAGAGAGAGAGAGAGAGAGAGTGTGAGTTGAGAAGAGAAGCTAAAGATTTGGGAGAAATTCAAGGGGAAAACTCAAGAATTGATTTAAAGTATATAAAACTCAACTAGAACTCTTGGATTAATTCATCTCTTGTTTGAAATGAAGAATAAATTTGAAGATTTAAAACCTAAATGAGTTAGGGTTTTGAGTTGAGAGTTTGTTTGAGCTAAATTCAAGAAATTGAGCCTTGATTGCTTTAACTTTGTTTGATTTGAGTTCAATCTTATGAATACTTCATGAGATAAGCTCCAGATTGTTCTTAGAACAAAGATTTGTGTAAGGATCATCCATGTATATATATGTATTTTGAACTTGATTATGTGATTCTTGAATTTATAGAAAAGATGAGACCTTGATTTTGAACTTCAAGCAAGATTGAAGTGTTTGAGTTGAAATTACACTTATATAATGTTAGTAGATCATGTTCGTAAGTTAGTTTTGCATGAATTTGAGCTTGAAATTGAGTTTGTGAACTTAGTTTTGAACCACATTTTTGGGCTGTCTGGTTTTGCCCAAACTGCTCGTACGGCTACGAGCTCCGCATGAGCGGAACATAAACGAAAACAAGAGAGTGCATTTTGCTCGCTCAAGCGGCTACTACTTCCACACGAGCGGAACATGACTGCATGAGTGGTGAGGCCTTTCGCACGAGCGGACAACAAAGGAAAATTTTGCTTCCTTTTGCTGACCTTTCCGACCTTCTGAACGTATTTTTGACCTTATGTAAACACTCCAGAAAAATGAAATGATGATTAGAAACCCATTGAAAAACAATGTGAATCATTAAAAGAGAAGTGTACGAAATGGAACGTATTATTTATCGAATGTGTATGTGAGAAATGTTGTGTAGGTCGTGTGCTGGAGGGAACGTCGCAAGACCAAACGCACTATGAGTAATAAGTTTGTAAAGATATGTTCTTAATTATTACTTTGGAACAATATAAATGTTATATACGTATATGTACTTTTGAAATTGAATTATGATATGACATGTATGAGTTTCGATTAATGCTTTACGAATGTTATAGAGTGCTATCTATGAATGTTATAAAATAAGGGATAATGAATTATATGTGGGCCCAATGTCGTTTTGTTATAAGTGGGCCCAAGGCTGTTTTGTTGTATTTGGGCTTGAGGCCGTTTTGCACATTGGACCCGAGGTTATTTTGTTATATGTGGATCCAAGGCCGTTTCGTACACTGGACCCGAGGTTGTTTTATTATATGTGGGCCCGAGACCATTTTGTATACTTGGACATGAGGTTGTTCTGTAAAATGTTGAACTTGAGACTGATTATCAAATTTCAGTGTGAAGAAAACTATGGATCGTTTTTACTTTTGAAAACTTATTATTATGTTAAATATGTTTGATGGACCAAACTCATATATTAACCATTTGCATTGTTATAACTCATTAAGCTTCACTCACTCCCTATTTTATATATATATAGGTGAGCAACAGGAAGATCAGCCTTAGAGTCAGCCTCCAAAACTGTCTATGTGGACTTGTTATACCAAGCCTCCAAGATGGAGCTTTTGTCTTGTGGAAAATGCTATGGTATACCCATGTGAGAGATTTGGTAAAAAAAAATTGGTAATTTATTTGGAGTCTCTAGCATAACTCGTCTTTTTGGTGTTATATTTTATGTTCAGTCTGTTGTTTGGTTTTTCTCAAATGGATTTGCGAATATGTAAACTTAATGTTGATGACTTCTCTGTATATAAGGTATGTTTTGAAATCATGATATGTATATGGAAGTTTATTTTGATCATTTAAGCACTGCTCAATGGACATTATATATAATATTTGCTTCCGCTTAAGACCCCATTATTAAAAACATTTGTTTTCCTTGTGAGGCCGTAAGTAATAATGTGATTACTGGCCAGTTATGAAACAAACTTTTAGAGGTGGGTTTATGTCATGACAATTTCAATCAATGTAACATACAAAAACTCTTTAATATACTTTTTTTTCTAAATGTAACATTCCAATCAATGTAACATTCTAAAAAAATTTCTTAGTATACTTTTCTCAGAAGTGACATTCCAATCAATGTAACACACAAAAACTCATTTTTCCCAAACATAACACACTAAAAATCTCCTTAGTGTACTTTTTCAAATATAACAACATAACATTCTAAAAAACCTCCTTAGTGTATTTTTTTTTTTTTTTCAAACGTAATACTCCAATCAATGTAACATACAAAAACTCTTTAGTATACTTTTTCTAAACGTAACACTCCAATGTAATACCAGAAAATCACACTAACAGAAATGTAGATTTTCACGTTCGACAACCAACACCTCATCCACTAATTCCTCCAAAAAGAATCTTCCATACCTTACTTTTCTATTCGCATCCAAAAAATAAATCAGAAAATTATAAAAATGAATAATAAAAAGGCATCCACTTAAATTCAAATGGTACTAAATCAAATAAATATAACTTTTCAAAATAAAAAAGACTAATTTGTTCATTAAAAAAAAATTAAGACTAAATGAATCAATATTCTCTCATATGAGATTTATGAATAAATTTTCCGAATTAATTTAAAGTGCATTAAATGTAATTATATGACATAAATGAGTTCTTAACAAATGTTTTTACAAATGACAAATAATCTTTTATGATACGCATTGTCATAAAAAAAAATAAAGACAATACTTTATGTAATCATATTTTTACTTTCTTTTTTTTTTCTTTTTTTTTTTTTTAATTCCAAGACATAAGCGAGTGGGTCTCATATGTATTTGTGAATGTGAATCTCATTAATGTGTCTAGAATTGAAAAATGAGGTAAAAAATGAAATTATATATAGCATTACACAAAAATAAATGTAACATCATTTCAAATTTATTAGCAAATTTCCTTAATGAATTTTTTAAAGGGAAAATTATTTAGAAGTCCTATTAGGGAGACTTATACTACATATGGTCCTACTAAAAAACTTATGTTCCCCTAAATCTTGTGAGAAGTTTGTTGACACATTTACCTTCAATATTAGTTGTTAATATCATAAATAATAATAAAACCATATATAGGAAATTGATATAAACGTAACGTAACGTGACACCTACATAAACGTAACGTAACGTGACACCTATACGTAACGTGACATATCTACATAAACGTAACGTAACGTGACACCTATATAAACGTAACGTGACATATCTACATAAACGTAACGTAACGTGACACCTACATAAACGTAACGTGACACATATGATCTATGGTAACATTCAATTTTTTTTTATAGGAAATTGATTTTATTTATTTTTTGGATTTTTTTGGGACAACCAAACAACCAAATTACTGAATTCAAACACAATTAATTAACCAAAAAAATAATTATTCATAAATCACATTTCAGTCCACAGAGAGTTAAACAAACTCTTCGCCCCTCTGCCCTATAGAATTATTAAAACAGCATGAAGAGCAGGCAAATGTCATTTTTTTTCACATTATGATTTACTTTTTTTTCATCAGCAAAGGCAAGATTATGATAAAGAATACCGAAAATACTTACTTTTGGATAGTTTGTCCTTCCATAGATGTCTTCTTCAACAAGAATGTCAAATCATCTTGTTATTGCTATGATGGCTTAGCTCCAGCAATTCATCAACATTGATGAAGTGCGTCTCATGTTTGAAGACGAGTAAGTAACTTTTCTCCCCCAAACCACCCACCCATGTCCACTCATAGATAAACGTGATTTGCGAGTGTTGTTTTTCCGATGTACTTTTGTCCTTTCTATTTTTATTAATTAATTTAGATTTCACATATGTTATTGATAATTTTTTAAATTTTACAATTAATAATACAAAATAAAAATACATTAAGATTATATATCTATTTCAAAACAAACGGATTAAAAACATAAAAATTTATTAAGCTGCGAAACGTAACGTGACACATTACGTTACGTTTATGTAAGTGTCACGTTACGTTTATATAGGTGTCACGTTACGTTACGTTTATGTAGGTGTCACGTTACGTTCCTATTGGTGTCACGTTACGTTACGTATATATAGGTGTCACATTACGTTACGTTTATGTAGGTGTCACGTTACGTTACATTTATATAAGTGTCATGTCACGTTAGGATATTGTGAAATACATTCTTATGAAAATAGGACTTGAGACTTTATAAGAAATTACACAGGACTTAGCCTAGCATAAGATTCTGAAAAAAGGACTTATAAATAAGTCTCCATTTTTTAAAAGTAATTCACAACTTATAATGATATACTATTTCATAATAAAAATAATTATTAAAAAGTATGTGGGTCTCGTATGCATTTATAATGTAAATCTCATTGCTATGGGTCTAAGATCGAAAAAAATGAGGTAAAAAATATAATTATATGTATAATTGCCCAAAAAATAAATGTAACATTATTTCCAATTTATTAACAAATCTTATTAATGAATTTTTTAAAAGTAATTCACAACATATAATGATATACTATTACATAATAAAATTAATTATTATAATATTGTTTATCTATTTAATAAAGTGTACAGTTACGTTGGTGTGCACTTTTTCACAATTTTTTTCTTTTTGAAATTATTATTTTCAGAATACTCCATTTACGGGTGTTTGAGATTTGCTTTTTTAGTATTTTTTTTTTTTTACTTTCGTCTTTAGTGAATTTAAAAATAAAAAAATAAAAAAAGTTTAGGCTTTTAGATTCTATTCAAAGAGACGAATCAAAAAAGTTAAAAATTTTTTTTTTTAAAAAAAAAAATCTAAATAAATTTCAGAGAAGACAAAAATAAACAAAAAAAAATAGTGATTTTTTTTGCTTATTTTGATTTTTTCAATTTTTTTTTGGATTTGTTTTTTAAAAAAATTACTTTTTAAATTCCTCTACACACAACAGACCAAAAAAGGCAAAAAAAAAAAAAAAAATTATATACTTTTGGAAAAATGTCATTAAAAACAAAAAATAATATATATATATATATATATTGTAAAAACATTAAGATGTGTGTGCATACTTAGAAGTGGTAGCATATACAATACATGTGTGCATACTATGGTTTTAGTGAAATAAGATTGTGAAATATATTATTAAATTTAAAATTTAAAAATTAAAAGTTAAAATAATTTTTGATAGGATACTCGGCCCATAAATTTGATTTCAAAATTTCAAATTTGTTTAGTTAGAAGTCCAATTGCTCAAACACTTTGTCTAAGTTTCGATAAAATGACCAAAATATCCCAAGTATATATATGCTATACACAAACCAAACCTAGCAAGCAGTCCAGAAATTGTCTTTTTCTCTCTCTCTCTCTTATCTCTTTCTCTCTCTCAGCTCTCCATCGATTGTCGTCGCCCACCATTTACCACCCGCCTTTATCCACAAGATCCGCCTCACCAGAGCTCCATTCCTCTCTCTCTCTCTTTCTTTCTCTCTTTCTTTCTCTTTCTCTCTTTCTTCCTTCTCTGATACCTAAAAGCTCAGCTTCGCCGCCATTGACGATGTATTTTGGTCGATCAATCAGTACTTCAAGGAGTATCACCACCGTCTCGAAGGTTACAGGGCTGCCATGGATCAAGCAACACTCTTTCCCTTAGATGTGTTTAAGAGGGAGGTTTACGACTGAATATTGGACCGAGTTGGTTTAGGACGAAGTCGAAGCCCTTTACTCGGTCAAACATTGAGTGCGCGCTTGACCGAGGCCTTAGTCCGGTCAAGTTAGAACGATTGTGGATTGTCGATCCGGGGGAGATATGCACTCTTCGAAGTCGAACTAGATTAGTCCTTCCAACGGCTTGGACTGAGCTCATGCTCAATTATGACTAAGGAGCTCGGTTGAGCCACGATGTGAGGTTATCAAAGAAACTGGACAAGTAGCACAGTTGTTATGTGATGGCGTGGCTCCGTGTTAAGTGTAGCTCGGTCAAGAGTACTATGTGGCGCCACGAGACTGCAGTAAGGGGATTGCATTGTTCGTGCGCGTTGAAGCCGTTTGGTGATTTCGTTAGGTGGTGTTTAGCTGTATTTGCGCTAACACGTAGGGAAATGGGAGAAGAGAGCAAGTCTACGCGTCCAGAGGGAAATGGACGCAGAAGTGCACACAGAAGCTATATAAACGATGCTGCAACCCCATACTCATGTCTAGAACATCCTCTAATCAGAACTCATCTACCAATCTGTCTCCTCTCTTTTCTCTCTCTCACGCTAAACGTGCTAACTTGATCGTCAGAGGGGTTTTCCGGCAGCGCCCCACCGGGTAGCTCACCATCATTGTGTTCTCAGGTTGATCGGAGTAAAGCGTAGCTTGGACACGAGGAGTACAGATAGCATCAGATATTTGGCTTCCGTACAATTGGCGTCGTCTGTAGGAATTCGACAAACAAAATTTGTCGTCCAAGTTCTTCTGATCAAGTTCCATGGCGAACAACGACGATGATCCACTATCTGCCATTGACGGCGTTACTCCAGAATCCGTTCAGAGAAGAGATGGTCTTCCCACAATTCCTACCATGACTGGTTTGAAGACCTCTCCTAGAGGGCTCTCTAGAGATATGCGAGACAAACACGCAAGGAGCACTGACCGTTTGTAGCGTCCCAACGGGCATCAATAGCAAAGAGAATCGCACACTCAACGCTTGGAGCATAGGCTGAGAGACCAAGACACCGTCATTCGAAAGATGGTAGCGGAGATGGAGACGCTGAAGCGGGAGGTCAAAAGGAAGGGTGTTACTGGAGTGGATAACCACAGTGAGCGCACCCAACCTCATCGCTCAAGCAGCTAGAACCAATGGCAGACACCCTCTCTCTTCATCACCAGAAGTTATGGGGTTGGTGACTCTGACCCTCCAATAGAGAAGTCGTGCACGCGAGACAGCAGTTACCGTCCTTCATGACCTTTGACGACGTTGAGATATTCCTACTCCGCCCATTCGGAGGACTTGAGGGACGTCTTGGAGGAACGAGGGCGCCGACAGGAGGCGCAAAGGGTACCGACGCTGTAACGCTTATCCCACGAAGGTCGCGCTAGTAAAGAAGTTGCAATGCCGCCACTACACCCAACTATACATGTCCCTTTGGACAAAGACTTGGCAAGGCTGAACGCCACCCCCTTCTCCCTCGAGATAGAGACCACACTGCTCCCTGCGGGCTTTCATCAACCCAAGTTTACTCTCTACGACGGAAAAATAGACCCATATATGCACGTGAGCCACTTTCGACAAAATATGACTAGATACAGGCGTAACGACACACTTATGTGTCTTATTTTCCCGTCAAGTTTGGGTGAGCTGGGCCTGAAATGGTTCGAGAGACTATTGGGGGAAAGTATCAAAAGATGGCAGCAGTTGGCAGAAGCGTTTGTAACCTGATTCAAAACCAACACCAAAACGCCGAAGGAAGTCGACCACCTTCTGGGTGTCAAGATGGAACCAGGCAACTCCCTCAAAGCATACAACGCCAAGTATTGGGAAACCTTCAACAAAATCCTTGATTGCCTGACCAACTTGGCAATCACCCAATACAAGCGCGGTATCTCGGTCGGACATAGACTAAGGGACTCGCTCACCATGAACCAACCGGCGACTATGGAACTACTAATACAGCACATAAAGGAGCACATCTGAGTGGAGGATGATGCTACCACGGCCACCACGAAGGCGAATCCGGTGGCAATAGACAAGAGGGTGGCTGGCAAGATTCACATGGTCGGACAAAAGGCAAACCGTTTAAGCAACCGCGATAGAGAGTTAGACCGAGGTCGTCGCAACTAGGGTAAGAGTCGCCACAACGACCGAGCTAACTATCCCCGCGATGTCGCAGAAGATGCAAAGAGAAAGTTGAACGCCAGAACATACATAACAACAGTTTTCAAAATCCCGATCTGCCACATCCTCAGTGAAATCCGTGACGAGTAGTACGTCCGGTTTTCGGTTAAGTTGGGCGATGCATAGAGGGGCTTTAATCCGCAGTTATTCTGTATCTTTCATGGTAAGCGAGGGCACCGTACTGAGGACTGTCTACAGCTGAAACATTTTGAGAAGTTGGTGGCCGCTAGCCACTTGGACCGTTACATAGACGGAGGCATCAAGGCCGTGCCATCATCGAGCCAGCGCGGGTATGCGAGCTCTGAAGGATGATAAAAAAAAGTAAAGCATATGAGGGAAGTCCTGTCTATCCAGTTCGTGGTCAAAAGGGGTAAAACCGAGAAGAAATATATGCTCAGCTTCTCAAGCCAGGATCTTGAACGAATTCAAACACCGCACAATGACGCGCTGGTGGTCACCCTTCGCGTTAGAGACTTTTACATTAAGCGCATTCTGATCGATAAAGGTAGCTTGGTCGAAATCATGTACTACGATGCCTTCAAGCAACTCAAACTAAGAGATACAGACTTGGCTCCAGCAACTTTGCCACTGGTCAGTTTCAACTCGCAACTAGAGTGGCCCATGGAAAAAATAATCTTACTGGTCAAAGTTGGATCCGTGGTCAACCAAGTGGAGTTCTGGGTGTTGAAGGTGCCATCCACATACAATCTGATCCTAGGCAGAGGATGGCTTTACGCCATATAAGTGGTGGCGTCGACCTACCACCAAGTTATGAGGTTTCCTTCTGCTACGGGGGTGATTGAAGAGATTTGGGGTGATCAGGTCATGGCTAAGTAGTGTTTCATGGCCGTTAATGGAAACCGAGTAACCAAAGGCTTCGTGCAAATGATCGAAGGTTCGGAAGATCAAAGTATCCTGGATGATATGGGCACTAGGGCAGAAGAAAAGGCTATTAAAAACTTGGTGGGGATGCGAATCAACGAAGATAATCTTGACAAGTTCTTTCTGTTAGGATCCAGCCTGACTGCCCAAGAACGGCTGGAGATGGTAGAGTTCTTGGTAGCGAATATCGAAGTGTTTGCATGTACACCTTACGACATGCCTGGCATCGATCCAAACTTTATTTGCCACAAACTCAACGTTTTTCCCGATGCCCGGCCTGTTATTCAAAGAACGCGGAGATCAGCACTTCATCATGCCGAGGTAATGGCAGAAGAGGTCAAATACTTGCTTGAAGCAACGGCAATCTAGGAAGTGCACTACCCTCGGTGGGTTTCCAACATGATTATGGTACCAAAGAAGAGAGGAAATGACAAGTCTGCGTTAACTACATGTAATAACCCCGGCCCCAGATTAACGTTAATTCGTGCTTAATTATGCCTAACAATAATTTAGGAAGGATTTGGAACTAAATTGCATGTGTGATTGCATGATTTTGTGTTTCTATCTGTTCGGTGTAGAAATATCTGTTCACATTTTAGTTTCGGTTAGCGAATTGAAAGCCTTATCGGCATTCAAACTAGAAATTGACTTGATTTATGTGCTTATTAGAATTTATAGAATTTTATGGTAAGGTTAATTAAAATTCGATTCGGAGCGATTAAATTCGATTAAAATAATGTTATTTGGTCACTTTTGACCAATTACCACTTAATTGGCCATTTGAGCCCCACTCACCTTCTATTATTCATTTTTGATCACTCTTGAACTTTGAGAGGGAGAGACAAACGACTGAGAGAGTGAGAGAAGGGGGAATTGGTGTAGGGCTTGAAGACTTACTTCACAAGGAGAGGATTTGCTAGGAAAACTTGGAGACCATCACTAGCATAAGGAATTGAGGTCCCTAGGTAAGAATGTTAATCTCTAGTCTTGAAATTTAGTTGATGAGATCATGAATTAATGGTCTTAGGTGGGTTAGCATGTGATTTGGACTTAAAAAGGGGAATTAAGAATGAATTCATGCATGCATGCATATTCCATAGCATTTTGGAGTTTGATTTTGAAGAATCCTTGCATGCATGTCATAATCCAAGCTTTGTTTAGAAATTCTTCATGTTCCATGTCATAATATCATAGTTGATCATGTTTTTGGGATAAACATTTGCGTTTTGTCATGTTTTGGAAGATTTAAATTCAAGGAATTGCATACTAGTCATGTATATGAGTTAATGTTAAGTTTCATGTTGGAATTATGCATGATTGATTTACTCTTGGGCCATGATTTCTTGAATTGAAGCTTTAAACTTGTTGTTTTATGAGTTACTAAGGGTTTTTCAAAGTTTTGGCCCAGAAAAATAAGTTTTGGAAGGTTGATTGTCGAATTTGAGCTTGGGAGGTCAATCTGGATTTTCCAGAAAATTGACCCTCGCTCGAGCGAGGACTTTCACGCTCAAGTGTGAAGTCTGAGTACATGCACTTCCGCTTGAGCGGCGAGAGTCGCGCTCGAGCGTGAAATGCGTATACCCAGAAGTTTGCATGTTTTACAGTTCGCTTGAACGAGGGAATCTACGCTCAAGCGAGGGTCTGAGTCTCACGCTCGAGCAGAGATCGAGCGTCCGTCGAGCGTGAAAATCACACATCCAACATTTTTGTCATGGTTTACAGTCCGCTCGAGCGAGGAAGTCCACGCTCGAGCTGAGATTCATTTTCTGCATGTACGCTCGAGCGAGAAAAGCCACGCTCGAGCGTGGACCTTATTTCAGCAAATTTTGAGAAAATGTTTCCAAGGCATTTTTGTATCCTCATTCCATCCTAGGCATTCCTAGGCCATGTTTAAGATCGCACAATGAGGATAAGAGATTAGAAGCACACTAAGAGCCAACGAAATAAGTTTTGTACAATTGGAACGTGTGTTTCAAGTATGTATCTGTTATGTGTTGTGTAGGTCACGTGCCACATACCGTTTGACCAAGCTTACTCCGTCTGTCTATCTCAAGGCCCACTGTGAGTAATAACTTTGTAAAGTTATGTTCAATTATAAGTATTTTCTTAGTGATGTAAAATGATCTATTTGCCGAGGTAATATTTTATGTATGAATGAATGGTTGTCCAATGTTTCTGAAATGTATTCGTGACATTCTTAGCCTCAAATGATAATTGTTATCTGTTCTGTTACGTCCCTTTATGGGTCAACTGTATCGTCTCCATGCACGTGGGTCAACTGTATGCCTTTATGGCCGTCCCTTATGGGTCAACTGTTTCTGCTAGTGCTAAAGAATGTATCACGTAAACTTAAACAAGGCTTATGTTTTCTGTCTGTATATGATCTAGAAAAGTTATGGTTTTGATACGAAACTGAATTATAAATTCTCATTCTGTATGGACTCATTCATATAACCCCTTTACTCTGTTATTATTCACTGGGCTTTCGCTCACAGTTTATATTATGTATGTAGGTGAGCCGGCACATGACCAGGGCCAGAGTTGATGGCCTTTTGTTCTATTTTTGTCAACCAACCGTTGTGCCTCCCGAGGAGGTTCCGATCGAAGTCTAATGCTAAGGTTGTTTTCGTACTCATGCTAGTCTCTGTATGTGTTTTGTAAAGACAGGTCTTGGGATGTAAATACTTTGTAAATATTGGTGTCCTTTGACTGGCATACTTATGTATATATATGAGTTTTGGAATCTTCTGTCCCATGTACGTTATCACAGCTCATTGGACTTTGTCTATTTTGTATTATTGCTTCCGTAGCTCCTTATTATTTGTTAATCTGTCCAGAGGCCTTTGGTAATCCACGGATTACTGGCCGGTTACGGTGCTAAACCTATAGGGGCGGGTTTGGGTCGTGCCACTACAAGACGGTTAGCCGAGCTTGCCCCAAGGACAGTTTTCCCTTTCCTAGAATCGACCAACTAGTGGACTTGACGTCTGAACACAACCAACTCAGTTTCTTGGATGCTTATTGCGATTATCATCAAATTGCCATGCATGAGCCTGACCGGGAGATTACCTCTTTCACAATGCCGAGGAGGTTGTTCTGCTATCGAGTTATACACTTCAGGTTGAAGAACGTTGGGGCAACCTTTTAAAGAATGGTCACGAAGATGTTCGCTTCCTTGCTCAGCCGAACAATAGAGGCATATATCGATGACATGGTCGTAAAGAGCAAACATGAGGCCGACCACTTGTCTGACTTGGCGGAGATATTTCCATTCTCAAGCACCACAAGTGTGCCTTCGGCGTGGGGTTAGGGAAATTTTTAGGCTTTCTGGTCACCAACCGTGGCATCGAGGTAGACCCCTTCCAAATCAAGGCCATACAAGAATTAAAGCAACCTAACTCAGCAAAGGACGTGCAACATCTTGTCGGGATGGTAGTCGCGCTTAACCGATTTATAAGCCGGTCATTAGATCTTTGTCGCCCTTTCTTCCGAGCCTTGAAGTCCAAGTTTTCATGGGATGAAGAATATGATAGAGCCTTAGCCAAGCTAAAGACATACCTATCTTCCGCTCCAATCTTGGTCATGCCGAAGCACGGTGAAAAGCTCTATCTCTATCTGGTTGTTTCTCATCATGTCGTAAGCGCGGTGCTTGTTCAGGCAGAAGGCATCTAGCATCTACCGATCTTCTACGTAAGCAAAACCTTACTCCCTGCAGAGTCGAGATATTTGCCGCTGGAGAAACTCGCCTTAGCACTGATGATGGCCTCAAGGAAATTAGCACACTACTTTCATGCTCACACGATCGTGGTGTTGATTGAATTCCCTTTGAAAGCCTTGTTTGAGCAAGCTGACTTCTCCGGTCGAATCCTGAAGTGGACAGTCGAGTTAGGACAATTCGACGTCAAGTTTTCACCCCGAACTGCCATCAAAGCCCAAGCGTTGGCCGACTTCGTTGCGGAGTTCTCACCTAGAATTCATCTAGTTTTCCCGGTGGATCTTACCAGTGCAACCGGGGATAGGCATGGCGGAAATTGCATAACCCTCCATCCAACTGAGTGTTGAAGGCGATGCGGACATTGCGCACCCGTCTACAAACCCATCACTTGAAGGCCCACTTCAACCTGGCAATGCGCCGTCAAATTTTGGAATAACAAGACAACCTATTAGATTCGACACCGTATTGCCCAGAGGGGATGAAGGCATGTTTGTTGCAATTGTCAATGGCGCGCTTGCCGCAGAGCTAGCCGAGCAGCCGAGCAATTCTGATCACCTGGACTTTCGAACATCCCAGGACCCCGTTGAATGTTGGAAGCTTTTTATCGGTGAAATGTCGAGGCTTTTTGTCGATAGTGCCTCAAACTAACATGGAGCCAAGCTCAGAGTGGTCTTGATCTCCCCAAACGGACTAACCATTGAACATTCAACCACACTAGGATTTCCTGCGTCAAACAACGAGGCTGAGTACGAAGCACTACTAACCGGGCTAAAAAGCGCACTCCAAATGAAAGCATCCGAGCTGATGGTCTGGGAAATACGAAGCCAAAGATGGAAAAATGGCCAAGTACTAAACTTTGGTAAGAGAGCAAATCAAGAAATTCCAAGCCATAAGAGTCTAACAAATTGACTGAGAAGATAACGGCCGAGCAGATGAGTTGGCCGGTTTAGCTTCCATGATCGACAAATCTACCCCTAACTCTCTTCTGATTGAATTCCTCCCAAGATCTAGCATTGAAGACTTAGAGTAGACGGAAATTCTCTGTACCGAGCTAGGTCCTTCTTGGATGGACCCTATCATCCTTTTCCTTAAAGAAAGGATCTTACCGACTGACAAGAAAGAGGCACACAAAATCCGGATAAAACCTGAGCGGTTTTGGCTCTCCATATCCGGTGCTTTGTATAAGAAGTCCATCACTACCCAAACCCGCCCCTATAGGTTTAGCATTGTAACCAGCCAGTAATTCTTGGATTACCAAAGGCCTCTGAACAGAATAACGTATAATCAAGGGGCTGCTGAAGCAAATATACAGAATACAACGTCCATTGAGTCATGCAGATATACATGGGACAAAATAATTTTAAAATTTATAAACATACACATGACATCACATAGGTACAGTAATTATATACCACCCAATGTACAGATAACCAAAAGTAAGTTGTTCATTAAACAAGGGAAAACAAAGTGTTGAACGTTCAAAAGACATGGCCACATGACTTGACTTGGTCCGGAACCTCCTCGGAAGGCGCACAGGGTGGCTGACAAAACGAAATCCCAGGCTATCAACTTTGGCCCTGATCACGTGCCTGGTCATCTATTTACATAACACAAATAGTGAGCGGAAGCCCAATGAATAATGACAGAGTAAAGGATTTAATAAATGAAGTCCATACCAGATTTAGAAATCAGATATATATATATATATATTCAGATCATATACAGAAATCAGAGTTCACGCTTAATCATACGTGGTACATCCATTAGCTCTAACAAAATAGATACGGAACAAATACAGAACAGATGGTGGTTATGAGTAACCAGTTCCATAAAGGAACTAGTTCCATAAAGGAACTAGTTCCATAAAGGAACCTCCGGATCCGGGTAACAGATATGTTGAGCCCCATGATGAAGCCTCCCGTACGAGTAACAAAGTGCAGACATATTAAGTTTCATAATGGAACCTCCGATACCGAGTAACAACTAACAGATATCACATAATGCTAAGGATGCCATGAATACATTGTCAGAAATTGGACAATTATTCATTGTATAGAACATATCATTTCAGAAAATAGATCTTAATTCATCATATAAAAAATAAATAAAGTTGAACATAGTTTTACTAAGTTATTACTTACAATTGGCTTCGGGTGCAGACAGACAGAGCAGACTAATCAAATGGTTTAAGGCACGTGACCTACATCAACACATAACGAATACACATTTGAAACACACGTTGGAATATATCTAATTCATTATGTTCTATTTTTAGTGTGTCTCTACATTTACTCTCATTATTATGTCTTAATCTTGGCTTAGGAATGCCTAAGATGTAATGAGGATGCCAAAATGTACTTGAACACATTTAATAAAACTTGTTGAAAACAGGGGTCCTGCTTGAGCGCAATTTCTCCCCCTTGAGCGAACATGCATATTGTGAGGGGATGCTCGAGTGCAACTCCCCACGCTTGAGTGTTCCGCAAATTTTGAAAAAGTATTGGTTATGTGATTTTCATGCTCAACGGACACTTGATGGTCGCTTGCGCGTGAGACTCATGTCCCCACTCAAGCGCAACTCTTGACGCTTGAGCGGTCTACAAAAACATGAAACTTCTTGGAGCATGTAATTCACGCTTGAGCGAACTTCTGGTCGCTCGAGCGAAGATGCAAAAACAAAGGTGGCCACTCGAGCGCAGAATCTCATGCTCGAGTGGATGTGCAGATTGCACCCCCAAGCTCCAAACTCGAATTCCTCGCTTCAAAACTCATTTCTTTGGGCCAAAATTCTGGAAAACATCTTAGAACTTGTAAAACATCTTGGTTTGAACTTCATTTCATAAAATTAAGGCCCAAAAACAAGTTAATTGTGCAAAAATTCAACTTAAAATGTAAGAACATGCTATAAACATAACATGCATGTATTCACTTGAGTTCTTAGCTTCCAAAACTTGATCAAATGAGGTCCAATGGTGAGAAATGTTATGAATTTTTCAAACCATGCTAGAATTACAACATGCATGTGAGAAAAGCTTTGAAAACAACGTTAAAATGCTATGAAACATGCATGCATGCATGGAATGACTTAGCTTTCTTCAATTCTAGCTCAATTCCCATATGAATTCACCTATTTCACTTGTATTCATGTGCTACATGACTCAATTCCAAAGTTGTAAGGTTGAGCTCTTATCTAGGCTATCCAATTGAGCTTCAATTAGTCAAAATCTTGAGTAATTCTCCAATTCTCCTAGCAATGGCCTTCTCCACCTCAAATTTGGTCCCAAGTTCGATAGTCTGTCACTCTCTCCCACATTGAGCTTAAAAGATGAGGGAATGAGGGTGTCAAAATGTGTAGGAAGAGGTAAAAATGGCCTTATATAGGCTTGCTTAGTGATAATTAATTAATTGGGCTTAAGCTAAGCAAAGTGACATTAATTAATCTAATTTAATCATTCTAAATCAAATTTCAATTAAACTTACTATAAAATTCTAAAAATTCTAATTAACACAAATACCAAGTCAATTTCTGAACCGGATGCCAAAAAGGCCTTCAATTCGCAGGACAAAACATAAACATGAACAGATCTTTCTATGATAAACATATATAAATACAAATAATGCAACACACATGTAATTAATTCAGAATTTGATCTTAATAACTTATTAGACATATGAAATCATGGATTAACGTTAATCATGGGTCGGGATTGTTACAAAGTCGTTCACCAATCCATACCTCAAGTGCGTTCACCCAGACAAAGTCGATGCTTTCCTTTACGAGATCCATGAAGGCATGTGTGGAAGCCATATCAGCAGACGATCTTTGGCCTACCGCACTATTTGTCAAGGATACTAGTGGCCATGCATACAGGCAGATGCACAGAAATATGTGAGGAAATGTGAGAAATGCCAGAAGTTCGCCCATCAAATTCATCATCCAGCCAGAGAACTTTTCACTCTCACAAGTCCTTGGCCCTTTGCAATGTGGGGGTTTGACATTGTGGGACCACTCCCAACCGCGCCAAGTAACCGTAAGTTCTTCATCGCGACAACAAACTACTTCACCAAATGGGTCGAGGCCGAGTCCTTGGCAATAATTAAAGAAAAGGATATAAAGAAGTTTGTCTGGCAGAACATGATAACGCGATTTGGAGTTCCCAAAGCGTTGATCTCCAACAATGGAACCTAATTTGATGAGCAATTGTTCAAAGGATTTTATGACGAACTAAAGATAGAATTCTATAATTTCACACCGGCCTACCCTCAATCCAATGGCCAAGTCGAAGTATCAAACAAGATGGGCTGAAGAAAAGATTAGAGAAAGCCAAAGGAAAGTGGATCGAGGAACTTCTAAATGTTCTCTGGGCTTACCGAACAACACCAAGACGCTTGACTGGGGAGACGCCTTTCACCTTAGCATATGGCATAAAGGCAGTCATCCTATTGGAGATCGGTATGCCCACCATTTGCAATGAAAATTTCGAGCCCGACTTGAATGCTGAAGTCATTACCTTAGAATTGGGCCTTGTAGAAAAATGCTGAGAAAAGGCCCTAATCCGTGTCGCAACATATCAACAAGAACTGTCTAGGAAGTATAACAAAACGGTTAGCCCCAGACCGTTCAAAACTGGGATTGGGTCTTAAGAAAGGAGATGGCAATACTCTGGTGCCGAGCGAAGGAAAACTAGGGCCAAATTGGGAAGGGCCTTACAAGATCACTGATCTGGCGGGCAAAGGGGCATATCATCTAAAAGACTTGGATGGCAAAGCTATACCACGGCCATAGAGTGTAGCCAATCTGAAGTTTTTTTTTTTTTTTTTAGTTTCTGTCTTTAAATGTAATTTTTTGTAAGGGGCAAGCATTCCCCTCCATTTACTAATGTAAATTCATGAATGTAATAGAAAAGAGTTACTATACATAGCCAATTTGTTGTGATTAGTGGATTGAGCAATGAACATGGGGCAACTGCCCCCCCAGCCGAGATGATTTTGCTCGGCCATTGGAGTTAATGAATTTTTCAACTCTAACCTTTTAGCCTGGATGATTTTACTCGGCCATTAAAGTTGATGAATTGTTCAACTCCAAGCTTTTGCCGAGATGATTTTGCTCAGCCATAGGAGTTGATGAATTATTCAACTCCAAGATTTTAGCCGAGATAATTTTGCTCGACCATTAGAGTTGATGAATTCTTCAACTCCAAGCTTTTTGCCGAGATAATTTTGCTTGGCCATTAGAGTTGATGAATTGTTCAACTTCAAGCTTTTTGCCGAGATGATTTTGCCTGGCCATAGGAGTTGATGAATTGTTTAACTCCAAGCTTTTTGCCGAGATAATTTTGCTCGGCCATTAGAGTTGATGAATTGTTCAACTCCAAGCTTTTAGCCGAGATGATTTTGTTCGACCAGTGGAGTTGATAAATTGTTCAACTCTAAGATTTTAGCCGAGATAATTTTGCTTGGCCAGTGGAGTTGATGAATTGTTCAACTCCAAGATTTTAGCCGAGATGATTTTGCTCGACCATTACAATTGATGAATTGTTCAACTCCAAACTTTTAACTGAGATGATTTTGCTCGGCCACTAAGTTGATGCATTGTTCAAGAATGTTGCTGTCTAGTTCAACTTTAATTTAACCGTGATGGTTAGCCCAATTAATTTACCAAATGCTTGTTCGGTTTGTGTTGCACGGTTGTAGGGTAGAAACATAACATTCACTGCAAGAATACTCGAGATATATTGATAAAAACTTTCATTAATTGAAAATTTAAGTACAAGAGGAGGGGCTTGTAACTCGGTTACGAACGTTCTAAGCAAAAAGACGGAGGATTCATGACTAAGCTAGGTGAGAGAGATTGGAGAACTTGTTCCCAGCTCCCTCTATCATGGCCTCCAAGTTGACCACAGCAACTTTTTCTTTGTCGCCAGGCTCCTTCTGGCCGGCCTCATCCTCAGCCTTTTCCTCGGCCTTTTCTTGCAAAGAATTGAAGAATTCATTAGCATAAGGTATCATATAGACCGGGAGGAAGGCAAGGGGAGGAGAGGTAAACACCCCGGTCTCAGATCCTTGGCCAAAATTTTCACAAGCAACCTTTTAACCAGACTTGAAGTGGATGTCCTTGGTAGCTTTAACTTGTTTGATGTAGTTGTCCTCGGCCTCCTTGAAGCCGAGGTTGTTGGCCTCATCCACGGCGTCCTACCTTGCCTTCTTTTTAGTCTCTAACTCGGCCTTCAAAGCGTCCCTTTCTTGCTTGGCCCTACTAAGCTGGCCAAGAAGCATGGCATTGTTAGCATTGACGATCTCAAGAGAGGCCTTAGCTCAGCCAAGCTCAGTCGAGACATTTTTACCGGTGTTGTTCAGCTCAGTCACTTTGTGGCGCAAATTGACAATATGGTCCATGATGAGATGTTTTTAGATGGCCTACACGAAGTAGGAATGAAGTTAGCCCAAGCAAAGAGGTAAACTGAGCAGAGACTTGATGAAATTCTGAATCGTACCCTAGTCATGGACTTGACCATTGATTTCACGAGCCGGGTGTTGGGAACATGATCACTCTCGGTCACATTGCTCGACAGCAGCAACGCCTTCAATAAATCAAAAGCCAAGAGGTGCTCTTTGTCTCCCTTAACGGATACAGTGGCTGGGATCTCTTTATCTCGGTGCTTAAACTCTGGCTTTCACGGAGAAGTGGGCTCGGTATCCTATACTGACTGCTCAGTGCTTAGCTCGGCCACGAGCTTAGCAGAGAGGTCGGCTGACCGGGCCTGCTTACTAGCACAGCGAGAATCAATAGGTAGGACAGCTGTAGAGGCCAAGGCAATCGCGGTCCCCGAGCTCTAGCCAACGGAAGAAGCAGAAGGTGGCACGCTCGGAAGCTCGGTGGAAGTGGCAGTAATCAGGTTCTTAATCCTGCTCCTCTTCGCCATATCTTCCTCCTCGGTTAGTCGTATAAGGGGCACGTCGTGCAGACTTGGGTCGGACGGAGGAGAATAAGCTTAGAGAAAATCTGTAACCTTGCTTCTGCGGGGAGCTAAATAGCGATAAGTTGGGACATAACTAAGAAGCTCGTGGCAATCTCGGTGCCAGTATCTCAGTGCGGCCCTGATCGTCTCTTCGTTCGGATATTGGTAGTTGGCTTGTAACTCTTCGATAGCTACAAAAGGGAGACAATTAGCTCGGCACAATTAATATTGAAAGAATCAATCAGTAAAAAGATGGGCTTACAAGAAGAACCGAAATCCTTGCTGATATACCAACTGGGCACGTTAGCTGTTTCATAGTTGTCGGACACCCAGAAGAAATCGTCATCATGTATGTCCTTGTTCGGCGTGCCGGTCACTAATCGCTCTCTGCCCAGTTTTTATTTTCAAATAATAATTGAAAGCATCTTTTGTTTGACCGAGTGTATGTTGACGCAAGATCTCGGCCAGGCCCAAATTTAAACCCCGCCGGTGATTTAACTCGGCCACGCCGTTTATGATTCTGAAAGTGTTGGTGGATACTTATATTGCAGTGAGCTCGGTGCATCTCAAAACTCACATATCTAGGGTTACACTGGGAAGCGTAACCCCACTTTGACTATGCTTAGCACGGTGAAGGGTAGGACTCCAGCCTATCCCATGAGTTTATATTCTCTTCACCGAGCTCTAGATGCACATCGGCCGGAATACCGTACTCTTCTCGAAATGCGGCCAACGTGCTCGACATATTAACAAGGAAGCAGTAGCGCCCCATGGGAGGCCAGCTAGTTCAGCACGATAGTGTTAAGTTTTTAAATTTTTGCACGATAGCTGCTCGGTCTTTGAGAGCCCTTGTGTTGGTGTGTCTTGTCCCCTAGGACTCTGCAGTTAAAAACCAAGTATAAGTGACAACGCGGGCGCGCAAACAAGCTTGACTTCAGCCCGGTCACTTTGGGTGCAATAGAACCTCAATCTCGATGGGTGAACTCAATAGCTCAGTCGCTCAAACGGACCAAATATTAGCCCGATCGAGCGGCCTAGCACGTTTATTAGCTTGGTTCTCACCTAAGTTCTGTAAACATGGAACTTGCTCGGTTCACTTATGGTTTTGGATCAAACGAAGGTTTTTAGCCTGGTCGGTCCCAGACTTTAACATGTTCATCACAGAAGATGATGAACAGTGTCAAAGACAGCTTTTGCGATTACACTAGGAAAGAACCCTAGCCTAACTCCATTCGAAGCCCTGAGACCTACTACTATCATACCCTAAACTTTTCTATGGAAGTTGAATTTAAGAACATGGCAAGCCCAAAAACACGAAGAACAGTAAGAACAACAAAGGGAATTCGAAGGACTTATGGGGTTTGAGGGCGAGAATTAGAGTTCCAAATAGGAAGATGCTTCTACGCAGCAACGGCGAGACCGAATCCACTAGAGAGATGCTTCGATGTGGGCAAGAAATGCAGAAAATAAGAGAGGTTGCGCTGTAGCTCTGGATTACTGGGTCGTCTGAGAGAGAAGATGAACAGTAGGAGAAGAAATGTGAAGGGGCATACGGTGTATGTATAAGAGAAGAGGTGCCAAAATTTAAAACTGAAGAGATGGCGTGGGGCGGCTAGGTTGGTTGCATGAGGCCAATGAGCGGAGAACATACGTCTGTGATAAGACCAGCGACAGTCTTGAAAGGACAGGTAGAAAAGTCGAATTGCCAACCCAGCAAGTCATGAGACCGAGCATCAAAGTTAGCTCGGCGAATGAATGAAGATGGATAACCAAGCGGATAGATGACCAAGCGCCAGAAAAGTTAATCCCAGTTATGCTGGCGCGGACAGAATTAAGGGGCAATTAAGAGAGAGGTTTACAACTGAATATTGAGCCGAGTTGGTTTAGGTCAGAGTTAAAGCCTTCTGCTCAGTCAAACATTGAGTGCGCGCTTGATCGAGGCCTTAGTCCAGTCGAGTTAGAACGATTGTGAATTACCGGTCCGAGAGAGATATGCACTCTTCGGAGTCGGACTGGATTAGTCCTCCCAATGGCTTGGACCAAGCTCATGCTCGATTGTAACTAAAGAGCTTAGTTGACCCATGGTGTGAGGTTATCAAAGAAACTAGACAAGCAGCACGGTTGTTGTGTTATGGCATGGCTCCGCGTTAAGCGTAGCTCGGTCAAGAGTATTATGCGGTGCCACGAGACTGCAGGAAAATGATTGCGCTGTCCGTGCGTGTCGAAGCCGTTTGGCGGTTTTGTTAGGTAGTGTTTAGCTGTATTTGTGCTAACACATGGAGAAATAGGAGAGAAAAGCAAGTTCATGCGTCCAGAGGGGAATAGACGCAGAAGCGCGCGCAGAAGCTATATAAACGGTGCTGCACCCCCATACTCAGGTCTGGAACATCCTCTAATCAGAACTCACCTACCAATCTATCTCCTCTTTTTTCTCTCTTTCACGCTGAGTGTGCTAACTTAATCGTTAGAGGGGTTTTCCGGCACCACCCCACTAGGTAGCTCACCATCATTGTGTTCTCAAGTTGATCGGAGTAAAGCATAGCTTAGATATGATGAGTATAGATAACATCGGATATTTAGCTCCCGTACAGTGTTGAAGTCGAACGACGAAGATATCGTAGTCAAGAGGTAAGTGACTATGTTGCAGTGATTTCGACGCTTATGAGCTCATCGGGCTGGAGATTGGAGTTAGAGGACTGCGAGATCTCAGTTCTGAGTTCACCGCCGCTACCATATCTTCTACTACCGTCCCTCCTATTTCGTACCCGACCATCGGAGCCAAAAAACCTCTTGCAGATTTGAATACCCTGACCTTAACATTTATTTGGTGATAGAAATGGGTTGTTTGGCTAAGAGACTATAGTCTGGAAAACCAATACCACCTTCATTTCACTACGAGATTGTTCTTTGTTGTTGTATTTCTCAGAGATTCAAATTTTTTTTAATTATTTTATTATTTTTTGTTGTTGTTGATAATGATGATAAAGAAACAGATTGCAACAGATATAGGGAGAGAAAAGAGATTTGAACATATGTTTGAATTTTTTAATTATTTTGTTATTTGTTGTTGTTGTTGATAATGATGAAAAAGAAGCACATTGCAACAGATAGGGAGAGAGATGTGAGTTCTTAACATATAGAAAAAAATAGTTGAACAAATATATAGAATATAATTTGGTGACTTAGGTTGGGTTGGGTTGGGTTGGGTTTGGTTAGGT
Source organism: Camellia lanceoleosa (assembly GCA_025200525.1). Taxonomy (NCBI): domain Eukaryota; kingdom Viridiplantae; phylum Streptophyta; class Magnoliopsida; order Ericales; family Theaceae; genus Camellia; species Camellia lanceoleosa. The sequence goes on along the minus strand of JANUSC010000120.1, from coordinate 191,445 downwards.
TGTATGTATGTATGTATATTTGTGAGTGTGTGTATGTATGAGACAAATCTGGAAAAAAATTGATGTTGATGATGATAATTGCAATAGATAAACAAAAATGTTGACACAAATTTTCAATAGATACAAAAAAAATTGAACAGATAGATAGAATTTAGGGAAAAAATTGAATAGATAGATAAAATTTATGGGAAAACATTGAACAGATAGATGAAATTTTGGAGAAAAATAGAATAGATAGTAAAAAAATTTGAGTAGATAGATATAAATTTGAACAGACAGTCAACGAAAAGTCAAACAAATTAAAAAAATCCAAGAATAAAATTAGAACAAAATGTCTTTTAGAATTTCTCACTAAATTATTTCACAAAGTATAGACTTCTTACAAATAAAAAATATTCATTAAATCTAATACCTTACATTCTCTTTAGATTGAATTTGTCATTAATTTTCTGTTTTTGATATGGATAATTAATACAAAATTGTAGTTTCCAAATTTATTCCCCAAAATTCGTAAGACGGGGTAGATGCTTGGACTTGACCTTTTTAGTGAATTATTTTTTCATCTTTAACGATTAATTAAAAAAAATGCAAAATGCAAAATGAAAGTTTATTAATAAATTATATATTCATGACCTATGAATCATTTTAGTCTCCTAAATATTCTTCTAAATTCATAAATCTTATCTCACATTAAAATCTTTCAAATAAAATATACTCACATTTGAAATGTAATAAGATAATGGTGTACACATAAGAATGTCACATTGCTACACTTTAAGAACTAGTGTTTCACTCGTGCTATTGTGTTTACAATTATTTATATATATGTTAAATGTGATTTGTAAATGTCTTCTTTTTTTTGCCCACAAAAAAAGGAAGATAACAAATGCAGTATATCTTCATCTCAATTATTTCATATTTATTTTATTCAAAATTTAAAAATAATGTATGAGCAAAATTTATAACTAATTTAAGGAAAAATTTATTTCTAACGACATTTTTTTACTTCTATATAAATACTTAAAAAAATAAACCTAAAAAAGGTAGTCAATATAATATTATACATTAAATAAAAAAATATGATTAGCAATTATACTTACATAAATTTACTATAGTTTTAATTTCAAATTAAAATAAATAAATAATAATAGAAAAAAACTATGTTAAAAGCATTTTATTTATCTAGTACCAAATAGAATTTTCTTAGTAAAAATGAAAGTTATAAAATTTTCTTGCAAATTTTTAAATGTCTATTGTTAAACATTGTATTCTACTTGTTTGTTTGCTTGCTTGTTTTGGAAATTTTGATCTTTGATCTTTACTCCACATTCATCGTATTATTTTATTTATTTTTCTTCTTCTTGTTTGATTTTCACATGATACTTCTTTAATAGTGCATCTCCAAGTGTATTAGTGAAAATATCATACATTTAAAATGCATAAAATTACAATATATAGAAGAAAAAAAAAAAGAGTAAGTAAATTTCCAAAACTAAAACTATTTTAAGAAAAAATAAAAACAAAAATAAATTTGTTTGAAATAGAAAGTGATTTACTTATTCATTTATTAATTTTTAAAAATAAACTTTTCAATAAAACAAAGAAAACTATATTAAAAAATACATAAACTAAACATAAAGTATAATACAAAAAATAAATGAATTATAGGATTTTCAAGAAGTAAGACTTACAAATAAATTTTGTAAAATTTTGTCTATCCATATACTTTTGTGTATTTTTTTGTACTTCTAATCCCGAGAATGACATTGAAATAGTCTACACTTTTTACATTAGGTCCATCTAATAACTTTAGTAAACACAAATGTAATAATTTCATAACACAAAAGGCAAATAATTGTGAGACAAAGTATCTAAAAAAAATAAAAGTAATGTTCAATGATGATGTAGAAGCACACCTAATGTTTTAATTAGAGGTATAACAAGATAAATCACTATGGAATGGGAAAACAACATTTATTTTTTATTATAACAATTACATAACTCAATATATAATTTTAATATCTCTCATTCTTCCACAAGTCCAATTCTATATCAATATTAAAATGAATGCATGAACCAAAAAAAGAAAATATTTGAGAAGATAAAGAGATGTGATTTGAGACCTTTTAATTGCTAGATTCTATCAATTAATAGTTATTAGGTTTCACTGGTCGGGTTTATAATCTTTGTTAGCCATGGAAGCTGAATTCTTTTATTTCATCTGTATTCACTTGATAATTTGAGAGTGGACACGTGTCAAATCTTTACACAAACACTTGTAATGAAATGCACAGTGTAATTTTTTTTTCTTTTTTTTCACAATTGCAACCTATTATTTTTTTAATAAGAATTTATATTTGTTTTAGATATTTTTTTTAATATATATTATTTTTTAAAAATTTTTTAATAAAAATAATTTAATAATCTCATCATTAACCATAGTGTATGGAAGAAATTGAAAAGGATGCAAGAGTAGGTATGAAAAAAGTCAAAAATGTTGGGAAATGTAATCAAAACCCCTCCATTGGACCCTTGTTTAGTGAAAAAAGACAACCCAATTTATTTTGCTTCATGAACCCTTTAAGGAGAAAACACATAACTGAGTAAAAACAAAGCAAATTATTTTTCTTTTTTTTTTCTTGGACAATATTGTCAAAATAACATATTACTGTGAATCAGAGTAACATGTTACTGTGAGAGAGAATAACATGTTACTGTCAAACATAGTAACATGTTACTGTCAAACAAAGTAACATATTACTGTTACTATTTACATCAATTTTAACGGTAATAATTTTTTTGTTTTTAAGAATTTCATAGTCAACATAGATCTTATTTGATAGATCTTGATGAGAGAATTCTTAAAATACTAATTTTATTAAAAACCGACAGCTAAATCAAAAGTTATATTATTTTAAAGTTTAATATTATGATAATAATGATATGTGTTGGATTTCTTAAGGAAATTTTTTAACGTTTGTCCGTAATGCATTAAAATTTTATTATGAGGGAGTTTTGACCAAATCTCTCAAAAGACTTGTGGGTTGGGGGAAATTAATATATGTTGAGGTTTTTTTTTTAAATCAAAAAATTAAAAAATTAAGATTGGAATATTGGAGCTCTCACAAAATTTGTAGGTTAAAAACTCTCTTCTCCTTATATAATATATTAGCCTATCACCCGTGCTATGCACGGGATAATTATAGATATTTATATTTGTTTTAGATTTTTCTTAATATATAAATTATGTTTTTTAAGATTTTTTATAAAAAGAATTTAACAATCTTATCACTAACTATAGTATATGGGAGAAGTTGAAAAAGGTACTGCAGTAACTATACACGAATTGTATCTATAATTATTTGTATGAGGGGATTTTAAATACTGATCAGGAGATTTTGACCAAATCAATAAATGCAGGCATGTGGAAAGACATGTGGATTGAAAAAAGTTAATAAATGCTTATCAGGAAATTTTGACCAAATTAATAAATGTTGAGTTTTTTTTTTTTAATAAGAAATTCAGAAAATTCAAATTGGGATATTGAAACTCCCACAGCCTTTGGGGTTAAAATCCCCCTTTTGCTTAATATATAGTATAGATAGATATGATACATTTGATAAAAGTTTAATTAGATAATAGTGCACAAATAAGGATAAATTACAACTACACCCTCTAAGATTTGATTAAAATACGAATCGCCCTCTGCGGTTTTGAAAATTACATTCCACCTTCTGAGATTTTCAATTTCATAGCAAATCGTCCATTTTATTAATAAATCATCAAGTCAAGTAACAGTTTCTAATAATGTTAAAAATATGTTTCAATTAATAATTTAGGTAATTTTATTATTATATATGAGAACAATTATGAATTTCATTTTTTTAGTTAATTATATTAAATAAAAAATTTTAATAAAGAAGTATTTGTAATTTTTCAAAACACGCAATTTATATTTTAAGCAAACCTCAGAAAGTGTATTTGTCATTTACCCCACAAATAAAGTATACCTACATTTGAAATTTCTAAAAAATATAATGAAAGGACCTCACAATGTACCATTTAAATTCAATGGGACTTAATCACCTTGTTTGGTTTCAAAAAAATGAGTTTTTTTTTCTGTATTTTTTTGTTTTTAGTTAAAAATTTTAATATTTTAAGATTTTTTTTTTTTTTTTATATACACCTCACCTAAATACACTTAAAAAATATAATATTTATGAAAAAAAAATCTTTAAAAATTCATAAAATACAAAAAAAAAGAGTACATTTTCGTATTTTTATATGTTTATTGAATTTTTGGAATACTTTTTTTTACGAATATTTTACTTTTCGGAAATGTTTTTTAGCTCGAAATTCCCCGCCCCGAATGCCCCGATTTTCAGAAGAGAGAGAGAGAGAGAAGCCGATCGGAGAGGGAGAAAGAGAGAAGCGAGCGGAGAGAGAGATCGTCGCCGATCAGCCGCCGCTCGCTCAGCCGTCCGATTGCCGCCTCAGCCTGCTGCCGCAGCCTCCACCTCGCCTCACTCGCCGCCCCCACCTCCGCCTCAGCCCCGAGTTTGTTGGCCCCCTCCCCTCCCCCCCCTTCCCTCCCCCTCCTCTTCCTCTCCTCCTCCTCTTCGTCTTCTTCTTCCATGTTCTGCTGAAAAAAAATAAAAAAATACAAAACAGGGTCGTTTTTGGAATTAGGGGCATTCGGGGCCGCCTAATTCGAGCTCTCAATCGGAGCTCTTTACTTTTTGGATGTATCTAAGTTTTGTGCATTTACAAAGTAAAAAAATTACTTAAAATATTAAAAAAACATTCACTAAAAAAAAATATAAAACAAAAAATTCAATTTAAAAAAATCAATCAAAATCAAAAAAATGTGAATAGTTTACAAAAAAAAAAAAAAAAAAAAAATACATATATTAAACTTTCCGGTAGATACTTTTCTAGGATGAGACTTCTAAGTAAATTTCCTTAAAAAATCACAATTTTTTTGGTTCTATTCAATTAGGGAGACTCGACCCCCCCCCCTCCAAAAAAAAAAAAAAAAAAAAAAAAAAAAAAAAAGAGTAAACAATTGATGACTTCTTAAACTTGTTTTTTTTTTTTTTGGTTGGTCTTTAATAAATTTTGTTTATATATATATACACATTAGTGGTAACTCGTGATAAATTAGAAAAAAAATTATTATAAATATGTTAAAGTAATTTAATACTTTGTCTTGTGGTATATGTGAAATTTATAAATTAATTTTTATTTTTATAACTTTTTAAATTATTAGTTTAAAAAAATTATATATATATATTTATATATTTAGTGCAATTTTGATAATTTGTAATTAAAAAATTAAACCTAATTAAATAAGATTACATGAGTTATGATATACTTCTTCTTGTTATGAAAATAGACAAATTTAAAAATTATAATTGTGACAAATATACAATTTTATTATTAAATATGAAGTGAAGTAAAGTGAAGTGAAGTGATGTTTAACAATAATTGATATGATATTTCTGTTATTAATCTAATAATTTAAGTTACATTTCTTTTGGTTTTAATTTCATAACTAAAAATGCAATATAAATATAACACGCACACGAATTTCTAGTCTTTAAGAATAAAAAGGTTTTAAAATATTTTCAACCTTTCATCATTTTTTTTTTAATTTTTTTAATCTAATTTGATTTTAAATTTGAATAAAAAAAATTGATTTGATTTGAATTACTTTAACTTTTTCATTAGATATTTATCAATTTTTAAAAGAACTTTCATTCATGTCCTAATTTTTTTTTTCTTTTCATCAATTTTGATGAAAAAAACAATAATTTCTAACGTTTCATCTTTTTAAATTTTTATTAAATTATAATTCAATAAAAAAAATATTAAGGGTTGAAAATTCTCTTAATTGGAATTATATTGACACTTATGACCACATCATTATAAGCTGGATTATGGAAAGTTTTCTGAGGTGTAAAACATTTTTCATTTGAAATTATCCTACCTATTAAAAAAAGAAAAAATAAAAGAAAAAGAAAAAAATGTGTATCTTTTGGATATATGTTTATCAATTTTGTTTTGTGGACATAAATAACTGATATTTCAATTTAAAAAATTAAAAAGTATATATAAAAAAAAAGATTGGGTTTTTTCAAGGATAAAGGAAACCATTTAACTCCTCTATATACTATTTTAAGATGGACTATTTTAATCACATAAAAAAATAAAAATTATATTTGGAAATTATTCCTATATATTATGCTATTATATACAAATATAGCGGTAACCAATTAATTAATATATATGAAAAATTATACTAAGTTTTCATTTTCAATTAATTGAATTATGATTAACAAATTAACAAATAACAATAATGGTATAATAGGGTGGAAAGAATATAAAAATAAAAAACATAATGATATTTAAAAGTTTTAAATTTATCTAGTTATATAAAAATCTAATGTTATAGTATAATCTTGAATTCCCAATAATTTTTCAAATTTTCTATAAAATGAAATGACAATAAAAAAATGAAAAATTTGATACCCAATGTTTTACTTCAATTTTACGGTTTTCATTAAAAAAACAAAATATGATCAAAATCATAGCACAAAATGGGCATAGATACTTCGATTGCAACCATCATCACAAATAATTCTTTTCCACCATATAAACCTGTAAACAAACACATAAATCTCACTAAAATCAAAATCAAAACCAAAACCAAAACCAAACCAATAATAGAGAAAGAGAATCACACAGGGAAATAAAATTAAAAAACAACTAAATTTATGGAGTGGTAGGATATTACCTCCAACAACTTAAACCTTGCCCCACCTAATCCGTCAGTTCTTCCGCCAGTGCCAGCAAAGTCTAGGTGTTAGAATGACTAATTAGATTATTCTTTAAATAAAACTTAAAAATTGATTACTCCCCAGCAACTTAAACCTTGCTTCACCTAATCCGCTAGCTTCTCTGCTAGTGCCAACGAAATCTAGGAATTGGAATGACTAATCAAATTATTCTTTAAATAAGGTTTAAAAATTAATTAATTTGTCCCATTAAGTGGTAATTATATTATTAAATCATAATTCAGATTTAGATAATTATGTTATTAAATCATAACTCAAATTTAGATATTGTCATATCCTTTTTGATATCTATATCTAAATTCTTATCTTATTTATTTTTGTGTGGTTTCTATTTCTTTATTTTTTTTCAATTTATTTAAGATAGAGTTATGGATTTCTATTTTTTTTAATTTAATTTATCTATGGTTTCTATTTGTTTTTAATTATTATTATTTAGGTAAGTCATGATGTGAGTTAGATATGTGATAGACATGTGAATTTTATTGATTTAAAATATGATGGTGTGAAATAGACTTTAAAGATTTTTATAATTTAAAATTGGATATTGAGAGGCAAAAGAAAGATCTTAACTGAATAAATAAAAATCATATTTATTAATTTTATCTGTTTGTATATCTGATTTTTTTTTTTTTTTTTTGGTTATGTTATAATATAATATATAAGATATAGATAGATAACCACAATTCTCATGAAAAATATTATCTGATTTTTTGAGGGAGAGAAAAGGAAAGTAAGTTTAATATTTTCTTTTGAAAATTGATGAGAGAAATTACAATGGAGAGATAATATTTTTGTTATCTTTTCATTTGAAATTCATAAATTAAGGAATAATTATTATTTCCAAAATAATTAAATAGATATAGAAGAAGTTGAAAAGGGGAGATAATTATTATTTTCAAAATAATTAAATAGGTATGAGAGAAGTTGAAAATAATGTGTATGAGAGAAGTCAAAAAGACTTGGGAGAAGTTAATAAGTGTTGAGTTTTTTATTTTTTTTAAATCAAAAAAATTAGGAAATTAAGATTTGAGGTATTTGAGCTCTTATAAGACTTGTGAATTAAAAACCCCCCTTTTCGTTATATAATATATATAGATATAGATATAGATACTAGCGTATGTCCGTACCTAAAGGCATGGTGTAAATAATGTTAGGATTAGAATATAATTGTAATCTCAACACTATTTAAATTTATTTTTTAATTTGATAAAATCACAAATTTACTATAAAATTTATGAATTCTCACAAAACTCTTCACGAAAACTTGCTTTTGCTTATATAATATATAGTTAGATAAATAGATGTGCTTAGCATACATATAATTTTCACGGGCATACATAAAATACTGCTTTTGCTTATATAATTATAAGGAAATTGTATGTATGCCTAAAGGCACGGTGTAAATAATGTTAGGATTAGAATATAATTGTAATTTCAACACTATTTAAATTTTTTTTTATCTGATAAAATCACAAATTTATTATAAAATTTTGGAGTTCTCACAAAGCTACTCACGAAAACTCGCTTTTGCTTATATAATGTATAGCAAGATAGATAGATGTGCCTAGCATACATACAATTTTCACGAGCATACATACAATACTGCTTTTGCTTATATAGTTATATAGAAATTGTATGTATGCTTGAAGGCACGATATAAATAATGTTAAGATTAAAATATAATTGTAATTCCAACACTATTTAAATTTAGTTTTTAATTTGATAAAATCACCAATTTATTATAAAATTTTAGAATTCTCACAAAACTTCTCACGAAAACTCACTTTTGCTTGTATAATATATAGCTAGATAGATAGATGTGCCTAACATATGTACAATTTTCACGGGTATACATACAATACTGCTTTTGTTTATACAATTATATAAAAATTGTATGTATGCCCATAATGTCTTAGTATATTACGGGCATGCAAACATTATATGGAAATACGTGTAAAATATATTGAACAAAAAGAAGAAAATAAAAAAAATAAACAAATAGAGAAAAAAATAAAAACGGGAAAAAATAAAAGGAAAAGAGAAAGGAATGTGGGATCATGGGATCATGAAAGGATGGGTGAGAAAAAGAAAAAGTAAGAGAGAGAAGCGGGAAAATAGAAAATATATATGCAGAATATGTTTTGGAAAATATATCTCAGCCGTTGTTTTATAATTTAAATAAATCTGAGCCGTCCAAATGTCTTAGTAGGACAAATTCAAAAACCATTTAGCTTTATTATATAGATGTTGAAGATTTATATGAGATTTAAATTTACGAAATCAATCAGGTATTCAATATATTTAAAAATAATAGTTAGTTGTTCATATTCATTTGATTTGTGGACTAAAAAAAATAATTAATATAATCTCTACTACACACAATAAAATCTGACTCTTAATTCTGGGATTGCAGACTTTTCCATATAATATGAATAAAAATAAATTAACAAAAAGGAAAAAATAAAAAAAATAAACAAATAGAGAAAAATAAAAATGGGAGAAAATAAAAAAATAAAAATAAAAGAGAGATGAAGGTGGGATCATAGAAGGATGGGTGAAAAAATAAAAAAGTAAGAAAAAAAGTGAAAAAATAAAAAATGTACATGTAGGATATTTTTTGAAAAATATATCTTAGCCATTATTTTATAATTTGAATTGATCTAAGCCGTTCAAATGTCTTAGTAGGATAAATGTATGTAGGACAAATTCAAAAACCATCATACTTTATTATATAGATATTTAACTTTTTAAATTCGTTTATACAAAATAGACTTTAAATGTAAAAATAATAATAAAAAAATAATTAAAAAAGAATAAAATTTAATAAAAAAAATATATTAAAAAAAACGTCTAGATTGATGTAGGTTAATGTAATAAATAGATATATGAATCTTTGACTAATTAAATAGCATTTGATAGAATCAAGTGGATAAAAATAATTTATATAACTAACTCTATTTAATGAGACTTAAAATTTGATTTGATTTATAATATATATATATATATGTATATAATTTTTTTAACATGTATGCCAAACTCATATTTGTAGAGATAAAACTAGCAAAAGAAAATAAAGTAACGGTGTTTACACCAACTCTAGTACCCACGTTATCTTTTGGGATGTGTTAATTCGATTACGATGGTGGTTGGTTTTTTTATTTTTTTATTTTTAATTTGGGGTTCAAATGTTTTGTTTATGATAGGTTTTTTGTTTTTATTTTTTAAAGAAAAAATAAAATGATTATAGTTTAAATGTGACATTTTATTTTATTGAATTTTTAGTATATTTTATCTTTTTATAACTAAAATAACCAAAAAATCAAAAAGTTTAACATGCCAAACGAAGGCTAAAAAAGTCAGATTATTAATTTATTAATTTATTTAGATCACATCATCTATTCATTTATTTTTACATTTTTTTATAATAAGCGAAAAAAATCAATTTTTTTTTTACACACCCCTCAAATAGTGTGCACCACATGCACATAATTTTATATTTTTTTAGTCATAACTAAAAAAAAATCATAACAAAATATTACATGAGACATAACTAAAAATCTCAAAATAATATTATAACTAAATAAGAAAATTGGTTATAATTAAAAATAAAAATGATATACCTAAAGGTGCAAATGATAAAAGTTGTATAGGATAGAATTCTCCGGCTTGGTTTGGAAAGTGGGTTGGCTTTTTGACTTTTTGACTTTTTTGGCTATTTTAACCTGGGCTAAAAAGCTTAGTTTGGGAAGGACTTTTTGACTTTTTGGCTTTTTATTTTTTTTGTGAGAAAAAAGTGTAATGATTATGGGTTGAATATGATATTTTATTTGTTGTGATTAAAATAATCTATTTTATTTTTTGTGACTAAAATAACCAAAAAAAATCTCAAATCTTGCTTCCCAAACGGTGCCTCCATATTATTTTTTAGGAGAATTATAACACTGTGCATAAAGAAAAAAATTATAAAAATATATAGAGTGAAAGTGATTATGTGATACTGTTAAAAAAATTTAAAAAAGAAAAAGAAAAAAAAGGTGATTATGTGATAAAATATATTTTAAAATTTGTGCTAGTGACCTTCGTTTGGCATGTTATACTTTTTGATTTTTTAATTATTTTAGTTATAAAAAATAAAATAAATTTTTTAATTTAATAAGACAAAACATTACATTCAAATTATAATCATTTTATTTTTTCTCTTATAAAATTAAAAAATTTATCTTAGATAAATTTTATTAACCCAAATTAAAATAATTAAAAAATCAAAAAAATCAACCCACGGCCAAACGAATCTTTATGTAAATAAAAAAATCCTGCCCGCACTGACATGCTCCTTTTTTTTGTCTGACAACTCTTAGTAACGTCCAGAAAAAGCAAGCATGTAGTAGTTTGATTTCAGAGAATCAAATGAATTTATCATACTCATAATCATCATCATTCATATTTCTTTTTCTGTTTTTCTCTCGTCACGTTACGTTTCATTTAATATATCGCGATACGGTCATTTGATATACATTTCAAGGTACTGTCTGGGGTTTCGATTATTTCGGGATCGGTGGCCTAACTGGGCTCCACCTGTTTATTTTTTAATTACGTATCTTCCCTAGCACTTGGCCATCCACAAAAAGTCTGTAATCCAGGCTTATCCTTTAGATTTTTTTTTTTTTTTTTTTTTTTTTTTTTTTTTTTTTTTTTTTTGGGATGAACAATTGTGTGATAGAGATTAAAGTCTAGTTTGGCCTCTTAAAAAAAAATAAAAAGTCAAAAAATTATTTAGGCCAAGTTTGGGAAGGTTAGAATAAGTGCACTTTTTGACTTTTCTTGTATTATGTGTAGAAAAAATAGAAAGGAAATGTTGATTGATGTGACCCAAAAAAGATAAAAAGATGAAATAAGTGCACTTATATTGGGTACCCAAACAAGGCCTAAAAAATAAAAAAGTTAACACTATTCACAATATTTTAATAGTACAAAATAAAAATAAAAATAAAAATATCAAAACAATACACATCAAGGGTACAAAGCAAAAAAAAAATTAAAAACAATTTTTTATATGATTGATGGAGACATGCATCACTGCCACACGCGTCCAAACGAAATAAAAAATAAAATAAAAAATTTTCAAATATTGTACAAGACCACGGTGGAAAAGAACGGGAAAATTTTTTTTTCCAACTTTTTACTGTACACATAGATCTGTACTAACATACATGTGGATTTATATGGGTAAAATTGTAATTTTATTAATTTATACAATATTTTAATACATATTTTTTCATAAAAAATCAAAAAGTTAATCCAAATAATCATTTTTTTTCCTCAACTTTTTAGTTCAAAAAGTACACTTATTTAAGACACTCCAAACAATCCCTAAATTTGTATAAAATTTTATATATAAAATAAATTTAAATTATAAAATGATATGAAAAAATTATCCGAAAGTCTTATTTAAAAAAATAAGAAGTCTATTTAATCCCACAAACTTTTGGATACTCTCAAAAATATATTATGTAATTTTCTTCTTCATTCTTCTCTATATATTTGTTCTTCTCTACTTCTTTATCTTCTTAATTTTTGACGACCACGCCTTATTTCCTTTTTTTCTCTTTTTAATATATAGTCATCGACGATCAATGATAACCATTGATTGGGGTTCATAGACGACCATCGATGAAAGAGACGAGTTTCCAGCGAATAAGATTAATAAATCTACTTAAATCTGATGTAGATCTACTCAGTTCTGAGTAGATCTACATGATATCCGACTAGATCTAAATCAAAATTAGTTGTTGGAGTACAATCTTCTCTCTATATCTGTTTCTCTCATTTGATCTCTGAATTTTTCTACCTTTTTCTCTACTATACACTTCTATTTTTCCTATTTTAATGAAGAAAAGTTTCAAGTTCTAAATAAATTATTTTTAGAGTTTTAATTACAAGCAGTGAAAACTATAAAATTTTACAGTTTCAGTTTTTTGATACTGAAATGAATCATATTTTAAAATTATAAAATTTTACAGTTTCAAAACATTTTTAGAACTGTAAAATTTTACAGTTTCATAACATATTTTCCAATTCGATTAATAAAATAAAATGCTTAATAAAATCATGCTTTGAAACTGTAACATTTTACAATTCCAAAACTTACTTTTCAATTTAATCAATGTTAGAGATTATTTGTTTAAACCTTACAAAAATTAAAAAATAATATATTTTTTTTCTCATTGTTGCCATTTGTTGTTGTTGTTGTTGTTGTTTTTTTTTTTTTTTTTTTTTTTTCAGTTTTTTTAATTTTTAGCATATTTTGCTATATTTTTTTTACTATAATTTTTTTATTTATTCTATTTTTTTTCTGACAATATTTTGGACATTCCGGTGAGTTTTTGAAAATATTCTTGATGTCCAGCAAACATTCTGGACATTCCGATGACTTCCAGCGACGTTCAAAAAACTCTAGCGATACTCTGGCGACTTGTCAGTGATGATGAACATTTCGGCGTGTCTCCGGTGATCGTTTGACGAAAGTCCGATGGTGGTGTGATATAGTATTGTTTTTAAATCTACATATATATATATATATATAAAAGAATTTTAGGTAACAATTAAAAATATATAAGACTAATTGGTACAAATATTTTGTCTTGGGACTAAATAGATTTGAACTTTGTACATGAGACTTATTGATAAATACTCCAAATAATAATTTTTAGATAGTTAAGTATGGATTCATAGTATACTATTTTTACGATGGGTAAAATACCATAAAATATTCTAAAATTGCCTAATTCATAGCTGTTGGTTGATTTGATTCTAATTTGAAATTTATAATTTGCTTTCAAAATCATCCCATCCCATCATAATAGAAATTCATATGCAATTTAAATAAGTACAAATAAAACAAAATATTAAACAAATTTTCAATTGTTAAAAGTGTTCCTTACGTCTTATGTTAGATATGAAACTAGAAACTAATGCGTGAGAGATTTAAGAGTAATTTGATACGAATTAATCTTATATATCAAATTAATCTTATATATATATATATATATAATATTATGTAAAATTAGTTAATATTATATAAATGAAAAATATTATGTAAATTAGTATTATATATTATGCACATACTTGATAATTTTGTAAAGCTATTTTTCAATCAACTAGTAAGTTAAAGCTGCCAAAATTGCATGTTGGTTATAGATAAAAAATTTGTCAATCTGCCAGCCACAATTTGATTTTAATTTTATCTTCAAACTATACAAAATTGCACTGCACACACTCTTATAGTATTTTTCATCAATTTAAAAAACTATCAATATATTCAGGGGCGACAACATCTAACACTTGATGGGGTCTCATCTAGGGGTGGAGATTCGTTGAGCTGGGCTAGGTCAGGTTCAGTCCAAATTGACACTACATAATAAGGGACTTTGTGTCAACCGAAACTCGGTCCGGCCCTAATATTAGGCCTTTATATCTGCTTAAGCTTGGCCTAAAAAATAATTATAAATCACAAACCCAACCATTGGGTTATATGTAAAAAAAAATTAAAACATTCCATAATTAAATTCAATCACATATTATATTTCTTAAATAAATATACTAATAACATTATAAATTGAAAGATTTTGTGTATAAATTGAAAGATTTCTTAAACAACTATACATCTCTACAAATATGAGTTTCAATAAAATCAATAAAGATAAAATTTAGTTCTTCCAAAAAATATTTTTTAATATATTATAATTTATTTAATAGTGGGGAGAGCCAAGCCAAGTTAAAAGTATAAATCTAAAACCCAACCCATTAGTCTATCAAGTTGACAATGTTGACACAACAATCCTATGAGTTAAAAATCTTCCCAAATCCTTAAAAAATAGAACTAGACTAGGTGAGCCAACATGTTACTCTCATCCCCGACTCCCCCCTCAAGCAAACAAAAGCTATTAAATTTTTTATTATTTGTATTGATAATATTTTATTTTATATAATTTGGCTCTTTTAAAAATTTAAGGAACTCGTCAAATAAATAAAAAAATGTTCAATACAACGGTGATACCAATCAGTAACATCTTGTCATTTAACTTTTAATGTATTTGTGGTAAGGTAATTATATTTTGAGTGAGGTTTATCATCCACATGTAGATTTTATTGTTGATATGTAATAGCACAGGTCAATAGTGATGAATATATAATTAATATCTCCCATTACAACTATGTGATGAAAATAATATCAACTCAGTTTGGATTTTCTATCTTACATAATTTGTTTTGAAAACAATAATGATTTATAAACACTTTTATAAAGTTACTTATTCACTTGCAAATTTGAGCTAAGATGGTGTTAAATCAAAAGAAAAAATGAATCTTTGTGTTTTTCAAAAAATAATTTTAGAATTTTTAATTTTTTGCTTTTACGTGTTTGGTTCTATTTGGTAAATTTTGTTCACATTTTAATCAAATTTTTTTTTTCATTTTTTAATGCACCTAATTTAGATTTACTTAAATAGTAAAATATTTTTGAATAAATCTAAAAAACAATCAATAACTATAAAAATATATATGAAAGTGTACTAGTTATATATATATATATATATATTTTGTAATTTTTGAATTTTATTTTTAAAATTCACAAATTTTATTGTATCTATATTAAGTAAATTTAAAAAAATATAAAAAAAATGATTAAAATATTAAAACGTTCACTAAAAATAAAAATAAAAATTCGAATTAAAAACTTACAAACATATCAATAACTATAAAAATATATATGAAAGTGTACTATTTATATATATATATATATATATATTTGTAATTTTTGAATTTTTTTTTAAAAAAATTCACAAATTTTATTGTATCTAGATTAAGTAAATTTAAAAAAATATAAAAAAATGATTAAAATATTAAAACGTTCACTAAAAATAAAAATAAAAATTCGAATTAAAAACTTACAAACAGTTTTTAGAAATCCCAACCCCCCTATTGATTAGCCAAACAAGGAAAATTAAAATAAAAGAAGTGGGAATTGTTGTCAAAATATATATAAATACAAACACTACAAACTTGACTTTATCACTTCCATATTTGTGGATTTGCTTGCGCTTGGTATTCAGCATTATCTTTTTTTGCCTCCTTAGATTTGGCCAATGTTGATTGTGCCTTCAATTCCAACTTTTTCAATAAATAAATGTGTCACCTTAAATTATGGAAAATTTATTAATCCATAAGATATTTTTATATTTCAATAAATCTTATTATTTGAATATTTAATCTATCAAATCTTAATTATCATATTTAATGTATTTTATAAACATTTCTACTCTTACAAATATTTTTTAAACGATTAGCAATTTGGTGATGTGAATATTTTTGTTTTTCAATGTGAATATTCATATTGACATGCAAATGTTCACATTGATAGTGTGAACATCTACATTGACGATATGAATATTTACATTGTCATATTAATATTCACATTGATAATGTGAACATTCACACTGTAAATGTGAATATTATTAGGGATATTTTGGTAACTATGCTACCCATAAGACTTATTGGAATATAAGAAAATAATGTGGACTAAATGGAACATAAATAGATAAAAAGAGATTTATGAAAAAGTGCCCCTTAAATTAATGATAGACTAATAAATTGATGTTAATATAACAAATGTCAAAAAAATATAATTTTAACAAAAATGCTAGAAATCTCAAAAAAATTACAAAAAATTCTACTAAATGTCTCACATGGGTGTGGGACCCACATGAGACTCATCATGTATGGATCCTACACTCATATGAGACATTTATGCCTCGTTTGGGAACATGCTTTTTTAGTAACTTTACTTTTTGACTTTTTGGCTAAAATGTGATGTAAAAAAAACTAATATATTTGGGATGACTTTTTGGCTTTTTACGAAAAGATGTGCAAAAAGTAGAGAGAAAATGAAATCTTTAACTTTTTGGTGTGGATTGTTGACTTTTTGATTTTTTTATTAACTTTTTGACTTTTTAACTAAAAATGACACTTGCCAAACGAGACCTTAATAAAAATGTTAGTAGAATTTTTAAGACTTCTAACTTTACTCTAATTTTAATATATGTTTTTACGTATTTTATGTACTTTCACATTTTTGGGCAATCGTTAAATTTTTTTGTTAATAGTTATTACAATTTTTATAAATAAAAAAACCTTAAGGATGAAAGAAAGAACGGCAACGGACGAGGGTGATCTTTACTGAAAATTATTATATAATTTTGGAGCATCATATGTGACATTATAAATAAAAAATTATTAAATATATTTAGTAAATTATTTGTTATCTCTTAATTATTTAATTATAAATAAAAAATTATTAAATATATTTAATAAATTATTTCTTATCTCGTAATTATTAACAAAACTAAGTCAATATTGTCTCACCTCCTAATTGTAAAGTTTCTTGATACTTTATTGGTTGCTACATATGATACTTTGAGAACTTATTTGATTGGACAGATTATAGTATAAGATTAAAATTATTAATTCTTGAGATTCAAATTTCATTGTTTGGTTGTAATTTTAGTTATTTGGATTAAATTTTCATGAACATTCTATCTAACAAAATTGGCCATTTTTTTTTAATCTTACTACTAATAACGTAAAATAAACATATAGTTGGGATTATATATTTCTATACATTGCAAAAGAAACACAGACAAAAGAAAATTTTTATGTCACTAAATCAGCTAGATAATCAATCATACATTAATTTTATATATGGTTAATTTTCTCACTATTAATCTTACTATATAAACAGAGCCTACGACTAAATAATAAAATTTTAATTATAAAGTTGGCTAACCGTAACATAATTTTTTTCAAAGTCTACGTGTATCATATTCTCACCTCTAACGGGACAGATTTTCAACAGGTTAGCTTTGACGTCATCACCACATAATAGTAACAATAATAAGATACATTATTTATTTTTGAATGTCGGTACAATGGGATAAGAATTTTTTAGGGCAAAGTGAATGGTTAGACTTGTTGTGATCAAGGCAACAATGGTGGACTTGTCAACCATCTCCCCCTTTCTTGTAATTTACTCTTTCTTGTCTTTTTTGAACAAAATTTTTGAAAGTATTGGTCACTACAAAACCTAGCAATCTTGACATTCCCATATTTGAATAATAATGTTACAAATTTAAAAAATATTGGGTTAGTTACTCTAAAATGTACTCAACTATTTATAAATATAATTTATTTATGAATTTGTACATATTAATTTACTCAATTATAAAAATCGTACAAGTATATCTCTTTTGAAGATAGTCTGAAGGAAGTAAAAATAGTATATTTTCATAAATAAAGGGATAAAATAATATTTGTTAATAGTTGAAGGGGTTTTGGTGTAATTTGTTGGAACAATCTTTTGTGTAAAAAATAAAACTGAAACAAATAAAATAATTTACTTACAAAAAATTCTTGTTTCGAAAAATAAAAATAGCAAGACTATGATTAAGTCGAGTGTGTGACACTTTATCCTTAAGACAGATTCGCAACTGCACAAGTGCTCATGGATTAATGGCGTCTATCTATGCAATGATCGAAAACCACAGATTGTAGTAGCACTACAAACAATCTGTTAGGCGAAACAAACCTGAGTTTTACAACTCTTTGAAAACTCTATGAACTAATATGAAGAAAAATGTAGCACAAAAGAAAAACGGAAAAGAAAAAATGGAATGAATGAATCTGTTGGAGGATCCTGAATTTATAGGCTAAGAGGTGTTTGTTCGGAAGGGTAGTAAACCCTTCAAACAGGTGTGAAACCTGGAACTGCTGGAAATTGAAAAGAGGCGACCGGAAAGGCACTGTTCCAGGAAGCAAAAAATCAAATTTTTGGTGCAAATGTTTGAATTAATCCGTTACGATTTCAAATTTTTTCCTACAATAATTTGAAAAAAATTAAATGGATTTTGTCCAAAAAATTAAGCTAGGACTTGGCCCACAACCCACAACCGACCCGACTCGACCAACCTGACGACGGCAACGTGAGTGTGTATGATGGATTTGGGTCAAACCACTTTGTTCATAACTTCTCTCCTTACAAAACTTTGGGTGCCCCTTGTAGCCCATCCCAAGTATGTCAACCTAAAACTTATATACTCATATAAGCTCTCTTAATGTTTCTATGTGGGATAGCTAAAACAAGGTAACCCACATTTGATTCTTCAACTTCCCATTTCACGAAATTGAAAATGACATAAATTTCTCATTCAATCATAAATGGTTTTGACAATTCGTCTTCACCGTGTGACTTACCATGTAGCAAAGAATACGTCACCATTTGGATGCACCTTAAAAGACGTGTGGATCTCACTTAAATTTGAGCTAAAAGATGGCCCAAAATAAGCATATAAAATCAAAAAAATTTAAAAATCCTCCACATTAATGAAATTGACAGAGAGAAAATGCAACAACATAATGTTTCTAAAGAGAGTATAGAAATCAGAGATATTCAACAAAGGATAGGTCACTTTTGACTCTAAACTTTCCCTTGTGAGACACTATCAGATTTATTAGCTAATTAGTGAACATGATGTCTTGAACTGTTCAGCCATTTGTATAAATTAAGACAATAGAACACACACAGCATATTTCCAAACACAGTTTGGTTCTCACAATTGTGCTCATTTTGGCCCTGAACAACCTGGTACTTCATGAGTGCTCTAGAGAATTGTAACCCTTACAAAACTCATAGAACCGGTCCAGTTCACACTCATATAGGTGATTCTTATGAAAAGTATCCTACCATACTCCACTAGGTATTCCTAGATATAAGAATCATTAAAAACATTGCTTATCCTAACACATTGCAGACATCACTATTTCATCACAGAAATTGGTAGGAGTTCAACGCCCCAGTGATTCTTACAAGTCATACACAACTCAATTGTCCCTTTGAACATAGATCTTGGGATCTCCAGTCAACTAGGTTGGGTTGCTGTTTAAATAGGCTTAAGTCTCATTTCCCTCGATGAATTCTCAACTAACTCTCTTACTAACCTTTTGGTTAGTAGATCCGCTATATTGTCTTTAGACTTCACATATTCAATGGAAATAATTCCATTAGAGAGTAGTTGTCTCACAATGTTATATCAACGACGAATGTGTCGTAACTTACCGTTATACATATGACTATGTGCTCTACCTATTGTCAATTGACTATCACGATGTATGCATATAGCAGGCAGAAGTTTTGTCCACATTAGAATATATTCAAAGAAGTGACAAAACCATTCTGCTTCTTTCCCAGCTTTATCTAATGCTATAAACTCTGATTCCATAGTAGACATAGCAATGCAAGTCTGTTTGGAAGATTTCCAAGATACAGTCGCACCACCAAGAGTAAGGACATACCCACTGGTGGATTTTGAGTTTCTAGTATCCGATATCCATTTTGCATCACAGTATCCTTCAAGTACCGCTGGATATATAGTATAGTTTAGCCCAATGTTACGAGTAAATCTGAGATATCTTAGAACCCTTATAATAGTTTTCCAGCGCTCTATTCTTGGATTACTCGCATATCTACTTAATTTACTTACTACATAAGCTATATATGGGCGAGTGCAGTTCATCAAATACATTAAGCTTCCAATAATTTGGGCATACTCTAACTAAGAAATACTTTCCTATACATTCTTAGAAAGAAACAAATTAACATCAATAGGTGTTCTAGCAAGATGATTATCATCTTTGTTAAATTTGTCAAGTATTTTCTCAATATAATGTGACTGTGACAAAGCATATCCTTCTGATATTTTGGTAATTTTCATAACAAGAATTATATCAGCAATCTCCATGTCCTTCATGTCAAATTGTTTATTTAACATTTTCGTGGTAGTTTTAATGATGCCATTACTACTACCTATGATGAACACATCATCAACATAAAGACATACTATAACATAACTTTTGTTTGTATTTTTAATATAAACACATTTGTCACATTTATTAATTTTAAATCTATTTGACATTATTGTTTTGTCAAATTTCTCATGTCATTACTTTGGTACTTGTTTTAAACCATATAATAATTTAACCAATTTACACACTTTCTTTTTTTTCCTGGAACAGAAAATCCTTCTGGTTGTTCCATGTAGATTTCTTCAGTTAACTCACCATTTAAGAAAATTGTTTTCACATCTATTTGATGAATTTCTAATTTGTATAAGGATGCAATGGCAATTAGTATTCTAATGGATGTTATTCTAATAACTGGTGAATATATGTCAAAGTAATCAAGATCTTCTTTTTATCTATATCCTTTGACCACAAGTCTTGCCATATATTTGTCAATTAATCCATCTACTTTCATTTTCCTCTTGAAAATCCACTTGTATCCAAGTGGTTTACAACTTGGTGGCAAATCCACCAATTTCCATATGTGATTTTGCAAGATGGATTCAACTTTGCTATTTACAACCTCTTTCCATAAATGAGCCTCAAGACTGCATATAGTTTCTTTAAAAGTTAAAGGCTCATTTTCTAACAAAAATGTTAGAAAATTTGAACTAAAAGATTTTGAAATTCTAGCACGTTCACTATGCCCAGGTTCCTCTTCTTCATTTTGATCTATCTCTTGCTCTTGTACTTGATCTTTTTTTTTTTTTTTTTTTATCATGACTAGTAATAGCATTATAAAATCTTTTATTAGTATTAGTCCCTTGTCCAATTTTATTAGGAAACACATGTTCAAAGAATGATGTATTCTTAGATTCAATAATAGTATTTACATGCATTTCTAAGTGTTTTGACTTGTGAATCAAAAATTGATATGCACTACAATTCTTCACATAACTGATGAACATGTAATCAATAATTTTCGGACCTATCTTAGTCTTTTTAGGACTACGAATAGCCACTTTAGCCAAACGCCCCTACACTTGTAAGTATTTGTAAGATGGTACTCTCCCATGCCACATTTCATAAGATGTATAATTCACTTTCTTTAAGGGTATTTTATTAAGAATATAATTAGCAGAAAGTATTGCTTCTCCCCACAAGTTTTAAGGTAATCCAAAACTTATTAACATGATATTCATCATTTCTTTAAAGTCCTATTTTTTGTTTTAACAATTTCATTTTGCTAAGGTGAGTAAAGAGCGGTAGTTTGATGAATTATTTCATATTCTTTACAAAAATCACCAAAAGGTGATTCATATTCACCACCTCTATCACTTCTTAGAATTTTAATTTTCTTGCCAAATTGATTTTCAACTTCATTCTTATATTGAATGAAAATTTCCAAAACTTCTTCCTTGGTTTGAATTAAATAAACATAACTATATATAGCATAGTCATCTATGAAAGTGATAAAATATTTTTCTCACCTCTAGTTTGAATTGATTTAAAATTACAAATGTCACTATGAATTAATTCAAGTGGTTCAGTACTTATTTCAATTGAATGAAAATGAGTTTTAGTTAATTTTGTCTCAACACAAATTTTACATTTATGATTTGGATCAATTTCAAATTTAGATAAACATTCCATATTAATTAATCTACATAAAGATCCATAATTAACATGTCCTAGTCTATCATGCCATAAGTTTAAAGACTCAAGGAAGTAAGAAGAAGATTTATTTTTATTAATCATTTTTTATACAATATTCATTTTGAAAAGACCATCATTCATGTAACATTTTCTTACATACATCCCGTTTTTGGTAATTACAAATTTGTCACTCTAAAAAACTAGCCTAAACCCATTCTTGTTCAACAAAGATCCGGAAACAAGATTCTTGCAAATGTCTAGCATATGCAACGCATTGTTGAGGGTGAGTTCCTTTCCAGATGTAATCTTCAAAATAACCTTTCTTTGTCCTTCGACTTTAGATGTCGAGGAGTTGCCCATGAATAGTTGTTCTCCATTGTTCTCCATAGAATAGGAGGACAGCATCTTTTTGTTGGCATAGTGTAACATGCCCAGGGCGTACCCGCACACATTCAACAGTTCGGACCCTCGATCTCTTTGATCTAGTCTCACGAGTGCAATGTGAAACATAGATGAGAGTCTAGATTTGACAACTTCTATAGAAAATCCATTTTATTACAAAATTATTGCCAAAAATGGACTGCGTTATTAGATCTCAAAATCGCCACCTAATATTTTGGAAAATTAGGAAACCCATGACTCGTGCCAAGGCCATTGTTCGTCATAACCAAAGTTGTCTTGGTTCGGAACCTTAGGTATGAGAGGGGAAGGTCATTAATTGAGCACCCCTGCTCACCCGATCAAAAGATCGGCCTTTACTAACCATGATATGAATTTTATTTATTTTTATATGTTCATGTTCTGATTATTTAATAAATCCTAAAATTTACTATGTGAAGCATACAAGTATAGACCATGTCACACACTTTGGAACAACTTGATTTCATATAGTTTTGAAAGAGTTTTGAAGATGTACAACCCAAATAAATTGAGTTTATAAACGTGAAAATCAACATCATTCCAAATTAAGTGACACAACCTCCATCCACTGGCATTCATAGAGTTATATCACATAAGCGAATAGTCTCATGATAGAATGCTAAACATAGTAAGAAAAACTCACACAAATAGGATGCTAAAGCATAAAAACTTACATATTTACTAACGTCCCTCGAACAGCTACAAAACAAAGTTAGTAAAAACATGCATGATCTTATATATAAAATCCTAATGCAATTCACTCATAAGATGCAACTAAAGATTCGGCTTCTAAGATATGACATGTGAATCATCTCAAGAACATGAGGTAGCGCACATAATCACATAGGAATTGATTAAATCTACAAATGTGAACTTAGCCGAATCAAGATGCATAAAACATAGATGCAAAGTATGGATATAACAACAAAAATAAAATAAAATAAAATAAACGTGATGCATATTTACAAATAAGGAAAGCAAGTAAAAGAACGGGATAGAAAGAAGTGGGGCGGAAAATTATTACAATATTTTGAATAAATTATTACAAACCAAATTAGAGTGGGGGAGGAGAATATGACAATAAAATAAAAACCTCACAATACAATCAAAATAAAATAAACAAAAGAAAAAAAAAAAGTTTCATGTGCCTTGAAAACCACCGGAAGTTGGTTAACATTGGAAGACAACGCCCTATTGTACAAAAGAAACTAGTTGACTAGCCAACTAGGTCTAGCAAAACCTGTCTTATTGCGAAACCAAGAAAATGAACAAACAAGAAATATGTAGGTGGCTCAACTAACCACTACCGGTTAGATTAAAAACAAGAAAACAAATATAAAATAAAAACAAATGCAAACTTATAACAAAACTAACATAAACCTAAAACAAGAGAACAAATATAAAATAAAATAAAATAAAATAAAATGCAAACTTACAACGAAACTAACATGAACCTAAAACAAAAAGAAAGCAAATATGAGGTAGAACATACAAGATTACAACAAAACTAATATGAGACTAATATAAGAAAAATATAAGTTAGGAAATGGAAGATTACAACATAATTACCATGAAACTAAAAAAAAAAAAAAAGAGAAGCAAATGTGAGGTAGAATATTCAAGAT
Organism: Camellia lanceoleosa; assembly: GCA_025200525.1. Lineage (NCBI taxonomy): Eukaryota > Viridiplantae > Streptophyta > Magnoliopsida > Ericales > Theaceae > Camellia > Camellia lanceoleosa. Next base: position 167,000 of record JANUSC010000120.1, on the reverse strand, counting down.
TACAACAAAACTAATATGAAATTAAAGCAAATGAATAAAAATAAATAAATAAATAATTATGAGCTAAACAAACCACTTAGATTACAACAACATACTATGAAATATAAAGTAAAAAAATAAATATGAAATAGACAAACCACTTGGATCATAACAAAACACTATGAAATAAGAAGTAAGAAAATAAACATGAGATAGAAAATATAAGAAAATGAAAAACTAGAAATTCACTTTCCAAAGAAATATTGAATTTCTTGATTTCCAAACTTCCTCTTGATTACCCTCAAGCTGTGGAGTATGTTGTTGAAATCTCAACAAGAAAGTTGAAGTTTTAGCTTTGGTGAAGTTTTGGGTGGTAATAAAATAAACTCTTTTTTTTTTTTTTTTATCCAAGTTTAGATCTCTTTCTAAAAATATTTTCACTCAATTGGAACAAAAGAAACTCTTTTTTTTTTTTTTTAATCAAAATTTAGACCTCTCTCTCATCAAAAATTTTCACCACCTCTCATAGTTATAATGTTCTTATATATATAGGCCAAAAATCAAGACCCTTTCATGTTCTGAAGGGCCAATTTTGAAGAGCCAAAACCTATTCATGTTTTGAAAGGCCAATTGTGAATAGTCAAAATCCATCCATTTGTTTGAAAGGCCAATTGTGAACAGCTAAAGCCCATCTATTTGTTTGAAAGGCCAATTGTAAATAGTCAAAATCCATTTAGTTTTTTGAAAGGCCAATTGTGAATAGTCAAAACCCATTTTATTTGTTTGAAAGGCCAATTATGAATAATCAAAATCCATTTAGTTTTTTTGAAAGGCCAATTGTGAATAGTCAAAATCCATTTAGTTTTTTGAAAGGCCTATTGTTTCAAACTGCTAAATTTTCTAGACAAGAGAAACAAATGCAGGAAAAGATTTTTGAATAGGTCTCAACTAATTCGGCAAAAATGGGGGCAAAATTAGGATTGAAGCTTAAATTTGATTTTTTTGCTGAGAAATTCATAAAATAGCACATTATAATTTTCATCATTGGGTGTTTAGAAGAAAGCGCCCAAGTCTTAGGACTGGTCAAAATGGGGTGTCTACAGTTGCCCCTCTTTGACAGAGCTCGAAGTCATTTTATGACGTGAGTGAATGTCAAAGCCCGAAGACGACCCTTTTGACAAGGCCATAAGACTTGGGCAAACAAACAAGATGCAATGCAAGTGGTTGAACTAGAAGGTTGCCTACGTATTCCTTTACAAGGAATCAAACCTACGTAGTTTAGGGGCAACATGTAAAATGGCATGCTCAAAATGCAGTTTGAAAGTTGGACTTGCACGCTTCGCGAAGCCAGTTGTTTGAAAATTCATGATTGTGCAATGCAATGCAATGCAATGTTATGGAGTGATGATAAAGATATGAAAATAACAACATGAGAGGAATGATATGAAACATAATAGGGAGTGCATCGCATTAAATATGTCATAAGATCACATACAAATGTGCCACAAGATCACATACAAATGTGCCACAACACAAATGATAAGTGAACTCGAAATCCAAACGTGTCTTACACGAGAAGAGAAATAATGAACTCGAAATCCAAACTCGTTTCATACGGAAGGAGGTATAGTGGTGTAACCAACAGATGTTCCTAACCGTATTTCATACGCAGAGGATGAAGGAAAACATCAAATCATAGCACGTTTCACGTGAAAGGAATAAAGGTAGTGAAACCAACAGTGTACCTAATCGTATCTCATACGGAGAGGGGGAAGGTTTTAATTGGGTAAACATCAAATCCTAATACGTTTCATGTGAAAGAAATAAAGGTGGTATAACCAACAGACGTACCTAATCGTATCTCATACGGAAATGGGAAAGGGGAAAGGTTTTAACCAGGTAAACATCAAATCTTAACGCGTTTCACGTGAAAGATGCAAAGGTGGTGTAACCAACAGACGTACCTAACTATATCCCATACAGAAAGGGGGAAGGTTTTAACTACGTAAACATCAAATCCTAACACGTTTCACGTGAAAGATGCAAATGTGGTGTAACCAACAGACGTACCTAACCGTATCTCATATGGAAAGGGGGAAGGTTTTAACCAGGTAAATATCAAATTCTAACACGTTTCACGTGAAAGGAACAAAGGTGGTGTAATCAACAGACGTACCTAACCATATCTCATACGGAAAGGGGGAAGATTTTAACTAGGTAAACATCAAATCTTAACACGTTTCACGTAAAAAGAACAAAGGTGGGATGTTAATGTGATTGGCGTGGATTTGACATGTGTGGTATCGCTTAACAAAGTTGATATAATCATTCTCCATGGTTAACCAGTAGTATCCTTGTCTAAGGATTTTTCTGACTAACGTTATACCATTCATATAGGCTCCACACTCTTCTCCATGGATGGCATCCATGATACGCTTTGCTTCTTTTTCCTCTACACATAGCTTGTGCATTCCCAGATGCCCTCTCTTATATAACTTATCTCTACAAATGACAAACTGAGTGGCCAGACGTCGTATCCCCCTTTTGTCTTTAGTGTTTGCCCCTTGTGGGTATGTACCACTTTCCAGAAAATTCCAAATATCAAAGTACCAAGGGTTTTCATTTTGAACTTCTTTCGTTGCGGCTATCATTTCATACGTGGGGGTGTACCTTTGTTCAATAAGGATCGGGCACATCTTGACCCCGACCAATATATCTATCACTAATGCCAGGGTTACCAATGCATCAGCAAATTGGTTGTTCTCTCTTACCAGGTGTGTAAAAGTTAGTTTTTTGAACCTTGGGATCAACATGTCCAAGGTTTGATGGTAGACTTTCATTTTTTCCTCTTTAACCTTCCAATCTCCGTTGGCTTGAGAGACGACCAAGTTCAAGTCCCCGATCACATCCAATCTTTGCCCTTAGTTCCAAGGTTGCTTCCAATCCAGCAATGCACGCCTCATACTCTGCTTGGTTGTTAGATACCCTAAATCGGAGTTTGAAAGCTAAGGGGATATGGGAATCATCCGACGCTATGAGCAACACGCCTATCCTATAGACAAATTGATTGGACGCTCCATCAAAGTACAATTTCCAAGTGTCTTCTTTAATCTGCATGACCTCTTCATCTGGAAATGAGTACTCCATATCTTTTCTTCCTTCAATTGGGTGATCAGCCAAAAATTCTGCTACGGCCCTTCCTTTGACAGATTTGCGAGTGACATACTTAAGGTCAAATTCGAAAAGCAAAAGCAACCAACGAGCTAGCCTACCGGTAAGTGTTAGTTTCTCAAAGAGATATTTGATTGGGTCTAATCTTGAAACCAAAATTACCGAGTGAGCTAACAGGTAGTGTCTCAACTTCCTGGTGGTCCATAACAAAGCTAAGCAAGCTTTTTTCCAAAAGAGTCTAGCGGGTCTCATAGTCAAGCATCTTTTTGCTTAAGTAGTAAATGGCCTTCTCCACTTTCTCATCTGACTCTTGTGCAAGCATACATCCCATAGTTGATTCGGTCACTGATAAGTACAAGATCAGCGGGTTCTCTGGCTCAGGCAGTGATAAAACAAGTGTATTCTGCAAATACTGCTTAACTTGCTCGAACGCATACTGACATCGAGTATCCCATTGGAACTTCTTCCCTTTCTTTAGAAGACTAAACAGTGGTTCACAAATCAAGGTTAGCTTTGAAATAAACCTTCTTATGAATTGTACCTTCCCTAGAAAACCCTGCACCTCATTTTCAGTCGTTGGTGGCGGCATTTCTAAGATGGTCTTTATTTTAGATGGATCAACTTCAATTCCCCATTGTGTGATCAGAAATCCCAACATCTTGCCCGCAGTTACGCCAAAGGTGCATTTCTATGGATTTAGCTTTAGCCTGTATTCCCTAATTCTCTCTAAGACTTTCTTCAATGCAATGTATTGGCTTTCTCAATCTTTGGACTTGACAATCATGTCGTCTACATACATCTCAACTTTCTTGTGGATCATATCATGCAAAAGAGTGGTAACGACTCTCTGATAAGTGGCCCCGTCATTCTTCAAACCGAATGGCATAACTCTATAGCAGTATGTCCCCTATGGTGTGGTAGATACAGTCTTTTCTTTGTCCTTTAGAGCCATAAGGATCTGGTTATATCCCGAAAAGCCATCCATGAATGACAGTAAGGCATGCCCTGCAGTGAAGTCTACCAATTCGTCAATATGTGGCAATGGGAAATCATCCTTCGGACTAGCCTTGTTCAAATCCCAGAAATCAACACAAACTCGGATTCTGCGATCTTTCTTTGGAACTGGCACAATATTGGCTAACCAAGTAGGATATTCTAATACGAGCAAAAACCCAGCATTGATTTGTTTGGTAACCTCTTCTTTAATTTTCAAGGCCCAATCAAGACGAATTCTGTGAAGCTTTTGTTTGACAGGTCGGGCCTCAAGGTTGAGAGGGATCCTATGCTGTACAATCTCAGGGTCAATTCCTGGCATGTTTTCGTAGGACCATGCAAAAACATCTTTAAATTCTGTTAATAAAGCAACTAATTGTTTACGTTCCTCTAAAGACAATGTAGAATCAATTTAGATCAAGCGAGGATCTTTTTCAACACCCACATTTATAGAAACAATTTCATCCACTAATGGCTTAGCACACTTTTCTTCCTCCCAGTCGATTAAATTTTTCAAAGCCCAAGGAATTTCTTCATCTTCATTTTTATCAAAATCTTGAAAATTTTGGTCAATGTTATGAACTATGGGCACAAAAAAGTAAGCGAAAATCACATCTTCATTCAAAGCCTCGGGCTCACAAGTTGCAACAGACTTAAAAGAGGAAGAAAAAGAAGACTCAGACATTTTAAACAAACTTAAATCTGCCTTCAACCCCACAGGCCCACCAAACTCAGACTCAACAGCCGATTCAGAACTCTCAATACAACTCTTTTCAAAATGCCAATTTATTTGTGAGCCATTCACTGCATCCATGATGAAGCTTGAGCAATCAGCAGGTACCTCTTCCCCGATCATGGCAATGGTCCTATCCCCCAAATTCATCGGTCCAGTGCTAGTACGCGATTCTGTCAGTAAATCAGCCAGTGTTAGACCTAGGACTTCCTCTGTGCTACTTTCCGAGCTGACTTCTCTGTCTTGTCCAATGTCAATACTAGGATCTACCCATTCCTCATCACTGTCGGAGAGCTGATGATCAAAGAAGATCTCAAACCTAGGGTATGTCTTCCTCTCCACTTGATCAATCCAGGGCTCAGGAAAACCACAAAAAGGGAAGTCTTTTCCTTGGCGGACAAAGCGTTCGTTTAAGGTCCCGTGGATTGGCCTATAAACCAGCTCATACTTCTTTCCCGTATTCTTTACATTGATTCTCTCTCTTATTTCCTTCTCTTTCTTCTCCCAGTCTTCTACAGTTGGTTCATATCCCAACCCAAATGCATATGGGTTGTGGATTACCTTAGTTGTCTCTATGGTGCCTTGTCAGCCACTTCTTCCCAATCCAGATCCTGGGATGTATCCTAGCTTCTTCATCATATAGACTGACTGAGCACTCAGACGTGTACCCTTCTCTTTTGCCATGATTGTCTGCACTAGCTGTGTTTCTGCCAAGGTAAAACCCGAGAGAAAAACATCTTCACTCCCATGTTATACTTCCAGTACTGGCGTTGTGACTTCTAGAGGAGAGTGGATCGTAGAATTGCCAAAAACTATGGCAATCCCTCCATTGTGCGGATACTTCACCAATTAGTGTACGGTTGAAGACAGTGTTCTCATCTTATGCAACCAAGGCCTGCCCAACAATAGGTTGAAAGTTGCTGGGACATCCATGACATGGAATTCTGCTCCATGCTCAGAGGGACCAACTAATATCTGGACCTTGAAAGTCTCCATAACATTCTTGCTGGTGTTGTCATATGCCTGAATAACTTGGCTTGTTAGCGTGAAGTCAGCCGGCTTTAACCTGATTGCATAAGAAGTCATTGCTGGGCACACATTAATGGCTGAATCGGTATCAACCAAAACTACTGGAATCTACTTCTTTCTACACTCCAAGGCCACATACAAAGGCTTGTTGTGGTCAACCCCCTTAAGTGGTAACTCTTTGTTTGTAAATGATAACATAGAGATCGTGTCTCCAGGTGTGATGAAAGATACTAATTGATCCGACGTTGTCTCAATGGATAGCTTGGCCTTGTTTAAGGCTAACAACATTGCTTGTCGATGTTCTCGGGAAGCCATGAGAAGACCCCAAATGGAAATGTTTGCCTGGATTCTTTTCAGTTGTTTTAGAATTAGGTCTTCTTCTGCCTATTTCTCTTTCTCTTTCTCTACCTCTTTATCTTTGCCAGAGGGCTCTCCTTGGTCTAGATGTGGAGGCTTGAAGTAGCGTCCACTCTTGGTCAAATGATCAATTTCATTTGCATACCAGGTCTCATCTGGCACATCGCTTACCCATTTATCATCAATGTAGGCAAGCTGTAGGTCATTATCATCCCACTATTCGCCTTCGTTGACCGAAAGGTAATTATCTAGCGCTACTTGAATCATTTCCATAGTATGCTTTGAATGGCTTACTGGTTCTTCTTCTTTTCCTCTAGAACTCTTTCCTTTACCACATTCAACAGGTTTTCCGAAATCAAGTGACAATTCATCATCTTTTCTTTCAATTTTCTCATCAGAAGCTTCGTCACTACTTGACCAACAGTGACTATAATTCTTTGGTTGCCACCATCCCATCTGTACATTCCCAAGGTCTAATTCTTCAAAGAAATGAAGATTAGCCAAGTCCTCCTCTAGGTCAGCCAAGTCATCCAACCCCTGTTCAAGTACATCCTCTCTGACAACATTGATAAAAAAATGAGTCAGGCAGATCAACCTCAAGCTTTAGTTGACCACTGGAAACAATATACCAGCTAGGATTATACTTTTTCTCTGATAGTTTGTCCACTACCACCATAGGGATTTTGGGTTTTGGCTGGGTTAGAGGTGCATCCATCATACACAACACGGTGCCTTTAGGAATATGTACCTCAGGTTTTGGTAAATAGGTGGGTGTGATATAGATACTGGGGTTAAAGGTGGATGAAAGTGTATGGATGAGGTTAAGATGAGGAGGTGGTGGAACTCTGTCATGGGGCGACAACGGGTTGGTAGTGACGTTGGGTTTTGGTGGTTGTAGGGAAGGTATGACTTTATTGTCTATGAGATCTTGGATTTCATGACGGAGATTAAAGCAACGGTCTGTGTCATGTTCGGGTTGTTGGTGGAAAGTATAGTGTTTGGTGGTGTCATGTTTGGCTGGGAGAGGTTCAGGAAGAGGTTGGGGGTCCAAAGGCTTTAAATACCCTCTTTTTGTCAAGATTTTCATTGCATTGGAGAGTGGCATATGGAAAGGGGTGAATGTTCTGCTTGGGGCTCGGGTTGTGTTTTGCAGGCCAGAATGAGCAAATGGGTCAGCTATTTTAGTGGTAGTGGCAACCAAGTTGATTTCAGATGGCTTCACAGCTGTGCTACCACTGGTGGTAGCATTGGAACTGCAACCAAAAGGCTTCCGAACAGGTTCCTTATCCTCCACAATGATTCCCTATTTGATAGCATCCTCTATCTGGACCCCTATCTCATTTACAGACGAGTCAAATCCATAGGCTTTAAGACATCAGAGAATAGGCAAATATGCACCATTGGGTCGCCGGAGCCATCAAACCTATCAATGTGTTGCATTTTGAACCGTTCTGGCAACTTCACAGCTGTTTCAGTGTACCCGTCTTCGATGTCCGGGATTGAATTGACTCATTGTGCCTTTTTGAAATTTTTTTCTAACTTGGCCAGCTTCAACATAGTTGAGTCAGACTCAGGTGCTTCAGAGGGAAGGAGCCCTCCCACTGGTTGTGGAAGAGAAAATGATCCTCCTAAAGTTTGTGCAAGAACTCTTAGATCTTCTGGTGAGTTAAGTTCGGCAAACTCGTCAGCTGGTGGAGGTGGATGAGTCACCGGAGGTGGTTGAGTAATGGACGCCCCAGATGAGCATTGTAGTTCAACAAGAGTATTGCCTTGAACAGCAAGAGTAGTGCCTTGGGCAGCAATCGTAGTGGCAACGGTATCCATGCTCCGTTAAAAGGCCAATAGTATGTCTGCTATATTTTTTGGAATTTGAGCCATCACTGATTTTGGTGAGTTGAGTGGTGATGATCTGGCAGGTGAAGAAAGGGTATTCTAGACAGTTAATGAAGCTTTTGCTTTTCTTCGTGTAACTGGTGGCAAAGAAACTAACACTGGTTGACCCTGAACCAAATCTGCACTTTTGCAAAGTCTACCAATGCGAGTCCACACAACTTGGGGGATATCAGACCTTTTGGAAGCTATAGTGCTCGACTACCTTGCTGAAACAAAACGAGAGCCCCAATCAAAATTTTATTAGCATCCCAGCTCAACTGATTACTAATAACTCATGTTGAAAAACTGAACTCAACCCCACAAACTAAAATGACTGAACCACTCATCTGAATCTGAGAATTCCTATACATTGCACATAACATATAGCAAGATAGAGAGCAAACACCCCTATGGGGGCTAGGGTTACCCTGTCCTAGATTTGAAATGATCTAGGGTTTCACTATTCAAACAAGCGGCATCATACATCCTAGAAATGGAAGAGCATCATGTCCTAATTTTGGAAGGTACTATAGCTCATTATATGCACAAGGTTAACTCTACTCTAGGGGTTAAAGTCAAGGTGACGTTACCAAAAAGTCCTTTGGGTCATAACCAATGAAGATCTTAGGAAATCAGAAGAGTCAATATAGCCTCTATTCAAAGTCTGAGAACCCTCAGATCTCAAAAGATTATAACACAAGACCTCTAAAGTAACGTAGAGATAGGTGCATTGTCACAAAAAGTATGCATGTGCTCCCACAATTATCTGGGCAACACAGGAACTTTAAGTGCACCAATGCATGCAATGCAATAAACATATAATTAAAAATAAAAGTCATATCATAGAGTTCGAGTCAAGGTTTCATAAAATCCCTAGCGGAGTCGCCAGAAACTGTAACATGCCTGGGGGGTACTAGTGCACATTCAACAGTTCGAACCCTCGATCTCTCTGATCTAGTCTCACGAGTGCAATGTGAAATATAGATGAAAGTCCAGATTTGACAACTTCTATAGAAAATCCATTTCATTACAAAATTATTGCCAAAAATGCACTGCGTCATCAGATCTTAGAGTCGCCACCTAATATTATGGGAAATTAGGAAACCCATGACTTGTGCCAAGGCCACTGTTTGTTATAACCAAAGTTGTCTCGGTTTGGAACCTTAGGTATAAGAGGGAAAGGTTATTAATTGAGCACCCCCACTCACCCGATCAAAAGATCGGTCTTTACTAACCATGATATGAATTTTATTTTCTTTATATGTTCATATTCTGATTATTTAATAAATCCTAAAATTTACTATGTGAAGCATACAAGTATAGACCATATCACTCACTTTGAAACAACTTGATTTCATGTAATTTTGAAAGAGTTTTGAAGATATACAACCCAAATAAATTGAGTTTATAAACATGAAAATCAACATCATTCCAAATTAAGTGACACAACCTCTATCCACTGGCATTCATAGAGTTATATCACATAAGCAGATAGTCTCATGGTAGAATGCTAAACATAGTAAGAAAAACGCACACAAACGGGATGCTAAAGCATAAAAACTTATACATTTACCGACGTTTCTCGAACAGTTACAAAACAAAGTTAGTAAAAACATGCATGATCTTATATACAAAATTCTAGTGTAATTCACTCATGAGATGCAGCTAAAGATTCAACTTCTAAGATATGACATGTGAATTATTTCAAGAACATGAGGTAGCGTACATAATCACATAGGAATTGATTAAATCCACAAATGCGAACTTAGCCAAATTAAGATGCATGAAACATAAATGCAAAGTATGGATATAACGACAAAAAAAATTTAAAAAAAATAAACATAATGCATATTTACAAATAAGGAAAGCAAGTAAAAGAGCAGGATAGAAAGAAGTGAGGCAGGAAATTATTACAACATTTTAAATAAATTATTACAAACCAAATTAGAGTGGGGGAGAAGAATATTACAACAAAATAAAAACCTCACAATATACTCAAAATAAAATAAACAAAAGAAAATAAATAAATAAATAAAAAGTTTCATGTGCCTTAGAAATCACCTGAAGTTGGTTAACATCAGAAGACAATGCTGTCTTGTCCAATAGAAACTAGCCGGCCTGCCAACTAGGCCTAGCAAAACCTGTCTTATTGTGAAACCAAGAAAAGGAACAAGCAAGAAAAATGTAGATAGCTCAACTAACCACTACCGGTTAGATTAAAAATAAAAAAACACATATAAAATAAAAACAAATGCAAACTTATAACAAAACTAACATGAAACTAAAATAAGAGAACAAATATAAAATAAAATAAAATAAAAGTGCAAACTTACAACAAAACTAATATGAACCTAAAACAAAAACAAAACAAATATGAGGTAGAACATACAAGACTATAACAAAACTAATACGAGACTAATATAAGAAAAATATAAGTTAGGAAATGCAAGATTACAACATAATTACTATGAAACTAAAACAAAAAAAAAAAACAAATATGAGGTAGAACATTCAAGATTACAACAAAACTAATATGAAATTAAAGCAAGTGAATAAAAATAAATAAATAAATAATTATGAACTAAACAAACTACTTAGATTACAACAACATACTATGAAATATAAAGTAAGAAAATAAATATAAAATATACAAATCACCTGGATTATAACAAAACACTATGAAATAACAAGCAATAAAATAACTATAAGATAAAAAATATAAGAAAATGAAAGACTAGAAATTCACCTACCAAAGAAATATTGAACTTCTTGATTTCCAAACTTCCTCTTGATCACCCTCAAGTTGTGGAGTACGTTGTTGAAATCTTAGCAAGAAAGTTCAAGTTTTAGCTTTGGTGAAGTTTTGGGTGGTAACAAAATAAACTCTTTTTTTTTATCCAAGTTTAGACCTCTTTCTAAAAATATTTTCACTCAATTGGAACAAAATAAACTCTTTTTTTTTTTATTATCAAAATTTAGACCTCTCTCTCATCAAAAATTCTCACCACCTCTCATAGTTCTAATGGTCTTCTATATATAGGCCAAAAACCAAGACCCTTTCATGTTCCAAAGGACCAATTTTGAAAGGCCAATTGTGAATAGTCAAAACCCATTCATTTGTTTGAAAGGCCAATTGTGAATAGTTAAAACCCATTCATTTGTTTGAAAGGCCAATTGTGAATAGTCGAAATCTATTTTATTTGTTTGAAAGACCAATTGTGAATAGTGAAAACCCATTTTATTTGTTTGAAAGGCCAATTGTGAATAGTCAAAATCTATTTAGTTTTTTTGAAAGGCCAATTGTGAATAGTCAAAATCCGTTTAGTTTTTTGAAAGGCCTATTGTTTCAAACTGCTAAATTTTCTGGACAAGAGAAACAAATGCAAAAAAAGATTTTTGAATAGATCTCAACTAATTTGGCAAAAATGGGTGCAAAATTGGGATTGAAGCTTAAATCTGATTTTTTTGCTAATAAATTCATAAAATAGCACATTGTAATTTTCATCATTGGGTGTTCAGAAGAAAGCGTCCAAGTTTTAGGGCTGGTCAAAATGGGGTGTCTACACATATATGTAACAAGTAGCACCAGTGTCTACTTATCATTCTTTGAGATTTCCGACAAGGTTGGTTTCAGATACTACGGCTAAAAGGTTTATGTCATCAACACCATTGGAGTTTCAGTCCACTTCGGTGACATTGGCCTGAGCAGGTTTCTTACTTGAACTTCTTTTTTCTTTGCACTTGTTACAACAATCTTTGGCCCAGCGTCTTTCTTTGTCACAGAAGTAGCATTTTCCATTAAACTTGAATTTCTTGGTTTCCCTTCCCTTAGAGCCTTGTGAGGAACTTTCTCCAGTATATTTTCGTTTTGTTGCTTTTCGTGCATGTTTCACCACATTAGCCTTTGAATCCATAGGATTATTTCCAACCCTCTTCTCATAAGTCCGGTTGTCTTCCTCAATTCTCAGTCACACAATTAATTCTTCCAAATTCATTTGTTTGCGTTTGTGCTTGAGATTGTTCTTAAATTCCTCCAATCCTTGTAGTAATTTTTCAATTAGGGCAGCGAGGTGGAAGGACTCGCTTAGTGACATGCCTTCTGTATGGATGCCATGTAGGATAAGTTAGAGATCCTGAACTTGGCTGATCACAATCTTTGAATCAACCATCACAAAATCTAAAAATTTGCCCACCACGAATTTCTCAGTTCCTAAGAATTTTTCTGACTGGCACAACAGCAGGAGGGATTGGGGTAGTCGCAACACCGGTCGGATTAGAAGTTTCGGTAGCCATTGAATTCTAAATTATAAAACAGAATTTTAATTAGAATTGTATACTACATAGAAAATTAAACAAAAAAACACATAATATAATTCTATAAAAAAATAATAGAAACAAAGTCGTAACTTTTATTTCAAAGTAATTTGAAAATAAACATTTATTTAATCAAATTAACTCCACACAGAATATTATTTCTGTAAACTTCAAAAATTAAAATACTGAAAATCAGAATTTTAATTAATGAAAACCCAAAAAATTATTTCTGAAAATTCAGAATTAATTTTTGACGAACTTTACACAGAAAATAATTTATGTAACAAAACTAAAAAGAAATTTTGAAAGGAAACAAACGAAAAATTCTGTATAAACAATCTATGTCCCAAGATACATGATTGAAAACCACAGATTGTAGTAGCACTATAAACAATTTGTTAGGCCAACCAAACCTAGTTCTACAACTCTTTGAAAACTCTCTGAACTAATATGAAGAAAAATGAAGTATAAAAGGAAAATAGAAAAGGAAAAATGGACTGAATGAATCTGCTAGAGGGTCCTGAATTTATAGGCTAAGAGGTGTCTATTCGGAATGGCAGAAAACCCTTCGAATAGGTGTGAAACCTGGAATCGCCAGAAATTGAAGAGAGGCGACTGAAGAGGCACTATTTTGGAAAGCAAAATTCAAATTCAAATTTTGGCGCAAATGTTTGAATTAATCCATTAGAATTTCAAATTTTTTCCAGCAATAATTTGAAAAAAAAAATCAAATGGATTTTGTCCAAAAAATTAAGCTAGGACCCGACTCGATCCACAACCCCCAACCTGCGCCAGCTCAGCCGGTGGGTGGCAATGGCGAGCGTGTGTGGTGGATTTGGGTCAAGCCCACTTTGTCCATACCTCCCCTCCTTACAAAAGTATGTCAATCTAAAGCTTATATACTCATATAGGCTCTCTTAATGTTTTTTATGGGACACCCAAAACAAGGTAACCTACATTTGACTCTTCAACTTCCCATTCCACAAAACTAAAAATGACGTCAACTTCTTATTCACTCATAAATGGTTTTGACGATCCGTCTTCACCGTGTGACTTGCCATGCGGTAAGGAACACATCACCACTTGGACCCACCTCAAAAGACATGTGATTGTAGACACCCCATTTTTGACCGACCTTAAAGACTCAGATGTCACCGATTGAGCGCTCGGTGATATTGCATGTTGTGCTTTCGTTGAAGTCTCGAGTCGCGACGCCTGCGCCTCCGGACTTAGAACCATCTCCTCCTTGTCTCGGTTTGCGAACCAGGCTCGGTCTTCTCTGTTTTCTTTCACGAGGAAGGGAGTGGTTCGTAGACTATCTCCGGTGGCCGTGAGCTACTTTTCGTGGCGTGAGCCGTTTGCCCATTCGGAGCCGGTTCGGTTTTGAGCCGTTAGGCCGTGTGCCTCGGCTCGGGACCGCCTAACCATCTCCGACTTCTCCGGTTTTGGCGGAGACCTCTGTTTAATGTTCGAGGAACAGGGGCCCCGATGCCCACTTGGCACGAACACCACTTAGGTGCGGCGACCCATTTCGGGACCGGCTGCGTGATTTGGGCCCGAGCTTTCATTCGCATCCGCCTTCTTGGTTCTGGCAGGAACCTCTGTTTTATCATTTCGAGAAACCACAGGGCCCCGATGCCCGCCGTGGCGTATGCCACTTTCGGTGCACATGTAGGTTTTGGGTCCCGAGCATTCATTTTGCATCGGTTTTCTCGATTTTGGCGAGAACCTCTGTTTTGTCATTAGGGACCTTTGGGGTCATGATACCCACTTATTGCTGAATACCACTTCCGGCACTGCGGCCCATTTCGGATCCCGATTTGCTCGGTTTTGGCCGACGTTCATTTCTCATTAGTTTTTGTTCAAACTTGGCGGTACCTCTGTTTCAACATCGGGAAGATCCTGGGGTGGGAGGCCAGCAATTATCCCAGATAACGGTTCGCTCCTCCGAGCCCGTTTTGCTCACTTAGGGCCAATGTTGAACACCTTGGGGGTATTTTCTTCCAACCAAAGTTACATATCTGTGATCGGGACACTGGAGGACCCTACCAACTCTTGGTCGGCCGAAACCGTGAGTTTCATTTTGGGCCTCTCCTTCAAGCTCTATGTTGTGACTCACGGTTCGGTGTTGCCAAATTCGACCACAGGGCCTTATTCCACACATGGGAGGACACTCTTGTATGGTGGTCGGCGAAATTTTGAAGTTGGTTTTTGAGGTGGCTGGCCATAGGAGGTGGTGGCCGCCATGGTGGGTGGCTGGCCGGCCACCTTGAGCAAAATTACCTGGCCGGCCAGATTCTTGCTTTACAGCCTGTCCCAGCTGTCCGGATATCTTCCAACATATCCCGGGGCATCCGGGGGATATTTCGGGAGGGAAAGATTGGGTGCTTTCCCTCCCCTTTTACACCCCACTTCTTGCCTATTTGAAGGCCCCTCCCCCTCCTTCTTCAAGGGTAGAAAATTTTGTCTCAAGATCACCCCTCCAAAATCCTCCATTTCCAAAGCTTTAAACTCCAAAAAAGCTTCAAGTGTCAAGGCCATTCCTTCATCAACACCTAGCCTCACCATCCCTACCATCACTTCAGCAGCAAGGAGGTGAATTTCAGAGGTTGAGAAGCTACAAATCAGAGCCAAGAATCAAAGAAAGACAAGTCTTCAAGGGTAAGTCCTCGAAACCAACTTTTAGGGCTTTTTCTTGATTCATTTCTATACTCCATTTGGTTGAGAATTGGGGCTCCGACCCCTACTGATTTTGTGCTTGTTTTGAGCCCCTCTACAACTTTGTAGAAGGGCTCAACTTCATTTGAGGCTTCTATGATATACTTGTTTCAATATCTAGCTTTTATGCCATCATCTTGCATGCTAGTTTAGGCCTATTTCATTTTGTTTTTGGGGCTCCGACCCCTACTGGTTTTGTGCTTATTTTGAGCCCCTCTACAACATTGTAGAAGGGCTCAACCTCATTTGGCCATTCCATATACCACCTCTCTTGGAAATTCACTTTAGGCCCTAATTCTTGCATGCTTTGATAGGCTTACTTGGCTCCGGATTTCAGCCTTCATCAGGCTTGGAAATAGCCTTGTTTTTGTCTCCTTTTCATGTTATGTTGAGGGCCTTAAGCCATTTGGTGTATATTTTTGGTACTTCCTTTGAAATCCATCAAATTTACCGTATTCTTGCATGTTTTGTAGCCTCTTGTGCTTTTGGTTTTGGCCTTTGGTCAGAACTGAAAGGGGTCTTATTTTGACCCCCTTTACATGTTTCATGAAGAAAATTTTGCTGTTTGGTGCATGGTTTGGCAAGTCTCATGATATAGCCTATTTTGAGCCTATTTTGCATGGAATTTCTAGCATGTTTTTATTCTGATTTTGGGGTTTCCATAAACTGAATATGTGCATATTTTTGGCCCTTCTTTAAAGTTGTAGAACTGAGTTTTTGGGTTTGAGCATTGTAGATATCACTTGCTTTGTAATCCCCCCCTTTTACCGTATTTTTGCATGTTAATGTTGCCATATCTGTGCTATTAGTTTGGCCTTGTTTTGTACTGAAAAAATGCCATATTTTGGACTGCCTTGCTACTGTTCTTGCTGCCATGATCATATTTTGCATGTATAGCATGGCTATAGGCCATTTCGGGGCTTAATTTCACACTTTCGGGATGAATGCATGCTTCGAGTGTCATTTCGTTTTGTTTCGGGGCTGTTTTCCCCTTTATTTAGGTGCTGAAATTCCATTGCCATGCTTACATATCATTCCCTATGCCATTTGCATCATTTTTGCATTGCCTCGGTTTGCGTGCCAGTGTGCACGCCTTTCGAGGCGCCCCTGTTTTATCCGCCGGCAGCCTATGTGAGCGTGGCTGAGGCTATCTCATGTTGGCATAAGCCCAATTTGCATTTTCATGCTTCTACATCATTGCCCCGATTTGCGTGTCCGCGGACACGCGTTTCGACGACTTTGTTTTATCACGGCCTCCTATGTGAGTGGTGAGGCTCTCCCATGTTGGTGTAAGTCCATCCGGCATTCCGTATGCCATTTCATTGCATTTCATCATCGCCTCGATTTGGCGCGCTACAGCGCATTTCGAGGCACTTCCGGTTTATCCGATTTTCATCTTCGGCATCGCCTCGGTTTTGCGGCGCTGTGGGCACGCGCCGAGGCACTGCCGGTTTATCCGGTTTTCATCTTTCATCATCGCCGCCTCGGTTTGCGGCGCTGTAGGCACGCATTTCGAGGCCTTCGGTTTTATCCGATTTTCATCTCATCATCGCCTCGGTTTGCGCGCTGTGGGCACGCGCCGGTTTATCCGATTTTCATCTTCGGCATCGCCTCGGTTTGTCTTTGTGGGCACGCATTTGAAACGCCGGTCTTATCCGATTTTCATTCTTTCATCATCGCCTCGGTTTGCGCGCTGTGGGCACGCGCCGAGGCACTTGCCGGTTTATTCGATTTTCATCTTTCAAGATCGCCTCGGTTTTGCGCTGTGGCACGCGCCGAGGCATTTCGGTTTTATCCGACCTTCATCTTTCATCATCGCCTCGGTTTGCGTGCCCGTGGGCACGCATTTCAAGGCATCCCATTTTTCGTAGCATTCATGTGTATTCATCCCAATATTGAGTTGTACCGTCGCTCCTCGGCCATCATGCATCGATATCGTGATTGGTGGCGCGGATCGAGACATGCATATATTTGTGAAATACCTGCTATGCCCTTTTCTGCTCTCGTTGCGGCAAAATGAAGAATTATCGACTTTAGGAATCGCACGCAATTGAGGAAAAGCGCAAGCGAAATGTCGGGGCATCCCGGTGGATTTGCGCCAAGCGACAAAGATATACTATTCACGAAGCGGCGGTCCACGGCTTGCACGATTCAATTCTTTTGTAATTAATTTGTTAATTAATTAGAAATTTGTATATTTATTTCCGGACTGTATATTCTTTTATTGATTTGTATATTTATTGGACCCTCTGCGAGGCAATGTTGTAATAAGGGTGTGTGAGTGTGATGTATGTCTTCCAACCCCATTTCTTTCTCCCTTTTATTTACCCGCTTCGATGGTTAGATATAGGGCATATTTCAATTAGCATCTGACATGACAAAGATGTTTGCATCATTCATCTGTTTTGCATGCACCGGGCTCGGCGCATCATACAAACTGCATCTGTATTTCGATTCCAAGTTGAATACTTGATAGCTGTAGCATTTCATATGCCATATTTAGAATAGCCGAGCCTGCTATAATTGCATTTTGCATGTGTTGCATTAGGCAATTCTGTATAGTTAGGATTCATGCATGATTTCTAATCAGCTTTTGTTTTGGCTTGGAGTACTAGGTAAGTTTTATGCTTTAGCATCCTCGCATGTGTATGAGTGTTGCCATGATAGCATGCTTACCATGAGGCTATGTGCTTATGTGATATAACTGACTTGAATGCCTGTGGGTGGAGGTTGAGTTATCTGAATTGGAGCAATTCATCAATTGTTTGTTAAGCCCACTAGATTGTGGCAAAATCTGTATTTTAAGCCTACCTGCGGGTAGCAAACCATCTTTCACAAACAAACATGAAATGTTTTGTTCCAATTCGACTGACCCGATCTATACTTGTTTCTTTGCGAGCATCACATAGTAATCCTAGGCTAATAATGAATAAGAGCATACAATGTTTTCAAAATCGATATCATGGTTAGTAGAGGCGGTCTTTGGCGAGGGGGTGCTCACGATGTGACCTTCCCTAATCGTACCCAAGTTCCCGAGCCAACTTTGGTAATGACGGACACGTGGCCTTTTGGCACCGAGTCAGGGTTTCCTAAATTTCCCATTTTAAAAATATTTAGGTGGCGACTCTGTTATCTGGCAAAGCAGTCCATGTTTGGCACTTCTTTCAAAAAATCTGTTTTCCTTCAAAACGATTTGCCGGATTTGGACTCTTTGGTTCAAGATTGAGAACCGCAACAAAATCGAGTCCGAAGTATGGCGAGGCCCCTCATGGCGTTATTCTGATTTCTGAGAACTTGACTCGAACTCATGATATCTGTTTTGATTACACTTGTGTGTTTCTTTGCATTGCATTTGCATTGGTGCGCCTAGGACCGTGTTTGCCATATGCCATTCGAACGATTTCTTGGGAGGCTTGTCTTGTCAAGTCATGTCCGTAAAATTTGATCGGCTCTGAGGCTCTGACGGCATGGGAACACAAACCCGGTTTCTGGGGCACCCTTTGACCATTCGACCTAGTGCATATTCGGATCCATAGTGACCAATCCAAACTAGGACGGGTTGCTTACCCGTTTATAGGTTGCTTGAAGCATTGCGTGCGTAGTGAACCCCTAGTTCTGACGAAATAGGGCGAAACCCTACCCCAACATAGGGGTGTTTTGGCTCTCATTTATCGCTATGTGCTTGTTAGAGTACGTCTCTGAGGAATGCATGTATCGATTGAGTTTGGGCATCGAACTGCGGGCATCGGTTTATGAGTTTGGGCATCGAACTGCGGGCATCGAGATTTGGTGGAATCGGTTTACGAGGATATCAGTTCTGACGTAATTTTGGGCAGAATTAGTAGAGCACACTCATTCGGCTTTGCTCGTATCTGTTCAGATGAAATCAGGCTGAGATGCTGTCTGTTTTCTGGTTTGCTAAGTGGTCTTGGATCCATAGTTTGAAGGGTCGATATCCTCGGTACTCTGGACCCGTGTTGTTATGTGATCGGGGATGAACCACTTCTTTGTCGATTGCTGCTTACTCGGATGTGATGGATGGCACGCACTATTTTGAGCATTTGAATCTTTGTTTATCCTACCTTCTGACTTGGGTATTGCGTCTGTCTTGTTGTATCGAGTCAGCCCTGTTGAGTCTGTCTCGTTGTATCGAGTCAGTCCTATTGAGTCTGTCTTGTTGTATCGAGTCATCCCTGTTGAGTCTGTCTCGTTGTATCGAGTCACCCCTGTTGAGTCTGCCTCGTTGTATCGAGTCAACCCTGTTGAGTCTGTCTCGTTGTATCGAGTCGGTCCTGTTGTATAGGAGTCGGGTGATTCCGGGGGTGTTACCTCGAGCGTCACCATTTTGTTTTGCTTTTGTCTTTTTGTTTTGTTTTGTCTTGAGTCTGTTTCTGCCAGGGAGCCAGTGATGCCATGATTTTGAATGAAAGCAAAGATGATTTCCACGCTCTCGTATTTTACGCCGTGTGCTAGTTATGCCGGGATTTGAATGAAATGGCAGTGCATTCCACCTGCTCTTTTGTGCCTTGAAGTCATTGTAATGACCTGAGTTTTTCAAAACCTTTTTGAACACTGCAGTGAAAACAAAGAGGGAGGAATTCCTCGGGATTTGCAAAACTTTGATCAAAATGAGAGAAAGAGAGGCATACTAAGCCCTTAATGAATGAAATCATGCTTGTTAGTGTGAGTACTGAGAAGGACCCTGGCTTTGATCCAGATTGATCCTACACTGTCTTCAGCGCGAGCGATTTGTCGCTTTCTTAAAAACTTTCAAAAAATGTTTTGCGCGGTCCTGCAAAGACATGTGTGGAATCGTTCTTGAGATTGTGCAGCTTAGGATCGCTCTCAGCCTCGAGACTCGACCCACCCCTTTGCTTCCAAACCTTGAACTTGAATTCAGAAGGTTCAACGGTCAACCACAATGTGAGGCCTGTGTGGCCAGATTTGAAGCAGCCCTCGAACAAGAGGCACCAAAGTCAGATCAAGAAGATCAGAAGTCGTCAAAAGAAGCTTGCGAGCTAGATCGAAGCACCCTCGAACTAGGGGCAAAATGTCCGATATGCTCGAAGAGTCAAGATGGACCCTTCTGAATCAATCTGATCATTTCCGGGATTCAGATGACTTGGGATCTCAAAACCATTTGGCATGGACCTGTTACACTTTTACCCTTTGAGAGGCTCGCTGGGCCGAAAACCCAGAAGGGCGACCCAGGCAAAAGTTAGAGCAAGAAAAATGCAAAAAGAAAAATGCAAAAAAGAACAAGAAAAGAAAAAAGGAAAAGATACAAAAAATTCAAAAAAGAGAAAAAGAAAAAAGAAAAGATGAAAAGAAGAATTGAAAAAAAAAGAAAAACAAAGCTCGCAAGGTCGAAAACCTGCAACAGGCGCCTTGGCAAAAGTTAGAGCATAAAAAGGAGAGGTTAAATACCCGAGTGTACCTTAACCCCGAACTACGTAGGGCTTGATTCCCATCTTTGGGATACGTAGGCAACTTCATTCTGAAGTCCAGCCGTAAAAACACTTCGATTCGACTACGTCCATGCAATGGTTTTGGTCATCTCTGCCTTCTCTGTATCCGAGAGTCTGGTTGTGTTCATCACTCTGAAGATTGATTACAACGTGCTGCAGTGCCATCCAAACAAGGGGCAACTTTCCGTTGCCATTCAACGCGACGCGGTGCCGTTCAAACAAGGGGCAACTTTCCGTTGCCATTCAATACGCCGCGGTGCCGTTCAAACAAGGGGCAACTTTCCGTTGCCATGCCGCTCTCTTCAAGCACGGGGCAGTTTTCCTTGGATCCGAGGTTGTGCATCTCAGGAGTAGGTTTCATGCTCGTTGAGCAAGTGGCCGTGTGCAAAAATAGTTTTTGAGAATTTTTACTGAGGTTGACTAATTTTCTCGAAAATTGTTCCATCTTTTCCAAAAACTAGGCCATTTCTTGGACCCAAAAAAGGAAAATTTTCAGTGCTCATAGCCTGACTTGCATGATTTCAAATCTAAAATTGAACAAGCATGTTAATCTAACTCTCATTTTGGTCAAATTTTTTTTTAGGAGAAAACCAAAATAAAAAATGGTCAAAATGACGAACTAAGGGCACAGTTGAGTCAGGTTCTCTGTCTTTTTCCCCGTTATCAACATACTTGCCAAGAAGGGCACTCTACCTGCCAACCAAGGCACAACTGAAGGGCACAGCAAGAGGGCAGAAAGCTCTCATCCTCCGACCAAGCAGTATCAAGCCAAGTCTGAAGCACAAATGGAATGGATCAACATATTCCCATTCCTCATCCGGGCAGATCTAACCATGTCCAAACTCCCGGAGCATCATCGATCGATGTCGGCGCAGATCCGCTACACACCCAATTGTAGCGCAGTCCCTCTGTAGGAGAAACTCACTGTTGTGAACAAGAAAGAAAATCTAGCAGAGTGCTAGGGGCGCGAGCCCACAACTTGCTGTTTATCCATCAACCACCTAGGGGAGGGATTGAAAAATGAGAGATTGAAGAATAGAGAGATGTGCGATGAGAGAAAAGGTGAGAAAAGGGCTTTTCCAGAAAACTAGAGATTGAGTGCCAAGTGATGTGAGAATCACAAGTGAGAAAGGGTGGGAAACACTACCCGGTGAAACAGGCTCCCTGTGCACGTCTGAGTGTCGTGTCTTTTCGTTTGTCTCATTTCATCCCGAGCATGTCTTGTTGTATTTAGGTCGTTTACCTTTTGTTTTTCTGTGTTGAGTTGTTTTGTCTGTGGTCAGTTGTAGGCTCAATACCCGGTTGAGAATCCTTTTCTCATTTTCAAAAAATAAAAATAAATCTTATGCTATGAGTGCTGTGCGGTTCTCCACACTAGTGCAAAACAGAATTTGTTCTTCCAGAAAACCGCAGGGTCCACCCCCGATAAGTGTGAACAGTAGAACCAGGACCTATCTGAAGCTATGAGTTTCGGGCTGCAAAGCAAAAGCAAAAGAGGGAAATGTCGGGCATCTGAGTTTGTTCCAACATCAGTAAGTTCCGAGACTATATTCCGAGTGGACCTCTTGTGTCTTGCCAATGTTCAAGTATGAGTGTGCCTCCTCAAGCTCAAGATCAAGTCTACTTCAAGCGAATGGCGATCAGTGCTCTCCCCGAGTACCATTCCTGCCGAGGCATCTTGGCGTGTTTGCGATGAGTTCCTAGGAGACCAAGCTGCGACGGTGGAAACTAGAGTTTGAATGGCGTGGCCTAGAACGCATAAGGTTGGATTTCGAGACTAAAGTCTGGTTTAAATACCCAGGCGCGCCCTCGGCAGAAATCTATATGGCGGCCCCATAGATTGAGGCAGCGTGTATGCACCTCAATCACGGATCTTGAACCAACCTAGTCTGTCACCCGTTGGAGAATAGGGAAAGTTGTGAGTATGATCAGAAGACAAGCGGCACCGTGGCTCCCCATGCAGATATTGTTACTTGTTAGCATTCGAGCCTTTGTCTTGTGAGTTGAAGGTAAGTGTTCGAAGAGCACGAGGGGAGATCCCCGTCAGAGTAGAGCGGTTCACCGCCATTCACCTCGTGAGGTGCTTTCTAAAAGCGCCGCTTTGTCCATTTATTGCTTTCCGTAAGCATCATGCATTGTATTGCATTGTACCTATCAAGTTTCTTTCTCATTTCACTTAGTATATCAATCACACTTCATTTATTTAGTGTATCAATCACACTCTCATCACACTTTATCACATTTAGTATATCAATCATACTCCTGTTCACTAAGTGCATCTATCCCACTTCGTGTTCACCCTCAGTATATCCATCATACTTGTTCACTAAGTGCATCTATCCCACTTCGTGTTCACCCTCAGTATATCCATCATACTTGTTCACTAAGTGCATTTATCACACTTCGTGTTCACCACTCAGTATATCAATCATACTCCTGTTCACTAAGTGCATCTATCCCACTTCGTGTTCACATTTAGTATATCAATCATACTCCTGTTCACTAAGTGCATCTATCCCACTTCGTGTTCACATTTAGTATATCAATCATACTCCTGTTCACTAAGTGCATCTATCCCACTTCGTGTTCACATTTAGTATATCCATCATACTTGTTCACTAAGTGCATCTATCCCACTTCGTGTTCACATTTAGTATATCAATCATACTCCTGTTCACTAAGTGCATCTATCCCACTTTGTGTTCACATTTAGTATATCAATCATACTCCTGTTCACTAAGTGCATCTATCCCACTTTGTGTTCACATTTAGTATATCAATCATACTCCTGTTCACTAAGTGCATCTATCCCACTTCGTGTTCACATTTAGTATATCCATCATACTTGTTCACTAAGTGCATCTATCCCACTTCGTGTTCACATTTAGTATATCAATCATACTTGTTCACTAAGTGCATCTATCCCACTTCGTGTTCACATTCAGTATATCCATCATACTTGTTCACTAAGTGCATCTATCCCACTTCGTGTTCACATTTAGTATATCAATCATACTCCTGTTCACTAAGTGCATCTATCCCACTTTGTGTTCACATTTAGTATATCAATCATACTCCTGTTCACTAAGTGCATCTATCCCACTTCGTGTTCACATTTAGTATATCAATCATACTCCTGTTCACTAAGTGCATCTATCACACTTCGTGTTCACATTTAGTATATCAATCATACTCCTGTTCACTAAGTGCATCTATCCCACTTCGTGTTCACATCAATCATACTCCTGTTCACTAAGTGCATCTATCACACTTCGTGTTCACATTTAGTATATCCATCATACTCCTGTTCACTAAGTGCATCTATCCCACTTCATGTTCACCCTCAATATATCTATCATACTCTGTTCACTAAGTGCACCTATCACGCTTTGTGTTCACTTTTAGTGTATCAATCACACTCTGTTCACATAGTGCATCTATCACACTTTGTGTTCGTACTCAGTATATCTATCATACTTGTTCACTAAGTGCATCTATCACACTTTGTGTTCGCTTTTAGTGTATCAATCATACTCTGTTCACTAAGTGCATCTATCACACTTTGTGTTTGCTTTTAGTATATCCATCACGCTTGTTCGCTAAGTGCATCTATCACACTTTATGCTTGCCTCTTGTGTATCCATCACACTTTGCTCACTTCATTCATTTAGTGTATCAATCACACTTTGTTCATATAGTGTATCTATCACACACTTGTCAGGCATCTATCACACTATGCCTACTTTACGTATCTATCACATGCTCACTTTGTGTATCAATCACACACTTTCGCTTTGTGTATCAATCACACGCTCGCTTTGTGTATCAATCACACACTTTCTCTCTGTGCATCTATCACACTATGCCTACTTTACGTATCTATCACATGCTCACTTTGTGTATCAATCACACACTTTCGCTTTGTGTATCAATCACACGCTCGCTTTGTGTATCAATCACACACTTTCTCTTTGTGCATCCATCACACTATGCTCACTTTGTGTATCAATCACACACGCTCGCTTTGTGTATCAATCACACACTTTCGCTTTGTGTATCAATCACACGCTCGCTTTGTGTATCAATCACACACTTTCTCTTTGTGCATCTATCACACTATGCTCATCTTGTGTATCCATCACGCTTTGCTTCATATAGTGTATCCATCACACTCGCTTCGCTTTGTATCTATCACAAATGCACTTGTATTCACGGTGAGAATTGCAATAATTTTCTTACATCCTTTCGCAATCCTTTACGCATGAAATATGGTTAGATTTGCATTCACTTGCCGACAATCGTGTGTCAAACTTTTCAATTAGGGAATCGCATTGAATATATGTTGTTAGCATATTGTTCTTGTTGAATTTCTCTCTTTGCAGGTACGATATTGTATGTACGGTTCATTTGAGGCTGGTGCGACCAGACGAATCGCGCAGGTATCGTATCTTCTTCGTGTGAGACGCGACGAGAATTGAATAATTCTCGCATTCCTAACGCATGAGATGTAGTTGTTGCTTTGCATTCTTGCTTAAACTGTTGCATCTATTTGTCAATACTTGCTTCATTACGACTTCTTTGCGCACGCGATCACTTGACTCCGTGCCTATCATTTGCATTTGCCCCCCTGCGCGGGCACATCTCTGTTTACCTTGTATGATTGTCTAAGTCTTGGCCTTGTCAAAAATGGGTCGTCTCGGGCTTTGACATTCACTCTCGTCACTTCTTGACTTCGGGTTACACAAAGAGGGCAATCAGAGACACCCCATTTTTGACCGACCTTAAAGACTCAGATGTCACCGATTGAGCGCTCGGTGATATTGCATGTTGTGCTCGTTCAGAAGTCTCAGAGTCGCGGCCGCGCGCCCTGCCTCCGGACTTCCGAACCATCTCCTCTACCTTGTCTCGGTTTGCGAACCAGGCTCGGTCTTCTCTGTTTTCTTTCCTGAGGGAAGGGAGTGATCCCGTAGATTATCTCCCGGTGGCCGTGAGCTACTTTTCGTGGCCGTAGGCCGTTTTGCCCATTTCGGAGCCCGGTTCCCGGTTTTCGGAGCCGTTAGGCTGTGTGCCTCGGCTCGGGACCGCCCAACCATCTCCGACTTCTCCGGTTTTTGGCGGAGACCTCTGTTTTAATGTTCCGAGGAACACTGGGGCCCCTGATGCCCCGCCGGCGAACACCACCGGTGTGCGGCGACCCATTTCGGGACCGAATGCGTGATTTGGGCCGAGCTTTCATTTCGCATCCGCCTTCTCCGGTTTGGCAGAACCTCTGTTTTATCATTTCGAGAAACCACAGGGCCCGATGCCCACTTGCCAGGGTCAGATGCCACTTCGTGCTCAGCGGTTTTCGGGACCCCAACCTCCAGGGTTTTGGTCCCGGGCACTCATTTTGCATCAGTTTTCTCGATTTTGGCAGAACCTCTGTTTTGTCATTCAGGGACACTGGGTCGCAGATACCCACTTCGCCGCTGAATACCACTTCCGCACTGACCATTTCATTTTGGATCCCGATTTGCTCGGTTTTGGCCCCTAACGTTCATTTCTCATTAGTTTTTGTTCAAACTTGGCAGGTACCTCTGTCTCAACATCAGGAAGATCCTTGGGGGTGGGAGGCCAGCAATTATCCCAGATAACCGGTTCGCTCCTCCGGAGCCCGTTTGCTCACTTAGGGCCAATGTTGAACACCTTGGGGTATTTTCTTCCAACCAAAGTTACATATCTGTGATCGGGACACTGGGAGGACCCTACCAACTCTTGGTCGGCCGAACCGTGAGTTTCATTTTGGGCCTCTCCTTCAAGCTCTATGTTGTGACTCTGGTTCGGTGTTGCCAAATTCGACCACTGGGCCTTATTCCACACATGGGAGGACACTCTTGTATGGTGGTCGGCGAAATTTTGAAGTTGGTTTTTGAGGTGGTGGCGGCCATAGGAGGTGGTGGCCGGGCCATGGTGGGTGGTGGCCGCCACCTTGAGCAAAATTAAGCCGGCCAGATTCTTGCTTCTGACTGTCCACCTGTCCTGGATATCTTCCAACATATCCCGGGGCATCCGGGGGATATTCGGGAGGGAAAGATTGGGTGCTTTCCCTCCCCTTTTACACCCCACTTCTTGCCTATTTGAAGGCCTCCCCTCCTTCTTCAAGGGTAGAAAATTTTGTCTCAAGATCACCCTCCAAAATCCTCCATTTCCAAAGCTTTAAACTCCAAAAGCTTCAAGTGTCAAGGCCATTCCTTCATCAACACCTAGCCTCACCATCCCTACCATCACTTCAGCAGCAAGGAGGTGAATTTCAGAGGTTGAGAAGCTACAAATCAGAGCCAAGAATCAAAGAAAGACAAGTCTTCAAGGGTAAGTCCTCGAAACCAACTTTTAGGGCTTTTTCTTGATTCATTTCTATACTCCATTTGGTTGAGAATTGGGGCTCCGACCCCTACTGATTTTGTGCTTGTTTTGAGCCCCTCTACAACTTTGTAGAAGGGCTCAACTTCATTTGAGGCTTCTATGATATACTTGTTTCAATATCTAGCTTTTATGCCATCATCTTGCATGCTAGTTTAGGCCTATTTCATTTTGTTTTTGGGGCTCCGACCCCTACTGGTTTTAGGCTTATTTTGAGCCCCTACAACATTGTAGAAGGGCTCAACCTCATTTTGCCATTCCATATACCACCTCTCTTGGAAATTCACTTTAGGCCCTAATTCTTGCATGCTTTGATAGGCTTACTTGGCTCCGGATTTCAGCCTTCATCAGGCTTGGAAATAGCCTTGTTTTTGTCTCCTTTTCATGTTATGTTGAGGGCCTTAAGCCATTTGGTGTATATTTTTGGTACTTCCTTTGAAATCCATCAAATTTACCGTATTCTTGCATGTTTTGTAGCCTCTTGTGCTTTTGGTTTTGGCCTTTGGTCAGAACTGAAATGGGTCTTATTTTGACCCCCTTTACATGTTTCATGAAGAAAATTTTGCTGTTTGGTGCATGGTTTGGCAAGTCTCATGATATAGCCTATTTTGAGCCTATTTTGCATGGAATTTCTAGCATGTTTTTATTCTGATTTTGGGGTTTCCATAAACTGAATATGTGCATATTTTTGGCCCTTCTTTAAAGTTGTAGAACTGAGTTTTTGGGTTTGAGCATTGTAGATATCACTTGCTTTGTAATCCCCCCCTTTTACCGTATTTTTGCATGTTAATGTTGCCATATCTGTGCTATTAGTTTGGCCTTGTTTTGTACTGATAAAATGCCATATTTTGGACTGCCTTGCTACTGTTCTTGCTGCCATGATCATATTTTGCATGTATAGCATGGCTATGGGCCGTTTCGCGGCTTCATTTCACACTTTCGGGATGAATGCATGCTTCGAGTGTCATTTCGTGTTGTTACGGGGTTGTTTTCCCCTTTATTTAGGTGCTGAAATTCCATTGCCATGGTTACATATCATTCCCTATGCCATTTGCATCATTTTTGCATTGCCTCGGTTTGCGTGCCAGTGTGCACGCCTTCGAGGCATACTTTTATCATGGCAGCCTATGTGAGCGTGGGTGAGGCTATCTCATGTTGGCATAAGCCCAATTTGCATTTTCATGCTTCTACGTCATTGCTTCCATTTGCGTGGCCGCGGACACGCTGCGTTCGAGCGACTTTGTTTTTATCCGACGGCCTCCTATGTGAGTGAGGCTCTCCCATGTTGGTGTAAGTCCATCCGGCATTCCGTATGCCATTTCATTGCATTCATCATCGCCTCGATTTGCGCGTGGGCACGCTGCGTTTGAGGCACTTCCGGTTTTATCCGATTTTCATCTTCAAGATCGCCTCGGTTTTGCCAGGCACGCTTGAGGCACTTGCCGGTTTATCCGGTTTTCATCTTTCATCATCGCCTCGATTTGCACGCCTGTGGGCACGCACTTCGAGGCACTTCGGTTTTATCCGATTTTCATCCTTCATCATTGCCTCGGTTTGCGCGCCTGTGGGCACGCACGAGGCACTTCGGTTTTATCCGATTTTCATCTTCAAGATCGCCTCGGTTTGTCTTTGGCGAGGCACGCATTTCGAGGCACTTCGGTCTTATCTGATTTTCATTCTTTCATCATCGCCTCGGTTTGCGCGCCTGTGGGCACGCACTTCGAGGCACTTCGGTTTTATCCGATTTTCATCTTTCAGCATCGCCTCGGTTTGCGCGCCTGTGGGCACGCACTTCGAGGCACTTCGGTTTTATCCGGTTTTCATCTTTCATCATCGCCTCGGTTTGCGCGCCTGTGGGCACGCATTTCGAGGCACTTCGGTTTTATCCGATTTTCATCCTTCATCATCGCCTCGGTTTGCGCGCCTGTGGGCACGCACTTCGAGGCACTTCGGTTTTATCCGATTTTCATCTTTCAGCATCGCCTCGGTTTGTGCGCCTGTGGGCACGCATTTCGAGGCACTTCGGTCTTATCCGATTTTCATTCTTTCATCATCGCCTCGGTTTGCGCGCCTGTGGGCACGCACTTCGAGGCACTTCGGTTTTATTCGATTTTCATCTTTCAGCATCGCCTCGGTTTGCGCGCCTGTGGGCACGCACTTCGAGGCATTTCGGTTTTATCCGACCTTCATCTTTCATCATCGCCTCGGTTTGCGTGCCCGTGGGCACGCATTTCAAGGCATCCCATTTTTCGTAGCATTCATGTGTATTCATCCCAATATTGAGTTGTGCCGTCGCTCCTCGGCCATCATGCATCGATATGCGTGATTGGTGGCGCGAGGATCGAGACATGCATATATTTGTGAAATACACTGCTATGCCCTTTTCCTGCTCTCCGTTGCAGCAAAAATGAAGAATTATCAGCTTTCCGGAATCTGGCACGCAATTCGAGGAAAACTGCAAACAGAGGCTAATCAGGGCATCCCAGTGGATTTCTGCGCCAAGCAGCCCAGCATATACTATTCACCAGAAGCGAGGCAGTCCCTGGCTTGCACGCCAGTTTCAATTCTTTTGTAATTAATTTGTTAATTAATTAGAAATTTGTATATTTATTTCCGGACTGTATATTCTTTTATTCGGACTGTATATTTATTCGGACCCTCTGCGCGAGGGCAATGTTGTAATAAGGGTGTGTGAGTGTGATGTATGTCTTCCAACCCCCATTTCTTTCTCCCTTTTATTTACCCGCTTACGATGGTTAGATATAGGGCATATTTCAATTAGCATACTGACATGACAAAGATGTTTGCATCATTCATCTGCTTTTGCATGCAGCTCAAGATCATACAACGCATCAGATTTCGATTCCAAGTTGAATACTTGATAGTCAGCATTTCTTATGCCATATTTAGAATAGCCGAGCCTGCTATAATTGCATTTTGCATGTGTTGCATTAGGCAATTCTGTATAGTTAGGATTCATGCATGATTTCTAATCAGCTTTTGTTTTGGCTTGGAGTACTAGGTAAGTTTTATGCTTTAGCATCCTCGCATGTGTATGAGTGTTGCCATGATAGCATGCTTACCATGAGGCTATGTGCTTATGTGATATAACTGACTTGAATGCCTGTGGGTGGAGGTTGAGTTATCGAATTGGAGCAATTCATCAATTGTTTGTTAAGCCCACTAGATTGTGGCAAAATCAGATTTTAAGCCTACTGCGGGTAGCAAACCATCTTTCACAAACAAACATGAAATGTTTTGTTCCAATTCAGACGGCCCAGTCTATACTTGTTTGCTGCGAGCATCACATAGTAATCCTAGGCTAATAATCGGAATAAGAGCATACAATGTTTTCAAAATCAGATATCATTGTTAGTAGAGGCGGTCTTTGACGGCGAGAGGGGTGCTCACGATGTGACCTTCCCTAATCGTACCCAAGTTCCCGAGCCAACTTTGGTAATGACGGACACGTGGCCTTTTGGCACCGAGTCAGGGTTTCCTAAATTTCCCATTTTAAAAATATTTAGGTGGCGACTCATTATCCGCAAAGCAGTCCATGTTTGGCACTTCTTTCAAAAAAATCTGTTTTCCTTCAAAACGATTTGCCGGATTTGGACTCTTTGGTTCAAGATTGAGAACCGCAACAAAAATCGAGTCCGAGCTGTAGCGAGGCCCCCCCGCGGGCGTTGTTACAGTGATCCCCACTTAAATTTGAGCTCAAAGATGGCCAAAAAGAAGCCTATAAAACCAAAAATTTCCAACATAATTAACCCGAAAATATTTTGAAAAGTGGTCATAAAATTAAGAAAAATATATTTGAGTATTTGAAGAAGATTTTTCTAATTTACTCCCCATGAGATAGCACTTTATATATTAATTTTTGATTTATCACAGATTCAATTATATAAATTTGAACTCCATTGTCATGCCATTGTAGATGAACTGTGTGTTTTAAACTATGATTCAATTATACAAATTTCAACTCCATTATCATGCCATTGTAGGTGAGTTAGTCCTCTAAAATCAATTATGTGAACAAACGTCATTTTAAATATGATTCAAAATTTATTGATTTTGAATTTATATCATACACATCTTTTTCTAGATACTTTTCATACTACTATTTTTGAGGTTTTTTTGTTATTGAATTTGTTAGGACCTTTTATTGTCAAAATCCATGGATTAAAACCAAGTTTGTATCATAAAGTTTTCCAGGTTTTCTCACTTTTGGTCGCCCCGCTTGAGCGGGGAAAGTAACGCTCGATTGATTTTGAATTTATATCATACACATCTTTTTCTAGATACTTTTCATACTACTATTTTTGAGGTTTTTTTGTTATTGAATTTGTTAGGACCTTTTATTGTCAAAATCCATGGATTAAAACCAAGTTTGTATCATAAAGTTTTCCAGGTTTTCTCACTTTTGGTCGCCCCGCTCGAGCGGGGAA
This sequence comes from Camellia lanceoleosa, assembly GCA_025200525.1. Taxonomy (NCBI): domain Eukaryota; kingdom Viridiplantae; phylum Streptophyta; class Magnoliopsida; order Ericales; family Theaceae; genus Camellia; species Camellia lanceoleosa. The sequence continues at coordinate 135,519 of JANUSC010000120.1, read as the reverse complement.
AGTAACGCTCGAGCGGGGATTGCAAGTCCACAGCATCTCTGCACAGCCTGACAAAGTACTGGATGGTGTGATTCCCCGCTCGAGCGGGGAAATGGACGCTCGAGCGGGAAGCCTATATGAATCACAAATTATGAAGTCTCCGCTCGAGCGGGAAGACCCACGCTCGAGCGGACCGCGCGAGATCAGATTCTATAAATTCGCTGGTTAGGTCTTTTTCTAGATTTACTTTTCCTAGATCTTATTCAAGAGTCCTAGGGTTTTGTGTGAAGTTTTCTTCTGAAGTTTTTTTTGATAGTTTTCCTTGATGTTCTTGAGAGAGTTCTAAACTTATGAATTGATATTCATACATCAAGGAGTTTGATACTTCATATTCAAGAGACTTCTCTTCGGTGGCTTCCGAAGATCAAGACGTAGAGTTTCAAAAGGCGTTTGATTCTTTACGTAGTCGTTAATTTGACAAGTGAAGTTGTGGAATCAACTTCTGAATTGATCAGTTCCGTGACGAAGGCGTGGTGAAAGAGTTACAGAAGATTCGAGGACAAATTGACTGAGTTGGGTAATTTGTGTATTATCTTTGTAATCTTTCGTTCTTCAGTAGTGGATTGATTGGTGGCGGTTCTCCCGTGGTTTTTGATTACAATTGAAGGTTCTTCAATTGTGGTTTTTTCCACATAAAAATCGTTTGTGTCGATTTATTGTTTATTCCTAAAAACAAACAAACTAAAATCACTCTCGTACGTGCTTGTTGATTTTAGATTGAGTGTTTTGAATAATTGGGATTTGGAATATTTTAATCTTGATCTAATCACGAATCACTTAGGATTTTCAATTGGTATCAGAGCGGGTCACTCTTTGTTTTATCAAAACTATAGGAGTGTGATTTTGTGTGACTAGTATTATGGATTCTATTCGTGAAGGTAACTCGACTCATAGACCTCCTTTACTCGACGGTACAAACTATTCTTATTAGAAAGCTCGTATGAGAGCATTTTTAAAATCCATTGATGAGAAAGTTTGGCACTGCGTGGTCTTTGAGTGGAGTGAACCTATTGTCACCATCGATGGCATTGATATTCCTAAACCCCTTGATAAATGGGACACAACTGATTACCAAAACTCGAGTTGGAACAGCAAGGCTCTCAACTCCCTCTTTTGCTCCGTCACACCTGAAGAATTTCGTCGAATTTGCACGTGTGAGGTAGCAAAAGAGGCGTGGGATATTCTTGAAACAATTCACGAAGGTACTACCTCTGTCAAAAGGTCTAAACTTCAACGTCTCACCTCCACCTTTGAAACCCTTTTTATGCGCGACGATGAGACGTTTGATGATTTCTATGCAAAACTCAATGATATCGTGAATTCCTGTTTCACTCTCGGTGAAAAAAATCCCAGAAGCTAAAGTTGTTGGAAAAATTTTGAGGTCCCTTCCCGAGAGGTTCCAATCAAAGGTGACAGCCATTGAGGAGGCTCAAAATGTTGATACCCTCAAGCTTGATCAATTAATTGGAAATTTGCAGACTTATGAAGCCCACCAAATTTCAAAGAAAAAACAAAAAGAAAGTGTGGCTTTCACGAGTGCTCATGAGACTGTAAAACCTCCGGAGACTGAATTTGATTTAGAGTCTGAGATGACGGCTATGCTCACAAAACAGTTTAAATTTTTTTTGAAAAAGAAGCCTAATTTCAGAGACCCTATTTCAAAAGATAAGAGTACTGATAAACCCAAAACTTTTCCACCAAAATTTGCTCAAAAACTGAAAAGAAGATTGTAAGAGGGCAAGGGGGCAAGTGCTATGAATGTCAACGGTTTGGCCATATGTCCCTTGAATGCCCTTTGAAAAAGAATTGAAAGAAAGTCTACACTGTGACCTGGGATGATGAAAGTGGGTTAGAGCAAGAACCTGAATCCGGTGAAGATGGGGATAGTGCTTTCATGGCATTTTGGACTACTTTTACTCAACCTCTTCCGAAGCCTTTGGAAGTAGCTCGTGGTCAGAACCTGCATCATACTCCCACCTTTGATAGGACTAACTACCTGTATTGGAAAATCAGAATGAGGGCTTTTCTGAGAGCTTTTGAACCAGAAGGTTGGTAAGCCATTGAAGAAGATACAGAAAGTGCAGATAATCCGGGAAATCAGAGAGCCCTGATCACTATTCGTGGTGCAATTTCCAATGAAGAACAGCAACGGGTTGTTCACTACACAAAGGCTAAAGATGCATGGGAAATTCTGAGCCAATTCCATGAAGGAAGAGATTCACCTCCACCACTATCCAGCAACTTATCTGCCTTGGTTGCTAGAGTGGATGAGGTCAAGGAGAATGAAGAGCAAAAAGAGGATGATGAAACATCTGAAGACAATGATGAGATCAATGTCGATGAACTACAACAAGCTTACGAAAAGCTGTACGAGGAATCTTTGAATTTGTCCAAAACCAACGACAAACTCTCTCTCAAACTCAAAACATGTGAGAGCGAGAATGTCCGACTAAAAGGAGAACTTGTCACAGCAAAACAGAATGTCATCAAGATCTCAAGTGACAGGCAGGACTTATGTGGAAAACTCCTATCCTGTGAAACTGAAAGGAATGAACTTCTGAAGGTGTATTCCACATATGAAGAAAAGCTTGAAAGTCTTGAGTTGTCACAAGCTGCACTGGAAGAGAGAGTCAGTCAGAAAGATGAAGAACTCCGTATCCCTAGAGCAACAATTGCCATGTGGAACAAAGGTTCCAAATCTTTAGAAGACATCCTTGGGTCTCAACAAAGGGGTTATGACAAAAGTGGGCTAGGCTATGGTGCAACAACTCACAAGGGACAGGCTTCTACCTCACATAACCTGAAGACTCGAGCAAAAGGAAAGCTGAAGATAGACCAGGATGATCCCTCTCTTCATCTACCGAAAGTGGGTAAGATCAACAAAAAGGAGGTAAAACCTGTGTTTATTTGTCATCATTGTGGTAGGTATGGCCACATTCGTCCTTATTGCTATGAACTGTTTGGTAAGGTATCTCAAAAGGGTAGAAATCCGAATACTTTTTGAGTTAGGAGACAACCTTACATGTCTAGGCGGAATACCAAAATTCATGAGGGTGCTCACAACGCCAAGACATTGACCAAGACAAAAAAGATTTGGGTTAGGAAAGATGATTTGACTTGTTTAGTTGTTCACACTGCCTTAAAAGCACGTGACTCACAAATGTGGTATCTTGATAGTGGCTGCTCTCGTCATATGTCCGGTAACAAATCCTACTTCACCTCTCTTGAAAAATATAAAAGAGGAATTGTTACCTTTGGAGATTGCGGCACTTCTAGAGTCATTGGTAAGGGCTCTATAAGTGTTGCTGGTCTTCCCAAATTGGATAATGCTCTACTTGTTGATGGTCTTAAAGCAAATCTTTTAAGCATTAGTCAAATGTGTGATTCCCATCATGAAGTATTATTTTCAAAAAATAAATGTGAAATTTTGGATAAAAAGGGAAATACTGTCTTACATGGGGTTCGCACATCTGATAATTGCTATGGGATTGTTACTACTGATGATCTCACTTGTCACTCTGCCATCATAAGTAACATTGATTTGTGGCATCAAAGATTAGGTCACATGAATTTCAAAGACCTAACTAAGATAGCCAACAAAGAGCTTGTGAGAGTGTAACACGTCCGCGAGGGACCTCACGCACTACAGTTTGGACTCAATTCGTGTCGGTTCTAAATCTGAACCAAAGAGTCCAAATCCGGCAAATCGTTTTGAAGAAAAACAGATTTTTTGAAAAGTAGTGCCAAACATGGACTGCTTTGCCAGATTACAGAGTCGCCACCTAAATATTTTAAAATGGGGAATTTAGGAAACCCTGACTCGGTGCTGAAGGCCACATGTCCGTCATCACCAAAGTGGTCTTGGCTCGGGAGCTTGGGTACGATCGGGAAAGGTCAGCTATGAGCACCTCCTTTCGCCCGGTCCGAAGACCGGCCTCTACTAACCGTGATATCCGTTTTTGAAAACATTACATGCTCTTATTCCGATTATTAGCCTAGAATTACTATGTTATGCGCGCAGCAAACAAGTATAGACTAGATTGCCTAATTCGGAAATAAACATTGCATATCCGTTTGTTTTGAAAACAGTTTGAAATTGCTACTCGCAAGTAGGCTAAAATACGGATTTCAACGAGTTATTCCAACTCAAGCAATCCAACCTCCACCCACAGGCATTCGAACAGTTTATCTCACATAAGCACTTAGCCGCATGGTAAGCATACTGTCATGGCAACATTCACACGTATGTAGTATGCTAAAGCGTAAAATACTTACATCGTACTCCACGCCAAAACAAAAACTAGTTAGCAAACATGCATGTCCTAGTTCATGTTAAATGGCTAATGCATCGCATACAGGGGTGTAATCTAAACATGCTCGGCTAACCCTAAACATGGCACATGAGATGCAACAACTATCACGTATTCAATTTGGAATTGAAAGTACGATGCAGTTTGCATGATGTGCCGAGCCCGATGCATGTAAACGAATGCATGAATGCACGCATGCATTGCATAAGGTATGCTAAGATAGAAATGCCCTAATCTGCCAACATAAGCAGGTAAATAAAAGGGATAAGAAGAAATGGGAATTGGAAGACATACACCCACTCACACACCCTTATTACAATTTTGCCCTCGCTCAGAGTGGCCGAAAGAATATACAAATTAATTAACTACGCAAGCTAATTAAAATATTACAAATCAACTAAATTAATTAAATAAAATAATTAATCTAATTAAACAGTAAATTGCCTCGGGATGAGGGCCAGATGCATTGCGTGCCCGGGACTCGCTCGGAATCGCGCTGCCATGCATGATTTGCCTCTGTTTCCTTTGTTATCCTCCTCAGAAAATTACCAAAGCTTCAGGAGCGCCTCTCAGGGCACTGGGGAGTACCACCGGCTGGGGTAGAGCACCACCGGCTGAAGAAGGAGGCCACCGGCACTAGATGAAGTTATCGACTGGAAATTTATCACGGTCGGCACTAAATAGTGCTTACGCACTTAACACTGCAGAACTCGCAACCCACAAAGACAGAGAGGACAACAACATGCATGGCAATGTGATTCAAGGTATTTATGCACTATACACACCCCTTATCATGTTATTGACTCAAAAGGGCATGTGCCTCGATTCCCGGACCACCAATCGCGCATTTCCATGCATGATGGCGCTAAGAACCAAGAATGCAACTTTGATTTCAAATGCATGCAATGCAAACAAGCAAACAAAGGTGCTCAACCTCCATCATACTTCACTTCAAGAGGCCAAACATGCACAATACAAATGCAACCCTAAACATGTCAACTAGGCATGCAACATGGACTATGCAATATGTTCATGCAAAGGGTTCAAGCAAGCATACAAGGTAAGCATGCAAACCAATGGAAGGATGGTCTTATACATGAATTAGGCAACTCAAATAGTCCTAAAATCAGTGGCCAAAATGCCAAATCATGAGGACCAAACACACATGCACACATGCACAAGTTAAGGCACCAACACTTAAACATAACAAACAACCCTTAAGCACACTTAAAGGGGTACAATAATGAACTACTAGCATGCATATAAAGCTCTGAAAATTATGCTAAACATGGTGCCAAACCAAGCAACAAAGTACACAAAGCATGCACACATAGGTTCAACACTTGAGGCAAGTCATGGAAGCATTGAACTACACTTATGCAAAACAAATATGGCATGCATTGAACAACCTAAAACAGAGTTTTAGCATGTTAAAACAAAACCAAATGGCTACTTAGATGGCATCTAAGAGGCTTAAGCACAAAGGCATGCGACATGACCAATACATGGAGCGTTCAACACATGCTTTTAAAACATTAAGGAGGCAACTAAGGTGAGCATACAAGCACACCAAAAGGTCTGAAATGACATGCTAAATGGTTCCAAACCATCAAAATGAGGTAAGCAACACATGCTACACATGCATACTCAAAGGCTAGCAAGCCTAAAATGCAAAGGGGCTATATGATGCATGCCAAGATCAACCCAAATGACTATGGACAGAGCTAAAACATGTCAAAATAAGCATAAAACATTCATGAATCTAAGCCTAAAACATGCTCAAACTAGGGCTAACAACCTAGGCATGTTAAGGGACCAAAGAGGCATTACAAAGCAACCATGCAAAACATGCAAGGAGTACTAAAACCAACACTTAGCAATGTCATATTAGGGCATAATAAACATAAAATGCAGCCAAGACATGCTCTTCAAACATTTAAAACTATGCTCCCTTAAGAGGCCAATTCTTGCCCTTTTCAAGGACATCAAGGAGAGGGGGGTGACCCTCCCCTTCTTGAGACTTTATGGCACCATCTCCACCACTGAAATCCCTCAAGATTTCAGTGGTAGAGAGGCCCAAGCACAAAAATCTCGGATCTCTACAAAATGGCACAAAAATGGGCCTTTTCAAGGCCTAAGAGGGGCCAAACCTCCCCAAAGCACAAAGTACCCTTAATAAACTATCAAGAGGACTAAAAAACAGAACTTTTTTGTATTGAACACCAAGCACAAAAACAGTTCAAGGATAGGTCAAAATGGAATGCAAGAATGGGGTAAATAAAGTAAGTTTCTCACCCTTGTTGACCCTCTTCACAAATGATGATGTTGTTGCTTCCTTGAGCTCCAAACCAGTCAAGAACAGCAAGAGCAACCTCTTGGAACCTCAGAAACCAAGGAAAGGTGAAACACTAGGTGTTGATGTGCAATAGTAAGGCACAAACACCTAGTGTACAAAACAAGAGAGAAGAAGAGAGATAGGATGTGTATCTATCCTAACCCTAAAAACCAGAGCTTGGTCTGTCTAAAATATCTAAAATTTTGTAACCCTAAGCCAAGAAGAGGAGTGGTCCTCTTATAGGCAAGCAAAGCTTGCAAAGCTTACAAGCTAAGCTAACTAAGAGGGTCATCCCTCCATACACGTGTATGGAGGGGAACCAAAACTATACAGCTGTCTGAAAATATCTCAAAAAGCAACTGCACAGTGTCCGGCCGATAAAGAGTGTCATTTTGACAAAATTTAGTGCCGGTCGGCACAATAAAGTGCCGATGACAATACCAGCCAGCCGGTGGTGTGTGGGGATGCCTCACAAGGCATTCCCTGCCCTTCTAAGGCAAAACACAAGTGTTTGGTGCAAAACCAGACACAAAGCGGTCGAGTTCGGAGGTCCTGAGGCAAGGCGCGCAAGCCGAGAACTCCGGGAACTCCAAACGAACACAAACATGGATAATCACCGAGTGTTCCAGCGGTGACGTCCAAGTCTTGAGGACGGTCAAAAATGGGGTGTCTCTGATTGCCTGTTTGACAGAACTCGAAAGTCATAACAATGACGGGAGTGAATGTCAAAGCCCAGAGACGACCCATTTTTGACAAGGCTGAAGACTTGGACAAACATGCAAGACAAAACAAGGTATGCGCCCGAAGGCAGGGGCAAAATGCAAGACGATGCAAGAAGCCGAGCATAACTTATGATCATGCAAAGAAAGCTGTAATGAAGCACACATGCAACAGTTATAAGCTAGCATGCACCAAACTACACTACAATGCAGAGAGGGTGTAAGAGAATTATGTAATTCTCGATACGTCTCACTCGGAGAATACAATACCTGTGCAGCTCATCCGGTTGCGCCGGCCTCAAATGAGCCGTACATACAATATCGTGCCTGCAAAGAAAGCAAACTTAACAGGTACAATATCGTTAGCCATATGCATGGCAATGCGAAATGCAAAATGACATGCAATATATACAAAGTGATGTATGAATAATGCAAATGATATGTAGTGCAATTGAAACAATGCAAACTACATGCAAAGCAATTGAATCATGATTCAATTATGAGCGGTTCGAAACCACACGTATGTCAAGTAGATTGATGGAAGTAGCAAGTCCGTCTACCATAGAACGATGTCTAAACTATGAGTGATGTAGACGGACACAAGAACAAGTATTGGGTGGAATGACATAAGTGGGGTGACGACCCGCTGAGGAAAGAATAATGATCCTAATGCTGGATGCAACAATTACACTACAATGTGATATCTACAATGGATATGGCGTGTAGCCAAACCGTATCTCGCTTAGGAAAGGCATGCACACATACAAGCCATGTCTAACACAGAAAAGGTGCCGCAACCTCAAACCAAGTTCATCAAGGAATAGGCGCGATGCACATGAACCATGCTTCGACGTGAAAAGTAAGGGCACATACCAAACCAAGCTCAACAAGGAAAGGCACAAGCCATAGATGGAAGATGATGCAGTGGATGCATGCAACTATAATGCAATAGAAATGGATATTTACAGAAGATGCATGACATATGCATTATACTATAATGATGATGCATGACATATGCATGTTTTTTTTTGTTTCTTTTTTGGATTTTTTGAAAATGCATGACATATGCAATATGTACAATGATGATGCATGAAATGCAATATGATGCAATGGCTATGATTGCAGCTTTCCCTATTCTCCCAACAGGGCGATATACTAGGTTGGTTCAGTATCCAGAATTGAGGCGCAAACACGCTACCTCAACCTATGGGGCTTCCATACAGATTTCAAGCCGAGGGTACACCCCCTGGGTATTTAAACCAGACTTTAGTCTCGGAAATTCCGAACCTTTGCGTTCTAGGCATAAGCCGTTCAAACTCTAGTTTTCACCGTCCCCATTGGTCTCTTAGGAACTCACCGCAAACACAGACAGGTGGCTTTACCAGACCACCGAAAGTCGTTCGGGCACGACAAACACCGAAGGAGTTGCACCTTCAGAGGATTTAAGGTCTCCTAGACCAGGATACAAAAGTATGCATGACAATGCGTATTTTTTTGTTGTTTTTGAAATGCACATGATGCATGACGTTTCTTTTGAAATGCGCGCCAACGCGCGACTTTTGAATGCATGACAATGCATGAATTTGAAATGCGGTGCGCAAGACAGTGCGATGCGTGGAATTGTGCGATGCGATGCATGCCAAATGCAATGAGTTGCGCCCTAATGCATCGAAGGTTTTGCACCTCCCGAGGATTTAAGGTCTCCTAGACCGTGCGTGTTTAAGGTCTCGCCAGACCCTGGTGGGGCAACTGATGAGGTGCACGAAACAACGCGATGGAATGCATGCCAAATGCAATGAGGTGTGCACCTTAATGCACCGAAGGTCTTGCACCTCCCGAGGATTTAAGGTCTCCTAGACCGTGCGTGTTTAAGGTCTCGCCAGACCCGGGGGGGCAACGATTACACAACACTTAAGTGCATGCGATGCAAATGAGACATGCATGCGGATGCAAATGGGGCAAATGAGACGTGCATGCAATGAGGTACACGTGCCTCAAAGGATGGAAAATGAAGTGCAATGAGGGTGCGCCAAACGGCGCGATGCGCAAAATAGCGCGATGAAATGCATGCCAAATGCAATGAAGTGCATATCTTAATGCACCGAAGGTTTTGCACCTCCCGAGGATTTAAGGTCTCCTAGACCGTGCGTGTTTAAGGTCTCGCCAGACCCAGGTGGGCATGGTTTCAAAATGCGCGGCTGTTGAGATGATGATACACGACAATGCATGCGCCAAAGGTTTTGCACCTTCGAAGGATTTAAGGTCTCCTAGACCGTACGTGTTTAAGGTCTCGCCAGACCGGGGTGGGAACAATGAGGCGCGCGAAGTAGCGCGATGGAATGCAAAATGCAAAACGAAATGCGAATGAAATGCAAAGTGAGGCACGCGTACCTCAAGATGCAAGACTGCAAAATGAGGCACACGTGCCTCATTGAATGGAAAACGAAATGCAAAACGAGGCATGCGTACCTCGAGATGCAATGGAAATGCAAAATGAGGCACACGTACCTCGAGATGCAATGAAATGCAAAATGAGGCACACGTACCTCATTGAATAGAAAACAAAATGCAAAACGAGGCACGCGTACCTCGAGATGCAATGAAATGCAAAATGAGGCACACGTATCTCATTAAATGGAAAATGATGCAAGTGTGACACGCATGTCACACGAAAAATGCAAGACAGTGCAAGTCACAAGGGACGTGCAAGACGGCACGACGCGACGCACTAGACAATGCGATGGATGCGTGTAATGCACACTGGGCAACTTTTGAATCTTATAAAAGACAAAAGGATACAAAAGGATACAATCTTTGCTCGAATTTGAGTGTTACGCACAGTAGACACAGTCCGAAGTCAAAACGGAGGCCGGTTGAGCGTCGGGGGTGCATTTTCTTGCACTTTCTTGAGCTATGAAGACCAACAACTACTCATTTTGCCAAAACAAGGCGTTGGGAACATCACCGGTTGGGTGGGGTGGTCACCGGCTGGCCACCGGCTGCAGAAACCATTCATCGGCACAATATTGTGCCGCTCGGCTAACTTGTGCCGGCCGACCGGCCAAAAACTTGCCGAAGCCAAAGGTCGGCATTTCGCTATGGGTCCTTTAAAATAGGGCTTGTGACCCTATTTTCCTCACTTTGCCTCCGCCGCAAATCTGTGCTCTCTCTCTCCAAAGTGTTTATCTCTCACTTTTCCGTTTCTTTGCATTCCCGTGTTTTTACGTTCGATTCGATTAAGTTCATCGCATTTCGGACATTTCCAACCGATTGAAATCTCATTTCGGTGTCTCTTCTCGGTTTTCGTCTTTTCGGGACTTGTTCCCCTCGATTTTCTCTACATTCCCGTGTATTTTCGTCTCCCGGCATTTCCGGCCATTTTTGACCCGCTCGGGGTTGACTTTTCCAGTTGACTTTTCACATTCCGGCTTTTCCGGCCATTTTCTCACCACCATTACTATGGCAGACGATGTTCCACATGTCGGGACTCCCCCGGATCACGAGATGGATCCCGGGGTCGAGCTCCTCCCGCTGAGCGAGCGACCATTCGACCCGGCGACCTACCGCCCGGCCATTCACGTGCTTCCGCCAGATGGACTCCGCCACTTTCGCGGTTTTGACAGGGCTCCGGACCCGGAGCTTCTGCTGCGCGAGCCGGCCTCTCACCTCTCATTCGGCGCTTCCGAGGTAACCCTTTTCTCTGTTTTACTTTCTGCAATGTAGAACTGTAAACTGTTAACTGCCATAGCTGATTACAACCTTTAATTGCTTAGCTCTGATACACTGTACTGTAGTTGATTGTAGACAACTTCACAACTGATATCTGCTTAGGAACGACACACATGCACACACACTGCACTAGCCTCAATCACCCAAACACACGGCACACCGTATTTCACTGCAAATTCACCGATACCCGGTATTTATTTGAATCTGAAAACATATTGCATGCCGTATTTAAACCGAACCACACAAAGTACGCTGACGCATCATACGTTGTAGTTCACCATAGGCGCACTATAACCCGATATCTGTTTGAATCTGAAAAATGTACACACATGTACCATATCTGTATGCTGACCCTCACAAACACACTGACACATCACAGGCCGTAGTCCACCGCAGTACACTGAAACCTGACATTTGCTTGCATTCTGAAAAACGTACACACGTGCACCGTGTTTACACTGCACCACTCAAAAACACACTGACGCATCACATATTGTAATTTACTGTAAGCACACCGGCACCCGGTTTCTGTTTGAATCAAAAATGCGCATTATCCGGGTTTGTATCGACTTTAACATGTTTCCTCAGAACTGTACATTTCATATTGCTTTGCGACCATTTGTTTGTGCAGGAGATTCATACCATCCGGGTATGGGAATGTTTCGCTCGAGATTGGTACTCGGAGCTTCCCGGCGGTTCGACATATCGTGGATGAGGCGAGCCGGTTCCTTCTGCAGGGTGCGACCGACTTCTTTACTGCAGGCCCCTTTTAGCTGCCTTGGCGGAGAGGTGGTGGGACACCACCGATTCATTTCACCTATCCGCAGCGGGGGACATGACGATGACTCCCTACGATTTCTCGGTGCTCACCGGCATCGGGGTAGGGGGTGATCCGATCCCCTTCGACATCGACATGGATGAGTGGACCGCCGCTCAGATCCATTTACTTGGCGCGGCTCCGCCTCTTGCACGTCCAGGCTTTGTCCGCTATTCCTGGTTCGAGGTGCAGTTCCTGGTGCAGCCTCTTCTTGTCGACGCAGCTCCGATGATCGAGGCGGCCGTAAAGCAGTATGCGCGCGGCTTTTTGATGTTTTTGCTAGGGACGACCCTCTTCGCCGACCGGGCGAACACCGTGGCTCTCTGCCTACTCAATGCACTAGTGGACGTCCGGGACATCTTGCGCTATGACTGGGGTGGCGCTGCTCTGGCCACTCTTTACGGGTATATGAGCTCGGTCTCCCGTGGCAGCGGGCAGTTGCTCGGAGGCTACTGGCGAGCTTGGGAGGTACGTTTTCTTTTCCGCTTTACATTTCTATTCAGATTTTCAGACTCTGCACCGCACCTGCTGTAGTTTGCTTTACACTTCTTGTATCTTGTACACGGCACACACATACTCTGCTTTAATCGATTGTGCCTTTGTTCTGCTTGTACACTTTGCTCAATACACTTTGCACACAACCTGCGGCTCGCTATTTCGCTCTACTCAGATTCTGCTTCGATAAACGCTCGACATCCGCTCTTGCAGTTGTGGGTCTATGCCTACTTTCCCAGGCTGGAGCCAGTACCGGAGACGGAGACTCCGCTGGTCATTCCCTTCTCACGCCGCTATGATGGGAGGTGCACACGGCGGCCGCGGGAGACTTTTAGCTTCTTCCGCCGTTACTTTGACACCAACCCCCGCCGAGGTATGTTTTATTTACAGTTCATTTAAGCTTCACTTTTCACTGTATATTTGCAATACCAGTAGGCAATAAACTGTATTTCAATTTCAGATCACCTGGCAGCCATGGGCTCCTCTGCCAGCGATGGTGTGGGATCGGTTTGCCGGCGCGATCGAGACCTCGCGTTACCGGATTTTGCTAGAGGGCGATGCGGCCGGGGCTTGGTTCTGGTGGCGCTTCTTGCGTCCGACCTCGTGGTTACTCGAGCGAATAGTCGGTTCACCCTCCCGAGCATATGAGGACACCGGCGTTTCACCGCCGAGCAGATGGCGGACTACACCATCGGTGGGAAGGCGACGGCTTTAGGCGACCTTCACCTTCATCATGCGACCTCTGGCGGTGGTCGCCGTGAGCAGAGAGACTGCGGCGCCGGCTAGGGCGAGGTGGGGCGTGGCGGGATCGTCCTGAGAGCTCGAGCTCGTGGCGGGAGGAGTAGAGGACAAGGGCAGGTGGCCCCTCGCCTACCATCTTTGACATCTGAGGCGGTGGGGAGACCTACCAGATCCTTTGCTCCTCCCGGTGGTCATGAGTTGGCCGGTATTCTGACTTGCCTCGGTATGTATTCTTGCATTTACATCATTTGATTTTAGTTTATTTGATATTCCACGAATATTTGATGCATCCGATATTTTTGCGAGCTTCTTCCGAGTACAATCCTATAAGCCGCTGGAGTTGAATGCCTCCATGGCGGGGATGCTGCAGCGGACCTGTGAGTTCCTAGCCTTCCAGGGCCTTCCGGTATGTTGTCTCTGACATAGTTCCAAACTATATACAAACTGCACCGCATAATCTGATGCACGACGCAACATCTGATAAACGCTGCTTACGGTATCTGGCACATCAGATTCACACTGCTTATACGCAGCGATAAATCGCTCACGGCGTTCACACACTGTATTCATACATCGTAATACGCACCGATAAATCGCCACGGCATTCATACATCAGACTTCATACTGCGCATTCTGCACCGATTAATCGCCCGTGGCATTCATACATCAGATTACTCGATTCTGACCGATTAATCGCTTCATGTATCTTGATACATTTGCCTCTTGTACTTTTCACCTCCTTTCGATTCCTCCGTGGGTGGCGCTCCATCTGGACCTCCCATTTCTACTCGGGATGGCAGGATATTCCCCGCACCGTAGGCGTGGCCATGTGGGGAGCAGCTCGCAGCTCGATTGCGAGGATGGTGAGTCGGAGGTGGAGGCCTCGAGGAGGAGGCGAGGCGGCTCGGGCTCGGGCTCGGCTGCGACACTTCGACGATGCCCTGTGCTTACGCCAGGAAGAGGGCGAGGCGGATCCCCATGAGGCCATTGATGATGATTCTGAGACTGCTTTTCTTTCATTTTCTTTTCTTGTACTTTTCTCTTTTTGGTAGATAGGGTACTATGTATCGCTTGAGAGTGTTTTTTTGTTTCCAAATCTGTATTTGAAAAAGATGATATGAAATGAAACAAACTTTTTGTCCGAAAAGAATGTTATATCTGTACATATCTGCATCTTTCATACTTTGCTTTGCATGGCGTCATGTTACACCTCGAATGTAAATGACATTGATCATTCTCTGGAAATCGAGCAATTGTACTATGATGTCGGATAACCAACTAATTAACAAAACAACTCATACAAACCATCGCTCAAAACCGGGTACATACCCATACTCTGGGGACTAATCTGTGGGGATTGATCTCAAGATATAACCCATGACACAAAGACATTTGGTTCGTTCATCCGCAAACCTTGAACAAATAGCCCCAATCGGCGAGACGGATCACAAAAGCGTCTGATTTGCGGTTGAAACACCTCGGATGTCCCAAATTTTCCCTTTCTTTTCTTGCTTTGCGGATATAGAGAATGGCACAAAGATTACGAGCACAAGCGATTACCTTTTGGAAGAAGATGGGTTTTCAACCGGGGTGTCGAGCCTACCACAGAACACGACGAGACAGACTCAAATGAAGAAACAAAAGGCACACGACCTAACACAACGAGACACGCTTGGAAAAGACTCGAAGCCAAAATCAAGGTCGACAAATCAAAAGACACGACGCACAGACATGTTTACAAAAAGACCTCAAATCTCGAGAAGCCAGTTCCTCCGGGCATTATTCCCACCCTTTCTGATTTGTGACACTCACATCGCTCGGCCCTCAGGCTCGGTTTTTCTCTCAAAGCCCTTTTCTCGCTTTTCTCTCAACTTACTCCTTTCTATTCTTTATTCTCTCATTTTTCATCCCTCCCCAGAGTAATGAATGACAGATAAATAGGAAGTCGAGGGTTCACACCCAACACTGTTAGCTCACGGCTATTCCTTCTGGCAGATAGAGCGCCCTGTTGGCAAGCAGATTAACGGGGAAAAGACAGAGGGCCCGACTCAATCGTGCCCCTAGTTCGTCATTTTGACCATTTTTGTTGTGTTTTCTAAAACAGTTTTGATAAAAAAATGAGAGTTGGATTAACACACTTATTCAATTTTTGATTTGAAAATCATGCGAATCAGGCTGTGAGCACTGAAAATTCTGCTTTTTGGGTCCAAACATGGTCCAATTTTGAAAATGAAATAGTTTTTCGAGAAAATAAGTCAACCTTAGTGAAAATTTTTAAAAACTATTTTTGCAAACAGTCAACGCTCAACGAGTGCGGAACTTACCCTCGAGATGCGCAACCTCGGATCGGAGGCAATGGGAAATTGCCCCTGGCTTAAAGGGGGATAAGGCAATGGAAAGTTGCCCCTGGTTTGGACAGCAATTCAGGGCAACTTATGGCAATGCATGGCAACGGAAAGTTGCCCCTTGTCTGGATGATGCCGCGGCATTTTTGTGAGCCAGTCCTCGTTGATGGCAATCGAACCCTCGGACGCGGAGGAGGCGAAGATGGTTTGAATCAATATATGGACACAGTCACCTTGAAGGTGTTGGTGGTTTGGACTTCAAGAGGAAGTTAATCACGTAATTCCGGGTTGCTGCAACCGAGATCTTGGATTCGAATGAGGCAAAAGTAATCAAAACCATGACATGGACTAAGACGCTATGGAAGCGTTGGGGGCTGGACTTCAAGATGAAGTTGCCTACGTATCCCAAACATGGGAATCAAGCCTTACGTAGTTCCGGTTAAGGTACACTCGGGTTTTTTTAACCTTCACTGTTTAGGCTCTAATTTTTGCCAAGGCGCCTGTTGCAGGTTTTCGACCTTGCGAGCTTTGTTTTTCTTTTCTTCTTTTCTTTCCTTTTTTTGCATTTTTCCTTTCTTTTCTTTTTCTTTTGCTTCTTTTCTTTCTTTTCTTTTGCATTTTTCTTTTTTTTCTTTTCTCTTTTTTTTTGCTCTAACTTTTGCCTGGGCCGCCCTTCCGGGTTTTCGGCCCAGCGAGCCTCTCAAAGGGTAAAAGTGTAGCTAGCCCATGCCAGATGGTTTTGAGATTGAAGCCTCTTCATATCCAGGAGAACGACGGTTGTGTTGATTTGGAGGGAAGTCCATCACGGCTGCTTCTCGAGCTTTGCTTGGTGGAATCTGATCTCCTTGATCTAACTTTGACGCCTCTTGCTCGAGGACTGCCTCGAAATGGGCCACACAGGCGCTTCATGGCACTGAACATTTTGAACGGATCCAGTTTGCAACAGATGAATTGAAACTTGAGATTGAGAGCAATCCTGGGCTGTACAACCTCAAGAGCGGTTCCACACCGATCTTCGCAAGACTGCGCAAGACATTTTGTTTTTGAAAGTTTTTAAGAAAGCGACAAATCATTCGCGCTGAAGATAGTGTGGAACCAGTCTGGATCGGACCAGGATCCTTCTCAGTACTCACGCTGACAAGCATGATTTCATTCATTAAAAGCTTAACATGCCTCTCTTTCTCTCAAACTGATCAGAGTTTTGCAAAACCCGAGGAATTCCTTCCTCTTTGTTTTTATCACCGCAGTGTTTGAAAAAGGTTTTTCTGAAAAGCTTAGGTCATTGTGACGATGTTTAGGGCACAAGAGTGTAGGCGAAATGCACCGTCGTTCCATCCAAATTCTCTGGCACGGCTGGCTCGAATAGCAACAAATTCGGCCCATGATAGCCGCAGCTGTTTCATTCAGATTTGTTAGCATAACTGGCTCCTCGGCAGGAACAAACTCAAAAAGCAAAAACAACTATTTGAAAGACAAAACGGTGTTTGAGGCAACAACCCCGAAATCACCTGGTATACTATACAAAAGGGACTTATTCTGACAAAGAAGGACTTTATAAGCAAAAACTGACTCAATCTGAGACAGACTCAAAAACAAAACAAAAGACTGACTCGACACCCAAGTCAGGATTTACAAAATTAGTATTGGCAGGTGCTCAAAAATGCGTGCCAAACGCCACATCCAAAAATGTACCAGACACTGCCCGTAGGCGGTCTACCTTCTGATTACATACTTGCAGTGTCTGTATCCTCGAAATCCAACAACTGAGTGGTGACGGATTTGGCTGAGGTGGGTGGGAGGATAACCTCATTGTCAATCAAGTCTTGTACCTCATGACGGAGGCGGAAGCAATTATCGGTGGCATGGCCAGTCTGCTGATGGTACGCACAGTACAGGGAAGCATCATGCGTGGCCGGGAGATTCTTCGGGAGCGGCCGAGGCTCCAGAGGTTTAAGGTGTCCTTTCTCGGCAAGGATCTAAAGTGCCTTGGACAATGGCATGTAGAGAGCATGAAAGACCCTACGCCCCCGGGGCAGGTATTTTGGGGCCTGAGCACTCTTGCTAGCTGTACTAGCGAACGGATCGGCGGGTACGGCCTTGGGTTTCTGATCCTTCCCGGATGCAAGGCTGGGAGCGGGAAGAACTGTTTTGGCATGACGGGGCCTATCCCGATTCTCTGATTGACTGGAACTGCCCTCAGGCGGAGTAGGGAAAGCATCGTCCACAGCTTTTGACATGACTACGGATATCTGTTGCTTGTTCATTCCCCCGGCTTTCAAAGCCTCCACGCCTGGCGGTTGTTCGATAGAATTCGACATCTGCCTTCATTTTACCTTTGTCTCCGGCCTCAACCTGGTCTAGAACTTGGTTTGCGGCGTCGTGGCCATAGCTGGAGGTCATCTCCAGTTGGGTGGGTTCAATTTCAATTCGTCGAAGAGTGGGGCTCTTGGGGCATAAAGCCTCCCAAGATATGGTGGTGGCGAAACAGACATCCCATAGGCGAGGTCCGCCACGGACCTTTGAAGATCACCTATCATTCCCATTAGTTCAAATGTAGTAGGCACGCGAGCCTGATATAACTGAGGAGTCCAGATTGGATGTGCGGCAAGCGACCTGGGCGGATGCGGCATATCAACAGTAGTCTCATCCTGTAGGGTGGTTCCCTGACTCAACGCGGCCGTCATGACCACAACCTCTTCCAAGTTCTGCGTCATGTTCAGTCCTGCCTCAGCAAGGAGAAGACACTAGCTGTTCTAGATCGATCCCCTGAACCTTTGAACTGAAACGGGAAACAAGCGATTTCAAATTTCAAATAGATCAAACACGTGTAGCAACAATCAGACTCTATTATCAACATCCCCCCGTAACCACTGCTCAAAATCTTGATACTCCACAGATACAACTGATTCTCAACAATACCACTACTAGTGCCCTCAGGCCTGATGCTCAAACTTTGCAAACTGATATATGCGTTCCCCTGCAGAGATACACTCTAAAAAGCACATAGCAGGTAAATGAGAGCCAATACACCCCTATGTTGGGGTAGGGTTTCCCTGTTCTATTTCGTCAGGAGCTAGGATTTCACTATACACGCGGCGGTTTCAAAAAACCTAACATCGGGTAAGCAACCTGTCCTAATTTGGAATGGTCACTATGGATCCGAATATGCACTAGGTCGAATGGTCGAAAAGGGTACCCATGCTGTCAGAGCCCATAACCGGTCAGCCTTATGGTCATGCCTTGACAAGACAAGCCTCCGGCAAACCGTTCAGGAATGACAGACGGCAAACACGGTGTCCTAGGCGCACCAATGCACATGCAATGCAAAGAAACACATAAGCGTAGTCAAAACAGGATATCACGTGTTCGAGTCGAACTCTCTAAACTCCCCAGCAGAGTTGCCAGAAACTGTAACACGTCCGCGAGAGACCTCACGCTTCTGATTCGGACTCAATTCTGAACCAAAGAGTCCAACCGCAAATCGTTTTGAAGAAAAGCAGATTTTGAAAAGTAGTGCCAAACATGGATCGCTTTGCGGATTCTGTCGCCACCTAAATATTTTAAAATGGGGAATTTAGAAACCACGACTCGGTCGAAGGCCACATGTCCGTCATCACCAAAGTGGTCTTGGCTCGGGAGCTTGGGTACGATCGGGGAAGGTCAGCTATGAGCACCCCCTTTCGTCCGGTCCGAAGACCGGCCTCTACTAACCGTGATATCCGTTTTTGAAAATATTACATGCTCTTATTCCGATTACTAGCCTAGAATTACTATGTTATGCGCGCAGCAAACAAGTATAGACTTAGATTGCCTAATTCGGAAATAAACATTGCATATCCGTTTGTTTTGAAAACAGTTTGAAATTGCTACTCGCAAGTAGGCTAAAATACGGATTTCAACGAGTTATTCCAACTCAAGCAATCCAACCTCCACCCACAGGCATTCAAACAGTTTATCTCACATAAGCACTTAGCCGCATGGTAAGCATACTGTCATGGCAACATTCACACGTATGTGGTATGCTAAAGCGTAAAATACTTACATCGTACTCCGCGCCAAAACAAAAACTAGTTAGCAAACATGCATGTCCTAGTTCATGTTAAATGGCTAATGCATCGCATACAGGGGTGTAATCTAAACAGGCTCGGCTAACCCTAAACATGGCACATGAGATGCAACAACTATCACGTATTCAATTTGGAATTGAAAGTACGATGCAGTTTGCATGATGTGCCGAGCCCGATGCATGTAAACGAATGCATGAATGCACGCATGCATTGCATAAGGTATGCTAAGATAGAAATGCCCTAATCTGCCAACATAAGCAGGTAAATAAAAGGGATAGGAAGAAATGAGGATTGGAAGACATACACCCACTCACACACCCTTATTACAATTTTGCCCTCGTTCGGAGGGGCCAAAAGAATATACAAATTAATTAACTACGCAAGCTAATTAAAATATTACAAATCAACTAAATTAATTAAATAAAATAATTAATCTAATTAAACAGTAAATCGCCTTGGGATGAGGGCGGATGCATCGCGTGCAGGGACTCGCCGAATCGTTGCCATGCATGATTTGCCTCTGTTTCTCTGTTATCCTCCTCGAGAAAATTACCAAAGCTTCAGGAGCCTCAGTAATCGGGAGTACCATCGGGTAGAGCACCACCGGCTGAAGAAGGAGGCCACCGGCACTAGATGAAGTTATCGACTGGAAATTTACAGCCGGCCGGCACTAAATAGTGCCGGCCGGCACTTAACACCTGCAGAACCTGCAACCCACAGCAGTAGAGGACAACAACATGCATAGCAATGTGATTCAAGGTATTTATGCACTATACACACCCCTTATCATGTTATTGACTCAAAAGGGCATGTGCCTCGATTCCTGGACCACCAATCGCACATTTCCATGCATGATGGCCCTAAGAACCAAGAATGCAACTTTGATTTCAAATGCATGCAATGCAAACAAGCAAACAAAGGTGCTCAACCTCCATCATATTTCACTTCAAGAGGCCAAACATGCACAATACAAATGCAACCCTAAACATGTCAACTAGGCATGCAACATGGACTATGCAATATGTTCATGCAAAGGGTTCAAGCAAGCATGCAAGGTAAGCATGCAAACCAATGGAAGGATGGTCTTATACATGAATTAGGCAACTCAAATAGTCCTAAAATCAGTGGCCAAAATGCTAAATCACGAGGACCAAACACACATGCACACATGCACAAGTTAAGGCACCAACACTTAAGCATAACAAACAACCCTTAAGCACACTTAAAGGGGTACAATAATGGACTACTAGCATGCATATAAAGCTCTGAAAATCATGCTAAACATGGTGCCAAACCAAGCAACAAAGTACACAAAGCATGCACACATAGGTTCAACACTTGAGGCAAGTCATGGAAGCATTGAACTACACTTATGCAAAACAAATATGGCATGCATTGAACAACCTAAAACAGAGTTTTAGCATGTTAAAACAAAACCAAATGGCTACTTAGATGGCATCTAAGAGGCTTAAGCACAAAGGCATGCGATATGACCAATACATGGAGCGTTCAACACATGCTTTTAAAGCATTAAGGAGGCAACTAAGGTGAGCATACAAGCACACCAAAAGGTCTGAAATGACATGCTAAATGGTTCCAAACCATCAAAATGAGGTAAGAAACACATGCTACACATGCATACTCAAAGGCTAGCAAGCCTAAAATGCAAAGGGGCTATATGATGCATGCCAAGATCAACCCAAATGACTATGGACAGAGCTAAAACATGTCAAAATAAGCATAAAACATTCATGAATCTAAGCCTAAAACATGCTCAAACTAGGGCTAACAACCTAGGCATGTTAAGGGACCAAAGAGGCATTACAAAGCAATCATGCAAAACATGCAAGGAGTACTAAAACCAACACTTAGCAATGTCATATTAGGGCATAATAAACATAAAATGCAGCCAAGACATGCTCTTCAAACATTTAAAACTATGCTCCCTTAAGAGGCCAATTCTTGCCCTTTTCAAGGACATCAAGGAGAGGGGGTTGGCCCTCCCCTTCTTGAGACTTTATGGCACCATCTCCACCACTGAAATCCCTCAAGATTTCAGTGGTAGAGAGGCCCAAGCACAAAAATCTCGGATCTCTACAAAATGGCACAAAAATGGGCCTTTTCAAGGCCTAAGAGGGGCCAAACCTCCCCAAAGCACAAAGTACCCTTAATAAACTATCAAGAGGACTAAAAAACAGAACTTTTTTGTATTGAACACCAAGCACAAAAACAGTTCAAGGATAGGTCAAAATGGAATGCAAGAATGGGGTAAATAAAGTAAGTTTCTCACCCTTGTTGACCCTCTTCACAAATGATGATGTTGGTTCTTCCTTGAGCTCCAAACCAGTCAAGAACAGCAAGAACAACCTCTTGGAACCTCAGAAACCAAGGAAAGGTGAAACACTAGGTGTTGATGTGCAATAGTAAGGCACAAACACCTAGTGTACAAAACAAGAGAGAAGAAGAGAGATAGGATGTGTATCTATCCTAACCCTAAAAACTAGAGCTTGGTCTGTCTAAAATATCTAAAATTTTGTAACCCTAAGCCAAGAAGAGGAGTGGTCCTCTTATAGGCAAGCAAAGCTTGCAAAGCTTACAAGCTAAGCTAACTAAGAGGGTCATCCCTCCATACACGTGTATGGAGGGGAACCAAAACTATACAGCTGTCTGAAAATATCTCAAAAAGCAACTGCACAGTGTCCGGCCGGCAAAGAGTGTCATTTTGACAAAACTTAGTGCCGGTCGGCACAAAAGAGTGCCGGTCGGCACAATAAAGTGCCGATGACAATACCAGCCAGCCGGTGGCCTCTAGCCACAGCCGGTGGTGTGTGGGGATGCCTCACAAGGCATTCCCTGCCCTTCCAAGGCAAAACACAAGTGTTTGGTGCAAAACCAGACACAAAGCGGTCGAGTTCGGAGGTCCTGAGGCAAGGCGCGCAAGCCGAGAACTCTGGGAACTCCAAACGAACACAAACATGGATAATCACCGAGTGTTCCAGCGGTGACGTCCAAGTCTTGAGGACGGTCAAAAATGGGGTGTCTACAGAGAGGAGTACCTAAACTAGGTAAGAATTTGAGTCATGTGTGTGGACCATGTCAACTTGGAAAGCAAACCCATGCCCCTCATAAAAAGGTGAACAGTTTTACAACCAAACGTCCTCTTGAATTGGTTCACATGGATTTAATGGGTCCTACTCGCACTGAAAGCATTGGAGGTAAAAGATACATTTTTCTAACTGTTGATGATTTTACTCGATTTTCTTGGGTAAATTTTTTAAGGGAAAAATCTGATACGTTTAATGCTTTTCAGGCCTTAGTCCTTAAAATCCAAAATGAACAGGGTGTTTCCATTGGTCGTATCATAAGAATCCGAACTGATCATGGTCGTGAATTAGAAAACAATTCGTTTTCGGATTTTTGTGATATACATGGAATTAAGCATGAATTTTCTGCACCTATTACTCCACAACAAAATGGAGTGGTTGACAGAAAGAACAGAGTTGTTCAAGAAATGGCTAGGGTCATGCTCCTTAGTAAGAAACTTCCTCCTAAGTTTTGGGCTGAAGCCCTAAATACTGCGGTTTATGTGATAAATCATGTGTATTTAAGGCCCGGCACTTTACAAACTCCATATGAATTGTGGAAGGGATTGAAACCTAACGTAAAATACTTCAAAACTTTTGGGAATAAATGTTACATCTTCAAAGATAGGGAGCCCTTGGGCAAATTTGACTCCCGAAGTGATGAAGGTATTTTTCTAGGATATTCAACCAACAGTAGGGCTTTTCGTGTCTATAACCTGTGAACTTTTTCTTTAATGGAATCTATCAATGTGGTTATAGATGACACAGGTGCACCTACTCCAGCAACAAATGAGGATGACAATAGTGAGGCTCCAATCTTGGATACTGAACCACAAAATCAAGGAGAAGCTGCGGTCCAATCACAAGAAATTGATACAGCACCATCCTCACAGGTAAGTTCAAGTCCAAAGAGTGCTCAAAGGGACATCACTCATGTTGCTTCTATCACCGCAAGTCCTGAACTTAAACCATCAGCAAGGATGAAACTGAATCATCTAGCTCAACAGGTGATTGGAAGTGTTTCGGATCGTATGAAAACCCGAAGACAGATTCGGGATGAGGTATCACATATGTGTTATGTTTCGTTAATTGAACATAAGAATTTTAAAGAGGCCTTGCTAGATGATAGTTGGGTCAATGCTATGCATGAAGAATTAGGTCAATTTGAACGTAACAAAGTTTGGACTCTTGTTCCCAAACCAAGAGACATAAATGTGATAGGTACCAAGTGGATCTTTAAAAACAAATCTGATGAGAATGGTACTGTTGTAAAGAATAAAGCTAGGTTGGTTGCTTAAGGCTACACACAAGTAGAGGGTATTGACTATGATGAGACGTTTGCCCCAGTTGCATGTCTCGAATCTATTTGTATTTTGTTTGGTGTTGCATGTTGTCTTGGCTTTAAGTTGATTCAAATGGATGTGAAAAGTGCCTTTCTGAATAGGTACTTAAAAGAAGAGGCATATGTTGAGCAACTAAAACGATTTGAGGACCCTAAATGTCCTAGTCATGTCTACAAGTTAGACAAGGCTTTGTATGGGTTGAAACAAGCCCCTCGGGCTTGGTATGATAAACTTACTACCTTTCTTCTTGATAATGATTTTCAAAGGGGTAGTGTGGATAAGACCTTATTTGTGAAACATACGAAGTCTCATATTCTTATTGCCCAGATATATGTTGATGATATTGTGTTTGGATCTACTGCTGAGCATCTTGTGAAATATTTTTCGGATTGCATGACACATGAGTTTGAAATGAGTATGATGGGGGAGTTGTCATATTTCTTGGGTCTTCAAATTAAACAGTCTCCTTCAGGTATATTTGTTTCTCAGTCCAAGTATGCCAGAAATCTTGTGTCCAAGTTTGGTTTTGAGTCTGCCAAACATGCACGTACTCCCATGAGCACCAGTCTTCACCTCTCCAAAGATTCCTTTGGTATTGATGTTGATCCTACCCTGTATAGGAGTATGATAAGGAGTCTTTTGTATCTGACAGCCAGTCGTCCTGATATTTCTTTTAGTGTCGGTGTTTGTGCCCGTTACCAAGCCAGTCCTAAAGAGTCTCACCTTCTTGCAGTCAAACGCATCATCAAATATGTTAATGGGACCTTGGGGTATGGGGTTTGGTTTTCCACTAATACTACTGCCGAAATTACTGGTTTTTCTGATGCCGACTGGGCAGGGTGTGCTGATGATAGGAAAAGTACATCCGGGGGGTGTTTTTACCTTGGGAATAATCTGGTTTCTTGGCATAGTAAAAAGCAAAATGCCATTTCTCTTTCCACGGCTGAGGCTGAGTACATTGCTGCAGGAAGTTGTTGTGCACAAATGTTGTGGATGAAGCCAATGCTTCATGATTATGGAATAGGACAGAACACTCTCACTCTTTTTTGTGATAACACTAGTGCCATAAACATTTCAAAAAATCCTGTCCAATACTCTCGCACCAAACATATTGACATCCGTCATCATTTTATTCGAGAGTTAGTGGATGAAGGCCTTGTTGTTTTGGAACATGTTCCTACTGAGCATCAAAAAGCTGATATTTTTACAAAACCCCTTGATCTTCTTCAATTTGAG
Source organism: Camellia lanceoleosa (assembly GCA_025200525.1). NCBI lineage: Eukaryota > Viridiplantae > Streptophyta > Magnoliopsida > Ericales > Theaceae > Camellia > Camellia lanceoleosa. The sequence continues at coordinate 110,260 of JANUSC010000120.1, read as the reverse complement.
TTTCTTAGAAAGACCTTGGGTGTAATACTCAGTAACTAGGTTGTTTCATGTTTTTTTCATGTGAGGTGAGTGTGAGTGGTTGGCTTACTATTCTTGGATGTAGTAATCTCATTGTTATTGAGTCCTGATATCTTTGCATCAAATTTTATATGAACACTGCTCATGTTGCTTACAAGATCTTATTCATCTTTGTTCATACCTCATTCTGAATGCCCATACTCATTTACTTCATGATCTCATTTTGTACACATCTCTGAGATAAACTGTTGCAGGGGTTTTCGCACAAGTGATCAAAGTTCTCTATGGACCACTGACAGTGTTTATTGTACTCTTTCAGAGGAATTGACCTATACTGGTATATCATAGGTGATGTTAAGTCTCTTAACCATCTACCATCTTATTTCACTTCCATGGTTTCTTCCTCAGTACATGATTTCCGGGCATTAGGAAAAGGCTACCTTAGAGGCACCAACCAGGCCATCATTGTGATTTCATTCTTCTCTGGTTTGGTCTCCATACTCTTGAGCGTGTATGCCACCAGTGAGTGCCCACAAGAAAAAAAAGTAAAATATATATATATATATATATATATAAGGGATCATTGTTTGAAAAAGAGCTTCCGCATTTACTCAACAAATATCCCGTGATTCCTAGTGGTTTGACTTTTCTGTGTGATGGTCAGTTACTCTTGTTGGAGGTCCAGCCATCAAATCACTACGAGAATTAACTCTAGCTTTGTGGCTCTCAAGGATTGCACACACACACATCATTTATGTGAGCTCTCATGTGTGTTTTTGAGTTATACATTCTCATGATGCTTGTGGCTTTGATTTAATACTATCTATTTTATTCATGAGCTGGTGTTTCATCTATTTTCTCAAATTTTCAGGACTCATGATTGATGGATTCTTTTGTCCTTGTGGTATAGTCTGACACCTGGTCATCTTGCTTGTTACAGGACATCCTAGGTGTTTTTATTTTTATTTTTTTAAAAAAAAAAGTTTTTTTTTTTTTTTTCCACTCGAGCGGACTGTTCCACGCTCGAGCGTGGTTTTGAGGCTTGCAGTTGTTTTTGCAGTTCTGGGAGGGGAGTTTTTCCGCTCGATCTTCATTTTTCGCGCTCGAGCCCGTATTCGCGAGGGTTGTCTCCCGCTCGAGCGTTAAACCATACACTCAAGCGGACTGGTTTTGTATACATTCCCTCCCTTCGACCCTTTAACTCATTTTTGCCTCTCAACTCCTCCTCGTCTAGGGATTTTCGGCGATTCATTGCCTCTCCTGCACATTGGGTTGGTTTCTTCTTCTCTTCACCTCAGGTATATCTCATCTCTCTTTCTTCTCTGTTCCTGAGTAAGTTTTTTGTCCCTTTGTGTTTTTATTCGTGATTGTTAGGTTTGCTTGAGTTGGTTTTACATTGGGTCAGTGAGTTGTTTTAGTTTATGTTGCTCATGTTTTAGTTTTTTTTTTTATTGTTTTGCTAGTTTCCCTTTAGTCTATCCCTCTTCCATTTAGTTTTTTTTAGGGTTTTCTAGTTTGGGTTTCTGGCTCTGTTTTGTATTGGGTTTCGATTTGGGGATTTTATTTTTTTTATATATCAGTCTGGTGTGGTTTTTGTGTTTTTCTTTGGTTTTTGTTACATTGGATGTCTACCCCTGTTGCTTCATCAGATATGTTCATAGCATTGTTTCTCATGTTCTTTCTTCATGCTATTTTCATATGCTATTTTCATCTTTGAGTTCATGTGTGGCTGATTTCTGTGTCCATAGTCCTCAGTAATAATTCTCTTCCATCTGGACTAGGGTTCTTGTTGATTTTGGATTTTTATCGGTTTATTGCATCCTCATATTCATCTTCTCTTATCACTTTGTTGCAATATTATCCTGTGTTACTAATGTTTGTTTTGTATCTCTTGGCTTCATTGGTTTTGTTATTTGGTTTTGGGTTGGGGGTTTGTTTGTTTTGTTTAGACATGTCTACCCACAAATGCCGTAAGTCGACCGCATCTCGCCCTCCTTATAACACTAAGCGCTTCCCATCATCCGAAAAAGCCAAGTTATACCGTGAGTCTTACTATTCCCGTTCCATCCACCTTGAACGTAATGTTCATCCATCCACCTTTGAGTTACTTTCTATCCGGTCTTTCTTTGATCACCTGGGAGGTGATAAGGTTCTTTTGTTTTCTGGGCAACAAAATCTTACTTGGGTCCGGGAATTTTATTGCAATCTGGAAGGTATTGATAATATTGGACCGTCTTTTAAGGTCTGGGTTCGATCCAAGGAAATCAATGTAACCACTAATCTTATCCATGAGCTATTAGGGATTTGTGCGAGATCTCCTATCTATTACCCTTTTCCAGTCCCATCACGCCCCACGTGTAATTTTGATGAGGTTGCTAAGACATTGTGTGGTTCTCTTCGCTCTTGGCCTTCCGGTTCTTTGATCAAACAGCATGAACTTCTTCCTCAATTTAGGTTGCTCAACTTAATCATGTGTGCCAATATCATTGTTACAACCCACAGTTCTAAGATTAAGCAAGATCAAGGTTTTATTCTCGAGTGTATTGCCCACAACTGGCCCATCGACCTTGCCACTCTTGTCATACAAAAAATGGTTGCTGTTTTTGAGCGCAACAATCTCAAGTTACCATATGGCTGTCTCATCAACCGGCTCTTAGCCAAATTTGAGGTCCCTACCTTTGATGAGGACGACTTTGCTTCTCCTACACGCCCATTTACCAAGAAAACAGTCTCCCAGAGTCAGTCTCACATTAGGGGGGTTCCTTTTGGTCGATCTGGTACAGGTTCTAGTGCTGCTGCAGCCATGGCAGAGGAGGCCGAGTATGATGCTGCTGCTAGCGGAGATTTGGGTAAGAGGGAGCAGCATCCTCCAGTTCGTACACTCCGAGGTCAGCTTCAGTCCCTAGAGTGCTCCATTGGTTCCCGGTTTGACCATCTTGAGGAGAGGATGGATATATTTGAGGCTCGCCTCACCGATCTTGAGACCACCTCCGATGCCCGGTTCAGTGCTTTGGAGACTACTTCCCAGCGGATTGAGGCTTCTGTGGCCCAGTCTTCCTCCTAGCTAGCTCAGATTTTGGCATTGCTTCAGATGCAATCTTCACCCCCGGCTCCTTGACTTTGGATCTTTTCTATGGTGTTGTTTGTTTCTCTTTGTTTTGTTTCCTCCTGGCCAAAAAGGGGGAGTGGTACAGTTTTTATCTTTGGTGATTCATGGTACAGTTCTTTGTATTGTTGGTACAGTTCTTTGTTTCTTCTACTTCTATCCTTCTTTGGTACAATTGGATACAGTTGGATGTTTTGGTACAGTTGGATGTTATTTATGTTTGGATGTTATTTATGTTTATCTTTGGATAGTGGTTTGTTTTTGGATGACTTCATATTTTGTTATTTAATCCAGTTCCACATCTTTGGTTGGCTTTTATGTGGTTGTTTTTTTTCAGGATGGTTGTTCAAGAACATAGATTGATTATTCAAGAGCATAGATTTGGTTTTTTTTGTTGTGAGTTGTTGGTAGTATTGAGTTTGTACTTTTGATAGGAAAACTGTTTTAGAATAGTTTTGTCCGGGATTTGACAAAGGGAGAGATTGTTAGGACATTTTATTGTCAAAATCCATGGATTAAAACCAAGTTTGTATCGCATAAAGTTTTCCAGGTTTTCTCACTTTTGGTCGCCCCGCTCGAGCGGGGAAAGTAACGCTCGAGTGGGGATTGCAAGTCCACAGCATCTCTGCACAGCCTGACAAAGTACTGGATGGTGTGATTCCCCGCTCGAGCAGGAAGCCTATATGAATCACAAATTATGAAGTCCCCGCTCGAGCGGGAAGCCTATATGAATCACAAATTATGAAGTCTCCGCTCGAGCGGGAAGACCCACGCTCGAGCGAACCGCGCGAGATCAGATTCTATAAATTCACTGGTTGGGTCTTTTTCTAGATTTACTTTTCCTAGATCTTATTCAAGAGTTCTAGGGTTTTGTGTGAAGTTTTCTTCTGAAGTTTTTTTTGATAGTTTTCCTTGATGTTCTTGAGAGAGTTCTAAACTTATGAATTGAGATTCATACATCAAGGAGTTTGATACTTCATATTCAAGAGAGTTCTCTTTGGTGGCTTCTGAAGATCAAGACGTAGAGTTTCAAAAGGCGTTTGATTCTTTACGTAGTCGTTAATTCGACAAGTGAAGTTGTGGAATCAACTTATGAATTGATCAGTTCCGTGACGAAGGCGTAGTGAAAGAGTTACAGAAGATTCGAGGACAAATTGACTGAGTTGGGTAATTTATGTATTATCTTTGTAATCTTTCGTTCTTTAGTAGTGGATTGATTGGTGGCGGTTCGCTCGTGATTTTTTATTACAATTGAAGGTTCTTCAATTGTGATTTTTTCCACGTAAAAATCGTTTGTGTCGATTTATTGTTTATTCTTAAAAACAAACAAACTAAAATCACTATCGTACGTGTTTGTTGATTTTAGATTGAGTGTTTTGAATAATTGGGATTTGGAATATTTTAATCTTGATCTAATCACGAATCACTTAGGATTTTCAGAATTCGAAGGTACAAATAGTTTGAAAAGTGGTTTAAAAAAATGAAGAAAAAATTTGTAGATTAAATTCATTTATGTGTGATTCATATTATATTAAATTGAATTTAAAAAAAGAAAAGAAAAGAAAAGAGAAGTCTAAAAAATGGTCAAAATTCAAATAGACTATTTTTCGCCCTACAGAAGTCAAAAATTTGTTTGATTTAGTTAAATAAGTAACTTTCATTATTATTATTATTATTATTTGGTGAATTTTTGCATATTTGTGTAAAGACAATTTTGCTCTCAATATAAAGTTGAAAAAAATATTAGAAAAATATTTATAAAATCCCACAAAAATATGGGAAAGTTATTTGATGGTCTTGGACCATTGCTCCACATTATTCATATTGTGACACATGTGCAACTTGTCTCTAAGAAATCAACACAAAAATACTTAGTCTTACTATTTAAACTAATAAAAATCGTATTAAGGTGCCACATGTGCTTACCTCAGAAACGCTACATAATTTTTCATATATATAATTCATAATACGTTTAAGAAAAATGTTTGAAACTCTTAAAAAAGTTGTATCAATTTGACTCACAATAATATGATAGGATAAGCGTCAACTTTAATTTGTCACACATTCAACTATATAGAGTCCAACTCTCACTACTAAAAAAAGTACTTTTTGCAACTACTACAAGCCGTCGCAAATAATAAAATGACAGTCGCAAAAAACCTTTTGCGACGACAAATGCTGGTCACGCATGTAAGGGTGACAAATACTTTTTGCGACTGCAAACAGTAGTCGCAAACTATTTGCGACCGCCTAATCTACTTATAGCGACTAATGTTTTTCCATCACAAAAAAAAAAAAAAAAAAATGCCTATAATGTATTAGCGACCATCTTGTTACCGTTGCAAAAAAATATTTAAAAAAATGCCTACAATGTTTAAGCAATCTATATTCTCATATATATATATATATATATATTCAAATATTATATACAATAAATTTAAAGTGATATTTGCAAAAATTCTAATACTCATGTATTATTTTCCATCACTTCCCTCAACAAAATTATCTTTCTTCAAAAAAGAAAAAGAAAAAAAAGGAGTGTGCATACAAAATATAAATTTCTATACATGCAAAACAAATATCTATCAACTATCCTTAAAAGTATTTATACAAAATACTAATATATTCGAGTACTCAAAAAAAAAAAAATCTCAGTTTAGCTTTCAGTATCATCCACTCAATTATATCAACTACTCCCTCAACACTACCTACAAAAATATACATCAATATATTAGTTGACTAACTTGGATGCCAAAACAAAAATGGATACAAAGAGCACATTAATTGACAAAATAATCAGCTCCAAGAATATTGAAAATTTACTTGAACTCGATTATCTTCTAATTCAGCTGGACAAATCAATGATGCTAATTGCGCAAAGAACACTCTGCAACAGAAATTTTAAGAATTTGAGTCAGGAATTTTTTTAAGAGTAAGCAACTGTGCTACAGCACCAGTTTAACTATAACTGAATTCATAACACAGAACTCATAAATTAAATGCACGACAAATAAATGATCATATAAACACATAAATTATTGTTAATTTATATTCCATCACACTAGGGAGCATTCTTCCTTAATTGGGCTACCAAATAAGTCTTGTATTTGGATATATTAGGAATAAAATTGGCCATGTAATTTACAATACCAAGAAACTGTTGGACCTGCTTGTATGTAAGATGTTCATTAAGGACAATTTGTGAGTCTAACCATCACATCATACCAATATAGAAGCAAAAACTAGATGGTAACACAACAGTACCTTTGACTGCTTCATGAACTCATTCATAACCCTTTTGTAACAATCCTCAGAAATAGCTGGTGGAACTTGTACACTCAATCTAATCTGAATAAAAAAAATATACTCAATTACAAATACATATAAAGCAGTACTTATACAAATATACTCTGATTAACAAGTGTACGCTGGCCAATAAATGTAAAAGGACTGTAGCTCGACTTTTTTGCGCCCCCTTTCGAAAGTCGAAATAAGCCTTACAGTTTGGACTCCCGCGGTTCTGAATCTAATCTCACAAGTGCAATATGAAATTGATAAACACCAAAGAGTCCAAATCTGGCAAATCTTTTGAAAAATCGATTTTGAATCAAATTGCCAAAAATGGACTGCTTTGCCAGATACAGAGTCGCTACCTAAATATTTTATTTCGGGAAAATTTAAGAAACTCACGACTCGTGCCAAAGGCCACGTGTCTGTCATCACCAAGATTGTATCGACTTGGGAACTTAGGTACGAGAGGGGAAGGTCATAAATGAATTTGAGCACCCTCGCTTTCCCGATTAAAGATCGGCCTCTACTAATCATGATATGAATCTTATGTACATTATATACTCTTGTTCCAGTTTATTAGGCTAGCATTACTATGTGATGTGCACACACAACTAACTTTGCAATAATTGGAACATTCGATCTCATGTTTGTTTTGAAAATTGTTTCGAATATGTATCACTTGAAAAAGTGATTGCATATGAACATTACTCAAATTATTCTAATTCAAACAACAAGCCTTCATCTACAGGCATTCAAGAGTTATAGCATTTAAGCATTTAGTCTCATGGCAAGCATGCTAGACATGCCAACAATCACATGCATGCGACATGCTAAAGCGAGTCAAGGCTCACCTAGTACTCTAAGCCAAAATAAACAAAAGAGTTAGAAAAATGCATGATCCTAACTTTATGCAATATGACTAATGCAACACATATAATATGCAATTAATAGGCTTGGCTACTAACATGGCATACGAATCAATTAAATAGCATGCGGTCTAAGCATGTATTCAAAGAAGTATTAAACAATAATAATGCAGTTAGAATGATGTGTCGAGCCTAGTGCATGCAATACAAATGGATGCAAACATGAAGAATGCTAAACAAAACGTGATGTCCCTAAACTAACCATTATAAGTTAGTAAATAAAAGGGAGAAAGACACGGGGTTGGAAGACGTACACATCATTACATTGCGCTCTCACGACGGAGAGTCTGAATAAACTAAGCTAATTAACTACCTAATTAAAACTAAGCTAATTATTACAACAATAAAAAAAAAAATAGCTAAACTACTTAACTAATTAATACAAACCAAATTAATTAACTATTCTAGTTAACTAACAACGAAATTGAATAACTAGTTAACTTACTAATTAATTACAACACTTTATAAAATCAATTAGCTACAACTAATTAATTACAACAATGTAAACTTAAACATGCTCGGCACGGGAGGAATGCTCATGCATATGCTCAGTTTCCACCCAAAAAGCCACTGTTTTGTTTCCGGAGAGTCTCTATTGCACAATAGAACACTAACACTGTTGCCCACTTCCAGAATAACTCTGTTCTGCCTTACAAACATGCTACTGAATTTTGCATCAGTGGTCGGCCGGCTAATGATGAGGCCTGCCGGCCATCAAAGGTGGCCTGCCGGCCATGGAAAGTGGCTTCCAGGCCATTGCTGCCTAGTTCACCTTACTGCAACAAAGAACAAACAGAGTAATGCACAGGGTATTTCAAGGGTTTGTTTGCACAACTCACCCCTCATTTTCATAAACAAATTAAAAGAGTAGCGAGCTTAAGCCACAAACCACCAACTCAAGCAATTTCATTGCATGATGGCTTGTGAACCAAAGTGTGCAAGTTTTATAAATGCAACAAAATAAGATTCTCAAAACCACCTCCCTATCATGAATGATTAAGGGAAGTAGCGACCTTGGAACCTTGAATCATTTCATCATTTAGTGAGTATGAAATGGTTCAAGTTTCCATGTGTTTAATTAACGTCCGATTGAACACAAACAAATTATTATCTTTCACCATTTTAGTCCCAATTTTAGTTACTTAATTTTAGATTACCAACCATCCTTTAATCAATGGAGTCCAAAGGGTGATTTTAAGTCCTCTAATGGAAAGAAGGCTCAAACCAAGAGCTATCTTAGGCATGAAAGAGACATTATACCATTGGTAATGAACCCCCTAAGGGATTAAACCATTAAGCATGACATCTCAATCTCATGCTTTAAACAAACAAGTTGTTTGAACCACTTTCAAAGAAAAACAAAAATTCAAGAAATAAGGGAGGTTGCAGAGATTATTAGTGCTGAAAATGAGTGAGAAAAGCATAAATAAATGCTATCAACTCAAACACGATGGTGGCTAAGGCCTAAAACACCAAGCTCATTAGGACACTTACACTATAAGTATGCAAAACAAAGCTCAAATGCAATCAGTCCAAAATAGTGCTAAAACAAGTCTAATACGGTCCTAAAACATGCTGGGATTGAGCTAAAAATAGCTAGATTAACATGCTAAAACATGGCACAAACTAGGCTAGTAAACAAGACACAAGGAGGGGAGGCTAACCCCTTCAAATTTGGACTTCAAAACATGATTTTGGCCACTGAAAATGCCCTGAAAATCAGTGTTTAAAAGCTTAGAAAAAGATGATGTAAGGGTGGAAAACACAAGGGAAAATGCGGGAAACACAAGGGCAAAGGCCTCTAAAACAAAGAAGGATGGAACACCCCTTAACCTTTAATAGCCTTAAAACCCAAGCTTCAGCCCAAAAACAGTTGGAAAACAACAAGAATAATAGTAGAGAAAGCAAGCAAATAGGCAAAGCCTTATACCTTTTGAAGAGAAAATCAATTCCAAACAATAAAACCAAGCAAATACACCCTCTAGAGCTCAAACAAGCCTCAAGGGTGCCTCAGCTCAAAGATGAGAAGATTTGATTAAGGGTGTATAGGCAAAGGTTAAGGATTTGTATACAAAAGTATAAGAATTTGCTAGAGAGAAAGAGAATTGTAGAGAGAGAAGAAAAATTTTGATCTCAAAATTTTCTAACCTTAAAACATGAGAAGGAGGTCTCCTATATATAGAAAACATGAATTCCCTACAAGGGTATCCAGCCCTACATGTGGGGATAGATGCATGCATCTGTGCAAACAGCTGGCACAGCTGTCACAAAATATCTGCAAAAGAAACTGGTGGCCGGCCGGCCATCACTGGTGGCCAGCAACCCAAAAGTGATGGCCGGCAGCCCGGCCACCAGAAGCTGCAGGCTTAAAAAACCAAGGATTGGTCCAAGAATGAGGCAATAGGGGTATAAGGTTTGAAAGGCTCAAAGCTATGTCGAGGACTTTGAGCACTTGACGAGCAAATAAACTCATCATCGGGTGTGCATGCGATGGCCTCCAAGTCGTAAGGGCCGTCATAAATGGGATGTCTACAAGGACAAGGACAAGGAAAAAAAAAAAAAAAAACACCAGTTGAGATATACAATCTAGGATACTCAAAATCTCATGAACATGACAATCAAATAGTACACTTTGAAATTGGGCAAGAAAGTAAAAACCTAATAAAATTGGCTCCTAAAAATTGACAATACGGGTAACCTAAATAAAAAAAAAGCATACACAATTGCAAATACATATAAAGCAGTACTTATACAAAAATACTCTGATAAACATGTTTGTGGGCCAATAAATGTAGAAGGAAAAAAACCTAGTTGAGAAAAAGCAATCTAAGATACTCAAGATCTCATGAATATGATAGTAAAATAATACAATTTGACATTGGGCAAGAAAATAAAAACCCAATAAAATTAACTCATAAAAATTGACAATGCACGCAGACAAGGATTCGCTTGAAATTGAAACTTAATGACAAACAAAGCATAATAATAAGGACGTGCTTATTGCCCACTAGATGCATCTTGCACCTACAATATGTTAGTATAATATGTTAATAATTTCCATAAGTATATATATATAAATTTGATAAAACATAACATTCATCAATTTGTAAGTATTGCACCTCTCTCAAGCTCGTACTCCCAGTCACACCCTGTGACTCTAAGAACAAAACACGTGCCGTCAAGTTCTCGATTGTTGTAGTAAACCTAGACTCAACATCTTGTGTCATACGTCATGTGATCTCATCAACAAATAAAGAAGCTGTTGATGATTGGGATAAGCCGCTGTCTCATGCATACATCGCACTCCAGGGCACTCATCTCCCATAAGTCTTGCAATACCCATGTCCATCCTTTCCAACAATTTTATGGTAAATCCCATCGCAATTCTCAATCGTATGTTGCTCCTAAGGAACTTTCCAAAGATGCGCATTGTATTCCTCATACATTTTGAAAACATAGGGACAATGTTTCTAAAAAGCAAAATATGTGTGTAAACTTTTAAATCATAGACATACCGCAATTGTCATCATATCAGGATCGTTCAGGTCGTGTGCCCTCTTCCAATAACTCATCTTATCTATCCGCTCCCCTTTATGTGTCATCTGTAATTTTTTTCAAGTTAGGAGCTCAAGTCTTCACAACATAATAAGTTGTAAGTGCAACGCTAGATCAATACATTGAAATGAATATCTGAGAAAGATGTCCTTCCAGTCGTATATGGAGGCCTACGAAATCCCCGATTAAAAGAATTTTTCTTAGCAATCGCCTATGACATTGGTTAGAATATCAAACATTAGTTATTTATCATTAAAACATTAATTAAAGTTTTATAAAGAATACTTATACCTATACTTCTTTACTCGCCCAATATTGCACAAGTTTCCTCCACTGGGTTGGCACTATGTTAGTAGGTACTCTAGAAGCAATGTTCGGATCATTCTTGAATGGAACCCAATACTTGGACTTTGTCTTGCTTTTATGATCTTTCCACGATGTCCTTCAAAGTCGCATGCAAACCTCTTTGAATTCATCTAGACAATATACCAAGTTGTTCGACAAAGCACAAATTAAAAAATTGAGTAGTATAGATAGCAGAATAATATCCACAACTTAAAATTAGAGCAGGGGACATGTTGGAGGATCCATAGAAACCTAAGAAATGCCTAAAATTATAAATTCCTAAAATTATAATAAACATGTATTTTAGGGCTATTAATAAATTGAATTATTAGATATTTTAGAGTATCATACCTTCACCTCTTGCCAAATATTCTCCTTTATATCAACATGCATCACATTCCAACTAAGATATGTAAGTGGGACTCTATGCCCGCTACGCACAATCAACCCCAATTATCCCTTTAACTTTTTGCCATCATCCTCCGCCGGCTGAAATTTATTATCCAATTTTACTTGGATCTTAGTGCATGTGCCCCATTCCTTTATCCCTCGGGCAAATCCTCGACCTTGTTGTGTACCTGAAAAATCGTTGGACCTGAAAAATCTTAAACATAAATAAAACAATACATTAATTAAAATAGAAAATAGAATGCAAACAAACCTAATGATGGCTATAAGGAAGCTGCTATAAAGGTAGCTAATACTATATGTAGAGATGAAACGGATGAAGAAGATGCTCCATTCACAGTGCGAGTTAGCGAGGGATTTGCCCGCACATGTAAAGCCTCATATATAGTGCAAGGGGCCTTAAATCTTCTTTTTCCCCTTCCGCTTCATCCAAAAATGAAAGAAATATGAAAAGGTTAATACACAAGAAATATGAATATCAATTTACTTATAATATAACACAAGATATAAATATAGACAAATGATACAAATCAATTTCAGAACAAATAGAACTTTAGCAGTAAAGTTTACCTCGAAACATATGGAGAAGATGCTCCATCCATAATATGAGATAGCAAGGGACTTGCCCGCACACGTAAAGCCTCATCCATAGTCCAAGGGGCCTTAAAGGTCTTCCTCTTCCTCTTATCAATTCTTCCGTTGGGTGATGTTGATAACTGTCAAGAGTACAAATCATATTTAAGAAAAAATTTAATATATAAAAAATAGCATCAACTAAAAAATAAATTCATAAAATACTTCTACGAATACTGACCTGAGAGGCAACATCAACTCCAATTTCGTCCAGGACCTGTCAAGTAAATAAATAAACTACCAAAAGTCCCACCATGTCATGTGTACATTCTAAATGTGTAAAAATCTTCAGTAAATATTAAAGACCAATTTAAAGTCAAATTCCAACAATAAAAAAACCTAAGCATACAAGCTTGTAATTGGACAAGTGTTGTAAAATAAACCTAGTTGGTCAGCTCTTTAGTTTTCTCTTCAGTCTGCTTAACTGAAGACATTTGTTGCAAACAAGCTTGTAATTTTGCTATTTGTTGCCTAAGCCTGACTAATTGACATGCTGAAATTTTAGTTGCTACCTGCAAAATGCAGACACAAATAAAAATAAGAAAATAAATCTGAATATAAAAATAAGAAAGAGAAATATGTCCCAGAATGTACTGCATTTCCTATTTTAGCAATTCTCTTTATCTCCGTAACAAGCTTCTTTTCCTATATCAACAAATAATTTATAATTAGATCAAATACTAAAAACTTGCAACATAAACATTATCTATAAACTCGTTAACATACTTTCAATTGCATTGTGGTGGTTTACGTCTCAATACTTAAAGCAAGATAAAAATCCAAACATTAATATGAATTCCTATGTATATAGTTTGTATCAAATTAATTGATTTAGAGAGAAGAAAACTAATACAGGACATTAACATTTACCAATAGCAGCAGATACATTTAATTACAAACAGATTAAAGATCGATACCTCTGGTTGCATTGGTCATTTCACGCTTACTCTCTTGAAGTGCCTCTGTAATCAAACAACACAGAAACAGAATAAATCTTTCTTAATTGAATTAATACATTCGCATAATTGGTATGAATTATAAATTAGGAAGAAGAAAACTAGGGCACAAACCTTTGGCTGTAGGTTTATTGGTAAAGATGTTCATGATTTTTAGAAAAAATGAAACAATTAGCAATCAAAAATAAAAATTGAAAAACCTAGATGATTCGTGATTAGATCAAGAATTAATTATACAAATTCCCAAACAATTAAAACTAACAATCTAAATCATCAAGTACGTATGAACGTGATTTAGATTGTTGTTTTCGAAACAATAAATCGACACAAATGATTTTTACGTGAAAAAAATCACAGTTGGAGCACCTCCAATTGTGATAAAAAAAACCACGAGCAAAACACCACAAATCAATCCACTACTGAAGAAAGAAAGATTACAAAGATACTGAACAAAGTACCCAAACGCTTCTAATTTGTCTTCAACTCTTCTGTATATCTTTCACCGCAACCTTTGTCTCAGAATTGATTAGATTGATGTTGAATCCACAACATCTATTGTCAAATCAACGATTGCGTACAATATCAAACTCCTTCGAAACTCCACGCTTGAATCTCCAGATTCCACCGAAGAAGAACGCTCTTGAATATGAACAATCAACCTCCTTGATGTGTGCTTATCAAAACATGAGTTTAATACTCAATCAAGACATCAAGAAAAACTAGCAAACAACCCCAAAAGAAAACCCTAAACACCTTAAAGAAGATCTCAAAACGTAACCGTAGATTTGGACTTAAACAAGTACTTATAGAAAATAGAGGGCAGCGAAGCTCGCTCGAGCGAAGACTCGCTCGCTCAAGCGAGGAACCAAATACGCATGTTTTCCTTAAGTGGCTTCGCTCGAGCCACACTACCTGCACTCAAGCGTATAATCGTCCTTCTCAGGTTTTTGACAAACAGAAGCAGCTTCTGAGAGCAAGACTCCTTCGCTCGAGCAAGCAAGACAAAACAACTAGAAAAATTACAACTCAATTAAACAAGTTTGTTCGTAGGATTGACAAGACTAAGGGACCTAACAATCTCCCCCTTTGCCAATTCCCGGATAAAACTTTCTAACATAGTTTTCTAGAAAACACAAGCACTAACAAAAACAACCTACTAACACAAAACAACCTACTTAACTAACAAAACAACCTTGACCAAATATCTGCAAAAATAGAAAACCACCACCAGGGAAAAAAAGTGAGAGAGTAGTTATTCAGAATCGAAAACCATATTAAGACATAACACATCAAAACTATATCATCATGCAAGCAAAAATAGTATGTCCAGTAGTATGTCCAGTCTGCCTGCAAAATCCACAATGAGTATGCAAATTCAACAACGATATATCCCATATACCCCAACCATCATCATGCAAACAACATATAAATCTAGTTATCCCAAAACATATATACCCCCAACTCCCGACACACCCTTCCTGACATATGCTTGATTCTGTAAGACTGTCAACTTGGTGATGGGTTTAACAGGAGAGGCAAACTCGTCATCATCAAATGTGGGAACACTACGAGAAGTAACAAAACGAGTGAGAAAACACACATAAGGAAGACCCAAGGATTTGCGATCCTTAAAAACCATAATCATTTTGGAGACTATCATCTCCGGCAGGTCAATGGGAAGGGGGTGGTCAATACAATATAACACATACCCCTGATCTTAGGTAAGGTGAGATGAATGAGTAATCACATGAATGTTGGCACAAACAATGATGTTAAGAAGACGAACATGAGAAAGAAGCTCATTTTACTGAATGAGCACCCCAGCAATCCAAGTCCGGGGAGTGCCACAAAGTTCAGTAGCAACTTGATCAAAATCAACACCACTGCAAGTAATGAAAGGAAAATGACAATTCCGAACTTCTAGAAGACCAAGAAACAGCCTAAAAACTTCATCATTGATGACCAAAGCTTTCTTCCTAACCCAGGTGCAAAAACAGAGAGCAATTTCCTTGAAGATAGAGTGCATATCACGGACTAGACTGAGATTTTGAGGCCCAGAGAAAAGCAAAACTTGATTACCCCCTAAAGAATCAAACAACGAACGGTTGAGGATCAACTCAAAAGCACTAGGATGGACATTCCCTTCTAGGTGAACTTTCCTAGAGGCATAGAAATCTCGAAACAGATTGGATTTTTCCTTGGATTCAAATTTTTCAGTGTTGTAATTTGGGTGGGACACAGTGGATTTACAACGTTTCGAAGGCTCAGCCATGACTGACCAAAAATTAGAAAAGACAACCACAAGACCAAACCAAATAACACCCAAGGCCCATTAGAAACCCAAAGAAAAAACAAAAGTGCACATCAAGCATTATTAGTCCAACAGGGTTAGAAAAATAAAAAACACAAAACCATAGCATAATATCAATAACATGAAGAACAGAGCTTGGTTAAGTTCCAACAGACACAAATGCAGCAATAAGAGAAAGAAAAGAATAGAAGATGAAGATGAAGGGAATCAACATCAGTGAAATTCACTTAGACCACATAAATTAGTATATGAAACACAAGGCAATCATAGACAGAAATTAAAGCTCTAATTTAAACCCTGACTTTAAACCCTAGCATAAATGTACCAAATTACTAAACCAAGATACAATGGAGAGGGAAAACAATTAAAAATAACTGTACCAAACCCGTTACAGAAAAAGAACCCTAGAACCACAGACGAAGCAGAGTAAAAACTCAAAACAAGGGAGGATAAGTAAGGAAGGAAAAGACTTACCAATGATGAAGATGCAAGACAATTGATGAGAAATCCCTCCCAAAAATTAAGTGAAAACCAAGGAATGATCAACAATGAGAGTGTAATCGCCCTAGGAGAGAGAGAGAGTACAATCGGAAAAAAAAAAAGAAGAAGAAAAATGAAGTCTAAAGAGACAGACGAACAATTTAAAACGTAGCAGGTCACTTGAGCGAGACAATGGTCGCTCAAGCTAAGACACTAACCCGCACGGGGTTGCTTGGACCAAGATCTTGTTGCTTGAGCCCAAAAAACACACTCTTAGAATCTAAGCCATCTGCAGAAGCACGCTTGAGCGTACACTCTCTCGCTCGCTCGAGCGAAGAAGAAAAAAAACAAAAAACTAAAAAAAAAAAAATTTTGAGCAAAAACAAAATACTCACACTATGAAGTGGAACCTGAAACAAAAGTAAGTGAGCATAATAGCATGAAAATGATACTAAGATGAAATAATCTGCAAACCATGAAGCCTGCAAACTTGTAATTATAACAATATGAAGCATATAATCATGAGCAAATCAGATAAAATTTAATCAATGATCATAAGCTACATGAGAATGCACAACTCAAAAACAAACATGAGAGCTCACAAAATGAATGTGTGTGTGTGTGCAATCCTTGAGAGGCCACAAAGCTAGAGTTAATCCTCGTAGTGATCGGATGGCTGGACCTCCAACAAGAGTAACTAAACATCACAGAGAAAAGTCAAACCACTAGGAATCACGGGGTATTTGTTGAGTAAACGCGGAGGCTCCCCCTCAATCAATAAGTCCCCTTCTTTTTATTTTTTATTTTCTTTGACTTTTCTTTCTTGTGGGCACTCACTGGTGGCATGCACACTCAAGAGTATGGAGACCAAACTAGAGAAGTATGAAATCAAAAAGGATGGCCTGGTTGGTGCCTCTGAGGTAGCCTTTTCCTAATGCCCGAACTTCAATGAACTGAGGGAGAAACCGTGGAAGTGAAAAACGATGGTAGATGGTTAAGAAACTCAACATCACCCATGATATGCCAGTAAAGGTCAATTTCTCTGAAAAAGTACAAGAAACACTATTAGTGGTCCATAGAGAACTTTGATCACTTGTGCAGAAACCCCCGCAACAGTTTATCTCAAGGATGTGTACAGAATGAGATCATGAAGTCAATGAGCAGGGCATTCAGAATGAGCTATGAACAAAGAAGAATGAGATCTTGTAAGCAGCATGAGCAGTGTTCATATAAATTTAGATGCAGAGATGACAAGAATCAATGACAATGAGATTATAGCCAAGCACACAAAAAGCCAAACACTCACACCCACTCAAGGAACAGGTAACACCCTAGTGACTGAGCACTACACCCAAGGTCTTTCTAAGGAACTTAAACCGAAGAAGATCAAGGGGTTTTGTAAAAATATTAGTTTTTTGATGCTCAGTGGGTATATGTTCAAGAACTACAAGGCCCTCTTGTACTAACTCTCGAATAAAATGATGACGAATGTCAATGTGTTTGGTGCGAGAGTGTTAGACAGGATTTTTTGAAATGTTTATGGCACTTGTGTTATCACAAAAAAGAGTGAGAGTGTTCTGGTCTATTCCATAATCATAAAGCATTTGCTTCATCCACAGCATTTGTGCACAACAACTCCCTGCAACAATGTACTCAGCCTCAGTAATCGAAAGAGAGATGGCATTTTACTTTTTGCTATGCCAGGCAACCAAATTATTCCCAAGTTAAAAACACCCCCCGAATGTACTCTTATTATCATCAGCACACCCTGTCCAGTCGGCATCAGAAAAACCAGTAATTTCAGTTGTAGTGTCGGTAGAAAACCAAACCCCATACCCTAGTGTCCCATTAACATATTTAATGATGCATTTGACCGCAAGAAGATGAGACTCTTTAGGACTGGCTTGGTAACGGGCATAGACACCTACACTAAATGCAATGTCAGGACGACTGGTTGTGAGGTAAAGAAGACTCCCTATCATACTCCTATAAAGGGTAGGATCAACATCAGTACCAGAAGAATCTTTGGAAATGTGAAGACTGGTGCTCATGGGAGTGTATGCATATTTGGCTGACTCAAGACCAAACTTTGACACAAGATTTTTGGCATACTGTAGATGTCCCCGAACGCCCCGGGAGGGATGAGTCCCGTTCCGTTCATTTTGGGCTCACTACAGTTCAGGACTCAAATTGTCACGGTTCGTAATCTGAACCAAAGAGTCCAAATCCGGAAAATCATTTTAAGAAAACAAATTTTTTGAAAGAAGTGCCAAATATGGACTGCTTTGCCAGATACAGAGTCGCCACCTAAATATTTTATTTTTGGGAAAATTTAGGAAACCCTGATTCGTTGCCTAAGGCGACGTGTCCGTCATCACCAAAGTTGCCTCGGCTTGGGAACTTGGGTACGATTGGGGATGGTCACTTCGTAAGCACCCCCGCTCGCCCGATCAAAGATCGGCCTCTACTAACCATGATATCTAGTTTTGAAAATATTATGCGTTCTTATTCCAGTTATTAGCCTAGATTTTACTATGTGATGCGCACAGCATCCAAGTATAGACTGGATCGCCTGAATTGGAACAAAACATTTCATGTTTGTTTTTGAAAGATGATTTGCTACTCGCAAGTAGGCTTAAAATGCAGATTTTGCCACCCTCGGGTGGGCTTAGAAAACATGGTTTTGCCACTATCTAGTGGGCTTAAAACTCACAGTTGACGATTTGTCCCAATCCAAATAACCCAACCTTCACCCACAGGCATTCAGGCAGTTATATCACATAAGCAAATAGCCTCATGGTAAGCATGCTATCATGGCAGTCACTCACACACATGCAAGGATGCTAAAGCATAAAAACTTACCGAGTACTCCAAGCCAAAACATAAGCTAATTAGAAATCCATGCAAGATCCTAATTATACAGAAATGCCTAATGCAACACATGCAAGAATGCAACTAAGATAGGCTCGGCTATTTTAAACATGGCATATGGAATGCTACAGCTAACAAGTATTCAACTTGGAATTGAAATACAATGTAGTGAGGTATGATGCGCCGAGCCCGATGTATGCAAAAAAAGATGAATGAATGCAAACATGCTATCATACTGTATGCTAATTGAAACATGCCCTAATCTAACCATCATAAGCTGGTAAATAAAAGGGAGAGAAAGATGTGGGATTGGAAGACATACATCACACGCACGCACACTTATTACAACATTGCCCTCGCTCGGAGGGTCCAAAATAATATACAGTCCCAAATAAATAATACAGTCCTAATAAGTACAAAATCCTAATTAATTAGCAAATTAATTTAGGAAAGCAGTAAATTGGCATGCAAGCTCGGGACCGCCTTGGCTCTGTTCCAAATGATGAATGATGCATGCTTGGGTTGCTTGGCGCGGAAATCCATTGCAACGCCCCAATTAGCCTCTGTTTACAATTAAGTCCAGAATGTTGCGCGAAGCCCCAAAAGATTGCCAGTTTTTGATTTGCTGCAACAGAGAGCAGGAAAGGGGCATGGCAATGTATTTTCACATATGTATGCTTGACTACTCTTCTTCGATCCTCGTGCCACCAATCACGCATCTCGATGCATGATGGCTGAGGAGTCGAATTGCACGACTCAATATGGAATGAATGCACACATAAACACAACAAGACTGAGACTCCATCATGGATAATCCGGAGTGTCTGAGATCGAATCGAGACACGTAAAGTCACTTTGAGTCTGAAACATCCCTCGTTTCCCGTGCTCGAGCTAACTCCTATCCCGAACACAATGCAATATGCATGACATGCATGAATGCAACTAATATACAACCTAGCATACACAATGCTATGAGATGGCATACACGATGCATGATGTAACATGGCATACACGATGCTTTAACATGCAACCTAGCATACACAATGCCATGAATCGAGATGGCATACGCAATGCATGATGGACTTACGCCAATATGAGTGGACCTCATCCACACTCACATCAGCGGCCATAAGATGAAAATGAGACACTCGAGATGCGTGCATACATGCACGCAAACCGAGGACCGATCCTAAGGCATGAATGCCACTCTAACAAGGCATGGCAAGGCACAAAATATGGCATACAAACATGCAAGTTCTAACACTAAAATGTGATGTAGAATGAGCCCGAAACATGGAGACATGGCACCCAATGCATAGAATGGTCCCGAAACACAAAACTAGGCACATTCATTGGCCTATAGCTATACAAAACATGCATTATTTGATCATGAAGAATAAAGACAGAACCAAGGCAGTCCCAAAATATGAACATTTCTAGTTCAAAGCATGGCCAAAAGATGCTAGCAAGATGGCCTAAAATAGCATGCGATTTTGACTAGCAAACATGATTTACATGGCATGTATATGAAGCAAGTGAGAACTCATCAAACCAGATAAAATCAGTGAACAAAACATGCCAAAATATGCCCAAATAAACATGGAGAGGGAGCCAAAACATGCACAAATGAGGGGCGCTTTTGGAAGGCATACAAAGGGGTTATTAAGCACATGCATCAAGGACACTTAGCATGGCACAAACAATTCTGGAAATCAAATACGATAGCTCCAAAACTCACCAAATTGACCCCGAAATGTGACTAAGAAGCATGCAAGGAGGGGTCCCTTTGAAAGGCCAAAATGACCATCAAACAAGTCAAGGTGAGAGGGGGTCATCCCCCTCTGATTTGGAGGCTCAAAACAATATGTTAGCTACTAAAAATCCACTGGATTTCAGTGGCTAGATGGCCAAACAATGCATGCAACAAGAGCTTAGGTGTAGGGCTCAAAATAAGAGACAATCAAGCATACAACATATGATCTCAAACAAAAATGGGACCTCAAACAAACTTGAAGATGAGATTAAAAAAAGATATTTTTCAGTTTATGAAAACTTTCAAAAATGAACACAAGTAGGGCTAATCTATCATGCAAAAATGGCCCGAAAAGAGAGATTAGAGACAAGGGACAGTAGCTGGCCCCAAATAGCAAAGAGCCCTTCAACAAAGTTGAAGAGGGGATAAAAACAAGGCACTTTATAGTTTATATCAAGTCTGTAAAATAAGCACAAGTAGGGCTAAACTATCATGCAAAAATGGGTCTACAAAGAGAGATAGGAGACAAGTGGTTGTAGATGGCCTCAAATAGAGGAGAGCCCTTCAACAAAGTTGAAGAGGGGCTCAAACAAGACATTTTAAATTTTGGCTTGGAGCCCAGAAATGCTCAAAAACAAGGTTAATATATCATGCAAGAAATAGCCATAAAAGAGAGATAAAGGGAAAGGGGTAGCAGGTGGCTTCAAACAGAGAAAGACCCCTGATCAAACATGAATACAAGCTCAAAATAAGACTATTTCTAGTTCGGGTCGGAGTCTAAAAATGCTTGCAAGTATGGCTTATAAATAAAGCAAGAAAAGACTAGAAAAGGGAAAAAAGAGACTCACCCTTGTAGAACCAGACTTCAGCAGCTTTTGGACCAAGAAGAGGAGCTCCTAGCCTCTGAAAATCAGCCTCAAAGTGTTGGAATGGAGGATGGAGGTGTGGTGCTATGGGGTGTAGGGTAAATGGTGCAAGAAACCAAGGTTTAGGAGCTTGAATGAGAGAGAGAGGGGGTTTGTAAGCAAAGGCTCTCAACAATTTTTTGTAACCCCTCAAAATGGGTGTGGAGGTGCTGGTTATCTAGGGAGAGGAGTGGAGGAAAAGGGGGGGAAATCAAATTCAAATTTTCCCCCAAAAGGGCAGATCCCCGGGTAATGGTTTGGGTCAAAATAGAAGGTACAACTGTAAGGAACCAGGAGAGAGGATTCTAGCCAGCCAGGTTCAGAGGGTTCAGGTGGCCGACCGGCTACCTCCCCTGGCCGTCCGGCCAGGGTCAAAAGGATCAAGCTCAATTATTGGCCGGCCACCCCAAAAAGGTGGCCTCCCATGTGTGTACAACACAGCTATGTGGAGAAAAACTAGGAAATGTAACCCAGGAGAGAGAAAAACCAACCTTTTAGAGGGGTTCAAAAGGGTCAGGAAGAGTTGATGGCCGGCTTATCCCTATTGTTGGCCTCCCAATTGTGTACAACACAATGGTGTGGAGAAAAGTCAGAAAAAGTGGCCCGGGGATGGAAAAAGTCAGCTTTCTAGTGAAGAAAATGGGCGATAAAGAGCGATGAAGGAATAAAGCTGGTCTTCAAAACAATTGCTGGCCTCTCGCCCTTCTACAACCTTCCTAACAATGAAAATAAGGTCCCTGCCAAAAATGGACCCAAACCGATGCAAAACGAAGGTTCGGGGGCCAAAACGCGCAGCCCGGGGCCCTGAAAATTGACTGTTAAGCACCGAAGGTGGCGTTTGACCACGAAGTTGGTCTCTTGAGCCACAGTGTCCCTTAAAAGGGAGTAAACAAGATGTATGCCAAAAACCGGAGCAAACGGAGGTGGTTAAGCAGTCCCGAACCGAGGCACACACGACGGCCTCAAAAATCAAACCGGCTCCAAACGGGAAAAATAGCCTCGACCACGAAATGTAGCCCTACCATCGAGAGATGGTCTATGTCATAACCTCACCACCGACACGATTTCCTCGAATCGATAAATCGAGATGATTATGATAAATAATGAATCAACTAAAATATCGAATCGACCGATCGAATCAGAATCGAATTAATCGAGTATATATGTTAATTTGCATTCTATCTGTTTAAACTGTTAATTGAAAGCCTTATCGGCGGCCGAACCAGAAATTGATTGGTGTTTTAGGACCATCATAATTTATGTGATTTTATGGTGTATTTAGTTAAAATGTGATTTGGTACGATTAAATTAGATTAAAATAAGCCAATTACAAGAGTTAGCTTAATTACCATATTGCCATTATGAGTGGGCCCTTGTTTATTATGTAATTTGAGCCTTATTATACACTTAGGCACACATTTGCTCAGCCCTATTCTTGTTATTGCCGAAATAGAGAGAGAGGGGAAGAGTTAAGGGAGAATTTGACTATATCTTGTTGAATTACTTGGGAATTAGAAGGAATTAAAGGTTGATTTCAAAATTGTGCTTCCATTCTTGAACTACAAGACTTAAGGTTGGTGTTTCACCCTCTCATTTGTGTAATTGGGTTGATTCTTGCATGCTTCTTGAGCCTCTAGTGACTTGAGCCCTGAATTGGTCCATATATGTCAAATTGCAACCTAGTTCATGCATGCATGCCTTTAATTTGAAGTTTTGGAGTTGTCCTTCATGGAATGGTACATGCATGTTCATAATTTTGCAATGGTCCATGTTTTCAACTTGTTTTGGAACAATTGGCTCACTAGAGCGTCAAATTAAAGCTTTGAAATGATTTGAATTCATGCATGTTTGCATGTCCTTCATGTTCATGAAAATGGGTTTGAGATTTAGATTTAATTGACTCACACTTGGGCTTTAAATTCACAAATTGAGCTTTGAAACTTGTTGTATATTGAGTTTAGATGTGTTTTCCAGAATTTGGGCCTAAGAGGTCGAGTTTAAAGCTGTAGAATGCTTGGTTTGAGCTTGGGAGGCAAATCTGAAAATTTCAGATTTGGCTTCTTCGCTCGAGCGAAGGATTCTACACTCGAGCGACCATCGCTTACTCTGAGCTACGCTCGAGCGACGGAATGGTGGCTCGAGCGTAAATTTCAAGCTCTCAGAATCTTGGTGCACGCAGGCGTACGCTCGAGCGAAGGGACCTACACTCGAGCGAAGAGCTGTGAGCGAGCATCGAGCGAGCATCGAGCATAAAAACTCAGCATCCAAAACTTTTGCATTTTTACAGACCGCTCGAGCAAAGGATTTCTCGCTCGAGCGAACCCTTTGTTTTGGCAAGCTCGCTCGAGCGGAGGAAGCCTCGCTCGAGCGAGACCCCTGTTTTTAGCAAATTTTGTAAAGTGTTTTTTAAGTGCATCTTTGCATCCTCATCCCATCCTAGGCATTCTTAGGCCTAGTTTAAGGCATCTTAAAGAGGATATGGATGTAGAACACACCAAGGCAAATTTAGGGATTAAGTTATTATCTTTCCCAACTGTGAAACTTAGTGTGTGTTCAACCTGTTAACTGTATAGGGTTGGCATTCCAAGGAGATGCTCTAGCTTACTAGAGCCCAGAACTCTGTGAGTAACAACTGTGTAAAGATATGTTCAAAATGATTATCTTCCGAATACTAAACTGAACTGTTTATTGAACTGATATTGTTTACTAGATGAATGTATGTCCTATATTCTCGAATCGCATCTTGTAGCAACCTTAGGACCTCATCGTTCTTTATTACATAGAGATCTCGTCGGTTCCTCGTGGAATCACTCATTTACTAATTGATGGCCATCATTCTCGCCGATCTTTAAGACCTCATCTTCTTTGCATCATATGCTAATGGATGTACCACATATGATTGATAGACTAAAAGACTGAACTACTGATTTAATGAATTGTTTTCACTACTGTAAGGACATTCATTCTAAACCTCTTTACGCATTATGTTATTCACTGGGCTTTAGCTCACTGCTCATATATATATGTAGGTGTACAGGCACCGGACCAATGCTAGAAGCGTCGGGGTAAACTCCAGTTTTGTCAAGCCAACCACTGTGTCTCACTGCGAGGTTCCGAGCCTGCCAAACTATGGCTTAGAGGTGTTTTATTTCCCCGCCTGCCTCTGTACCGTTTTGTAATACTGTATAGACTGTACTGTACTGTTTAAATAGGGTTTTGGGTCCCTGCTCTGAATGGTTGTATATAATGTACATATTGTTTTGTCACTGCGTGTACAAATATATGAAAAATCTTTCTGCATACAGACTGTCACAGCTCATTGGACATTGTTTATTTACTGTATTGGCTTCCGCCAAGCCCTTGTACTCTGTATTATTGTATTACTGTTAAGCAGGCCTTCGGTGATCTAGGATTACTGGCCAGTTACGGTACTAAACCCATAAGGGCGGGTTTGGGTCGTGATAGTCTACGAGACCTCTCCCTCCCTTCGGGAAGAGAAAACGGAGAAAACGAGGCCTGGTTCGCAAACCGAGGCAAGGCACAAAAGAGTCCGGAAGTCCGGAGGCAAGGCTCGCAGCTGTGACTCCGCAACTTCAGAACGAGCACGATATGCAACATCACCAAGTGCTCAATCAGTGACATCTGAGTCTTAAGGTCGGTCAAAAATGGGGTGTCTACACATACTTAGTCTGAGAAACAAACATACTCGAAGGAGACTGTTTAATTTGAAGACCTAAGAAATACGACAACTCTCCCATCATGCTCATTTTAAACTCATGTGTCAAGCAATCTAAAAAATATTTCATAAGATGATTAGAAGTGGATCGAAACACAATATCATCAACATAAATCTGAGCAACAAGAATATGAAACTTAGTATGTTTCACAAATAAAGTCTTATCCACACTACCCCTTTGAAAGTCATTATCAAGAAGAAATGTAGTAAGTCTATCATACCAAGCCCAAGGGGCTTGTTTCAACCTATACAGAGCCTTGTCTAACTTGTAGACATGGTTTGGACATTTAGGGTCCTCAAACCCTTTTGGTTGCTCCACATAAGCCTCTTCTTTCAAGTACCCATTCAGAAAGGCACTTTTCACATCCATTTGAAACAATTTGAAACCAAGAAAGCATGCAACACCAAGTAAAATACGAATAGATTTGAGATGTGCAACTGGGGCAAACGTCTTATCATAATCAACACCCTCTACTTGTGTGTAGCCTTAAGCAACCAACCTAGCTTTATTTCTAACCACAGTACCATTCTCATCAGATTTATTCTTAAAGATCCACTTGGTACTTATCACATTCACGTCTCTAGGTCTAGGAACTAGAGTCCAAACATTGTTACGTTCAAATTGACCTAGTTCTTCATGCATAGCATTGAACCAACTATCATCTAGTAAGGCCTCTTTTATATTCTTAGGTTCAATTAATGAAACATAACACATATGAGATACCTCATCCCGAATTTGTCTTCGGGTTTTCATTCGATCCGAGACACTTCCAATCACCTGTTGAGCTGGATGATTCAGTTTCACCCTTACTGATGGTTCGAACTCAGGACTTGTGGTGACAGAAGCATCAGAAGTGGTGTCTCTCTGTGCACTCTTTGGACTCTGACATACTTGAGAAGTTGGTGCTGTCTCAACTTCTTATGCTTGGACCTCAGCTTCTCTTTGACTTTGTGGTTTAGTAACTAGGATTGGAGACTCACCATTTTCTTCCTCATTTGTCACTGAAGTAAAAGAACTTGTGTCATTTATAACCACATTGATCAATTCCATTAAAGATGAAGTTCGCAGGTTATAGACTCGAAAAGCCCTATTAGTGGTTGAATTCCCTAGAAAAATACCTTCATCACTTCGAGAGTCAAATTT
Source organism: Camellia lanceoleosa (assembly GCA_025200525.1). NCBI lineage: Eukaryota > Viridiplantae > Streptophyta > Magnoliopsida > Ericales > Theaceae > Camellia > Camellia lanceoleosa. The sequence continues at coordinate 83,822 of JANUSC010000120.1, read as the reverse complement.
GCGCAAAGCTTCTCTATCTTTGAAAATATAACACTTACTCCCAAAAGTTTTGAGGTATTTTACATTAGGTTTTAATCCCTTCCACAATTCATATGGAGTTTGTAAAGTGCCGGGTCTTAAATACACACGATTTATGACATAAACAACAGTATTTAAAGCTTCAGCCCAAAACTTTGGAGGAACTTTCTTACTAAGGAGCATGACCCTAGCCATCTCTTGAACAACCCTGTTCTTCCTCTCAACAACTCCATTTTGTTGTGGAGTAATATGTGCAGAAAATTCATGCTTAATTCCATGCATATCACAAAAATCCGAAAACGAACAGTTTTTAAACTCATGACCATGATCAATTCGGATTCTTATGATACGCCCAATGGAAACACCCTATTCATTTTGGATTTTAAGGACTAAGGCCTGGAAAGCATCAAATGTATCAGATTTTTCTCTTAAAAAATTTACCCATGAAAAATGAGTAAAATCATCAACAGTTATCTTTTACCTCAAATGTTTTCAGTGCGAGTAGGTCCCATTACATCCATATGAACCAATTCAAAAGGATGTGTGGTTGTAAAGCTATTCACCTTTTTATGAGGGGCATGGGTTTGCTTTCCAAGTTGACATGGTCCACACACATGATTCAGATTCTTACCCAGTTTAGGTACGCCTCTGACAAGCTTTTTGTTGGCTATCTTAGTTAGGTCTTTGAAATTCATGTGGCTTAATCTTTGATGCCACAGATCAATGTTACTTATGATGGCTGAGTGGCAAGTGAGATCATTAGTAGTAACAATCCTGTAGCAGTTATCAGATGTGCGAACCCCATGCATGACAGTATTTCCCTTTTTATCCAAAATTTCACATTTATTTTTTTGAAAACAATACTTCATGGTAAGAATCACACATTTGACTGATGCTCAAAAGATTTTCTTTAAGGCCATTAACAAGTAATGCATTTTCAAGCTTGAGAAGACCAGCCCCACTTATAGAGCCCTTACCAATGACTCTAGAAGTGCCACCATCTCCAAAGGTAACAATTCCACCTTCATATTTTTCAAGGGAGGTGAAGTAGGATTTATCACCTAACATGTGACGAGAGCACCCACTATCAAGGTACCACATGTGTGAGTCACGTGCTTTTAGAGCAGTGTGAACAACTAAATAAGTCAAGTCATCTTTTCTCACCCATATCTTTTTGGTCTTAACAAAATCAGGATTGGCAATCTTGATAAATGTCTTAGCGTTATGAACACCCTCATGTATCTTGGTGTTCCACCTAGACATGTAAGGTTGTCTCCTAACCCAAAAAGTATTAGAATTTCTACCCTTTTGAGACACCTTACCAAATAATTCAAAGCAATAGGGACGAATGTGGCCATACCTACCACAATGATGACAAACAAAAACAAGTTTTACCTCCCTTTTGTTGATCTTACCCTGTTAGGCAGATGAAGAGAGAGATCACCCTGGTACACCTTCAACTTTCCATTTTCTTGAGTCTTCAAGTCATGAGATGTAGAGGTCTGTCCCTTGTGAGCTGTCGCATTACCATAGCCTAGCCCACTTTTGTCGCAACCCATTTGTTGAGACTCGAGGATGTCTTCTAATGACTTGGAACCTTTGTTCCATATCACGATTGTGGCTCTAGCAATTCTGAGTTCTTTATCTTTATGACAAACCATCTCTTCCAATGTAGCTTGTGACATCTCAAGGCTTTCAATCTTCTCTTCATATATGGCATATATTTTCAAAAGTTCATTCCTTTCGGTTTCACAAGATAAAAGTTTTCCACATAGGTCTTGCCTATTATTAGAGATCTTGATGACATTCTGTTTTGCTGCTGCAATTTCTCCTTTTAGCTTGACATTCTCGCTTTCACATGCTTTGAGCTTAAGAGTGAGTTTGTCATTGATCTTGGACAAATTCAGAGATTCATCGTAAAGTTTTTTGTAAGCTAGTTATAGATCATCACCATCAATCTCATTATTATCTTCTGATGTTTCATCATCTTCTTTTTGCTCCTCTTTCTCCGAGACCTCATCCAATCGAGCAACTAAGGCAAGAAAGGTGATAAATAGTGGTGAAGATGACTCTCATCTTTCATGAAATTGACTCAGAATGTCCTATGCATCTTTGGCCTTTGTGCAGTGAGCAACCCGTTCCAGAATGTCCTGTGCATCATGAAATTTTTTTCTTTAAGGTAGTGTGGTTTATCAATACTCTTGCCTTTTGAAATAGGGTAGGAATTTTTGTAGTCTTATGAACATTAGTGAAAGCCACACTACCTTTTTATTTTTGCTTAGAAATTTGGTGGGCTTCATAAGTCTGCAAGTTTCCAACCAATTGATCAAGCTTGAGAGTATCAACATTCTGAGCCTCCTCAATAGTTGTCACTTTCGATTGGAACCTCTCGAGTAAAGACCTCAAATTTTTTCCAACAACCTTAGCTTCAGGGATTTTTTCATCGAGTGTGAAATAGGAATTCACGATGTCACTAAGTTTAGCATAAAAATCATCAAATGTCTCATCATCACGCATAAAAAGGGTTTCAATGGCAGAGGTGAGATGTTGAAGTTTTGACCTTTTAACAGAAGTAATACCCTCGTGAATCGTTTCAAGAATGTCCCAAGCCTCTTTTGCTACCTCACACGTGCAAATACGATGAAACTCTTCAGGTGTGATAAAGCAAAAAAAAAAAGGAATTGAAAGCCTTACTGTTCCAACTCGAGTTTTGATAATCAAATGCGTCCCATTTATCAAGGGGTTTGGGAATATCAACACCATCAATGGTGACAATAGGTTCACTTCATCCATAAATTACACAGTGCCAAACTTTCTCATCGATAGATTTTAAAAACACTCTCATATGAGCTTTCCAATAAGAGTAGTTTGTACCATCAAGTAATGGAGGTCTATGGGTCGAGTTACCTTTGCGAATTGAATCCATATCACCAATCACACAAAATCACACTCCTATAGTTTTGATAAAAACAAAGAGTGACCCGCTCTGATACCAATTGAAAAGCCTAGGTGATTCGTGATTAGATCAAGAATTAATTATACCAATTCCTAAACAATTAAAACTAACAATCTAAATCATCAAGCATGTACGAACGTGATTTAGATTGTTGTTTTCGAAATAATAAATCGACAAAAACGATTTTTACTTGGAAAAAACCACAGTTGGAGCACCTCCAATTGTGATAAAAAAATCACAAGCAAAACGCCACAAATCAAATCCACTACTAAAGAAAGAAATATTACAAAAATACTGAACAAATTACCCAAACGCTTCTAATTTGTCTTCAACTCTTCTGTATATCTTTTACCACAAGCTTCGTTTCAAAATTTGATTAGATTGATGTTGAATCCACAACATCTATTGTTGAATCAACGATTGCATACAGTATCAAACTCCTTCGACACTCCACGCTTGAATCTCCAGATTCCACCGAAGAAAAACACTCTTGAATATGAACAATCAACCTCCTTGATGTGTGCTTATCAAAACATGAGTTTAATACTCAATCAAGACATCAAGAAAAACTAACAAACAACCCCAAAATAAAACCCTAAACACCTTAAAGAATATCTCAAAACGTAACCCTAGATTTGGACTTAAACAAGTACTTATAGAAAACAAGGGCAGCAAAGACTCGCTCGCTCGAGCGAGGAATCAAATACGCGTGTTTTCCTTAAGTGGCTTCGCTTGAGCATACAATCGTCATTCTCAGGTTTTTGACAGACAAAAGTAGCTTCTAAAAGCAAGACTCCTTCGCTCGAGCGAGCAAGACAAAACAACTAGAAAAATTACAACTTGATTAAACAAGTTTGTTCGTGGGATTGACAAGACTGGGGGACCTAACAATGAAGCAATCACAAACACACAAAGCGATGCATAATGATATATAATTAAATGGGACTTCTATTTTTGTATATCCACATTCAAAAGTACATATGATCATACTATAAATGACACGCTCACACACTCATACTAAGTTGATGAACACTTGATAATAGAGCAACACAGAAACACATAAATTTCTCACAAATTTAGCAATTAGGCATAAAACAAACACGCTATTGTGCACCAAGAAAATCAAAGTTCAACCCTCTTCCTCAACATCAATTGTTGCTCCTTTTATTCCTTCTCTCACCCAACCAATTTCTTCATCACGAAACATAGCGCTGTCTTTCAAATGTTAAGTCATATAGGGTTCAACTTGAGCGTCATCATTAGAATTCATATCAAAAAGACCTTTTTGAGACATCTTTACCACAACTTGCCAATCTAGTTCCAAGGGATCATAAACGTACCAAACTTGCTCGGCTTGGAATGATAATATAAAAGGTTCATTGCTAACACGATCAGTTAGGTATAACAGACTATTAAAGTTGACTAATGTGAATTTGAAAGCATCTTCCATTTTCCCCCTAGTGTTATCAACCCAATCACACTTAAACAACACCTATTTCATATTGTTAGTGTACTGGATTTGAACAATATCAATCAACTGTTCGTAGTAGTACACAACACCGACGTAAGGTCTTTTGTCTTTCTGACTAGCATAACTCATTGTATCAGCCTTTAAAGCTACACTACTATTTTAAGTCACCCGACGATCATCCACAATCTCCACACAAAAACGAAACCCATTGATAATGTAACTGTAGACACCCCATTTTTGACCATCCTCAAGACTTGGACGTCACCGCTCGAACACTCGGTGATTACCCATGTTTGTGTTTGTTTGGAGTTCCCGGAGTTCTCGGCTACGCGCCTTGCCTCAGGACCTCCGAACTTGACTGTTTTGTGTTTGGTTTTGCACCAAACACTTGTGCTTTGCCTTGGAAGGGCAGGGAATGCCTTGTGAGGCATCCCCACACACCACCGTGGCTACAGCCACCATTGGTAGGTGTTGCCATCGGCACTTTATTGTGCCGACTGGCACTCTTTTGTGCCGACCGGCACTAAGTTTTGTCAAAATGACACTCTTTGCCGGCCGGACACTATGCAGTTGCTTTTTGAGATATTTTTAGATAGCTATATAGTTTTGGTTCCCCTCCATACACGTGTATGGAGGGATGACCCTCTTAGTTAGCTTAGCTTGTAAGCTTTGCTTGCCTATAAGAGGACCACTCCTCTTCTTGGCTTAGGGTTACAAAATTTTAGACATTTTAGACTGACCAAGCTTTGGTTTTTAGGGTTAGGATAGATACACATCCTATCTCTCTTTTTCTCTCTTGTTTTGTACACTAGGTGTTTGTGTCATACTTTTGCTCACCAACACCTAGTGTTTCACCTTCCTCTTGGAACTGAGGTGCTAAGGGCTTGTTCTTGAAGTTCTTGACTGGTTTGGAGCTCAAGGAACCAACAACTCCAACCTTTGTGAAGGTGGTCTTCAAGGGTAACAAAACTTACTTTATTTACCCCATTCTTGCACTCCATTTTTGCCTAGTTTAAAACAGTTTGTGTGCTTAGTCTATAACACATAAAAGTTCTTTTTTTTAAGCCTCTTTATTGTTTATTAAGAGTGTTTTGTGATTTGAGCAAGTTTGACCACCCTTAGGCCTTGAAAAGGGCATTTTTTGTGCCATTTTGTGAGAGATCCGAGACTTTGGTGTTAGGATCTCTTCACCACTGAAATCTTGAGGGATTTCAGTGGTGAAGATAATGCCTTGAAGTCCCAAGAAGGAGAGGGCCACCCCCTCTCCTTAATGTCCTTAAAAAGGGCAAGTTTGGCCTCTTGAGAGAGCATAATGTTTGATTGTTTGTTTAGCATGTCTTGGCTGCATTTTATGTTTATTATGCCCTAATATGACATTGCCAAGTGTTGGTTTAGGTCCCTTATGCATGCTTAGCATAGTTGCCTTGTAATGCCTTTTGGTCCTCTAACATGCCTAGGTTGTATGCCTTAGCTTCTAGCATGTTTTAGGCTTGCATTTGTGAATGTTTTGTGCTTATTTTGACATGTTTTAGCTCTGTCCATAGTCGTTTGGGTTGATCTTGGCATGCATTATATAGCCCCTTTGCATTTTAGGCTTGCTAGCCTTTGAGTATGCATGTGTAGCATGCCTTGCTTGCATCATTTTGGTGGTTTAGAACCACCTAGCATGCTATTTCAGTCCCTTTGGTGTGCTTGTATGCTTGCCTAAGTGGCTTCTTTAATGCTTTAAGAGTATGTATTAAATGCTCCATGTTTTGGCTTTAATGCATGCCTTTGGATTCATGTCATCTAGATGCCATCTAGGTGGTCCTTTAGGCTTAGTTTTATGTGTTAAAACTCTGTTTTTAAATGTTTAAGTATTGCCATGTGTGGTTGTGCTAAGTGTGGTTCAAAGCCTCATTGATTTGCTTTGAACCTTAGACCATTTGCATGCTTTGTTTGGCTTGTTTTGTTGCATGATTTGGCATCATGTTTTGCATGATGTTCAGAGCTTTACAATGTGTGTTTATTGTCCTTGTTTGGCATCTCCAAGTGTGCTTGGGGGTTGCCATGTTTATGCCTTGGGATTGGACCATAACACTTGCATGTGTGTGCGTGTGTTTAGTCTCCATTTCTAGGCACTTTGGCCACTGTTTTAGGACTATTTGAGTTGCCTAATTCATGTATAAGACCATTCTTCCATTGGTTTGCATGCTTACCTTGCATGCTTGCTTGAACCCTTTTGCATGAACATATTGCATAGTCCATGTTGCATGCCTAGTTGACATGTTTAGGGTTGCATTGGCATTGTGCATGATTGGCCTCTTGAAGTGAAGTATGATGGAGGTTGAGCACCCTTGTTTGCTTATTTGCATTGCATGCATTTGAAATCAAAGTTGCATTCTTGGTTCTTAGGGCCATCATGCATGGAAATGCGCGATTGGTGGTCCAGGAATCGAGGCACATGCCCCTTTGAGTCAATAACATGATAAGGGGTGTGTATAGTGCATAAATACCTTGAATCACATTGCCATGCATGTTGTTGTCCTCTACTGCTGTGGGTTGCAGGTTCTGCAGGTGTTACGTGCCGACCGGCACTATTTAGTGCCGACCGGCAGTCAATTGACAGCCGATAACTTCATCTAGTGCCGGTGGCCTCCTTATTTAGCCGGTGGTGCTCTACCCCAGCCGGTGGTACTCCCCAGTGCCCTGAGAGGCACTCCTGGGACTTTGGTAATTTTCTAAGGAGGAGAGCAGAGGAAACAGAGGCAAATCATGCATGGCAGTGCGATTCCGAGCGTCTTGCGCATTTGGCCCTCATCCCGAGGCGGTTTACTGTTTAATTAGATTAATTAATTTATTTGGTTAATTTAGTTAATTTGTAATATTTAATTAGCTTGCGTAGTTAATTATTTGTATTATTCTTTTGGTTCCTTCGAGCGAGGGTAAAATTGTAATAAGTGTGTGTGAGTGGGTGTATGTCTTCTAACCCCCATTTCTTTCTCCCTTTTATTTACCTGCTTACAATGGTAGATTAGGGCATACTTATTTTAGCATACCTTATGCTATGCATGCGTGCATTCATTTGTTTACATGCATCGGGCTCGGCACATCATGCAAACTGCATCGTACTTTCAATTCCAAATTGAATACGTGGCAGTTGCTGCATTTCATGTGCCATGTTTAGGGTAGCTGAGCCTGTCTAGATTACATCCCTGTATGCGATGCATTAGCCACTTAACATGAACTAAGAAAGGCATATTTGCTAACCAGTTTGTTGTTTTGGCACGGAGTACAATGTAAGTATTTACGCTTTAGCATACCACATGCGTGTGAATGTTGCCATGACAGTATGCTTACCATGCGGCTAAGTGCTTATGTGTTATAAACTGTTCGAATGCCTGTGGGTGGAGGTTGGATTGCCTGAGTTGGGAAAACTCGTTGAAATCCGTATTTTAGCCTACTTGCGAGTAGCAATTTCAAATTGTTTTCAAAACAAACGGATATGCAATGTTTGTTTCCAATTTAGGCAATCTAGTCTATACTTGTTTGCTGCGCGCATAACATAGTAATTCTAGGTTAATAATTGGAATAAGAGCACATGATGTTTTCAAAATCGGATATCACGGTTAGTAGAGGCCAGTCTTCGGACCGGGCGAAAGGGGGTGCTCATAGCTGACCTTCCCCGATCGTACCCAAGCTCCCGAGCCAAGACCACTTTGGTGATGACGGACATGTGGCCTTCAGCACCGAGTCAGGGTTTCCTAAATTTCCCATTTTAAAATATTTAGGTGGCGACTCTGTAATCTGGCAAAGCAGTCCATGTTTGGCACTACTTTTCAAAAATCTGTTTTCTCAAACGATTTGCCGGATTTGGACTCTTTGGTTCAGATTTAGAACCGACACAAATCGAGTCCGAACTGTAGTAAACCCAATACGAACGGAACGGGACTTAACCCTCCCGGGGCGTTCGGGGACGTCTACAGTAACCATTGAACCGCCTAGCCAAGGTATGAGGACCATCTGCTAATCTATTGATTTCTTCAGTAACTGTAACATTACTTGTCCTTCGTAAGGTTTAAACCTATTAAAAGACAAATGTAAATTCAACTTCAACTTCAACTCAAAATTTATGTATATTTAGATATGTGAAATAAAATGTCTAAATACATACATGGTCCTTAAACGAAGTGTGAAATGTTTCAAAATGCTCAGACTGAATTTGATGATCACTTGCACGAGGCATTTTGTTCTTAATGACTTCAAGGTGTTTACTATGTAAATTGAAAGAGAATAGTAAATATCATATAAATTTCAATTTAGAATTTTACAATATTGGGGGAGTGATAAATTACCTTATGAATGGTGCAACTGAACTTGTGTTAAACAACACATACCAATGACACTGTTGTAATTCATTATCATTAAGATAAAATGTTGTACGTTTGCCTACAGCTCGACCCATGTTGTCACCACCTTCATTGTTTCTCCTTGGTCGATTAGATTTGGTTTCCACATCAAAGAGATAGCGAGAACAAAAGTTCATGCATTCTTCCATCAAATAACCCTTAGCTATTGAACCCTCCGAATGAGCTCGATTACGCACATGTTGTTTCAATGTAAGAAGACGCCTCTCGATCGGGGACATCCATCGAAACTATATTGCTCCGGCGATCAATGCTTTATCATCAAAATGTATAGGCAAGTGTTCCATTATGTCAAAGAAAGTTGGTGGAAATTTTTTTTTCAAGATGACAAAGAATTACAACAATACGATCCTAAATATATTCCAAATCACTTGCACGATTTACTTTGGAGCACAATTGTCTAAAAAAAATGCTCAACTCAATTAATGGTTCAATCACATTCTTAGGCAAAGACCTCCATATAGCTAAAGGAATAAGTTGTTGCATCAAAATATGACTATCATGGCTCTTAAGACCCCAAATAATTCTATCTTGTAAGTGCACATGTCATGAGATATTAGATGCATAATCGTCCGGTACTCTTACTTGCTTGAGTACTTTGAGAAATATATCTTTCTCATCATTGCTCATTGTGAATTGTGTAGGAGGTACATAAACTTTATTGGACCCTCTTGACTGCAAGTGCAATAGTTTTCTAATATTCATTTCTTGCAGATCACGTCGAGCATTCACATTATCTTTGGATTTTCCTCCAACTCTTAGTATTCTTCACAATATATTATCACGGATATTTTTCTCAATGTACATCACATCGAGATTGTGTCGTATTAAATTGTGCTCCCAATACGGCAATTCATAGAATATACTTTTTTTCTTCCAATTATAGCTTCTCGTTCTGTTATTTTCCCTCTTTTCTTGTCTCCTAAACATTTCCTTAAGGTCATTCCTCTTGTACTGACTAAGGACACCTTTTGATTCCAACTGATGCAACGTATCAAATCCAGATAACATTTGAAGTATTATTCTTCATTCTCGATTACCATCAAATGATACTTTATCCTTTCAAAATTTATGATTAACTAGTAAGAAATGACGATGACTCATGTATGAAAACTTCTTACCATGCTTCAACCAATATGATTGAGTTTCCACATTACAACAAGGACAAGCATATCACCTTTCGTACTCCATCTTGTTAAGTTGGTATAAATAGGAAAGTAACTGATTGTCCATAATAAAGCTGCATGCAATTGAAACATTTCATTGGCTAATGTATCAAACGTTTGTTCATCTTCATCCCATAATTCCTTCAACTCCTCAATCAATGGTTGCAAATACACATGGATCTTATCGCTAGGTCTTTTTGGCCCATTAATCAACACAAACAAAATCAAATTTGGTTGTTTCATACACATCTGTGGTGGTAAATTATACGGAATCAACACAATTGGTCAAGTGCTATGAACTATGTTCATCGATCTAAATGGGTTGAATCCATCCGCAGCCAACCTAAGACGTACATTATAACTATTACTAGCAAAACACGTGTTTTGCAGATCAAAGTCCTTCCATGCTAAGGAGTCAGCAGAATGCCTTAACACACCATCATTAACTCGTTCTTCTATATGCTATCTCATGAGCTTTATCGTTTTCGATGACATAAACAACCTCTGTAACCTTGGCTTCAAAAGGAAATACCTCATTTGTTTTGCAGCTACCCGTTTTCTAGATTCCCTTTCATCATTTCCAACACCATCATTTTGTTTCCATCTAGAACTACTGCATATAACACATTTATCAAGCTTTGCATCCTCTTTTCTGAAGAACATATAACTATTGGGTCAAGCATCAAAAGAATCATACGTGAAACCCAAATCTGTCGTAACCTTCTGAGCTTGATAATATGAACTTGGAAGTTTTGTACCTATAGGAAAAGCCTCATTCAAAAGCTCAAGTAACATGTCAACGGACTTGTCGGTCCATTGATTGAGCACCTTCGTATGCAAAATTCGAACGATAAATGATAGTGAAGTAAATTTGTGACACCTTGGGTACAATTCAGTTTGTGCATCTTCCAAAAGTTTAAAATACTTCAAAATTTCATCATTTGCCCCTATCCGAACAAGATCATCTTCTTCTATATGGCTTGGATCACTTGCCCCTACTTGGGTTGGATCACTTGTAGTTGGTTCATCATTCTCAACACCCACATGTGGAATTCTCATGGCCTTTTTTACCATCCCAACCACATCATCTCTAGTCCCTAAATCCACCATTAATGTTTGGTTTTCTTGGTTACCATGTAAATGAACATAGGATTCCCCATGATGAATCCAATTTTTGTATTTTTTTTTACAAACCCATTGGAAATAAGATGCTTCCTTACAACCTCTCGTGAAAAATTGTATCGATTACTACAAAATCGACACAGATAACTAATCGATGAACTTCTATCTCTATTGTTGTATGCAAATCTCAAGAAGTTATCAATCCCATTCACGTAATCAACTGACATCTGATTTGCCAAATCAATCAAATTTTTGTCCATCTTTCTATTTCTTTAACTGTTTTTGTACACATTCATAAAAAGAATGAGTTTGCAAATTATCACAAATAACACAAAGGTAATAATTTTAAAAAAATATAACCCCGGGTGCAAATCAAGGTAAATATTAAGTATTAAAAATATGCCTACTCAATTATTAGTCCTATCCTATCATTTTCACATTGCCCTACCACATTGATTTAGTATCTTATTTTATTCAACTACTATGAGTAACAGATAAATTTCATATACTTTATACTAATTTATGAGAGATAATCTCATGATTAAATATAGATGATGGATCTGAAATCATTAACAGAAAAGCTCTGGGATCATTACATTCAGAAATCATATGTTAGAATCAACATGACACAGTAAAAATAATTTGCACACCAATGAATGCAAAACGAAAGCAAATTCAAGGTTATGTTTTGTCTAGGTTCAGAGGTGAGCCTTAAAAGTGTACTATGTCCATATGAATCTAAAGCAAACTTGTAGACATAGACATATGAATATGACATAGAGGGGTGATTGAGGTTTGTGTCGGTTGATTTCTAAACAAATAAAAAAAATTACACGTAACGAACGATCCACGTCATTAAGGGTAAATTTTGGGGTAATGTTTTAGGAGTCCTAAAGAATTTTCCTTGTATATATTGGAATAAAATGGAGAAAATTTTCAGTAATTGGCAGTTGTTTTTGCTTGGAATATATACTAGAATTCGTAAAATCCATTGATGATTGGCTTGGAATATGGCCACATGGTGTTCCGGGAGTATTGAATAATTTCCTATATATATATATATATAGAGAGAGAGAAAAGAGAGATGGTGAATAGTTTTTATACAGAAAATGTTTAGACTATAACTATTTTTATAGATGCTCTATTTTTTTCCATAAAAACAATATATCTAAAAAGGCCTACCCATTCATAAAAGGTACCAATTGAATACACCCGTCTATCATGTTTTTAATATGAACGGTTGATCGAGTGATTAAAAAATAAGAACAAACCAATGATTTGATTTGTCTTTGATAAATCATGAGATCTCAACTAACCTTTTTCAAAGAAAACAAAAACAAAAATACTGCCTATTCCCAACAGTTTCTTCAAGTAAAATTGCCACTCACTCATCACCCTCTTATATCCTTTTCACATGCGTTAAAAATAAATTAATTAAAAAGGTACATTCTATGATAATCAAAACATAATACAAATACTTCTATGATAAATTACTAATCTCATTCATTATCTTATGTGGTATTAATTCTATTTATAATCTCATTTTATTATGACCACAAAATCCATACTGATAATCAAACAAGACCTAAAAAAACAAACTGAAGGTAAGTGTAACTCGAGTAATTATACCATCAACATAACAGAGATGGAGTGCAATGTGAAAATTTTCCTCTAGGGGAAAACTGTGCACAAAATGCAAAAAAAAAAAAAAAAAAAAAAAAAAAAAAAAAAAAAAAAAAATGAAATTGAAACTATTAAAATTGATTTACTGAATGACCTTTGCCAAAACTGGTGTTGTTCTCTAGCTACTAAAACTATTAACAATACAAACTTGAGATTTCTCTCTCATTAAGTTCCTAATGCTATGTTTTTGTGGAAGGATTTGTGGAGAGAAGGGAAAGCTAAATTTATTTCTTGATTTCCTATCATTTTCCTTTCCTTCCTTTCTTTTCCTTTGGTAAATTCCTCCACAAATCTATAAGCCAAACATAACCCATCAGTCTCCAAAGTTCAATTTTAAAGTTCAACTTCTATGTAATATTTAGCTAAAGTAGTTTGCTTCAGATTCATATGTCTATGTATACACAATCAAAACAACCAAATATTCAGCTAAACTATTTGTTTAGGAATCAACCAACACAAACCTCGATTAATATCCAGCTAAACTAGTTTGCTTCAATTAATATTCATATGTTAGAATCAACATGACACAATTAAGAATTGGAAGGTCAAGCGACAACAATTAAGAATTGAATGGTTCAACTTGTACAAACTAGTTTAGCAGATGAGGAATGATTGATTCAAACCAAAGCTTCTTCGAAAGGTGATCTATGGTTGTGACTAGAGAGAGAGAGAAAGAGAATTAGATTGACGAAAAAGTGATCGAATTACAGTGAGAAAGAAAGTTAGATTGAATGAATGATTTGAAGAGACTCACTGAGTCGAGATAGATAAATAGATAGATAGATAGAGAAAGAGAGAGAAAGAAAGAGAGAGAGTTCATATCGTTGGTGATCTATAGAGCAAAATCGATCACAAGCAATCCCACAGTTCTTGAGAATTGATCACAATCAATTTCTTCAGATGATCGAGCGAAATCAGATTTCACGATCGAACGAAATTAGATTCTTCATCACGACCATGGTCTCTTCTTCAAACGATCGAGCGAGCAAAATCAGATTTGGGGGAAATCAGTCGGGAGTGTGAGAGTGAAAAGGGTTAGGGCATAGGTATAAGCAAAGGGCAAAATAAATAAAAGAAAAAATTACCAAGGTTGTTATTGCAAATATTATTTTTTGCGATGGTCAAATAATCAGTCGCGAAAAATTAGTCGCAAAAGCCACTTTTCTAGTAATGTCACTTTTATATAATTGTATACAATTTTATGAGTCTAAATTGTAGGTCTCTAGTATTTCTTTACAATAAACGATAAATCATAAACTTTTTTCAAGAAATTACATTTCAATTGGATAGAAAAAAAATAATTTTATATTTTTTGATGGTACAAATCTCTTATATTTATGATGCAAGTCTTTCTTGTGTGGTGCAATTTTTTTTGTATATTAGACTTGCGGATCATTTTAGAATACACACCCTCAAAAGGGTGTATACCACATGTTGTTGGAAATGGTTATAAAATTCTAGGTAAAACCAGAATTTTTTTCTAAGTTTGGTCTATTATTTAGATGGGACCCGTGCGTCGATTTTCGTAGGTCAAAGTGGTAACGCGTTCTATGTCGCGTTGTGATTCACGTGGTATATTTGGTTGCTCAAAACCATTACCGAGTGAATGGGAAATTGCAGCCAAAGTATGCTCCATGGAAATGGAGTTTTTGTGAAAAATCCTTAAAGGTTTGAATAAGGTTTGTCCCACATTGATTTGGTGGGAAGTTTTAAATGGGTTTATAAGGCATGAGTTTGGTGCTTAGGGTGTGCCCCAAGGGGTACCCAAGTGTTTTAGAGAGGGAGGTTATGGGCAAAATGGACTAGACCCATTGGACCCAAAAATCACCACGCGCTCACGCCGCCGATCGAACGGGCTGGGCTTGGACACAGGTGTGGTTGAGTTGGGCTTGTTCAGCCCAATACCTATCTTTTTGGGCCAAAAACATTTATATTTTATTTTATTTTTTGGTAATTAAACCGGAAATAAACTGGTCCGATTTTTTGCTGTACACCCAAACAGGTCCCTTCCGTTTTTTGAAACCAACAGATTTAAATCTGTTTAAATTCAAAACCAAACAGTTTTCAACCTGTCCAAATAGTGTCTATCTGTTTAAATTGAATAGGTTTTGCACCTGTTTAATTCAAAACTAATAGCCATAATTTTGCCTATAAATAGACTAGCCCCCCATTTGGATTTCAACTCTAATTTTAGTCCTTCATAATTCTGCAAACATTCTCTTCATATTGCTGCATTATTTTCTTTTGTAAGAGAGTATAAACACTTAGGGTGTATTTGGTAACGTTTACGTTTTCAGTTTATATTTACAAAAATTTTATAAACTAGTTTTTGTTTATTTTTAGAAAAACATAAACTACAAACGCGTTTGGTAATTGACAAAATGTTTTAAAAATTTAAAAATATAAAAAAAAAAAGTGAGAAATGACAAGTGATGGCAAGTGGAGGCGGAAGATGGTGGTGGAAAGTGGTGACGGTAGGTAGTGGGTAGCTGGTGGTGGTGGTGGGTGGGTGGGTGACGGTGGCAGGTGGTGGTGGCGGGTGGTGGGTGGTTGTGGTAGGTGGGTGGCGGATGGCGGGTGGTGGTGGGTGGCGGCGGGTGGGTGGTAAGTGGCGGGTGGTGGTGGTGGGTAGGTGGGTGACGGTGGCAAGTGGTGGGTGGTAGCGAGTGGGTGGTGGTGGTGGTGGTGGCAGGTGACGGGTGGTGGTGGAAGGTGGGTGGCGGATGGCGGGTGGTGGTGGGTGGGTGGGTTGGTGACGGTGGTGGGTGGTAGCAAGTGGGTGGTAGTGGTGGGTGGTAGCGGGTGGTGGCAAGTGGGTGGCGGATGGCGGGTGGTGGCAGTAAGTGGCGGGTGGTGGTGGTGGTGGGTGGGTGGGTGGGTGAGGGTGTGGTGGCGGTGGTGGGTAGTAGGTGGTAGCAGTGGGTGGTGGTGGTTGGTGGTGGTAGGTGGGTGGCGGGTGGTGGGTGATGGTAGTGGTGATGGTGGTGGTGGTGGTAGGTGGCGGGTGGTGGTGGCGAGGGCTGCGTGGTGGGAGCGAGTGGGTGGTGGGTCGTGGCAGCAGCTGGGTGATGAGTGGTGGTGGCAGGTGGTGGTGGGGGGTAGGTGGTGGTGGTGGTGGAAGACGGTGGTGGAAAATGGTGGCGGGTGGTGACTAGTGTTAGGTGGTAAAAAAAAAAAAAAAAAACTCAAAACTCAAAACAGAAACACATTTTCTGTGTTTTCATTTTTTGGCCAAATTTATAAACTGAGACCACTGAATTATAAATCAAAAATTTTACCAAACAAGTTTTTATTTGAGTTTTTAAAATTTTTATAAATATAAACAGAAAACTGAAAACGTAAGTGTTACCAAACAGTACCTTAGTGTGTTCGTTAGGCAAACAATTTGTAGTGCTGCTATTGTTTGTAGTTGATCATTTTATCTTAGGAGATAGACGTCCACATTCTGAAAGTACCATGGAGAAAATAAATCTGTCTTAAGGACACAGTATCAAACACTGGACTTGATCAGAATTATTATTCGAACAATTAATCAAGTAAGTTGTTTAATTGATTTTCTGTTTCATTTGTTTATTTAAATCATATTTTAATTTTTTTTTTGTAACAAAATAAAATCTGTTTTTATTTATTTATTTATTTATTTCTAGTTTGATTTTTGTAACCAATAAATTCTCTCCTTTCCTTTATTTCTTTATATTCTTGTTGTTGTTTAGTAAACAACAGAATTTAATCTATTTAAATACAGTGAAGATTGTCCAACACATTTAAGTTATAACATTTGTGGTGTTTTTCAGTCATAATCTAAAAAATATTAATAACAAGTCATAACTAAACACCACATAAAGTATAATTAAAGATCTTTTTTATCATAATTAAAATAATAATCACATTACGTCATAACCAATATTACAATGAATTATAATTAATATCATAATGAATTATAACCAAGCCATAATTAACACTACAATAACTCCTAAGCAAAGACCATAAATGTCATAACAACGTGGTTGACAATAGGCTTTTTTTAGTAAATTTATGAATTTTTAGTTAAAATATAAGATAAAAAATTTAAAATATATTTATGATGACTTTTTGATTTTTTATATAAAAAATGTGTAAAAAGTAGAATGAATATAAATAAATCTTTCACTTTTTTTGGTCATTATTGACTTTTTGACTTATAGGAAGTTAACATTTTAGCCTAAAAAGTTTGGAAAAAACACGGGAGCTCGAGGGGTTGCTCCCCCGAAAGCCCCGAATTGCCATTTTTGGCAAAAAAAAAAATGCAAGGTAAGTTAAAAAAAAAAAACAGTTTACTGAAAATGGAAATTAGGGGGATTCGAGGGAGGCAAATTCGAGCTACCAATCGGAATTGAAAAAGTTTTTTGGCTTTTAATCTTTTTTAAGTCACATTATCCTTTTATTTTTTTATACATTTTTTCAAAAAAAGTAAAAAAAAATTAAAAAATTAGTTTTTAATCTACTTCCCAAAATAAAAGTAGAAACAAACAAATTATACAAAAAAATCAAATATTTCATTTTCTCTTTACTTTTTATATATTTTTTTTTTTTTTTTGTAAAAAACAAATATATCATCTAAAACATACTAATTTTTTTACCTTATATTTTAACTAAAAAATTAAAAATTTACTAAAATAATTTTTTCTTGAGGCATATGGTGAACACCTCAAAATAGAGTGTGTATTATAGAATTTCTCTAAATTTGTATCAAAAAAATTCTCGGGGAGAATATCCCCATCAAATTAGTTATTTTTATTTTTTAGTTAAAATAATGAGTAAATCATTATATTTCAACTCCATCAAATTAGTTATTAATTAAAGTTAACTATTTTAATTTTGGTTAATTTGGCACAACAAAAGTAGTTAGTGGTTTGGACTAATCAAACATGAAAAAATCAAATTTTTGACATTTTACAATTAGTTGTATAGAGATTAAGAGGTTATTGATATCCAATAAATGTAATTTTTTTGCAAGAATGAAGTACTCGACGAATTCTACATGTTGAATGATTCGAATCATCCAAACGGGACCCGTGATTCTAATAATACGATCAGTCCATAAAATAGACTAGAGAGAAGTCCATCCCTTATTAAAAAAATAATTTGAGATTAAGATTAATAAAAATAATGCAAAATGATAAAGGATTTGTTAGAGAGTGTATTTAAAATCTGTATAGACAAAGTAAAAATAATAATTTTTAAATTAAAATATAACAAAAATTTAACTAATTTAATGAGAATACTTTAATGCAATTATTTTTAAATTGTCCCTTACAATTTCTCCTATTTTGGGGGGACAAATAACGAGTTTTTTTTTAATATTTTAAAAAATAATAATTTAGAGAATGGACTAACTTTTCAAACTATTTAAGAAATTAACCTACTTTTTGAAATCGCATTTTAAAAATGTGATTTTGAAATTAAAATTACATTTTCATTGTGCAATTTCACATTCAAATCGCATGTTGAAAATGCAATATATCTTAATGAAATCTATGTCATCATAAATTACATTTTCAACACGCGATTTCAAAATTTTAAATTATATTTTCAAAATATAATTTAAAAAAGCAGGTTAGTTTCCCAAATAGATTGAAAAGTGGGTCAATTCTCTAAAATTTTTTTTTTAGAATATTTTTATAAAAAAAAAAACCTGGACAAATAACACCATGATTTTGTATTATATTTTTGTTGCTACCACTGAATAATAATTTTTCCTTTTTTTTCCATCGGAATTCTGAGAGTTTTTTTTTTTTTAATATTCTTAAAAAAAATAATTTAGAAAATTGATCCACTTTTCAAATTATTTGGAAAACTAACTTGTTTTTTGAAATCACATTTTGAAAATGTGATTTTGAAATTAAAATTGCATTTTCAACATATAATTTCAACTTGAAATTGTACGTTGGAAAGAGTTTTTTTTTTTAAACATTCTAAAAAAAAAATAATAGAGAATTGACCCACTTTTTAAACTATTTAGGAAACTAACTTGCTTTTTAAAATCGTATTTTGAAAATGTAATTTATGATGAAATGGACTTCACTTTTTGAAATTATATTTTTAACATGTGATTTTAAGGTGAAATTGCATGTTGAAAATGCAATTTCAATTTCAAAATCACAAATTCAAAAAGCGATTTCAAAAATCAAGTTAGTTTCCTAAATAGTTTAAAAAGTGCATCAATCCTCTAAATTATTTCTTTTAGAATATTTTTTAAAAAAAAAAACTCTGCTGAAAATGACCCACTTTTCATGAAGTCTTAGTTTTTTTTAATATTTAAAAATAATAATAATTTAGAGAATTGACCTATTTTTTAAACTATTTGAGAAACTAACCTACTTTTTAAAATCGTATTTTGAAAATGTAATTTTAAATTGAAAATAGCATTTTCAAAATGGATGTTAAAAATCCAATATATCTTAGTAAAGTCCATGTTATCATAAAATTATATTTTTAACATGACAATTTCAACTTGAAATCTCTATGTTGAAAATACGATTTTAATTTAAAATTATATTTTCAAAATGTACTTTCAAAAAATATGTTAGTTTCCTAAATAATTTGAAAAATTGATCAATTCTCCAAATTTTTTTTTTTAGAATATTTTCTAAAAAAAACTTAATGAAGTCTATGTCATCATAAATTATATTTTCAACATGCGATTTCAAATTTAAAATTGTATTTTTAAAATACAATTTTAAAAAGTGAGTTAATTTTCTAAATAATTTAAAAAGTTGATCAATTCTTTAAATTATTATTTTTTAAAATATTTAAAATAAAATAAAAAAACTCGAATTCTAAAGGTACAATAATGCAGACTTTTGTCCACCATAACTTCAACAACATGCCAACAACTGTCCTTGTTTTTTTTTGTGTTTTTTTTTTTTTCCAGACGTGTGGCTCGGATAGGTTGAAAATGACATCTACCAATTAGAGATTGAGACACATCTCTGACCGATATCAAGGAGCAAATATATATATATTTCTCATAACTATTGCAAATTAAAGAACAAAAATAATTGGGATCCTAAAGTTTGAGACCTCATGATTCCTAAAATGATATAAATTAATTATGTATTTTTATTTATTTTTTTTTTTCATTTATGGACTAATCACAAATGAGTAGAGTTTATGAGGTGTTTTGAGAACAAAATAAAAAATTAATTTTTAATTTTTTATCCATTTTAAATCACATCAATCCTTACATTTTTTTAAAATATGTAGCATGGTTGATTAAAGAATCTCTTAGAAAAGACCCCCATTTTTCGTGGTTTCTTTTGAAAGCTACATTTGTTGGATACCTAATTCTTAAACCAATCAAAAAAGAGTCCCAAAATTAGAAATAAAATATCGCTTTCAGTTTTAGGTTGGCTTTTTTATCAAATCCCTTCTTTTTCTTAATTAAAAAAAAAAAATGTCTTAATCAAAATTCTAACTTAATTTTCTCCAACCAAACAAAGGGGCTTTAATCAACCAAACCCCACATGGGAATTTTCTATAGTATACATCGGTAGTGGTTTTGGTGCATCATGCACGAATCAGCGTCATTTTGTTCAATTAGGATATAGATAAAGGAAAAAGAAGTGCAAGTGAGTCATAGTAAAATAGGGGTGGCCGCGGGTCGGTTGTGCCCATGAAATTTTAAATTCGTCATTTGTTTGCTAAATTAGCAGATTGAAGAGAATCAATCCGCATCTGTCCACCAATCCGGGAGATGTGGATTGAGCGAATTGATAGTTTGACGGATGGATGGGAATCGGTTTGGCGGTTTAAAATTTTATAAATTTTTAATATAATTCAACTTGTACACTTCCTTAAAAAAAGAAGAAGAAAATATTACAATTAATAACTTAAAAAAATATTACAATCATTGAATTCTTCATCCAAAGTAAGAAAGTTTGAAACTTTAAAATATCACAATCACTGCATGCTTCATCCACATACTACAATCACAACATGCCTCATCCATATAAAGTATTACAATCTGTGGTTCTTAAAAGATAAAAACAATTCAAACCACCAAAATCATGAACAGAGCAGAAGTAAAGATTGTATGTCTCTGTATTGTTACATCTATATCTCTTTTTTAAAACAAAAACCAACCAGCATATATCATATTTTCTATTTATTATTTTTAGAGATAGATTTAAAAATAAAAAAATATAGATAAATAGTACGTTTATTTTTTTCAATTCAAAAAAGATATTCAAGTTAAAAAATTTTTTTCAACAGAATATTTAAACTCTTTTTTAATTGAAAACATAAACAGAATATTTAAATAAACTGAAAATACAAAATCTTATAAATTATTAGGGAGTTCGCAGTTTGGCGGTTCGGTTGTGGCCAAAGGAATCTCAAATCCGCCACCGTCCGCTCGTCATCACGTATCCGTCCAAAATGCGGCAGATCGGTTCAGTTTGGTCGGTTTTGGCGGATCAGTATATCCGTTGCTCACCCTTAGTGAAAACTGTGATATATTTGGCAATTAGGTTAAAATTTAGCTTATTGACTTTTTTGCTTTTTTAGATCACATCACTTCTCTATTTTTTTATACATTTTTTCAAAAAAAATTAACTTTTAACCTCCTTTCCAAAATTATAACTCTCACTTAGAGCATCTCCAATGGTTCATTTTTTTTTCCATCAAATCTGAGTAAAAAAATAACCATTTTCTCAATCTGATATGAGCTGCTCCAATGGTTGTCATCAAAAGACAGGAACATCCGGTGGGTCGATCGGTAAAGCTAAAAAATATTTTTTTTACCTTCTTGAACTTGTTTGAACCTACCTATTTGAACTGTTTGAACCTTTTTCCGGTCGACCGGCCGAACATCCAGCAGGTTGACCTGTGGGCCCACTTGCAATGTTACAGCATAGTGAATTGGTGAAGACTCACGCAGATTCTCAGTTTGGTGAAAATTTTACTCCGTTCTCAGTTTAATATCAGTTTGGTAAAACTATTGGAGCAGAAAAAGTGACTTTTTTCATCAAATTCAAATTTGATACTGAATCTGATGCAACGTAAGAGATGGTTTTATTTTACTTGCATTGTTTGGTTATAATTCTTGGGTGTCATTTGGTAATTGGGTTGGGTTGGGTTGGCTTTTTGGCTAGTCCCAAAAAGACAAAATATTCAATAAAATAAAATATTACATCCAAATTATAAATATTTCACTTTTTTTTCAAAAAAAATTAAAAAGTCAATCCAAACGAATTTTTTAGTCTAGACTAAAATAGCTAAAAATTCAAAAAGTCAACCCAACTCTCCAAACGAAAACCTTAGTAACTATTTTTAAATGAATTTTTGTTTATTTTAATTGATTTTTTTACATATTTTAATCAATTGTTTTTTATTTTGTAAATACATAAAGATTGTGCATCTAAAAGTAAAAGAGTTTAACTAAAATATAGTATAAAAAAATCACTAAAAACAAATGTAATTTGAACAAAAATATATACATATTTTTTTTCTAAATTTTAATCTAATTTTATTAATTTTTTTAAAAAATTTTAACTAATTTATTTTATTTTTTAAATACATCTTGATTTGAATAGGCATTTGGGATTGAGCTTAAATTTGTTCGCACTTTTTTGTACTTCGTTCTCATTGGTTTAAAAATAGAGCCTCCTCTCTCGTATCAATAGGAAAGTGTATTTTGTTCACCTAGAGCTCTCTTTGGATTTGGTTAAAAAAGTGAACTTTTAACCCAAAAAAAATAAAGAAATTAAAAGATTACAAATCTATTTGTCAGGGTTATTTGGTATAATTTGAATGAGCTGGTTATTGATTGTTTTAATTTGAAACTATGTGTCACACTATTTGATATCATTTTTATTTATAGTTAATAACTTAAAGATATAATTTTTATTTATAGTTAATAACTTAAATTGCCGTTTGGCAGGCTTTTTTAGTGAACTTTTTGGTTGTTTTGATTATTTTTAGGTTAGAGTCTCGTTTGTCAATTATATATTTTAGTTTAAAAATTATTATAAATTGTCACATCACTCTCTTTATTTTTCTGTACATCTTTTTGTAAAAAGTCAAAAGTTACTAAAATAGCATGGTTTGACTTTTTTGACTTTTGTGAGAAAAAAAGTAAAATTATTATAATTTAAATATGACATTTTGTTTTATTAATTTATTGTCTATTTTGTCTTTTATGCTTTTTTTAGCTAAACACCATTGCCAAACAAAGCCTACAACTGAAAAAGTTGATTATCGAGAAGCTGATAGAGGTATTTTTTTGGCTCCTTTTTTCTAATTATTATTTTTTAACTTTCAATAAATTACACCTAATAAAGCCAATGGTGGTGTTTTGTGGAAGCTTAGAAACTAATAATTCGAAAACACAAGCTAAAAGTACTTACCCAACTTTCATAAATTAATTTTTTTTAAAACTTATTTAAGCTATTTCTGTAACGCTCCGAAATATTTCAATAAAGACAGCTCATATGCAGAATAAATATAAAAAAAAAAAAAAACAATATAAGTTCATATATTAGAGTTCATATATTAGAGTTCACTATTTAACAAATAATTAAATGCCATATAGACTTCCATCTTTCCAAGACATTGCTTGGTTACACAAATAGAGTCTCGCTCATTACATATTAAGCCCTTGGCTTTACAAATAACACTCATGCACACATAAAGCATAATAAGAAAACTCTTTCTTCTCGATGGTCCATCCATACTATTGCCTTGGAGATAACATCTCACCTGTACCTGAAAATGATATTCCCGTATAGGATGAGTTAACAGCCCAGTAAAAATACACTAAACCAGCTATGAACAATGACTAAAAGATTAGCATTTGATAGATGGTCAACACTGATACATCCACTTATATCACATTACAGTTTTATGACATACAAGTCTATATTACTTTTCATTTTCCATTTCTTACTCATTTCTCAACTCATAACCATGGCTCAGAACCTGGCCAAGCAACTTATGTGAGGCAGTAACTCATATTAGACATTTTCCCATTTCACAACAGATAAGCATATTAGCTATATCAACACATCAACAGATAAGTACAAGAGCTATATCACACTTCCAAAGATAAGCATATGAGCTGTATCTACGGAGTCCATCCCCTATCTTCTCCCAAACAACATCCCCTATCTTCTCCCAAACAACATCCGATTTAGAGGTCCATCCCCTATCTTTCCTTAAACCGTGGAGTACATCCCCTATCTCCTCCAACACAACTCGTTGCATATAAACAATTATTATACACATCATCAATCAATACATAAGTTGATGTATTCTTTCAACCGTCATACTTAATGACACATTCCATTGATTAGTTTTCGTTTGCCTAATTATCATGCATTGTCTACAACAATCAAGACTATCCTCCACCGATAGCCCAAAGCAGTTATTTCTAAATAGAAAATAAATACACCAAATGGATATAAAATCAACATTTCAACTAGGTGATCAGTAAATTGTCCCACTACATTCTTTAGCCCCGTACACCCCCAATTCCAACAATTTCAATTTCCTTTCTCATTTCTCAAATTAATTTATCAATGTAATTAAGGCATTATTCCCATAAATTACATAACAACCCTAAAGTTCTATTTTCATCAATGTTTCAACATTAACCCATTTCTCCAAGCCAAACATGCATATAAGTTTTATATATTTAAAACCCCAACTTTTGTAAAATTTCACAAAGGCCCAAACTTTCTGAAAATTACATAGCAACTTCCAACATATCAAAATACCAAAATTTAAAGACAAAGCTCAAAAGGAGGAGTAGGATATCCCTACCTCAAATTCGGAGCTCAAATGGAGAAGATAAAAAGAGTTGAAACTCGATCTCCACCACACCTTAAAGCCCTCGAAATTACACAACTTTGGCGAAGGAACTATGGCCAAAATCCCAATGGAACTATGGCCAAAATTCACTCGGCATAACTAAAATTTATAACTCGAGCTCGTAATGGCTCATTAAACCAAGAAAGAACCATAGAAGCGATAAGCTAACCTCAAAGACTTGCACTTATATAGAAGTTTGTCCATCTTAAAATGTATCTTGTAATCGATGTGGGACTTCCAACAAGCACACCAAGCAGCGTCGTTTGGCACAACACTTTTGTTCACTCTTTGAGTCCCACATCGCTGAGAGAGGAAACATTTTTGTATCCAAATGCTTATAAAGTGGAGAATTGCGGACATAGATCAAGTAACCGAATGCATTATGAATTTTTGTTTTAAGTATTTGCCCTTGGAACTCTTGGTGGCCAAGGCTCGACCCATTTGCCCATGGATCCGTCAAGGCGTTGCCCTGAACTCCATGAAGAGTCTTGTCCTGGACCCCAGACCAAGGGGCGCCCCTGGACCCCAATCGGTCGAAGTGGCTAAACATAAAAGAAGAATTAAAACCGGGATTGCTACAACTTCTGTGTAATAAACTATAAACAAAAGTTATATCAATCAGTCTGACATAAACTCCCAAAATAAATTTTAAAAAAATTAATTTGAGTTATGATCTATTGTGGTGTTCATTATAACTTGGTTATGATTTAGTTATACATATTGTAGTGTTAATTATGACTTATTATGATATTGATTATAACATTATTTTAGTTATGATCCTAAAATATTTTTTATTATACCTTATGTGATATTTAATTATAACTCGTAATTTTTTTTAGTTAAGACTAAAATGAATTTAGTTATGACAATTGTTCTTTCTTTTTTTTTTGATACATCAAAAAAATAGTAACATTTGTTTGTGCAACAAATATTATAACTTATATATGGTACATACGATTTTGAAAGTGTACCATGCTTTTAGAATATGTACTTTCTTAATTTTATTTTTTAATCAAAGCACAACTTTAAGGTGAATTGAATACAAGAAAGTTGTTATCTTTCCGGATCAATGAAATGCCTGCTTATTTCCTGTTGTGAGGGGGGACCAATTTCAATTAAAGTCTTCCACACTCATGACAAAGATAAATCTCTCCTTAAAATAGACTACAGCGTCGGCATGAGAAATGGTGTCACCTCATTAGTAACACAAAATTATAATATATTATTTATAAAAAATTAAAATGTAATGATAAATTAAAATTTATTCTAATTACGGATTTCATTATAATTAGGTTTAAGTCCAACCTTGTATTATATTTTTTATAGACTATTTTGTGATTTCATTTAGGAATAGGCTAATTTAGTAATTTTTTGGCTATTTGACTAAAATATGAGCTAAAAAAAATATGTTTGGGATATTTTTTAGCTTTTTAGGAAAAGATGTGCAAAAAGTAGAGAGAAAATAGAATCTTTGACTTTTTAGTATGGTTGTTGACTTTTTGACTTTTTTAGTAATTTTTTTTATTTTTTGACTAAACCGGCCTGTTGCCAAACGAGGCCTAAGTCTTGTTTGGGATTAAATTTTTTTTTTTTTTTTTTTTAAAAAAAAAACTAATTCATTTGCATACTTACATTGAATATATATATTTTTTTTTGGTGAGTGAAAAATTGATATGATATTTAATTTTTTTTTATTTTGATTTATATTTTTTTTAGCCAAAAACATTCGCAAAGGTGGGCTAATTTTGTATTCCTACTATTACAATTTTAAGCCATCATTCCATGTTTGTGTCACAGCCTCAAGGGGATTTCGATAGGGCTGTGATTCATCCCCCGAATTCACAGCCCCCGAATCCCCACAATTGCCATTTCGAGTAAAAAAACAAAAAAACAGAAAAAAAAAAAAAAACAATTTGTCAAAAATAAAAATCAGAAAGATTATGAGGAATTTTTTTAGGAGAAATTTTCATTTTCCAATTCGATATGTAAAAACATTTGTAAACTCCAATTCCCAATGGGTGTCCTCATTGAGATGAACAAACATGGCAGGTGATTTGATACCGTCATTATTTTAAGAAGTTAAAAATTAATTTTTTTAACATGATTGGGAGCTTCGAATCCAGGCTCCCAGATCCGAATCCTTTTTTTTTTTTTTTGGAAGAAGATGAGAAGGGGGGGAGGAGGGAGGAGGAGGGAGGAGGAGGAGGAGGGAGGAGGAGGAGGTGGAGGGCATATTCATTGGGAGAGAGAGGCGGAGGCGGCGGAGGCGAGGCTTGACGATCAGTGGCGGAGACTCGACGAGGCTGCGGCGACGGCGTCTCTACTTTCCGAGGCCAGCGGCGCCTCTCTTTCCTCTCTCTCTCTTCCCTCGGCGCGAGGAAGAAGAGGAAAAAAAAAAAAAAAAAAAATTAAATCCGTGAAACGACGTCGTTTCACGGATTAAGGGGATTCGGGGCTAAAATTTTCGAGCTACAAATCTTTTTTCTTTTTTTAAATATTTTTTAAAAAATTATGTAAAGAAATAAAAAAGTGATATGACTTAAAAAAAATTAAAAAATCAAAAAGTTGGCTTTTAGGCCTTGTTTGAGAACATGTTATTTTAATAATTTTTTAATTTTTTATGAAAAAATATACAGAAAAGTAGAGAGAGTAATATGACAACTTATAGTAACTTATTGATTTTTTAACTAAAACAGAAAATTGTCAAACGAGGCATTAATCTACTTGCCAAAAGATGAGGTCCTATTCGGCAAGTTAGGGTTAAAATAGTCAATAAGCCAAAACACTCAATCACACCATTCAGCTTGTTTGGCTTTATTTTTCTGAAAACAATTTTCAGAAAATTCTACTTTCTTATTTTTCGTGTTTTTTTTTTGTTTTTGATGATTTTTTTTAATATTTTAAGTATTTTTTTTAATTTTAGATATACCTAACATAAATATACCTAAAAAGTAAAAAATTTGTGAAAAAAATCTTTTAAAAATTCACTAAATACCAAAAATATAAAAAAATACGAAAATTCAGTACATTTTTTTTATTTTTATGCATTTAATAATTTTTTAAAATATTTTTTCACAAATTTTGTACTTTTTAGATACATCTAAGTAATGTGCATCTAAAAAACTAAAAAAAATGTTTAAAATTTTAAAAATATTAACTAAAAACAAAAAAACACGAAAAACAAAAAACTCAATTTTCAAAAAACTCAATCCAAAAAACTCAAACCAAACACACTGATTCTTTTTATTTTTCCATACGCCTTTTTATAAAAAATTAAAGCCAATTAAAATAGTTTATTCCCAAAATACAATCACTTTCTTTGGTTTAGTTTTTTTTTTTTCTTCATAAAGTATTGTTGTTAAAATGGTTCTGTTATGTATTTTTATGATAAATGTTACTTATTTTTTGTGATAGAGTTACGATAATTTGTAATTAAAAAATGAAGTTGCACATCTTGTGGTAACATTAAATATCATGAAATATTTCATGAATTTTTTTCATTCTTCTATTAGTATATGGTGTTTTATTATGTGTGTAATCTAAAAGTAGAAAATCTTCATAAAGTATTTTATGATATTTTTTTTTATAATACCTAATACTACTTTTTGCTTTATCCAAAGATAAAAATACGTAATTTTATTTCTAAATTCTCATAACATGACCCTTTTAAAATTTTAATATACATTTCATATTTTTCCATACATTTTTTTATATATTTCAATATATTTTACAATGCTGTTATATTTATCAAATTTATTTAGTCCAAATTCATTCAAATGAATCCCTTCTCAAGAAAAGATTAGTGCATGGAAATCTCTTCTCAAAAAGAAATTCATTCAAATAAATTTAGACTAAGCCTCCATTTGGGAAGTGGGTTGGCTTTTTGGCTTTTTGGTTTTTTTGTTTATTTTAGCCTGGACTTAAAAGCTTGATTTGGAAAGGATTTTTTGGCTTTTTGACTTTTTTAAGTTTTTTTGTGAGAGAAGAATGTAATGATTATGGGTTGGATGTGATGTTTTGTTTGTTATGACTAAAATAGCCTATTTTATTTTTTGTGGTTAAAATAATCAAAAAAAGTCTACAAATCCACTTGGCAAACACAGCCTAAATAAATTTGGTGAACAAATTATTATCATTATTATTATTGTTATTATTTGTATATTTTATATACATACCAACATTAATCACCGCTCAGTGGGTAATAGTTTGCACTTCCATCTTTTATTGGCTTAGGGTCAACTCTGCCATGCATGCAACAAACCAAAATGAGATTTTTTTTATTTTTTAATTTTTTTTTTAGAGGGGTCCAAAATGAGAGACGAAAAAGAGAAAGAAAAAGTAGGAGAGAGAGAGAGAGAGAGAGAGAGAGATAAGAAAAATTTGTAGGGCCACTTTGTTTATAATTATTGGAACATTAAAGTCTCCTTTGAGATTATATTATTTTAATTTTTTTATTTTTTAACAAAAATATGAGATAAAAAATTAATCTATTTAAAATAATTTTTTAGAAAGGAACATGTAAAAAATAGAAGGAAAAAAAATTAACTTTTTTTATATAATTTGTTGGTTTTTTTTAAATTTTATTTTAATATTTTTTTAATTTTATACTAAAAAGTGGAGTTGACTTATTAAATTAATAAACAGTTAACACAAGATTAATTTTTTTGAAAAAAAAATTATAAAATAACATACATTTTAACACGCATGTCATTAGAGAGGTTTTAAGAATATCCACAGCGGAGTTGTTAAGGGGTGTGTTAGTGTCAACTGTTAATATTTTAGCTAGTGAAAGGCTCAAATGATACTCCAATTGAACTGTAAAGGGGTGTGTTAGTGTCAGCTATTAATATTTTGGCTAGTGAAAAGCTCAAATAATGCTCCAACAGAGTTGTTATAGGGTGCGTTAGTGTCACCATTAGTGTCAGTCATTAATTTGTTTGTTAATTGTAGCCAGCCAGCAAGAGAGAGAGAGAGGGACATTGAAAAGTGTAGTGGGGTCGTCTAACCGGATGTTTGGCCAGACGTTTAGACCCTTGCTGTTCTACATCAGATTGAGAGAGAGAGAAAGAGAGAGAGACGAAGTTTTGAATTTTGTTTGTAAGAGAAACAATTGTTGCGCCATTAGTTTGAGAGAGAAATACGAGGCATGGAATCGTGTTTAAGAGAGGCGAAACATGGCAAGGCATGGTTGTTTTTAGCCTCTGAATGCATTTGTGAATACAGAGCTCCGTTTTTCAGCATAGCTTGTGAATTGAGTTGTGAGAAATTGTTGAAACATGGTCATATATATATATATATATATATTCTCAACTGAGAAGAAGAGCTATAGGCTTGAAAGTTGTTTATTTGTTTTATTTATTTTATATGTATATATACACACAGTTAAGACACATCTTAATACACACCTTAATATATCTATTGTATCACCATTCACTTTTTAAAATTAACAAACTCTAAAAGCATCCACAATGGAATAGCTAAAAAATTGTGTTAAAGTGTGTTATATGACAAAAAAATAATAAAAGTGAGACCAAAAAATGTGTATTGAAGTGTGTTAATTTTAGAAAGTGAGTGGTAATACAATGGATATATTAAAGTGCTTATTAAGGTATGGGTCAAGAATATATATATATATATAATAAATTAAATAAATAAATATATTTTCCCATGGAGTGGGCCCCCACCCCTACTGCACTGTTAATGCTTCTCTTTGTCTTCTCTTCTCTCTCTCTTTCTTTGTGTGTTAACTTGTTAACAACATATTTAGGTCTCGTTTGGGAACAGGTTAAATTAATAATTTTTTTATTATTTGACTAAAATATAAATTAAAAAAATTAATATGTTTAAAATGATTTTTTAACTTTTATGAAAAGATGTACAAAAAGTAGAGAGAAAAGAGAATTTTTGACTTTTTAGTATGGGTAGTTGGCTTTTTGATTTTTTAGTGACTTTTGCCAAACGAGACCTTAGGCCTGGTTTGGGGTGTTCTAAAAAAGTCAAAAACTCACTATCCTATTTAAATCACATCATTCTATTTAAATCACATCATTTCTCTACCATATTATTTCAAACTTAAGGATTGTTTGGAGTGTCTTAAATAAGTGCACTTTTTGTCTTTTTAGACTAAAAAAATTGAAGAAGAAAATATAAATATTTGGGTTAACTTTTTGACTTTTTATAAAAAAAAAAAATGTGTAATAAAAAATTGTAAAAATTAATTTATAAGAGAAAATTAAGATTGGGAGTTGTGCAGCCGTAATTGTTGACTTTTGATAAATAATTTTAACTTTTTAACTTTTTTTAAATATGTCAAACTTGACCTTAATTCATATTTTATAAAAATTTAAAAAATAGACTTATTTATAACATCTCAAAAATCCTGATATCTAACATAAACAATATTCACTAACAATGTGTGTAACTATTCCATTATACCTGACACTAGTGAAAGGGTTAACCCTTCCACTGCAGATGCTCTGAGCAGCCATCAGACAGTAGCTCCACTCTTGATGCAAGAATAGTACCCTGACAATGAAGGCTCACATCAAAATTTTAAAGTACACAAAATAGGAAAATTATAGTGGGCTCTAGGAGCAAATTTGTTTTAATTTGATTGTCATTCATTAAAACAGTGAATCCAATGATGGAGCTATGCCATGGTCAAAGGTGGCCATAGCCGCCCAAAGTTCTTCAAAATTATACTATTCCTTATTAATTTTAAAATTATTTTGATATTATATATGAAAAGGCCTTCTATATTCAAGATTAATTTTTCAATGTAAATGGGATGATTCCTCTAAAATAAAATAAAAAAATTTCTACCATTCCTATATTTCAAAGAAAAAATTACAAAATAATAAAAAATGAATAATTTATTTATCAAAGAAGGAAATGTAATAAAATGACATTCTAATAACATACATTTTTAACACATGTCATTTAGGTCAAGTTTGGTAAATTAAAAAGAAGTCAAAAAGTCAAAAAGTTACTTAGAAAGTTAAAAAGTTATCACTATTTATCAAAATTCAAAAAGTACGGCTGCACAATTCTTAATTCTAATTTTTCCCTACACACTAATTTATACAATTTTTTAAAACATATTTTTTTATAAAAAATCAAAAAGTTAACCCAAACATTCATATTTTTTCCCTTAACTTTTTAATTCAAAAAAAAATTTATTTATTTAGAACATCTCAAACAACTCCTTAATATGCTCTAAAACCGCCATCAAACAGTATCTCCACTCATAATGCAAGAATAGTACCCTGACAAACAATGCTCGCATCAAAATTTTATAGTACACAAAGATAGGAAAATTATTATGGCAATACAGTAAAAAGTCAATTTTTAATTTTTTTAGTTACAAAAAATTAGTTTTTTTATCCAAGTTACTATTTAAAAAGTCAATTTTTTTTACTAAAATAGTCAAAAGTTAATTTTTTATGAACTTTTCAAAACACAATTATATTTGGTTTGAGTTTTTTGGATTATATTTTAAAAAAAATTGGAGTTTTTAGTTTTCGTGTTCTTTTTTTTTTTTTTTAGTGAATATTTTTTAAATTTTAAATATTTTTTTTTACTTTTTATATGCACCTTACTTAGATATATCTAAAAAGTAAAAAAAATTGTGAAAAAATATTTTAAAAAATTAATAAATACATAAAAATACAAAAAATATATTGAATTCTTTTTTTTTTAATATTTTTGGTATTTATTGAATTTTTAAAATATTTTTTTTCACAATTTTTTTATTTTTTAGGTATATTTATGTTAGGTATATTTAAAAATTTTAAAAATTACTTAAAATATTAAAAAAATTCAGTGAAAACAAAAAAACACGAAAAATAAAAAAGTAAAATTTTCTAAAAAATGTTTTTAAAAAACTTTAACCAAGCAAAATAACTCTTGGAGCAAATTATAGGTGTTTTAATTTGATTGTTATGGATTGAAAGAGTGAGTCTAAGAGCGTCTCAAATGGTTGTTGCTATATTGAGGTTGTTATTGCTATAATTTGATAATGAATAGTATTATTTTGCCAAATTATAGCAATGGTGCTCCAATGGTTATTTGCTATTTTTGGCAAATCTCAACCAACTTTCCCTCCAACTTTGTAGGTGTTGTTTGGATATATGTTTTTTGTGATTTTATTTTGTTTATTTTTTTGTTTTCGTGACATTTTTTTACCTGTTTGTTAAAAAAATTATATATTTATATTATTCCCAACTAGACAAATATAAAAAATTAAAAAAATGAAAAATTGGAAAAAAAAATTGAAACATTTAATAATTTCAATTGAAACATTCGACCGAATAAGAAATTGAAGCATTTGTTTAAAAAAAAAATAAATTATTCCCAACAGTTTTGCTTGAATCATTTGTTTAAAAAAAATTGAAACGTTATTTAATTACGTAATTTTTATACGATACCAGAATAAGAAATAATTTAATAATTTCAATTTTTTAATTACATTATTTAATAAATAAATATTATTTAATTACATTATTTAATTTTTATACATAAACATTATTTAATTACATTATTTGTAAAAAATAATTTCAATTTTTTTTTTTTAATGTTAAACAAACCAAACAGAGCCCAACGGCTCTTTATTACACCAAAATATATGTTTTGATCAAGACAGATCAAGACAGATTTTCATCTAGAACAGAGAGGAAACTTCAGAGACACAAAGAGAGCTTCGGATGAGTGAAGATCATAGGGAGAGAGAGCTTCGGAGGGAGAGACAGAGCTTCGAATCAGAGTGAAGATCTGAGTGAAGATCATAGCTTCGGATAAACTTCGGTTTCGGATCAGATCGGATCAACTGCAGCTTCGGGTAAACTGTTTTCTCTCTTCAACCCTCTTCTCCAACCCTTTTCAACCCTCATCTTCAACCCTCTTCAGATCGACATCAAATCCAGGTATTTTTCTTTGGATTATTTCATATTTTAATAGATTATTTGAGAAATTAATTTCAGATTATTTATGTTCATTCTTCTTCAATATTAGTTCATTCTTGTTCAAGATTATTTCAGAAATTAATGGATCATTCTTGTTCATTCTTGAGAAATTAATTTCAGATTATTAGCCCCCCATCAAATCCAGGTATTTTTGTTCATTCTTGTTCATTTTGAGAAATTTGTTTTGTTCATTTTTTGATGAATTATTATTTGAGAAATCTGTTTTGTTCATTCTTGTTCAATATTTTTATATAAAAAACTTCATGCATTCTGGAAAATCTCAACTGAATGGGAAGGAGGGAAGAAGGGAAGAAAGAAAACAGTTTCATTTTTGGTGACTTGGCAGATTTGGCAGCTGCCAAAGTAGTTGCCAAGTTTGGCACTTGATTTGGCAGTTGCCAAATTTGGTAGCTACTATAGCATGCCATTAGAGAAGCAATTTTTGCTCAAGCTGCTATATTATGACTTTAGCAGCTATTATAGCAATGCATTGGAGATACTCTAATGGCGGAGCTATGCCATGGCTAAAGGGGCATGACCTCCAAAGTTCTTTAAAATTACACTATTACTTATTAAATTTAAAATTATTTTGATATTATACATGAAAAGACCTATATTCAAGATTAATTTTATAATCTAGATAGGATGATTCCTATAATTTTTGTTTTTAAAAAAAAATAAATAAGCAATTTACTACTCTTATATTTCAAAGGGGAAATTACAAGATATAAAAATAAAAAATTAAAAAAAAAATGGGGAATTTATTTATCAAAAGACAAGATGCAATAAAATGACAGTCTAATTTAAGATATTAACTAGATAATTCAAAAATTGTATGAAATAATTAAATAATTATTCAAAAGCGACTAATACATATTAATTTATTATTTTTTTAAAAAAATTGCTTATGTAAGAAATTATTTTCTTATGTTTTTTTTTTTCACACTTAGCTTCTCCCTAAGGTTACCTAGGCGTCATGAGTTCAAATCACAGAAACACTTTCTCCACATGAGAATAAGGTTGTGTATATTCGATCTTTTCAAATTCTATAACATTAAAAACTTTGTACACAGGGACTCTTTTCAACACTTTTTTTGGCCCCCCTTCGAATAAATTTTCTGACTCCGTCCCTAAGTGAGTCGTACCACTTTTTACGTCTCTTCTTAAGAGATAATTGAATAAAAAATTTAATATAAATTAACAAAACAGGGATTTCTAACAAGAAGTCATATGAAAGTTACAAGTTCTCAACATAATTTTTCAAGAATTTTGAATTATTGTAAAAAATAAAAAATACATGTCTTAAAATGATTAGTTGATTAAATTTATTTTAATATTATTAATATCACCTAAATTTGTACGTTCCTAAATTAACTCCATGAAAATTTATATCATATATAGATATTTTGTAATCTTTTAAATTTATGTTCCTATATTAACTCATTTGATTAAATTTATTTTAATATTATTAATATCACCTAAATTTGTATGTTCCAAATTAAATCAATGAAGATTTATACCATATACAAATACTCTTTAATTTTTTAAATTTATATTATCAAATTAACTCCTACATATTTTCAATACATAATTGATATTATATAATCATACTAATATTTTAATAGTTTTAATTCTTTTAAGGATAAAAATTATGAACCTTTAAAATGTTTGGTATAATAGAATTTCGTTTAATATTTTTAATGTTACATAAACTAACTTCTATAAATACGGTATTGCAAACCAGCTTCTCGAACGGTGTTGTATAAAAAAAAATTGTAATTATGCACAATTAATTTCTTTGTATCTCACATATACTAAAGACAACGGTATTTTTTTTTTTTTTTTTTGTCGTCGTCATCGTCCTCGGAATATTGTTCTCTATAATGGTAACTTGATTGTTTTTTCATATATATTTTTTATTTGAACGGTAGAAATATGTATTAAAACTTGAGAAAGCATGATATAAATTGATTATTTTCAACTATTTTTATTAATTGATCGATCAATTTTTTGATCAAATCCAAGATAGGTTGACAACAAGACACATATTTTAGGTCAACCAAATATTATCTTTCTATCTATTTTTTCTTTTTTTTAGATCAATCTTTCTATCTATCTATATCTATATTAAAGTGAGATTTCAATGATGAAGGGTAGGAAAGTTCCAAACTTCATCCTAAAATTCTTATTTTTTGTTATTTTAAAAATATTAAAAGAAATCTAATTGTCTAACATATCATACTAATTATATGAAATTAATTATAATTTTGTTAAACCTTTACCATTCTTTCCTAAAACAAAATATTGCTATGATTATGCTATTATTCTAGCAAATAATAATTTTTTCTTAATAGAAAAACAAAGCTCCAAGATTTCATCCTAAAATTCTTATATTTTATTTTAAAAATATTAAAAGAAATGTTATTGACTAATACATCATATCAATTGTATAAAATTAATTATAATTTTTTAAAATTTTTAACATTCTTTCCCGAAAACAAAAATATTGCTACGGTTATGCCATCCTTCCTACAAAATAATAATTACTGAGTGATGCTACATCTATTTAAAATCTTACTAACAATCCTATTAAAATCATCTATATCCAAATATTATTGGAGGTTTAAATATTATTATTTTTTTGAAAAACAATCACATTTGACCATTTGTATTTTTAGTAAGATTGTTAATACGTGTAAAATTATTCATAATAGTTTTTTCTTTAAAAAAATTTCCCTTTCTTTCTCTCTTTACAACCTATTATCTTTCCCACTTGAAAACCCTAGCCGCCATGCATTTTCTCCACGCCATTCCTCACCCTATAAAGGTCAGCTGATGCAACTCATTACTTCTAATATCTGCTTCTAAGATTGTTATTTAATCATAAATGTTGTATGTCTACATTCTTTAAACAATATTTTACATAATTTCTCTCTTTAGTCATTGTCTGATCTTTTTTTATTTATTTTAACTTTCAACAAATTTTTGTATTTTTTGTTTTGTCATATTCTAAGAAGTTACAAACTTAATTGGGTGGGATTAAGTTGTTTTATAATTTTTTGTGGGTGTTTGTTTTCTATTTAGTTGTTTCTTGGATAGCTATTTGGAGTTCTGCAGATTTTTACCTTGTGTTGGTTGGGTGCCATTTTTTGTTTTTAAATTTTCTCTCTAAACCTTTTGTAAATGTTTAATTGTTATAAATAAATAGTACTTTCTAATTGTCGATCAAAAATTCCCCCCCAAAAGTTAGCTTATTTCAAAAAAGAAACCAAACCAAACCAAAAATTCCTTTTGCTTCTTGACTTAATTTTTCAGTTTGGACTCTTTTTTTTTTTTTTTCAAAATCTATCCTATTTTTGAATAAAAATTTAGGGTCATCTAACTTACACAAAATAAATTACTTATTTTTTAAAAAAATTTATCCAAAAAAAAAAATCCCAAATGTAAGTTATAAAAAAGTTTTTTAAAAAAAAGAAGAAGGTTACCAAACAACATGACCTATTTTAACCATTACAAAACTCAAAAAAAAAAATTTAAAATTAAAAAAAAAAAAAACAAAATGACATCACCCAATCCTTTTAATATATAGTATTGTAAATTAGACTTTTTACCTAAGAGTGTTTTTAGAACTTTAACATTTCAAACTTTATGAATATAATAATTTCAAATTTTATTTAATTGTGATCCTTTAAATAATATTATTAATTTCTAAATAGAATGAACACATTTCATAAAATTGTTAGTACTATTTCATTTTATTTCAGCAAATTACACATATCACTTATGTATTTTAAAGGAAAAAATCATTGATTTTTTAGATGGGAGAAGAGAACTATTGAACTAAATTGTTGATTATTAGATTTCCGAAAAACAAAAGTTAAAAACATATATTGATTAACGACTAAATTTGTTTGAACGGTGAGTAAACTAATTAATATACAATTTCTAAATTTATATTTAATTTTTTTTATTTATGTGAAAAAATGAGAAAATAAAAAGTGAATGCAAATAATATATATCTTTTTTTAAAAAATATATATTATTTTATCCCGTACATACCACAGACCATCTAGGTCATGTTTGTTTGGGTGGACATGAGTTTGGGATTGGACTAATAGTCCAATAAAATTATCAATCCGATGTTTGATTAAACAATTAAAGTACGGACTAATTATTTTAAGCTTGACTATTAGTTAAGATAGGATACATAATCCAACGAATTTATAATCCTAAGACTATTAGTCATAGGAATGCTAATCCAGTCCGCCCAAACAAACATGGCCCTAGTGTTTTACTATATGACCTTGGAGGTTTCATAAGCATTAAGGCATGTTCGCTAAACAAGTGATTATTACATTTTAAGGTCAATTTGATAAATAAAAAAAAAAGAAAGAAAAAAAAAAGAAAGAAAAGGTTTTTATAATGAGTTTTTAATTAAAATTTCATATTTTCAAATGAGGCATTTGTTATGACTGGATGGTGACAAAATACTTTTGATAATGTTATATAGATATATTTTATAATTAATCTGTTTGGGAAAGGACTTTTTTGACTTTTGGGTTAAAATAGCACTAAAAGATAAAATATACTATAATAGTCAATAAGACAAAATGTCACATCAAACTCATAATCATTTTATTTTTTCTCTCACAAATATCATATTAAACTATAATAAAATTAAACCATCTTGTCAAAAACTAAAATAACTTACTAAATAGTTAACTTCTCAAACACCCCAAATGTTATGTTAATGGTGATTTTGTTATTTTCTGTGCGACAAACTTTCTCTCAATTTAGGCCTCCTTTGACATATAATATTTTTAGTCTAAAAGTTAAAAAATTATTAAAAAATCAAAAAGCTTATAACTTATACAAAAAATCACTCTAAACATACTAATTTTTTTTACCTCATATTTTAACCAAAAAACTAAAAAATTATTAAAATATTCTGTGTCCAAAAGAGGCCTTATTTTTAAATTTTAGCTATTATTTCAAGATTACATAAAAATCATGTTTTATTTTAATTTCAAGCAATATATTACAAAATAAAATAACATAAGATACAATCATGGAAAAGGAGCATAATAATCTATCCCAGGCTACGGATTGTGCGGATATGATTTTTTGATCTTTTTCTATGTGTTTTTTTGTATTTTGTTTT
Organism: Camellia lanceoleosa; assembly: GCA_025200525.1. Classification (NCBI taxonomy): domain Eukaryota; kingdom Viridiplantae; phylum Streptophyta; class Magnoliopsida; order Ericales; family Theaceae; genus Camellia; species Camellia lanceoleosa. The sequence goes on along the minus strand of JANUSC010000120.1, from coordinate 45,029 downwards.
TGTGTATTTCCCCTCATTTGTGGAGGCTTTTCTCCTCCTCTATGGAGGGTTGAGTTTGTCTCTGTTGGTTGTTGATTGCAGTATGTTCTGAGTTATGATTATTGGTCGGTGACCGCAATATATTGCAGGTTATGGTTGTTGTTGTTCAAGTGTTAGTGTTTGGAACACTGGATATTGATTGTATGTCCTTTTAAAAAGGTGTGATAATCACTCTTGATATATTTGTGTTGGCTTTTTGACTTTTCGAAGGGTATATTTGTAAATGCAAGCGTGCCAGCAAGGATCAATCAGTCCTTACAGAAATTATAATTGCCAATCAATTATCAGGCGACTATGTTTTAGTTCTTTCAAATTTCAACGAAGAGGACTTTCTCTTGGTGGCTTGACTTTAGGAGAAATTAAGAGAAATAACAATTAATATGAAGAACAATTGAAGTATTTCATTAACATAAACACTTACAATAGTCCAAACTCAAACTGAGGAAGTTTGACAACAATCTACTTGAATCTACTTGAGGACTACTCCTATGAATTGAAGTACAATGCGGTATTTAAAGAACAAGTATTTAAAGTACTGAAAGGTAAAACTTGAAAGGAAAATAGGAAGTAAAAGCGGTTTATATGATCCGAGTCTGGGGTCTTTTTCGGAACTTCCTTGCTATTTATACTTGTTAGATATGACCTTGACGTACTTGAACCGTCAATCGCTTCCTCCATGATCGCTGATCATGTTACCTTAGAAATAGTTCCACTATGCCATCACTTGCAGTTGGACTTCCCTCCTGTTTTTGAATTTGAATATAGGTAACCGTTGAAGCCACGTCACCTTGTATCTCATTCCTGATCTAGTGCTACTCAGACCACTTGAGAACCAATATTTATTGCCACGTGTATGATTGAGATTTAAGATTAAAATCATCTTCCAATAATACCCTCATTCTGCCACGTGTCGAATTATAATTGGCTTTTACAAAATATGTAGCCAACAATTTGTATTTATCTATAATAAACTCTAATTTTGAAAAATAATAATAATAATAATAATCTAAGTGGTTAGATCATGCTAACAATTTTATATTTGATAGTTCATTGTTTTTTTAAAATAATTAATGTACTTGACTCGTTCTACACGTGAAATTGTAGGGTTTTTATATCCAAAAGACGACAACATAGATAGAACATCTTCATTGTATGTATACTTGTTTTCTATTCTCTTTTTTGGTAATAAATATTAATCAATTTTTGCTGAGAGTGTTTTGAATTTCAGTGTTTTGAATTTCTTTTTATTGATTTATGATATTTTTTAAGAGAGAAATGTGGTTTTGGAATATAGCAAAACCTTTTAACTAGTTATTGTAGATTTTTTTTCTTTTTGGGTTGAAATTCATGATATTTTTTAAGCAATAGCAATACGGAATGGCTCATCTCCATACAACTATGTTCCATACTCTTCAATTCTTTATATTGTGGACTCCATTTTGAGCTACAATGATGCCTGAATCATTAATCTCATAAATTTTACGGTGAAGGTTGTCAGTGCTAGTGGTGGCTCTAGAAAATTTTATAGATGAATTCACTCAAAAAATTTAAATTTCATAAATTTTATTTACAAAAATTTAAGTAAATTAACATTTGAATTTCTCTATCTCCACCTTCAAGTAAAATAAATTTTTAATAAAATATTATCATCTTAACAAAAAAATAAAATAAAATAAAATAAAACAAATTTTTACATTCATATTCAACGAGTTGTCGTTTTTTGAACTATTAGATGATAATTTCATTGTCAATAGTTTCAAACAAATCCTCTTTTAATATAGATAATCAAGTTTTGAATGAAAAAAAAATATATATAGATAATCAAGCAACTATTTGACCATTGATCTCTCATTTGGTTTGAGTATTGAAAATAGAAACATAATAAATAAAAAAATACTAGGTTTTGTTTCTAATGATGGGATTTCTGAATTTTTTAAGAGGAAAGAAAAAAATTTACACAAATATGGAAGGATAAAAGTTATACTTACACTCCCACAACATTTCACTTGTATCCTATCACAAAATCACTTATATCTCACATGTTTTTGTAATTATTTTTGTCTGTCCCACTATTTTGAAATTCTTCTTTTTTGTTATCCTAGGTAGGCAACCCAAGAGGGGGGTGAATTTGGTTATTTAAAAAAAATTATGATATTAAATTTTATAAACACAATATTTAGAATTTTAACAAATAAAAAACAGAATAATAATTATCAATATAAAAAATAAAAGAGATAGGAAGAGAAAATCAAACACTGAGATTTATAGTGGTTCGGCGCGCTAAACCTACGTCCACTCCCTAAAGAACCTCCTTGAGAATTTCTTTACTATCAAAATGAATTAATACACCACCAAGTCTTCACCAAACTTGTGGATCTTGCACAGGACTTACTCTTATCTATTGAGCCTCACTTAACAATAAATGTCTCACCCTTACAAAATCTCTCACAAAAATAAAGAATAAAAATAAGTGGTACTTAAATCCTCTTTTACAATAATCCTTTTAAAAAAAGTAGATATGAAAGTGTAAGATCAAATGTTACACTTAGATCTGAAAGTAAAAAAGCATAATACAATATACTCAAAATTTTGGAGCACACATAATTTTTTTTCTTCAAGTTCTTAATTTTTCTCTAAACACAACACTTTTATTTATATACAAAAATACACCCATTAGAAGTAGGACGCTTCTTGCTGACGTCATGGATTACATGAACACGCTCTTTGATTCAAATAGACAGTAAATAATAATTTGCTTTTCATTTTTTATTTTGTCAAACATGGAGCCACCGTTTTTGTAGACAAATTGATACAAAAATCACAATTTTCAAACAAGCAAATGATTTCTCCATTTTTTTCTTCTTGTTTTATTATAATATATGTGTGTGTGTGTGTGTGTGTGTGTGTGTGTGAGACATGATACAAAATTCAAACATGGAGCTACCGTTTTGTAGGCAATTTGATACAAAATTTACAACTTTCAAACAAGCAAATGATTTGCTCCATCTTTTTCTTCTTGTTTTATTATAATAGTATATATATATATATATATGTGTGTGTGTATGTGTGTGTGTGAGACATGATATAATCAATGTAGTGTAAAAAATCTAATTTCTCACGTGATGTATTTTATTTATATTATATGCATTATATATAATATTTTAATCAAATATTTGCATATATAGTAAAATCTTTTTAAATAATATTTATAACAGATCTGAACATATATACCCTTTTTAAATTTTTGTAAAGATTTTAAACTAAACATAACCTACCACTTCATGTGGATATATCACTTTTATCAAAAAGAATACAACTCATTAATATCAAATTTATAATATAATCAATCAATATCAAATTTGTCAAAAGATGAATAGTTATTAGCCTAATTTTTCAAAAAGTGAATAGTAAAAAATATTTTTATTTAAATAATATTTAATAAATATATCATACAATATATATTTTAAACAAATAATATTTTGTGTCAAATAATATGTATATTAAAAATCTAAATTTTAACATATAATATTTTAAATATTATCAAAATTAAATAATATGATTAATACTTTTTTTTAATTGGAATCTATTAGTTATCAAATAAAATTTTATCATAAAAACAATAAAAAAAAAATCTAAGATTTTTTGGTAAGGTGACAGGTGGATGAGATCCCATTACCTTTTCACTAGAAGAAATTATTCATTGCTGTAGGAGTATTGCTCCACCACATTCTCGTTCGGATAAGTGTTTAGTTGTCTTTTCAAGGGGAACAAATAACTACTGAGACTTGCTGTGTCAACCAATAATAAATAAGTTGGGGCACCAACTAAATTTATCTCTAGGACAATGAATATTTTCTCTTTCACTAGAGTAGTTAGTGCAAAAAATTAAATTCATTGAATATTAATAAATAGATGGACAATTTAAATTTAAACTTATACCTGCAAACTATTTTTAAAAAATAAATATAATTTGTTCATATGTCTACTAATTTTAAATGAAATTAATTTCTTATACAACTCATTTTTACTATTAAATTTATAAAATGAACAGTTTTAATTATCATTGTAAAATCAAAAAGGAAAATGTTTGATAGCTCAAAATTTTGTGACTCAAATAGCTCAAATCTGTCAAAACGACGTCGTTTTACACTTATTTACACTCAAAATGACGTCGTTTTAAGTGATTTGAGTCATTTGAGCCACAAAATTTTGAATTACCTAGTATTGTTGAATCAAAAATGAAACTCACAATTCGTTTGGGATAAACTTGGGCTTTGTTTGTGAAGTGGGTTAGTTTTTTGACTATTTTATCCAAGGGGTTGTGGTTCTTTTAATTTTTGTGAGAAAAAAAAGTAAAATGATTATGATTTGAATGTGACATTTTGTCTTATTAACGTTTTAATCTTTTTTTTTGTGTGACTATTTTAACCTTTTAACCCCTAAAACCAAGGGGCACTTTGAGAAGAGGCTAAAAAAGCCAGCTTTTTAAATTTTTTATCCAAAAGAGTTAGGTACCGTTTGGTAACACTTACGTTTTCAGTTTTCAGTTTATATTTACAAAAATTTTAAAAACTCAAATAAAAACTTGTTTGGTAAACTTTTTGATTTATAAATCAATGGTCTCAGTTTATAAATTTGGCCAAAAAATGAAAACACAAAAAATATGTTTCCATTTTGAGTTTTCAGTTTTTTTTTTTTTTACCACCCAACACTAGCTACCACCCACCACCATTTTCCACCACCGTCTTCCGCCACCATCACCCACCGCCACCTACCACCACCACTTACCACCCACCTGCCACCACCACCCACCACCCGCCACTACCAGCCACCAGCCACCCACCACCCACCACCATTCACATTCACCACCCACCTACCACCACCACCACCGCCACCACCACCACCACATCCACCACCACCACCACCACCACCCGCCACTACCACCACCACCACCACCCATCACCCACCACCACCACCCACCCGCCACCACCACCACCACCACCACCACCACCACCCAATCGTCACCACTTTCTACCACCGTCTTCCGCCGCCACTTGTCATTTCTCACTCTTTTTTATATTTTTAATTTTTTTAAACATTTTGTCAATTACCAAACGCGTTTGTAGTTTATATTTTTCTAAAAATAAACAAAAAATAAACAAAAGTCAGTTTATAAAATTTTTGTAAATATAAACTGAAAACGTAAACGTTACCAAACGCACCCTTAGCTTTTTTATCCAAAAAAATCCAATTTTTTGTCAAAAAAGTCACTAAAAAAGTCAAAAAGTTAAAAAAAAATTAATTTTTTTAATCAACTTTCCAAAACACTACCAACATGTCAAACAGGGTTTTGTTAGTTTGACTTTGACTATTTGGCTAAAAAAATTTTGTTTGAGATAAACTTTTGACTTTTTTGTAGTTTTGTGAGAAAAAATAAAATAATTATAATTTAGGGTTCGATTGGGATGTGGGTTGACTTTTTAACTATTTTAGTCTAAGATTAAAAAATCTCGTTTGTGATGAATTTTTTTGACTTTTGTGAGAGAAAAAATATAATGATTATGGGTTGGATGTGACTTTTTGTCTTATTAGATTAAAAAACCTATTTTATTTTTTTATGACTAAAATAGTCAAAAAAACACCAAAAAAGTTTATGCCATTAATTTTTTAATTTATTTTATTTTTTAATAAGTAAAACTAACCTCAGCCACCATGTCAAACAGGGCCAAAATAAAATACAAAAGATCTAAATGATAATGATATGAAAATAGTCATATTCCTGTACCAACAAGCCCTGTATCACACTGGAAGCACTTGTGGCATAAATTCCTCATATCTCAAGTAAAAAATAAAAATCTTACCCCTTTCCCACATCTTTTAGAACTTCGGGAATCTAACCTTTTCCTCTTTTTAGAATGAACATTATTTATTAATTTTAACTGAAATAGTCAAAAAAAAAAAAAAAAATTAAAAAGTTAACTAAAACACATCACATCACTTCTTTATTTTTCTGTACACCTTTTCGTAAAAAGTCAAAAAGTTACTAAAATAGTCTGTTCCCAAACCAAGCCTGAATTTTGCAAGTTAAAGATTTAAATTAATAATGTAAAAAAAATATAATTTATATTTTATATTTTATTTTGCAGATACACTAAGTGATGTTTTGAAAAATTGATAAAAACTTGACTTTTTTGTATAAAAAAATAGAGAGATAGTGTGACTCAAAAAGTCAAAAAATAAAAAAATTAAATTTTTACTAACTTACCAAAACGCCCCTAATATAATAGTACTTGTTATCTTTTCATAATATATTATAAAACGACAATGCTACGTATCTCAAATTTTGTGGCTCAAAAGTGGCTCAAATGGCCATTTGAGCCACTTTTGAGCCACAAAATTTGAGATACGAGACATTTTTCATTATGAAAACAGATATACTTGTTATCTTTTAAGTTTAATAATGTGACAATGAATTTAAGTTCAATAATGTGACAATCAATTACAATGTCTAAGGTAACACTCTCTTTCGTATTTTCTCAATTAAAAATCAATTATATCACTTATAACATCATTAAATTTAGAAAAATAAATTTAAAAAATAGACTTATATATTATTTTCTTATATTATTTCATGTGACAAAATTATAATTAATATAATAGTTCTTGCATGAGTTACAATAATATTATTGTGATTGTACATAATAGGAGTAGGTTTAAAAATTGACTTTTTTAATATTTTTTTTTTGTATTGATTGTTTGACTGTACATGACTTAAGTCCTCATTTGGTTAGTTAATATTTTTGGTAAAAAATTAATAAAAAAATAAATACATACAAAAAATTTAAATATATTTTTTTTATTAATTTTACTTTTTGCATGTTTTTTTAATAAAAAAGTTAAAAAATTATTTTCAAATATTTTATTTTTTTTACTTTTATTTAATTAATAAATTAATAAAAAAATTATTTTCCAGCCGAACTCTACTTAAAATGATTTATAAACGCGATATAAAAAAATGATAATTATAACATTATTGTTTAATTTTTCCAACTGTCAAGTCTGTCATCCATGAGTGACGCGTCCTTTTGGGACGCTATTGATCGTTAATTTGCCTCGAGAATCACACCATCCTTACCCATAAAAAGAATGAACAAGTGTACTCCCAACACGAGTAATTGTTTCTCATACGGGGGTGTTTGGAAACTTGGGTTGGGAGGTTATTTTATTTTATTTATTATTTTTTATTAAAATAGTTAACAAAAATAAAATAGATTAATTAATAAGATAAAATATTATATTTAATATTATAATTATTTTATTTTTTAAAATCATCAAATCAATTAAAAAAAAAGTCAATTATTATCTCAAATATAATTTTTTTATCAAATTAAAATAATTAAAAAATTAAAAAACTAATTAAAATAGTCAAGTTTTCAAATAAATCCATTGGAGGATTTTATTTCCTCTATAATACCCTAATGACGTGGCAAGATAAAGTATATGTAAAGAGAATTTTGATGGAATATTTGAATGTAGGTCAAAATTTTAAATTTCACTTATCACATCATTTAGGGGGATTTGGAAGAAAAAATTATGTGAATGTGGTATTTTGAGAAATTAGTAAAAAGTTAACTTTTGACTTTTTTAACCAAAAAAGTTAATTTTTTGAGATAGTGATTTGAGTAAAAAAGTAAATTTTTTTGGCTAAAAAAGCTAAAAGCTAGCTTTTTGCTAGCTTGCCAAAACAAGCCTCATGAATCATTTTTCTTAAACTATTAGGCCTTGTTTGGGATAAAGGATGGGATTAAAATAGTCATATACTACAAAATGAGCTATTTTAACTAAATAAGACAAAATGTCACATCTAATCCATAATTATTTTATTTTTTCTCTCATAAAAGTCAAAAAGCCTATCCCAAACGAGACTTTTTAGTCCTAGGCTAAAATAGTCAAAAAAATCAAAAAACTAAAAAAATAACTCACATCCCAAACGAACCCTTAGTGTCATTTGGTACAATCTATGAAATTACTTACATATTTTTTATTTAATTTAAAAATTTTGTACAATAGTATTTGGTGTAATTTTGTTTATAATATAGGACAACAATAGCTAAAATAAATTTGCCTTCATTGTGAAAGTGAGTTGATTTTTTTTTATTTTTTTTTGACTATTTTAGGTTGGGTTAAAAAGTTTCGTTTAAAATGATTGTTTTTTAATTTTTTAAAAGAAAAAAATGAATTGATTATGATTTGAATGTGATATCTTATTTTATTGGCTTTGTAGCCTACGTTATCTTTTTATGACTAAAAAGAAACCCCAGGTGAGCTTGTTTGGGATGTGTTATTTAAGCACACTTTTTATTTTTTTTTATCTTTTTTGGATCACATCACATCTTTACTTTTATGCACATTTTTTCATAAAAAATTAAAAGTACGCTTATTTAGATCATCTCAAACAACCAAGACAAAACATAAAGAATAGAGTTTGTAATTTTTATTTTTTAATTATCAGTTTTCAACTTGTAAAAAGCTAAACATATGGTATGCTATTTCTATATAATTTATTTATAAAATTTATCATGTCTTTATTAATATGTGAAAAAATAACATAAGAATGATTATTTATACTTGGTGAAATATATTACATGTCATTGGGCATATTTGGTATATTTATAAGAAAATGTTATGGATTCCAAATAAATTATTAAATTTTCTATCAAACTTCTCACATAGGTGTGACTCACACAAATCACATGTGTGTGAGTTCTACACCCATATGAAAGATTTGGTAAAACATTTAATAATTTATTTGGAATCTCTAACACGACTCATATTTATATTACAAATTTAAAACTTATAATCAGATAATAAAAGTTAAAAGTATCCCTTCTCAACTTTTAGAAAGTTAATTTTTTTTTAACTTATTTAAATTATTTTCATTTAACAAATTAGAAAAAAAAAAAAATTTACACCAGACAATCTTGCATAAACTTTATATATAAAATGAAGTCTGGAGATGGTATTGATATAAAGCGAAGGTTGAAGGTTGGGGATGATGTTAAAACTTATTTAAAATGTATAATTATATAGGAAGGATGATGTGACTCGGAATCAAAACTTTCAATCTCATAAATAAGACTCTTACTATTTAAATAACGTATATTTTAAATCAAAATCAAAATTTACATTTTTAAAATTTAACATCACATCCATCGAGTGGGCAGGCACATTAATATATATGAAAAATTTTATTATATACCTCTCTTAAAATTGGTATACCATATATATATATATGTATTTTTAATTATGTCATTTTCTTTTTTAGTTATAGTTAATTTTTTTGTTTAGTTATAACTCATTGGATCTTTAGTTACGTTGCATGCATGTGGTGTTTAGTTATAAATTTTTTTTTAAAATTATAACTCAAAAAATAAAAAATTATTAATTTTTTTTTTAAATTATAAAGTGAAGATAGTATGTTCTATAGTCTTTCCATATATATATATATACACTAGTGCATGCCCGTATTTGAAGGTATGGTGTAAATAAAATAAGTGAGTAAAAAGGAGAAAATAAAAAAAAATAAAGAAATAGTGGGTGTTTGGGAAGTGGCTATTTTTTAGGCTTTTTAGCTTTTTGATTTTTTGGTTATTTTAATAGGCTATTTTAGTTTTTGTGTTTAGGAAGATAGGATTGATTTTTATTTGGGTTGTATATTAAAAAATGTGTTTGAAATGATATTTGAGACTGAAATGATAAATTTGTCCCTAACTTCATTTTTTTCAAAATAAGTTTGAAGGGGCAAAATTGTCATTTACTCTTTGAAATGATTAGGCTGTCAATCCTTGTGCCTACACTGTCACATTGACAGTATAAGCTGTGTCCTATATTTTTTTTTTTGTTTTTGTTTTAAATCAATGGGTTTTTGGGATTAAAAGGCTTTTTTTTAAATTTATAATTGAGGCTAAAATAGCCTATGCTCAAGCTTTTCAAGCACCGCCATAGAAAGGAAAATAAAAAGGAAGAAAATAAAAAATAAAAAATAAAAAAATAAAATGGAAAGAGGAAGGAAGGTGGGTAGGAGAGAGAGAGAGAGATTGCATGAGTGAAAAAGTGGGAGAAAAGAAGTTGGGTGAGTAATAATTAAAAAAATCTTAACCCTTAATGAATTTGATAATTAATCTCATCTCTTGAAATAAAATGTATCTCTAAGATATTTTGACACAGTTTTAAAAATTCTCATGCTTTATTATATAGATATATATTAGTATATGTCTGTACTTGAAAATACGGTATAAATAAAATAAGTGAGCAAAAAGTAGAAAAATAAAAAAAAATAAAGAAATATGAAGGAAAATAAAAGGGAGAAAAATAAAATATAAAAATATAAAAAGGAAATAGGACTGAAGGTGAGCAGGAGAGAGAGAGAAATTGCATGAGTGAAAAAAAAGTTGGAAAAAAAAAGGTGAGTGGGTGAGAATTAAAAAAATTTTAACCCGTAATAAATTAAAAATTAATCTCAACTTTTGAAATAAAATATATTTTTAAAATATTTTGACACATTTTTAAAAATTCTCCTCTTTTATTATATAGATTATATTGATATATATATATATATATATATAAAGTGGTGGAGCCCCATTGTGTACACTATTATTATGCAATAAATTGTCCCCAACACACATTTCTGACCGACTCCCAAGGAAAAGAAAATCCCCAATTTGAATAATCAAATCATTCCTGACCCCCAAACATTTTAATCTCTCGATATATCGGCAATATTTCGATTACGTTACCTTTGTGTATCGCCGAGAACTGTCCTTTTCACTGTTTCATCCCATCTCATCTCGAAAAGACGACAAGTACCCAATGGCAAGTCCCGTAAATTACACCTAGAATTAGACCCAAAGTCCAACGAAGTCCGTCCGAGAAATCTTGTCCTTTTTAAGGGGGATCTGAAAGGAGTGTTAAAATCGGCCGTCTCAAAACTCTCTCACCCTACTCCTCAGCTGTACATTTTCCTCTTCCCGCAGCCGTTGGATTTAACCACAAACTCTTCCATCTCGTTATCCAACTGTCAAAATCATGGACATTTGGGTTAATTACGATTTTCATCTAGTTTGACATAAATTTCCTTTTATTTCAATTTTGACAAATTACTTCTTACATTTTAACTTTAGTTTTAATTGATTCTTCTATTTAAATTTTTATTAATTTTATCTATGTGTACAGCTTATAAAATTAACAAATATCTTAAAATTATTAATTTTGATAGAAGAATCAAATTGAAACCTTAAATCTGTATTTAATTGGGAGATTTGAAAGGGAAAGAAAAAAATAAGTGAAATATGAATAAAATATAATTACATTTCACTTACTTTCACATACATTTTCTCTTTTCCTTTCTATTTTTTTTAAATCTCTTTCCAAATTTTCAAATCAAACACAAAGTAAGAAATTGACAACTCTTCCAAAATTATTAATTTCAACATCTAATTTAGATCGGATGACCAAATTAAAAATATAGAGATCAAATTATTCAAATTAAAATTATAAATACTAATGGTAAGCTTGAGAACTTTCTATAATAATCCAAAAAAAATTACTAAAAAAGTCCAATAATCAAATAACTATACATAGAGAACAAATTTTTTATTTTCTCTACTTTGTTGCACGTTGTTTTTTTATAAAAATCAAAAACATTGCAAATATATTAATTTTTTTATTTTATATTTTAGCAAAAAATTTTAAAATTACTAAAATAACCTCTTTCAAAATCAATCCTAAAGTAAAATTTGAGTCAAATTAAGTATAATTAACCCTAGAAGCATGATAACATTTTCCCTAACTCTCGTTCACAACCATGCCGAAGAACAGGTGTCGGCTGTAGATTCCGCGCCGATGAAACGGGAGAAAACGTAGCCGGGTCAGTCGGAGCACTTATAAAACCCCATTCATTCACTTATCGATAAGCAGAAGTACTTATCACGTCTACGACCTCATGGACTTATCTAAAGCTATCTGTCTGCCTCCTCTTACAAAAATCGCCATACCTGCAAGTAATGTCCGTATTTTATTTCCTGCGCACGATAGACTAGAGAGAAAAGAACTTTCTAGAGAGAGAAACAGAGTCCAATCTTCTCTGCCTCGACCTCGTCGTCTCTCTCTATCTTCAATCTCTCAATCTTGTGTTCTCTCTGTTTCTTCAATCGATCTCTTAATTCATTTTCAAGGTATGAGCTTTGCTTTCATTTCAATCTCCGAATATTTTTACTTTCTCGACTTGCTTTGCTTTGCTTTGCTTTTTCTCTCTCTAAAACTCTCTCGATTTGTACATCTCTTTACCTGCTTTTTTTTTTTTTTTGTGTGCGCCCCTTTTACTTGGCCTCTCGGATTGCTATCTGGTTTAAAGCCGCTTTCATGTATCTGATCCTCCAAAGAACCCTAGATCATGATCTTGTGCCAAAAATTGATTTCTCTCTGTTAAATTAAAGATCGCTTTAATGATCTAGTTCTGGTTTGAGTTTCAAATTTTTATGTAATTTTTACTTATTTCATTTTTTTTTAATCTTTTTTTTAAATTCAAAAAAGCAATACATAATGAACTTTCTGGTAGCTGACCTGGTATTTTTAATTTTAAAATTTTAATTAATTAATTATTATTATTATTTTTTTTTTTGGGGTTTTGCAGATCTGCTTATATTGAAGCTGATTTTTGCACATCTGGATTCACAGAGGGAGTAGTAACAATGTCATCTCTCAGTAGAGAGCTTGTGTTCTTGATCTTGCAATTCCTAGATGAGGAAAAGTTCAAAGAGACTGTTCACAAGTGGGTGATTTTATATTTTATATTCTAACTTATGTATATACACTTAATTACTATTAATTTGTCCATACATGTTGTCTGTTTCTCATAATTATTTTTTACTAATTTTCCTTCTCCTTAAATGGGGCCTCTCTTAAAAATCCTAATACTAGGCTTGAACAAGAATCTGGGTTTTTCTTTAACATGAGATATTTTGAGGATGAGGTTCACAATGGGAATTGGGATGAGGTTGAGAGGTACCTCTCTGGTTTCACTAAAGTGGACGATAATCGCTACTCGATGAAGATATTTTTCGAAATTAGGAAGCAGAAGTATCTCGAGGCGTTGGATAAGTAAGCTTGTAATAATTAATTGAAATGTACATTTCTGTTGTTGTTGTATTTTTGTGGCATTTGTTGCATATAAATGTGAGTTTTGGATTTTATATAGGCATGACCGGTCCAAGGCTGTGGATATCCTTGTAAAGGATCTTAAAGTTTTCGCGTCGTTTAATGAAGAGCTCTTTAAGGAAATAACTCAGCTCCTGACACTTGAGAATTTCAGGTATTAAGTATGGAGTCATCAGATTTTTTTCCCTTCTAACACAGCTATAGAATTGGATTTATTTGGGGGGTTTGTTGTGTTGTAGGGAAAATGAACAGCTGTCCAAGTATGGAGATACAAAATCAGCGAGAGCTATTATGTTGGTTGAGCTCAAGAAGCTCATTGAAGCAAACCCATTGTTCCGTGATAAACTGCAGTTTCCTAACCTCAAAAATTCAAGGTTGCGGACTCTCATTAACCAAAGGTAATCTTGCGAAAAAGGCTATTACATTCGGTAAATTTAAGACAGTTCAAATGTGTTTTAATGCAGCATTTGAATTGAGTGCATCAATCTTCCTAGCATCAAAATGAGTAATTATGTTGCAGCTTGCATGTATGCAAATTTAATAGTATATCTCAAACTTATGTTGTTAGTATTTTATTATCTTCAATAAGTAACGTCAGGAATTTTCACTGATATTTTTAAGAATGTATGCCAACAAATTGGCGATTCCCAATTAGCCATTACTCGCATTTAGTTGTGCCTGTTTCATTAGCTTACTTTGGCATTGATACTGAATACTCTCTTGGTTATGTTCTGCGGCTATGAAAAGATGACTCACAACTTATCAATATTGCAGCTTAAATTGGCAACATCAACTTTGTAAAAATCCAAGGCCAAATCCAGATATCAAAACCCTTTTCGTGGATCATTCATGTGGACAACCAAATGGTGCCCGTGCTCCGTCACCGTAAACAATCCACTGATAGGATCCTTACCAAAGGCTGGAGCGTTCCCTCCTTTGGGTGCACATGGGGTAGGTTTTTAGTGTATTTGGTTACCATATAATCCATTTTTATGTGGCTATATTGACCTCTTATCGTGGTTGAATTTATGTGTTAAGCCCTTCCAACCTACACCAGCAGCTGTTCCGGCTCCCCTTGCTGGTTGGATGTCTAATCCACCTACTGTAACTCATCCAGCAATTTCCGGTGGAGCTATTGGTCTCGGTGGTCCATCCATTTCAGGTTCCATTTCTCTATAATTTGCTATAAATTTCTGAATTTGCTCCTGTAAGGGTTTGTATAAGTCCTTGGTTGCTTTTTTAACTCTCAATTGTTTCATTCCTATGTACAGCTGCTTTGAAGCATCCTAGGACTCCACCAACTAATCCTTCGGTAGATTACCCATCTGGGGATTCAGATCATGTATCCAAAAGAAGGGCCATGGGGATGTCAGACGAGGTTCCTTGATTCGACTCTAATTAGATTTGCCTTTGGCAATATATTTGGCTTTAACTTGTAAACTTATGCTAGTATGAATATTTTCTTTATGCTTTATTTGTCGAATGCAGGTAAATCTTCCCGTTAATGTATTGCCTGTATCATTTTCTGGGCATGGCCATAGTCAAGCTCTTAATGCCCCAGATGACTTGCCCAAGACTGTTGCAAGGACTTTGAATCAGGGTTCAGCTCCTATGAGCATGGATTTTCATCCTATCCAACAGACTCTACTACTAGGTCTGTTTTTCCGTGGTTGAATTTTCCCCGATTTTTCAACATGTTACTCTGTGTGGTAATATATATCATGTATTTTTCACAATATAAGCTAGCCGTTGATTTGACCATTGACAATGTGATGCATCAGTTGGTACCAATGTGGGGGACATAGCATTGTGGGAAGTTGGTTCTAGGGAAAGGCTGGTTTTGAGAAACTTCAAAGTATGGGATCTTAGTGTTTGTTCAATGCCTCTTCAGGTCTGAGCCATCTTAAGCCCTAACAAAAAATAAACAAACTATTTTGTTTGACAGTCGATGTAAGAGCCTTAACCTTTTCTGATTGAATTTCAGGGTGCTCTAGTCAAAGATCCTAGTGTATCTGTTAATCGCATTATTTGGAGCCCTGATGGTTCTTTATTTGGTAAGTGAAACATATGACTTAATCTTAGTGCTTCAGTAGCTTTAGATGTACATATTCTTAAATAAGTAATGAGAATTGGACTGATTTCAATGTCCATACTTTATATTAAACAGGAGTTGCATATTCGAGGCACATTGTGCAAATATATTCTTATCATGGAGCTGATGATGTACGACAACATTTGGAGGTATAGTCAGTTCCGAGCTTGCTGACATTGATCTCTTTCTTCCTATTTCATGTACCATTGGAATTTCCCATTTCACGATTGACATTGATCTCTTTCTTTCTAGATTGATGCTCATGTTGGTGGAGTAAATGATCTAGCATTCTCTCACCCCAATAAGCAACTTTGTGTGATAACCTGTGGTGATGATAAGACCATCAAGGTTGGTTTCTCATGAAATAAAATAATTTAAGTGTGTTGAATTGCTACAAAACACATCAAAAAATTGTTGCATGCCAAATTCCCTTTCTGATACTTTCTAATCTCAGGTTTGGGAGGCTGCGACTGGTGCAAAACAATTTACTTTTGAAGGTCACGAGGCTCCTGTTTATTCTGTCTGTCCTCACTACAAGGAAAACATTCAGGTAACAACTACAACAAGTCAACTGCTCCTGTATTATTTTGCTCATTATATTTTTTAAAATTACCAGGTTTTATATGTTTCTCACCATGGACTGTTTTCTCCCCCAAGTGCCTTTGCTCCTAATATGTCCTTGTGCTTTTTGGAGTAGTATGGATCCTGATAAGTACTAGACATTAACCACTTGACCTCAGATTTTGGAGTAAGGTTATTTATGGTATTTCCACACTTGTTACCTTTTACCTTAATCTCTATGTATTTATAGAGGAGGGGGAGGCGGCTATCTCTAGCAACTCTTGTAAACCTTTCTGATCATAATGAAAACTATAGTAACCGAAGACAGCCCTAGTTTGTGGTGTACAATGTAAATCTTGTGTTCTTCATGTGCATGTGATTTATCTTTCTTGTACGTTTGTTTGTTCCCATGTTTTGTGTTTCACCGATCCTGGTTAGGACTTACTGATTTCTAATAATGCTTTTATATTTCAGTTTATATTTTCAACAGCCCTGGATGGAAAGATAAAAGCTTGGTTATATGACAACATGGGATCTCGAGTCGATTATGATGCTCCTGGTCGATGGTGTACTACAATGGCATATAGTGCTGATGGAACAAGGTTGATTCACTGTTCCTATTATGTCAACATTACTCTCACTTGTTGGTGTGTGGTCAGATGGTAATTTTGTTTGTGTTGGGTTTTTTTCTTTGTTTGTTTGGTTGGGTGGGTGGGAAATTCAGACTCTTTTCGTGTGGGACAAGCAAAGATGGAGAGTCACATATTGTTGAATGGAATGAAAGTGAAGGTGCTGTGAAGAGGACTTATCAAGGCTTACGGAAACGATCTATGGGTGTTGTACAATTCGATACGACTAAAAATCGGTTTTTGGCAGCTGGTTATGATTTCGCCGTTAAATTTTGGGATATGGACAATGTCCAACTTTTGACAAGCATAGATGCTGATGGAAATATTCCAGTAAGTACATTATGCTTTCCTGTCAATTTTGAGAAGAATATATTTTTTTTCTGAATATACCTTGTACGGTGGACCAACTTTTGTTTTACGATCCTAAATTTAAGGCAAGCCCGCGTATCCGCTTCAACAAGGACGGATCTCTCTTGGCTGTTTCTGCTAATGACAATGGGATCAAAATTTTGGCAAATTCTGATGGTCTTAGGTGGCTGCGTACATTCGAAAATCCTTCTTATGATGCTGCAAGAGCATCTGAAAATGCAATTAAGGTAGCTGTTTTAGATAATTAAATCTTAATGTCACATATCACTCTTATCTAAAATAGACATGCCTAATTTTGTTTTTTGGGTCTCATGTAGCCTACAATAAATGCAATGTCTGCTGCCGCTGCCGCCCCTAGTGCTGGACTTGGTGATAGAGCTGCTTCTGTTGTTGCTACCTCTGCAATGGTTTGTTTTAACACCCCCCCCCCCCCCCCCTCACTGACAAGTCATCATAATTTCACATCATGCATTAAAGTGGAAAGTACCTTTTTTTGGTTTTTTGTGTCATTTTTCGTATAATCTTTGTTTGTTTTATATAGAATAGGCCTTTGGGCATTAACATGTGATTCATTATGTTAGAATGGGGATGCCAGAAATATGGGGGATGTGAAACCTAGAATTACTGAAGAGATGAATGACAAGTCAAAGATTTGGAAGCTCACTGAAATTAGCGATCCTTCCCAGTGCCGGTCCTTGAAGCTACCTGAACACATGAGAGCAACCAAGGTATGCTTTTCACCAGCTGACTTTAAGTGATATAATAATGTATAAATGGGTTGATTTCAGTCATGCTTAAATTGATAATGACATTTTGGTCTTGCCATTTTCAGCAGACAATAACATAGAAAGTAAGGAAAATGTAAATACGTTGGTAAAATAAAATTTATTTATTATTTTTATGTTAGATGGCAAAAGGAGGTGTCAATGCCGTCATCTTTACATCTCTATAGGCTGAATCACATGGTGATGAGTCTCTCATCAATGTCATGGATGTGATCTTATTCAGTGGTTTTTTGGTAGTATGAAAAACATAAAAACAGATATTGGCGCAGACTTAAAAGTAATAAGATTTTTGAAATTTACGGAACTTCAAACCCAACCTCAAATATAGATTGTAAGAATTTTAAACTGTAGTTCAATTTTAATCTGACTTCTGTAATCCACAGCTTATGAATTTTGTTACCCTTTTTTTGTCATGCCTTTTATTTCCTCACGTCCAGGATATTTCAAGTCAAAGCCTAGAAAATCAATTAGAATTGTAAAAATTTGAAATTTGCTCCTTTGTAAGTGGAATTAATTGGTTGATATTATGGAATTTATGGAAGTTCCTAATTCTTAAGCATCACTCCATATATTAGCAAAATGGCAGAATATATATGACGACATAAATGTGGTTTAGTATCTAGAATTGTGTAAAGAAATAACGAAAGTGAGCTCGTTTATGCTTTTTAAATGTATGGGGTCTTCTGCTAGAGTAGATTGATAAACGGGAAGTTCAAGACGCTATAGTTCAGTAGAAGTTCTTGTACTTATTTTGGTGTGCAAGAAAAATGGTTGTCTCCTACACAACCTGTACATGCAATTTCTTTCTCTATGAAATATAATTATCAAGCAGTCTTTGCATAATGCTCATTGCGATGATATGTGAAATATTTCAAATATCAGAACTTATAGTTACAACTGTTTTCTCTTTTTATTACAAGTCTGTGATCCATGTAGAAATCAAATTCTATAGGAATTTATCGTTGTTTTGAAATTCTATTGAATTGTTATTCTGTTTTTGAGTCGCAAGGCTTTATGATCCCATCTCTCTATCAAGCAATCAATTTTCTCACTTGCTTCGTTATTGATCAATGCAGATATCAAGGTTGATATATACAAATTCAGGCAATGCTATTTTGGCATTAGCGTCAAATGCCATTCATCTGCTTTGGAAATGGCAGCGAAGTGACCGCAATTCAGGTGGCAAGGTATGAAGGATATGCAAAAATGTCATTCTCATTAAGAGTAGTCCTTTTTTATTTGGAACTAAGTTCATTTTTACATTGGTTGCTTCATTCTTTAGGCAACGGCCAATGTATCACCTCAATTATGGCAACCATCAAGTGGCATTTTGATGACCAATGATGTCACTGACACTAACCCCGAGGATGCTGTCCCCTGTTTTGCTTTGTCCAAAAATGATTCTTATGTGATGTCTGCATCGGGAGGAAAGATTTCTCTATTCAATATGATGACATTTAAGGTGACAAATGAAATTAAGCTATTGTCTCTGATTGAATCATTTTATGTTAACAATCATCGTTCATTTGACTAATCCCTGATTTCTCTGGGCAAGTGCAGACAATGACAACTTTCATGCCTCCGCCACCTGCAGCAACGTTTCTTGCATTCCATCCTCAAGATAACAATATCATTGCTATTGGCATGGATGATTCGACAATCCAAATATACAATGTTCGTGTTGATGAGGTATGAATCATTGTGAATTATATTCTAGTTGGGAAGTTACAATACAGTTTTATAAGCAATTATCAGCACCACCTTGTTTAATCAACAACCCTTCTTGTCTAATTACTAGTAAGAATTTTCATTGTTGCAGGTCAAAAGCAAGCTTAAAGGTCACTCTAAAAGAATTACCGGCCTTGCCTTTTCTCATGTGCTTAATGTCCTAGTTTCATCTGGAGCAGATGCTCAGGTTTGCAACTTATTCCATTCAATTCTTACCTAGTTTCAAATCATTACCGTCAATGATGAGTTCCTGGTTGCAAATAAGTGAACGATGGAAATTCAGACCACAACAGTAAAGTGCAGTCTATATTTTTTAAATTGGGTCTCTTTTGCTTGCTTTTCTTTTGCTCCAGCTTTGTGTGTGGAGCTCTGATGGTTGGGAAAAGCAAAAAAACAGATTCCTGCAGATGCCATCTGGGAGGACACCAACAGCACAGTCCGACACTCGCGTACAGTTTCACCAAGACCAGACGCACTTCCTTGTTGTGCACGAGACACAGCTCGCTATCTATGAAGCAACAAAATTAGATTGTGTCAAACAGGTACCTTCCCCCACTCCACCCCCCAAATGCACTCTGTTGGGAAGTAATATTAAGTTGTAAACTTGTAGTTAGTTAATGTGATTTCTCATCTTTTTTTTTTAGTGGGTCCCACGTGAATCTGCTGCCCCAATCTCTCATGCGACATTCTCGTGTGATAGCCAGCTGGTATATGCCAGCTTCTTGGATGCAACTGTGTGTGTATTCACTGCTGCTAATCTTCGACTACGATGTCGTATTAACCCTCCTAGTTATCTTTCACCCAGTGTCAGGTACATCCTTATCTTCATTGCTTTCTTTCTAGTTTCTCATTTCTTGAGATGAATCATTTCACAGAGATGACTTACCTTTCGATGAAGTCTAGTTTGGTTGGTATAAATTTGAATATCCATTTGGTTTTGCACTTCCTCATTCATCCAACTATGTTTTAGTTTTAATTTTAAAATCTATTTTATATCATGGTTGAAATCTAAAATTCCAGTAACCTTAAGTCTTATAAAGTGATCTTTGAGTTTCAAATTCACTTATTAATAATCAATTTTATTTTATTTTATTTATTTATTTATTTATTTGCAGCAACTCAAATGTCCACCCACTAGTGATTGCGGCGCATCCACAAGAACCAAATCAGTTTGCGTTGGGTCTATCAGATGGCGGAGTCCATGTCTTTGAGCCACTTGAATCGGAAGGCAAATGGGGAGTACCTCCACCAGTTGAGAACGGGTCAGCAAGCAGTGTACCAGCTACACCTTCAGTTGGTGGACCTTCAGGCTCGGATCAACCTCAAAGATGATCGAGTGGCTGCCAAGCACGGGTTCTTTTACATGCTTTCGCTTGCTGGCCCATTTCAGGTATAGGTAAGCGTTTCCATCTGATCATCGACTCTGCAGTGCTCTGTGACAAAAAGCAGTATGATGGAAATTGGACAAATTTAGACACTATAAAAAAGAAAAGCAAAGCGGACATAGCAATCCAACCACAACCAGTAGAACCATCAACTGGTTCCTTAAATTTATTAATTTGTCACTGAGGTCGGGTTATTGGGGTTAGCAAATGTCCAGTTTCCATACTGTATGTTTTGACATCCTCGTCCTCTCTAGCCCAGTTTGACGTATTTTTTGTTGCTTATTTTCTCTTTCTGCAGTTCGAGTTGACAATATGTAATTTATGTTTATGACCAGGATGCAGACGTGTAGATCTAACATTTTGGAACGATACTGTGCAAGCTAAATCGTTTAGGTGTATTAATAGTGATTTGGCTTCCTTCCCAAAAAGGAATTTCTTTAGGAAATTGTTCTGTTCTTCCCTTCTCTGTTTATATTCTTTCTTTCATTTGTTGAATAGAAGTGTTGTTTTAAGAATGAAATTGGCTTTTGAGGTTGTATTTTATTTATCTGTCTTTTTAACTCAAAGCTCATGGAAGAAATCAAATTGGTTACTTTATGGGTATGTTTGGATCTTGGAAAAAGGAAAAAATAAAGGGATTATGTAATTGCAGTCTTTTATCCAACCCTACCTCAGATCTCAAGCAAACTTTCTTCCCATCTTTATTTTGATTCATTTTTCTAAAGTCAGAGGTTGAAAATAGAATGTTTCATCGAAGTAACATTAGGGCCATAATAAAGTGTCATAGAGGTTACTAGCCAACATTCATCTTGTGTTTGGATCATAAATTTGGAGGGAGATTTAGAAAGGGAAGTGAAAATATAGGCAAAATGAAAATAAAATTTAGTTACGTTCAGTCATTTTTTTATTTTTATTTTTTTAAATCTTTACCCAAATTTATAAATCGAAAGTAAATAGATAGGCAAAATGAAAATAAAATATAGTTATATTCACTAAATTTTTTTTTTTTTTAAATCTTTATCCAAATTTATAAATCAAACAGTCTTAAAGGAAATTTAGACTTGTATGGTATTGGTATGGTTAATAATTTTTGCAGAGACACAGGGAAAACAGAGCACACGGCGTGATATTTCTAAAGGCCATGGACTAACGGTGGTATATATTGTGTTTGGATCTTGGATTTGCAAAATCATTTTCTTTTACTTCCATAAATTCGCAATCCACCACAAATCAATCGATCAAACGAATTTAACCATAACGGTGCTAATGGTGGTGCACAGAATGTTGATGAGCAAGTTTCTAAATGAGGTTGATGAACTTGAAACCTCAACCTACTGCCTTAATTGGAGTCCAACAATTTTGCAAGAGACTGGATGTGTGGGTGTGGATGTGGATGTGGATGTGTGAGTCTCAGGACTACAATAGTGCTGCATGGGAGTGGCAAAGTGGATGCCTATCCTGGAAGATGGGCTCAAGTGTCCTAGGACCTGTCTTGTTGGTTAAAAATAAGGAATCCTTTTGGGAACTTGATATTTACCAAGATAAATAAATAAAATCCTTGCACCTTTCATTTTTTTTAAATTTTTTTTATAATAATTTTATCCCCATCTAATATTACCAAAAAGTACCAAAGCCATAATAAACTAAAAGCCCCAATTTTCCCTGCACTCCATCACCACCTCCACCCACCAGCACCACCCCTGCCAGCCCCCTCCTTTCCAAATTTTGAAAGCCCTAGGTCTCTCTCCTGTCTCTCTCTCTCTCTCTCTCAGAGGAGTAAAGCTGGGAGGAGAGATCACGAAATGGAGGGGGGGTTGTAAGGGGTTTGGTCACATAAATAGAAATCAAAAGGCTGGATGAGGAGTTGCGTGGTAGAAGGGGCTGGGTTGCAGTGTAGGGGATTGGGGGATCGGTCATGGTAGAGAGGCTGTTCACTGTGGTTTGAGGGCTAGTTGCAATGGTGAGAGAGTCACCAATGGAAGAGGGGGAGGAAGGGGTCTGTAGTGAGGGGGGACGCTATGGGGTAGGGGGTTGGTGGCAACTAAAGGTGGGGGTAGAGTTAGGGTTTTGAAAGAATAGTGGTGTAATGGGAGTAAGAAAATTAGAGAGGAGGGTATGGGTGAAATTACATTAGAGACGAGGGTATGGGTGAAATTATATTAAGTACAAAGAAATAAAATGAAAATTTTGAAACTTGAAGGAGAGTCTAATTAGAAAATGGGTTTGAAGAGTTC
Source organism: Camellia lanceoleosa (assembly GCA_025200525.1). Taxonomy (NCBI): domain Eukaryota; kingdom Viridiplantae; phylum Streptophyta; class Magnoliopsida; order Ericales; family Theaceae; genus Camellia; species Camellia lanceoleosa. The sequence continues at coordinate 21,992 of JANUSC010000120.1, read as the reverse complement.
TTTTGCGAGGTAAATAGAGGCGCTCCCAATCCTACCTGAATGACTAAAGCAAGGCGGATCCACCAGAAGTGGCAACCACTGAGCAAACACTTCAAAACAAGGAGAGTAATGAGGAGCAAGGAGTCTACTTTAAAACAAAAACAAAAACAAAAACCCCTAAGCTAGTATAGCTCTGAAACCAAAGAGACAACCACAAAGGAGAGAATCATTACACTAAGAGGAGGCGGCTCCCCTTCCTGGAGCCAGAAAAAACGTCCCCGCGTCATATGCTATAAGTCTCGTATAGCTAAATATGTTTGAATCTAAAATACGAACTCTGATTGTACAACGTTCATACATCAATATGAAAGACACAAGTCCTAAATTTTATTTCAATGGCTCAAGAGCCTCAGTAGTAGCACAATCTTGACAAACTGTTTAGAAATCATTAGAGTATAATCCCAAGCAAATATGTACAATAATATATACCACAGCTCCTAGGAACTGCATTGAAAATCATGCAAACGAAGCTTATCTACATTTTCTTTCATATGCAGAAGATAATACGAAAGAACGCTTCACATGCAACATAGTGATCTTCCCAAGCCTCCCACCAGAACCATGCTGAATGCCACCTTCAAGTCAACCCTAATGTACAATTCATCATAACAGCTTATTGCTTTATGATTGTTCTGATATCAACAGCAGTTATAGCACAGCTGTCCATTTCAGACTACCTATTTACAGAATATCTTCCTCCAGAAATATTCAAACTATTCAGGCCGAAAGCTTACTAGATTTGGCAGGTCAGTTGACTGAAGCTTCTCAATGTCATATGCAGTCACCTTGCAGGAGTCCAAGTTAAGTGATTTCAAATTCTTCAGGGACCTCAGATGCTGCAACCCCGCAGTGGTTATACGCGAGTTTGAAACGTTCAGAGAAACCAATTGCGTCAACCCTGTGTTTACATAGCCAAAACGCGAGTATATAAATGGGGGGAAATTCTAGAAGACTGTAAGATCAGATTTGAGAGCTCCACCATCTTTACTATCATTAAGTTCTTTATCTATACAAAAAACAAAGGTAGAAAAATGAGCTGAACAAATTTCTAGACTAATACCACAAATTTTTTTTTGTGTAGATAAATTAGACTAATATCACAATTAACAATACAAAAGGATGCATTCCGGTCTTTTTTGCCCAAGGAATTTAATGTATGTCTCATGGGGAGGAGTGAGACAAGATACCTAGATGAGTTTCCATAAGCAATAAAAAAATGACAGATACATTGGGAATATAAGAGTCTAAGAAGAATACCAGAAATCAGTTCCAAAGTTTTATCGGTCAAGTTGTTGTTTTGCGAAAGATTTAGCACTGTCAAGGATGAAAGATCTTTGATATTCTTCACACCAGTATCAGTCAATCCTCCACCACATATTTCCAAGGACCTCAGGTTCTTAAAATCTGGATCAATACACAGAACACTGAATTAATCCAACACCCTCAATGATAAGTGAAGTCCAAATTGTATTGCTCACAATATTAATTGAAAGCTTCTTAATAGCATCAACATTATTCTCATGGTTGAAGCTGCCAACAACATACCCATATTTCCAAAAGCAAGGATGTTTAATATCCAAAGGGCAAAAAAAAAACTGGCAGTCAGGAATGTGGTCAAGATGGATGTAACTGTCGGAAATAAAAAGCACTAGTAGTTGTGTCATATGTTAAACCAAACATACTCTTCAGATAGTTCGTTCCAGAATCGGTGATACGTGCTCCAAAAAGATCCAAATGCATCAATCCAGTCAAGCCTGCAATCGGAAAAGCAGAAAATTAATGGGGAGGAAGGAGGAGGGGAATAAAAGCATGCAATAATATGCATCTAACATATTAGAAATAAAATTACTATATAGCATTGCAAGTGCAACAATAACAAGGTAAACACACAGGGAGAAGAAAGAGAGAGAGGTTTTTTTTCGTCTTTAGTGATTGGAAGTCAATGTGTGACTCTTAGAAGATATGAAATTTTCTCTTCATGTTTCTTGTTTCGAGGAGTCCTTATCCTCTTTTGTATCTCTTATTTTTTAGTAAGATTACATTTTGTTGCTGATCAAGAGAGAGAGAGAGAGAGAGAGAGAGAGAGAGAGATTTAATTGAGAATTCTGCTTAGTTCCTAAGCTTCCAATTAGAAAAAAATGGTACTAAACTGACGAGTAAGAAAAACATAGACTCAAAGAGCATCACCATGAAAAAAGGATAGGCACGGTGTGGCAATTGTAAGATGAAAAGATAATAGTTCACTACTGCATGCATGCATGGCCAATTGGAATTAGCCAATGATCTAAAAATAAAATATAATATTTAAAATAAAATAAAAAACTAGAATTAGCCAGTGAAACCAGCTAAGTGGGCATAGCATCATTTCATGCTAGGAGAATACTAAGCCGCATTACAAATAAAGCCTCAAGTTCTATTGATAAAAAGGCATATGGCAATACACAGAACTTGGCACTAGTGCAAGGGAAGGACCAGTAGTGCTGCTTCAGCTTCTGGTTGGACAAGAGAAAATTATGCCATGTAATGGCCAAAACTAACCATCATGTGAGTCTAACACTCCATTTGTTTCGGTGGAAAACAATTCTAGAAAGTTTTTGCCCATTTTCTGATGTTTGGTACAATAAAAAATTAAGTCAATGAAAATAAGTTGAATAGGGTAGGAAATGTTTTCCACTTTTTGAAGGTGGAAAACATTTACCAAAAAGGAACGAGTAGCAACTATTGAAGTTAAGAGAGTAGCACCTATAGATGCAACGGTAAAAAAGAGTGATATGAGGATGACCTACACTGACATGGGATGTGGTGGTGAGAAAAGATATGAAATTTAATTTAACTAAGCATATAACCCTTGATAGAGTATAAGGGCAAAATAGGATTCATGTAGCCGACTCCACTTGATTGGGACACAAGGCTTAATTTAGTTTGGTATGCCTTGAAATGTAATGTAATATCTCACATAAAGCATATGATGCATGCAATCTATTGATAGACTTCCCCCGCTCAAAAAGTTTGAGCAGCATGGTACAAAACCAATGACTGCAGAGACAAATACAGTAGCCAGTCAACATGGAAACATGAAAACCCAGCCACAAAGAAGACCAAAATGTTAAAGTAAATCACTAATACAACTCCAATATAAAAGTGTCACATCTAACAATTGGAAAGCATACACCTGAATGGTAACCTACCAAATTGATCCAAAAATAGAAAGAACCTTAACAAATTTACAGAACATGCACCCAAGAACATCAACTCAAACATGCTTACTTGTAAGACTGGCAAGTCCAGCATCTGTAATTTGGCGGGCATCCAAATTTAATGACTTCAGTGATGCCAATCCAGACAATTTTTTTAAACCGCTGTCCGTCACAACAGTGAATGACAGATTTATACTCACCAGACTAGTCAAACCTGAGAAAGAGACCAGTAGAAGATATAATTACACAAATTAAAACGATATATGATACTTAACTAGAATTATGACAATGAAGAATATGGACACTTAAAACAAAAGCATGGGTGCCTGTAACCGTGTATCCAACTCACATGTCTGACCAAAAGAGATGAAAATAGTCCTCTTATTAATTGGTTTTTACTTTTATCTTTGATTGGGCTCATGGATATATGGAGTTAAGTTAAATTTCAATCACAAAGCAATACGTTATGTAAACACTTCATTTCATCCCAAAAAATAGGTGAAGAAAATTGAATAACTTTGGCAAGTTATACATGTAGTGTGTCTAGCGTGTAAACATGTCAGCACCTGACAAACAAGCCAATGTGAGAAAGTCATTTATGCATGTATACAGATAGGAGGGGATAAGAAGTTGCTACATGCAACCCTAATCATAAAAGACCTAAACAAGATGCCACTCTCTCAAGAGATTTTGGGTCTCCTTGAAAGGAGATCTTCAATCATGAGCTATGACTACTAGTACAGTGTGTCCTCTAACACCACATTTCAAGGAGATCCAAATTCTCTTGAGTTCTGCCGACGCCTAATTAACACCAATTAACCACATTTCAGGATAACTGCCTATTCAAACAGGCCTTACTTTTCCAACAGATAGCTATAAAGAAATAAATAAATTTCTGCTTATCCTCTACATATCCCATAGCAAGGCCTGTTTGAATAGGCAGTTATCCTGAGTTCTGCCGAAATGAAAAAAATATTTTCTTCAAGTAATCACACAATACTTTTCCCGTGATCATTTAAAAGCATTATATGAAATTATTGAACTAACAATTTAGTCCATTCCAACACTCCCGCATTCATTATTGTCATGCCTGCCCAGTTACTCATCTCTACCCAGAACCTTAACTGGGTTAAGGGATCAACATAGTACACTCATGCATACATATAATATAATTCCAGTCATAAAACATCATAAGCATGCATATCTAGGAAAAGCAGCAAAAGGTGGCTTATGAAATTTAGAAATAAGAACAAATCTCATGCAAAAGAAGCAAATGATATCCATTGTCAAAGTAGCTGGATAAAGAGAGATTCAATTTCCAGCCTGTCAAAATATTAATGTATTTAAATTGTTCAACATCCTATAAATAGAAGGCAAAGTCTAACCAGCAAGATGACGGAGGCCATTGCTTCCAACTTCAGTATCAGACAACTCTAAACATCTCAAACGCCGAAGGCCTGAACTTCAGACACCAAGCCATAAGCATGTAAATAATCAGAATCTATTGTTGAATTGGCACACACACCCAGATCAACAAGGAACTATAATAAAAAAAATTAGGTCCACCATCAGATGTACAAAAGACACAACCTTTTCCTTTTAGGATGTATAGAAAAAGGCAAGGTTGGTTTTGGACTGCTCTGAAAGTTATATACATCTGATAACAGAATTATGAAGCTTTTCATAAATATTGACAATAGTGGCCATTCAACCCTTTCTACTCCTTACAAGACTAATTTAACATCTGACTCCATTGAAATTCTTCACTTTTTTTAAAATTTTAAAATTTTATTAATTTTGTAGGAGAGCCAACAAAATGAGTTGTAATAACCACAATACATGCATCTATAGAATTAAACTGATCCCATCATATTCATGAGAGGTCTAGCCCAAAAAAATCTCACTAGCATCTAAACTGAGCCTATTCTGTTGCATTGGCTCTGGATTAAGATTTCATGACATGATAAAAAAACAGAAAAAATTATGCTCCAGAAGCAACAGAAAATAGAAAAGAGAAGTCTCATATACACCAACATATGGCAATGCAAAAAAAAAAAAAAAAACGACGACGACCAATTAGTACAAATTAATGTGTGTTTGGGAGGGAAAAGATTGAATACACACCCAACCTTTGACATAATGCACAAAGTGGTGGCTCTAAGACTTGAACCCACATAATATTTTGGAATGTCTTTTCCTTAATATCATGCCCACATAATCTAGAATTCATCATAAAAGGCAAATGATAATGCTTTACTGGAAGAAATTAGAAACCATAACTAAATATGCCGTTAAGAAGTTGAAAATGATTTTTATGATTCGTGCATGATGCATCAAAAACATATGCTTCTACTGAACTCTGATTTGAAAATAGAACTGTCACCAAAAAGTGCAACATAGACAAAGGAAAATAGAATTAAATGAAATAAAATAAACAGAGCTGAATAATGACCTGTCAAGTTAACCAGGCCCTCATCATCAATCCTACAGGAATCAAGATTTAAGGTCTCCAAATTTATTAAACCTGCTTGAAGCAAGACAAAAAGTACATAAATGACGATCAATTCACAAAAAGTAAAACTTGTACATTCCTTATATGAAGATATTTGCTCAATAATGGCAAAAACCAGATATTTAACAACATAAAGCCTCGTTGTGTGAAATCAATATAAAAAAAAATTACTTTTCATAAAGCAAAAGAAAATTCTGCATACTATGCAAGCATTTGATAGCATGATTTAATCTAAGAAGCACGGATATGGATATGGATATGGATACGGATACGAATACGAATACGAATATAGAGATACATCAAAATCTAAAAAAGTAGGATCCGGGTATGGCAGGGATATGTTCGTAAAAAAAAATTTATTTTTTTATAATTTTAATAATGTAATATGCATGAAAATAAAACCTAAAGAAAATTAATAAATAAAGAGAGGGATGTTATTTTTGAGAAGAGAAAAGTTAGAGGTCTGAGTGATATCTCACCCTCTTTTATATTAACTCATTAGCTTAATTACAGAAGCACTCTAAGGCATAAAGAAAGACACTAAATATACAAAAGGATGAAATAGGAAATATTTCTACATTCTAACAAGGGATTCCTATTAAGCTAAGAGTCTTCAAACATTCATAAGACATCCAAAACTAAAAGTAAAAGCAAATGCAAATTAAACATCAACCTTACATGCCAACACCAAAAAAAGAACGAGAGCAAAGAGAAGAAATGTGAGAGAGCGAGAGAGAAGTGAGAGAGACAATAAGGATACATCAATTTGACAAACTCTATTACTTTAACTCTCACTATATTCCTCTTATCAAAGAACTAAACAAAGTATTAGAAGTAATATGTGACTTCGAGTATCCGATAATTCAAAATTAAATATCCGATACTCTAAAATTAATAAAGTATCCGATACGTATCCGTGAGTATCCAAGGAGTATCGGTATCTGATAAGTATCCAATACGAATATGTCTCCCTTTTTGAAATATCCGTGCTTCATAGGATTTAATGAACTTCCCCAAAAAAACATATCAAGGATGGATATTGACAAACAACAAAATAATATCACTCTTACAATCTACATATCACATGCTTGACAATAGAGAAAGACTTAAAACCACAAGTATTGGTGTGAGTTATTGCATAAGACCTATGTATTATACCTCTGGGGTATCTCCATAATAAGTAGGAAAATGTATGATTTTTATATAGTTACTGAACTTGTACAAATATGAGAAGGAAAAACCACCTCTCAGGTGTACCAAATAAGCATCTGTGATATCATTGAATCCCAAGTTCAATACTTTAAGCTTCTGTAGCCCTACAGAACACATGACACTCAGAAGGTTACTTTGGGCTGTAAGGGTTACCTTCAGTTTATTACAATGATATCAGGAAGAATAATAACCATCTTAGTTTAAAACACGGTCCATTGTTTAAACACCCAATGTCATGCAAAGTAAAGTTCACATGTAACTTACCTGAAATCTTCTCACATCCATCATCAGACAAATTACATCTGCTAAGGTTCAAATATAACAGGGCAGGAAGAGCTGCACAGAACAAGCTAGAGATCAGATCAATACCACATATTTCTACTGATTATAATATCTAACAAGAAATACATCATTCATCACCAGCATTTACCACCCCCAGTCAATTTTTAGATCAAAGCACATCATGCATGATTTCACGATCCACTACAATGAATATCAGAAGACAGCTTCAAATAGGAAACATCCAACAAAGAAAGTAATTTCTTTTCATTTTGCCATTAATTCCCTTTATAACACAACCAAATATTTTTATTGACCTTTGCTCCACAAAAGCTTTAAATTTTCAAATGGAAATCCTGGATTTGCAATAAACTCCTAGAAGTCCAACAACATTGAAACTGAGTTACCTTTGCTTTACCTTTGCTAATATTATATCCCATGTTTACACAATTTATGATAAGTAGCTAATTCAAGTCCAAAGGAAATCCAACAACATCGAATCTGAGTTACCTTTGCTAATATTATTTCCCATGTTTAGACAATTTATGAGAAGTAGCTAATTCAAGTCCAAAGGCAGAACATGCAAAAGCTTGCTTTTTTGGTGCCCAAAACAAATAACATCATGACTCACAAAATATAACTAAGCATAGAATATTTTCTGTTTTCTACTCCATAGTGTTCTTTAAACAATGCAATGGTGAGGACTCAGAAACAGTGAAAGCAAAGGTAAAAAGTTAACCTGCAAGACAATCCAAGCATGCCGCGGTAACAGGGCAACCTTCCATGTTCAATAGGGAAAGCTTGTGCAGACCTACAATGCATACACATAAGATCCGAACATTTGAGTGGAAAAGCTTTGATCTGATTTGTACTATGAAGAAGAGCATGGCACCAAAACCCTTAATGGCAGAATCCTAGAAATTAATGACTTTACCAGGTACCCATGAATGCACGGGAGAAAGAGGCATCTTCACAATAGTGATAGGTGTTAACAATCATACATTTTTTTATCAAATTCCTATAGTCTCATTGATATCCACTTTACAATAAAAGACTTTGGTTTTGGCCCTTCATAAACAAGTGATATTCAAGATTTTATGAAATGTAGTTCCACTGCCATAAAATTTACCACCTTCGGGACAAACATTTGACAGTATCATTATTATGTGAAGCCATTCCACTAGGTGACCACTGTCAAAGATTCACATGAAATAAACACCATACTCTGATCGTAACTTATCTCTCAACACATTAAATACACTTTTGATTAGACACACAAATTGATGTACACATACTTATGTTCACACACACAAAAAGAACCAGTGATGAATATCATGCGTGAGAGAGAGACAGAGACAGAGAAAGAGACATTTTTCAAGAAAAGAAATTTCAATGGAAGTCTTCAAATTACATTGAAAAAATGAGAAGAATCTATTTCAACATAGAAATTTCAAACCTCCATTCATACACATAAAATGCCTCCTGAAACTGCAACTGTGATGTGTGCATGGTCTGTGGCACAGAGACTGTAACATGAGTAAATATTCAAAACAAGATAATAGCTTAAAGGCAAACTAATCACCTTTCAAAAAAGTGACACCATAATCTGAGACCTTACTGCTGGAAATTTGCAACTCTTTCAAGTTGGTAAGCCCTGGATATGAATAATTTAAAGAACCGTAAGACGAAGCTCACTGAACTGGTATTCCAGTTATGAGAACAAAGGCAGACAGGCATGCCAAATGTATAGTACATAATGCAAGTCCAAAACAATGATTTACAGAAACAAACTGCCTTTCAAATCAGTGGGCATGTGTGATTTTCTGTAAAGTAATAAAATGAAAACATTTGAATACTTTGTGAACCTTGTATCTAACAATGCACAAAAATAGTTCTATCATATGCAGGTGAAAATAGATGAGTGTATATAGTGAGGACCATAAAAAACAAAACTAAGAGAGAGACAAAGAGAAGGGGGGTCAGGGAAACACACACACACACAAAACAGTTACCTGAGAGAGGCTTCATATCAGCATCTGTTATGCAATTGCAACATTTGATATTAAGAGACTCAAGCTTCGTTAGCCCTGCAAAATAAGTGGTACTCAGCCATATAATTGTTTTTATATTTTCAACAACAATCAAAGTCAGCACAACTAGACAGTTCCACATGCATTTTATGTTTGCTTAATATTATATAATATATGGAGGAATGCACAAGTGACTTGAATATATATATATAATATGTGTGTGTGTGTGCGCCCATAGTCATGTAGAAGCATGTCACCTTGAAACTCTCTAGTTCACATAAGTTGAATCTGTTAAGTAATTTGTGTTTCCAACATAGTTTCAATAAAAGATACTGGGAATTGCCAGGAATTTTCAAATAAGTTTAATGCTCTTTCAAATAATGTGACAACAAATAGAGCAGAATGCATATCCAAAAGCATCACAAGTGAAGTTCATAGTGACGGAGAACAAACCTTTGAGGTGAACTAGTCCACCATGGATTCCTGGACATCTCTCCAGATCCAACTTTAACAAGTTAACTAAGCCAGACAAGACACTCAGTCCTTGAGCAGTAATTTGATTGTTTCTTCTAAAACTCAAAGTTGCCAAGTTTGATAGACCTGAAAAAATTAACCACAATCATCCACATCAACAACAGAAAGAACTTTCTCCAGGGAAGTGTATGATGGTTCATACAAGTTCATTTTAAGAGGCAGTGAAAAGAAAAAAAGAAAAAAAAGAAGGAAGAACTCAAAAGAGGTAACAGTGTTTGGAAGTTCTCTAAGCATAGCAAGACTTTGATACGCAGTACGGGGCATTGGGAATACCACTTATGTGCTCTAGACCACGGTCTGAAATCTGGTCACTGTAATTAAAATTCATGGCCTGGAGGTTTGTGCAGTTTTTTAGATGAATCAACCCAGAGTCTGTAACATCAGAACCAGAAAGGTCCACAGAAAGTAAAGACAGCCCTTGAGAAGAGATGACATCCATCCAACTGTCCTCCAATCCTGGGTATTCTCCCAGATCAAGATCCTGCCAAATAAAAGGTAGATGCACTTGAGTCCATTTCAACCACTAAGTATGAACACAGAGTTTAATAACAACTTCCAATTCTTACAGACGTTTACCTGGAGAGCACAATCTCGAAAAGCTCCAAGAGAAACCTCAGTTAGACATTGTGAGTAAACCAATTCATTGAAGACCTGCTGACTAATATCCCTCGGCAGCATAGAAAAGGAACTATATTTATCAATATCCTGTTACACAACAAAGAAGAAAAAAATCAATAAAAAAAGGGCAATGGTTACAGCCATTATGGCTGTCCCCAATCTCATATTTATGGGGCCCAGATATGCTATTGGTATAGCCATTAGCTGTAAATAAAATTCTTCCTATAAAAATTCACTCTCCTATGTCCTTGCATAAGCATTATGTACCTCACGTATCTTGTAAATACACAATTCCATTAGAGATGGACATTTTGTTTTTCCCTGTTTATTATCTACAGCAAGCCGAGAAATTGAGTTTCCCAACCACTTAGAACTCCCACTTTTGCAATATCTTCCATAAATTCCTCTATTTCCACTATCTTCATTGACCTGTTGGTCTCGCTTCCTAGAACAAGCTCCTCCCATCGTGCAATGTTAAGCAATAATAAGTCAAGAAAAATTGTGCAGAACAGTAATGCAATCCATTGAACTACTAAAAAGTCAGGACACTCTACTTCACTCTGCAAAACCAAATAGAAAGTGAGAGAGGGTATAGCACATTAAAACCAGCAACTGGTTGAGTAATTAAACAATTCAATGCATAAATAGTTTAGAAAACATGTTTGCAAGCACAGAACTATGAACCCAAGTCCTCATGGGATAGGCAAATATATCAGAGATGTGTACATACCCAAAGAGGAGAGTTAACCCCAGTTTCAAGGTAGCTCCTCTTGCACAATTCACCAACACCCGTAGAACTCACAGTCCATGCACTATTTTTTGGTTTTTCATTTGAATATTATTTTCTAAAGAATTAAACACAAAAGGGACATTTTAGCACAACTCAAATGTTGTGATTTCCAACACCAATGTAATGCATTTTCTATGTAACAAAAACCATGACTAGATGCACTTGCCACACAACTTTATGTAAAAATACAAAGGGAAAAAAATAAAAAAATAAAATAAAAATAAAAGCAAAAAGAATATAGGTCAGCATTGAACAATCACTATAACACATGTAAAATTGCATATCCATAATACTTTTGTGTGCACCTGGGAGTGTAGATTAACAAAAGACACCCTCAACCTAATTAAACTTTGCCATTCATATAAGGCATAAAATTTCACCAGAGTAAATGCATCATCCCGTTCCAACTAATGTTAATTCATAGTGAATTAAAAACAATACTCTTCACTTCAGTATCTAATTTATGATATGCATGGATAGTTGGATACAATTGATTGTGGATAGAGATTATAAACATTGGGTATCCAATTTTAGCAAATGCAGTGCCCGTAAAAACACTTAAAAGTCCTTTCATGACAAATCCATGCCATCAGTTCACAAAAGCATAGACTCCATAAGATGAAGATTGTCAATAGGCTCTGTCTACAAAATATACCCAATGGAAACATATTGACATTGACAAGCACATTTGGTAACTCCTGGCACCAAGTAAGTTACTGTAAGAAACATTAATGCTGTGCTTGGTTGTGAGATTTAGGAAGTGATTTGGAAATGAAAATAGAAAGAGGAATTGAAATGTAAAGAAAATATATGTACATTTCGCCTAGTTTCACACACATTTTCCCTTTCTTTTTTTAAATCCCTTCCCAAATTCCTCGACCAAACCAAACACAGCGTAAAGAATTTCTCATCAATAATTAAGCAGCTCAACGCAGGTTTTTTCTCCTCGAAAATCTATAAATTCCATGCCAAGTACATCACAAATATAACACTATACTCTTTTCATCTAACATCAACCCAAAAAACAATTTATGAATTGGATATAGATAATGATATAGAGAACCCAATTGCTCACACAACTCGACTAGGCGGACAAGCATATCCAAACTCAGTCGCCTTAAAATGTCATAATTACCCAATAAGTAATTAAAAACAAAAACAAAAACAAAAGAGGAGAAAAACATGAAACACAGTTCATGTATTTTGATAACCCACCGTTTGCGTTTGATTGCTGAGGAAAAAAAACAAAAAAAACGAAAGAATCGGAAAACCAAATATTAAGGGTGGGTTTGGTTTGGGTTTGTAGAGTAATTTTTGAGATAAAAAGTACGAAAATTTATTTGGTTTGTCTTTTTTCAAAAATAATTTTGAAAAATTGTTTTGGGAAGAGTTTTAAAAAAAAAAGTGATTTATTTGATGTGTATGAGTGAGAGTGAGTGATTTTAGAAAGTAAGTAACCAAATAAAATTTTGAAATTTTTTTTGAAAAAAATTGTTTGATTTGATTACTCTTGAAAACATGTAGAGAATTTTTTCCAAAATTTTTTTTTGAAAAACAAACCAAACAAGGCCTAAGTCTTTTCTTCACTGTTGCTTTGGTTTCTCCGAAATAATAATAATAATAATCCCAAAATTCAACTTAAACCAAACAGATTATAACAATCATCGATCAAGAAAACGAAACAGTAAACAACAAAACGGCATAATCAATAATCAATCATCAATTACTAAACACACGAGTGCATTTATAAACAGATACACATACGAAAACCGAGAATCGAACCTAGAATCACGATCATCTGATCAGTTCTTTGATTTTATTCTCAACCTACAGAGAGAGAGAGAGAGAGAGAGAGAAGTGGAGAGACGAAAGTACGAGAAGAAGAAGAAGAAGAAGAAGAAGAAGAAAGGGAGCGTAAAAGTGGGAGCTGGAGCCGATGACGAAGCAAGCTCCTAACCAACGGATTATGGACGCGTGGAGTTTGGAGTCAGTGAGTCGAGGTTCGGAGGAAAAATTATGGACAAATCCAAATGATGTTCCAACATGAATTTCGTTGGTTAAAATAGGAAGTTGTTTGGTTCAAATATGGTTCAAATGGTTCAAATATGTTAAAACGATATTGTTTTATACTTAAAATTTGTCAAAACGACGTTGTTTTGAGTAATTTGAACCATTTAAACCACAAAATTTTAAGTTACTTAGCATTGTTGGTTAAAATAATTGGTCCTATCATTTTTTGATAAATTATAAATCCACTCCGATTTATTTAAATTATAAATTATTTTTAATAATTTTAAAAATTATATTAGGACTTTTAAGATTTTTAATTTTATAATAAATATATCTTTTTTGCAATAAATTATCAACTTAATTAATAATTTTTAATAATGTTAAAATTTTATTTCAATTAATAATTCAGATAATTTTATTATTGTATAGGTAAACAGTTAGAAATTTCATTTTTTTAAATAAAAAATTTTGACAATGAAGTATTTGTAACTTTTCAAATCACAGGAGACAATTCAAATTTTAAACAAATCTCAAGGGTATATTTATAATTTAACTTTTTTATCTCTAATAAAGTTGACAACATAACAAATAGAAAAATGTTTGGTGACCTGAATTTGTGTAGCCTGAATGGTTCGAATATGTCAAAACGATATTATTTTACACTCAAAACGACGTTGCTTTGAAATATTCGAGTCATTTGAGTCATGAAATTTCAGGCCACCTAATATTGTTGTAACAAATATTATGATTTGTATGGTGTGGAGCAATGCACCTAGACCACTAAATAACTCTCGATTTGGAGATAGGTGGTGTGGAGAAGGAGAAGTTATTGGTTGGTCTTAGGTATTATAATTGATGGAGGAGATAGGTATATGGTTTTTGAAAAATGCTTGGGATCCTCTTTTTTGAGAGACCTCACAACTTTCTTTAGATCTCAACCATTGATATATGTGTTAAATTCACTCATGTATGTATTGGACCTACACCATTAATAATTGAGATCCAATAAAGTTGTTGGGATCTTAAAAAAAAAAAGAGGTCTCAACCATTATTGATTATTTTCTATAAATGATTGAAAAATAAGGAAGAATATGATAGATTGTAATTAGTGAAGAGCACCATCGCATGGCACCCCAGAAGCAGCAAATAACTTTTCGTGGAGAAGAGGAGTGGGGCCCAATAAGGGTATCACTTTATGCTTGCTTTACTTATCCATTGGGTCGTTGGGCCCATCGTGATTTGATTATTTAAATGATTTTTTTTATCATTTTTTTTAATCATTTTTTATCATTTAAATGATTTTTTTAATCATTTTTATCGAAATTGGGTGTAACCCCACCGCTTAATTAACTATCTTGCACTCATTAGCAAATGAGCAGTGTTATAGTACGTGCGGGTCTAACGATAAAGGTGTGTGCTGCTGGTGATGGACGGCTCTCATTATCGTTTGATATAGATGAGCTTCCATACTTGGCTAGAAACAATTTTTTTTAAAAAAAAATTTAATGTATTTTTTAAAAAATTTATCAATTTTTTTAAAGACTCTTTCTAGATTAGAAGGTCTTAATTATTTTTAAAAAGTTAAACCAAATTTGAAAGGAAAAAACAAAAAGCCAAAAGAGAAAAAAAATATATCAAAAAAACTTAAGAAATTATGGAATTTTTTGGGATCATTGGTGAAAAGTTCACACCTATTACAGACTTGGTTTAGGGACATTCTATAAGTTGTTTATTGACTTATTGGCCTTATTCTATTACATCATTTCTCTACTTTTTTTACACATTTTTTCGTAATAAGTAAAAAAATCAAAAAATAAGTCATACCCAAAATAAAGTCATATGTTATTTGGTTCATGGTTTAAACTTTTTTTTGTGATAAAAACACGTTTAATGAAATTGTTTGGTGAAAATGACAAATTATTATTTTGAATAAATTTGTTTTTTTTTTTTTTAATAAATTTTATCCCACTGTCGTATCGCTGCTGGCTAGTCACTTGAAAGTTTCCCAACATTAGAAAATTCATCATCGCTAGAAAAGTCGTCAAAAAAGGTACCATAGGTGGTGGTTGCCGACAATTGTGGTAGTGGTGCTAGTGATTTAGATAGATAGGTAAATTAGGTAGACAGATAAGTGACACAGATAAATACGAGATGACACATAGGCAGCTAAGTGATGGACAAATAAATGACACTTGAACAAATAAGTGAGGTAGACAAATAAGTGAACAATTAATAGATAGACAAACATGTATAGGTAATATGATTTTTTAAATTATTGGTTTTTTAACCCAAAATAATAGAGTTTGATGTTATTGCCTCTCAAGTTTTGCCCCCTTTTTTTTTTGGCTGTGATCTTTATTTAAATTTTTTTAGTTTTTAATTTTAAGATCTTCTATTCTAGTAAAGATGTAAATAATAAAAAAAAAAATTTTAAAAAATTACTAGAACAAAAAATTCAACCAAAAAATGTTTTAAAAAATTATTGAACCCCTTATTTTGGTAATTCGAGAATTATGATTGACCAAAGTAAATATCAATTGTGAATAACCAATTATAGCCTTTTAAACATTGGGAAAAGCTCCTCCCAACCCAACTGAGGTGTTGTTGGGCCTCCATGCACACACCATAAAGTATATATCGATAATTCAAACCGTTCAATGTGTATAATTCGTTAAGTTCTTCATTTTTGTAAAAAGTCACGTTGATCATCAGATCATATTTGTGTTAACATTTTATTTTTAAAATCATACTTACTGTTGATACAAATTTGATTTGATTAAGTAGTTATCAATATTCGATCAACGTAATTTGTTAGAGGAATAGAATACTCGACAAACTTTACATATTGAATAGTTCAGATTATTAACGTGAGTTTCATAGTGAACTTATGAAGGCCCAACATTATGCTTGAATTCGATTACGGACGGGAGATAAACCTCTGCCTTAAAGGTTTCATATAACTTATACATAAATAGTGCTATTATTTTTGTTGAATCTCAAAACGTTCTAAATATTCTTTTAGAGCGTCACGTTATGGCTTCAATTTTTCACCTTTAGAAATTATATATTTTAGACATTTTATAATTTATATTTGAAGTGAAATTTGAATCAATTGTTTGAATTTTTTACCTTTTCAAAATTCGTGGAAATAATGATAGGACTTGGTTATAGTAGTTTTTACTATTGTGATTTTCTTTCATTGTACAAATGCTTTATTAAAATGAAATATAATGAAATGAGCATTCCATTATAATATGTTTTCTCATATTATAATAAAATTACCATTTATTATTATAACAAAATCATCATTACACATAGATTAAAGAATAATCATTTCATTAAATCTTATTTTGTTTCAGTAAACTAAATACAATAAAGAAAATAATGTGTTCACTATATTTTAAAGAAAGAAAGTTTTAAAAACCATTACGTTATTGCGTCAACCAAATATATATTTTAGGAATTTATAAAATGCATAACATTAAGGGGATTTTTTTTTAGGGTCCTTGTTATTAAAATTTTATAGCATAAAAAATATCTAATGTTTTCATAATGTCTAAGTCCCTCAACATCGATTCAGAGAAAAATCGATCCAGCCCAGAGAAATTCTGGAAATTTCTCATTTCTTCCTAGAGAAGCCAGAGAATTTCCCTGGATTCTAGTCTAGAGATTTAATTTCTTTGGATTTTCAAAGAATTTTTCTGGCTTTCGCAAGAATTTCTCTGGGTTCAAATTAGAAAATTTCTCTGTCTTCCCAATCACGATGTGCAATACACAAATTGATCACCTAAATAAACAACAACAACAACCAATATATATATATATATATGTATATCTAATAAAGTAGGATGGTTTTTGAATTTGTCCTACACACATTTGTCCTACTAAGACATTTAGACAACTCATATCTATTCGAATTATATATAAAATAATGGCTGAGATATATTTTTCAAAAAATATCCTACTTGTACATTTTCTATTTTTCTGCTTCTCTCTCTTACTTTTTCCCTTTCTCATCTATCCTTCCATGATCCCACCTTCCTCTCTCTTTTCTTTTTATTTTTTTCTATTTTCTCTCATTTTTCTTTTTCTCTTTATTTGTTTATTTTTTTTTATTTTCTCTTTTTTGTTTACTTATTTTTATTCATGTTATATAAAAAAGTCTGCGATCCCAGAATTAGAAGCCAGATTTTACTGTATATAGTAGAGATTAAATTAATGAATTTTATAGTCCACAAATTAAATGAATTTGAACAATTAATTATTGTTTTTAAATATATTGAATACCTGATAGACTCCATAAATTTAGACCTCATATGAATCTTCAACATCTATATAATAAAGCAGGATGATTTTTGAAATTGTCCTACACACATTTGTCCTACTAGGACATTTGGACGGTTTATATCTATTCAAATTATAAAACAACGGCTGATATATATTTTTCAAAAAATATCCTATATGTACATTTTCTATTTTCCCATTTCTTTCTCTTACTTTTTCTTTTTCTCACCCATCCTTCCATGATCTCATGATCCCACCTTCCTCTCTTTTTTCTTTTTGTTTTCTCAAAATTTTCTTTTTCTCTTTATTTGTTTATTTTTTTTTATTTTCTCCTTTTTGTTCACTTATTTTTATTCATATTATATGAAAAAGTCTGCGATCATAGAATTAAAAGCCAGATTTTACTGTGTGTGATGGAGATTCAATTAATGAATTTTATAGTCCACAAATTAAATGAATTTGAACAATTAATTATTATTTTTAAATATATTGAATACTTGATAGATTTCATAAATTTAGACATTATATGAATCTTCAACATATTTTAATAAAGTAAGACGGTTTTTGAATCTTCAACATATTTTTGTCTTATTAAAATAATGGCTGAGATATATTTCCCAAAATATATTCTACATATACATTTTCTACTTTCCCGCTTCTCTCTTTCTTATTTTTTTTCTTTTCTCACCATCCTTCTATGATCCCATGATCCCACATTCATATCTCTTTCCTTTTTTTTTTTTTCTTTTCTTTTTTTTTAATTTTTCTCTCTGCTTGGTTTTTTTTTTTTCTTTCTTTTTGTTCAATATATTTTTACACATATTTCCATACAATATATGTATGCCTGTAATACACTAGGACATTACGGGCATCTATACAATTTCCATATAATTATATACAAAGTAATATTATATGTATGCTTGTAGAAATTATATGTATGATGCATCTATCTATCTAGCTATATATTATATATGCAAAAGTGAGTTTTCATGATAAGTTTTGTGAGAACTCCAAAATTTTATAATAAATTTGTGATTTTATCAAATTAAAAAATAAATTTAAATAGTGTCGGGACTACAATTATATTCTAATTCTAACATTATTTACACCGCACCTTCAGGCACGGGCATATGTTAGTATATATATAAAGAGAGAGAGAGAGAGAGAGACTCACTGAAAGAAGAATTTCTCTAGGTTCGAACCACAGAAATCCAAAGAAAATTGAAATTTCTCTAGCTTTGTTCACAAAGAATTTCTTTGGCTTTGTTCACAAATTTTCCTGTGTTTGTTCACAATTTTAAACCAGAGAAAATTGTTTTAACCAAATCAGAGAAATTTTAGCACAAATCATTACTCACTTTCCTCCAATCACCAATCATTTCTCCTCTTACCAGAGAAATTTTCTAGATCAGAGTAGACAAATAAGATAGTGATTATTTCAATCCATTGCAATAAAATTAATAATAAGATATAGAGAGATGAAGAAATACCGAGTTATGATTGGTGATCGTGAGAAAGAGAAATGAGAGAAGGACAAAGAAAAGATAAAGACAAGCAACGAAAGAGATGAGTGGGAGAATGTGGTCAATGCGCTTGCAAGGAAGAGTATTCAATTAAAGATTTGCATTCCAAAGTGAAGAAAGCACCGGTGTTTGCTTTCTTCTTTTTATACATTCAGATCTTTAGATCTTTTTTCTTCGTGGCTTCAATGATGGCGCGTAAAATCTATTTGAGGAGGAGGGTTTTGTGGCAGATGATGGAGAGGGCTTCGCAAAGCTTGCGTGAAAGCCTTCGCTACATACTGCTTATCTCACCTTCATTCGATCTTCTAATGAGATCACACTAACCCACAATATTCATAATCTCATAGTGTTTAAGAAAATAGTCAGAGAAAATTCATAAAGGACCAAAGCGAGAGTAAATTCACAAAATTACAACAAAGACTACAACAGAGAAAATCACACAATGATCACATCTAGAAAAAAAAATCATATAGCGAGAAAATTCACAAAAATTACAAATAATGATCACAACTAGAGAAAATTGACACAATTCCTACATCTAGAGAAAAATTCACACACCAGAGAAAATTCAATCCCGATTTGCTCTACAATTTTCTTTATGTTCATGTTTAGAATTTCTCTGGGTATTTTCACTAAAATTTCTCTAACCACGCCACAATTCCACAAGATTTGAGAAAATTCACTGTGACTATAGCTAGAGAAAATTCATAGAATGACCACAACAGAGAAAATTCACAAAGTTACAAACAATGACCATAACCAGAGAAAATTTACATAGTGATCACGCTAGAAAAAATTCACAAAATTACAAACAATGATTACAACTAGAGAAAATTCACATAGTTTCCACTAGGTGAAGTATGTGTGTCGCTTGGCTACTTTAACCTCCACCGCCATCCGTCTGCCAGATTGGTGGATTGAGAAAATCAATCCAAGATTCTGCTCACAATCCCGGATTAGCAGATAGAAGTAAATTAGTTTGGTAGTTTAAAATTTTATAAATTTTTAATATAATTCAACTTGTGTATTTCCTCAAAAAAAAAATGTATTACAGTCAATGACTTAAAAAAGTATTATAATTACAGCATGCCTCATTCAAAGAAAGAAAGTTTGAAATTTTAGAATATTACAATCACTACATGCCTCATCCACATATTACAATCACAACATGCCTCATCCACTAAAGTATTACAACTGTGGGTTCTTAAAATATAAAAACAATTCAAAGCACCAAAAACCATGAATGTAGTAGTAGTAGTAGAGATGTATGCCTATATTGTTATATCTTATATTTGTTTTTTGGAAACAAAAAACTAACTAGTATATAAATTTTTTATTTATTATTTTTGGGATAGATTAAAAACCAAGAAATATAGATAAATTATTTTTTTTAATTCTAAAAATATATTCAAGTTGAAAACTCTTTTTCAACGTAATATATTTCTACAGAATATTTAAACTCTTTTTCAATTGAAAATACAAATAGAATATCTAAACAAATTGAAAATACAAAATCTTACAAATTAGTTAGGGTGATCTCGGTATTGCTTAAGGCGTTACAGGTTGTATTAAAGAACCTCAAATCCGCTTATTTGTTCAAAATTAAAGCGGATTGAAAAAAGTTAATCTTATTAACTGTCCCACTTATCATCACGCGATTCGCCCCAAAAATACGGGCGGATTAGTTTGGTTCGCCTGGTCGGTTTGAACGAGTGGATCGGGTATATCCGCCGCTTTCATTCCTAGTTCCTTGCCATCATCTAAGAGAGAGTGTTTTCGGCTTTGTGTCATCTTGTGGTTGTTGAGGTAAAGTTTCTTTTTAATCTTAGAAGTTGCTTCTACCTACTCTCGAACAAAGAAATGCTACATTATATGAAAAAATGTATATGTGTGTGTGTGTGTGCCAAGACAAAGTTAGTTGAAGGGAGCTTTTTAGAGGATCTTTTTCAAGGAGCGCACTACAAACTCTTAGTTCTAACATCCCACATCTCAATTGATTTTGCAAAACCTTATTTAAAACAAATATATATATATATATACAAACATGAGAACTTATTTTGATTTCAAATAAAGAGAAAATAAATTTCAAAACAATTTCCAAATATTTTGAGAACTTTTTTTTTTTTCTTCTTTTTTCTAGATATTTATTCAGATAAGAACTTTTTCATTTTGATTTCCATCAAAAGATAGAAAACCCAATTCAACTAATTTCTTCTATATGCACAGTAATTATATTACATGTAGGATATATACATATACATACATAAATGAAAAGCGTTGCCTACGGTTGACTTGGGAGCTTATTTTCGAAAGTGATACCTCTATGAGCTTGAAATTGCAATAGTAACATGCCCATCGCCTTTGTGAAGACGATAACATCAAAGACTAACAATTGCAATCAGTTTGATTCAAAAAGTATATAATATTAGAGGCTTTTTCACTTAAACCGGATTTGGGTGTTATCTTCTTCATTTTTCTTTCTTCGTTGATGGGTTTAAAGATAAGAATTTTGGTTTCAGGCTGAAATTCTCATTTAAACGAGAGAGAGAGAGAGAGAGAGAGAGAGAGAGAGAGAGATTCGGTGGGGATCAGTGGCGGAGTCAAGAATTTAATATAGGGGGCACCCATTAATTACAATCTCAAAATTTTTCTTCCTCAATCAATAATATTATTATATGTCCATAACCGGAGTCGTAGTCCTCGGGATTTGCAAGAGAAGGTCTACTAAGTTGATTTCTACGCCGACTTTTGCTTTTATGGAAGAATAATTTTCATCTTTTTCTTGGCGAAAGAGATGCCGATTCCCCACTTTGATTTTTCTTTTGAAATATTTTCGGTACATTGTTTGAAAAACTAAAAACTCAGCAATAAAATTCATAATCAAAATCTCAACCCCCATAAATCAAAAATTTTAACTTTAATACAAATCAAAAAAATTTAAATTAGCACAAATCACAACAAATC